>JASJET010000055.1:15750000-16485000 GCA_034092305.1 Diaprepes abbreviatus
TATTTAGTGTGTTTTTTTGCATTTAAGAAAAAGTTTAGGCTTTTAAAATAAAAATAAAAATATCTGGTCTTTTTTACATTAGCTTCCTGAAAATACGACATTTTACAAATATTAGAATACAGAATGCTTTAAAAATTGATGTCTCTAGTTCTTTCTCACCAAACTGAATTTTTCTGATAGAAATCAAAAATTTTTCTAAAACGAAAAACGTAAGATCTTATAAGTAAAAAAAGTACTAAAATTCGAGAATTTATGAAGGTGTAGAGCATATTTTAAAATTAGAAAAGTTGGGAAAAACAATATCCTAACAATGGTACTGTAAAAAACTGATTCTAATTATTACTATATAATAACTGCCTTTTAAAGACGAAAAGAACTTTTTTAAAACGCAAATCCAGTCAAAACTTTAAATTTTGTGAGCATTTAGAGTTGTAAAAGTAATCTAGGAAAAATAGAAAAAAATTTTAGTCTCGATTATTTCAAATTAAAAAAAATAACAAGAACCTACCTTATCCCAGGCGCAGGTCTAAGGGGGGAAGCGGTGGGGGCGATCAATTTTGTTAGAGGACGCGAACTCAAATAATAATAATCAAAGATTATTACTAGTAGTATAGTTTTTATTTTTAAGAAAAGTTTCACTTTGGGACATTTTTAAATGTATAAGTTGTTATGGCTGTATATGCAGGGGAGGATCCAGCCCTCTCTCTTTGGGGGGGGGGGGGGAGCGGTGATATCACAAAAGTACAGTATGGCAAGAAAAACAAGTTGTCAACGGGGGGGGGGGTGCAAGCAGCATACTCGTTTCTAATATAAAAGGCAGAATAGGTTCTATTTTTTTGAACTCAAAGCTTTTGGGAGGGGGGGGGGGCGATCGCAAGCATACAGACTCCTATGCTCTATTCAAGAACTAGAGAGAGTAATAAAACTGTTACCGAAACCTCTAACGTACCTGCTCCAGTGCCGCAAGTAACTGAAAACTGCCGTAAATCTAATTATATTTCATTATATTTAAATATATTTTATAAATTTACTGCAACATAGAATTTCTGATAGTTTAATTTAATTTCTGTCAGTGAGCAAAGTACAACTTACAGTTTTTTCTTAGTGATTTATCTTGTTTGCGCTTATTTTTATATATTATTTGAGATTAGTGAGATACTCAAAAGATGTGGCTTTCACTTCTATATTTATTCCAAAATCGTTAAACCAGGGCATTTTTTCCTCAACGAAAAACTTATTACGATGAATGTTTATGATGCCTTAAGATATCAATATCTAGATAATAATGTTAAAAGCTCTGTTCAGATATGTTCCAACATGACAGGAGTTGGAAAATCTACTATGTACCGAATACTGAAGGAGAAAAAACGATTGGAATTGTTAGTACTCTCAAGCCACATTCGATGACAGGCAAACGACAAACCTCGTTGGAAGAAGAGATGAAAACTGCAATTAAAGGGGTTGTATATACATACAAGACGCAGATTCCAATCATCTACAAAATTCTAACTAAAATCATTGAAGATCGCGATTTACCTGAAATTAAAAGAACTGATCTCTGGAAATTGCTCAGAGAACTTAATTTTTGCTGGGAAAAACCAGGTAGAAAATCTGTTCTTATAAATAGTTCGGAAACTGTCCGTTGGAGACGTAAATATCTCTCTCAAGTAAAAGGTAGAGTTGCTAGAAATAACACAATTAATAAAATTAGTAATTTAATTAAACTTTTGAAAGATTTTTTTGAATAAAATTACTGCGGAAAATTGGGAAAAATCCATATAATAAAAGAATAAAACAAAATGTGAGAACTCGATCTCATAATCGGTGAGAAAGAGGAACCAATTATAATTAATTTTAGCGAAGATAGTTTCACTGACTTTGATTAGGAATTAGATACGTAATGTTTACCAGTGTAAACACAATTTATTATTTAAATTTTTGTTTTTGTTGTATTTTATTGTTTAATGTTGTTTATATGTTTTTGTATTTTTTTATATATTTTTATTTTAGTGTGTCCCACTTTTTTATTATATATATAATTAATTCTAATTAGCCGTAAGTTTTTTATTATTTTATTATCGTGTTTGTATCTTTTTCGTAAGCGTGTAGAATTAACATGTTTATCTTATTTATTTGGAACTATCATCGTATTTCCATATATAAAAGTAAATTAAATTAAGATATCAGTACAATAGAAATAAAAATAAGTAGGTCTAATTTTAATTACAACATAAAAAACGTTTACATTTGAATCTCTTTTTAGTGTTTAATTGTAATTCTGCAGATGGTTTAAGAAATAAATAAACTGAAACGTTAAATACCCTAAAAATGTTTTTAATTAATAATAAAATGACCAATAGCCCCAAAAATATTTTATTATTATATGGACGAATTTATCTTTTTATATATGTTTAACTTTTTATATTTTTGACAATGGATATTTTGTAAATATTTAAATTATAACTTAGAATTTTTTGAGAGAATAATCTACGTTTTAGTCTATTATTATAGACCGGTATTTTTGATTATAAAATTTCTAACCCATTCCTATGAAAAATATATGTGTCTAACAAATTTTGCTAAAAACACCGGACTAAAGAACACATATAGTTTGCAAAGAGAAAAAGGGTAAAAAATGATTTATTACTCTCTCTAGTTCTTGAATAAACTATAGTATAAGAGGAAAAATCGGGTCCATTTTCCTAAACTCAAAGTTCTTGGGGGAGGGGCGATCGCCCCCACCGCCCCCCCCCCCCTTGGATCCGCGCCTGTGTATATGACGTATCCGTATAAGTGCCAAACTCTGAAATAGGTCATAGAATTGGTAAGCACGGTGCATGTGGCATCCAACTAAGTTTTTTTCGTTGTTTTGATATAATAGTGGACTTTTATGAAAAATAACTTAAAGTAACTGCTGGAAAATAATAATCCGAAGAAACAAAAACACTATTAAAATGATTTTGGCATAACTGTCTAACCTAACTTGATAACCGATATTACCTATATATCACATAATTTTCCGATATTTAAATTTTGGGGTGTATAGTTCTTCGAATTATCAGATAGAAATTTTACTAAAAAAATTGGATATTTTTATTTATTTTAAAATTATACCCTTTCATATCAAATGCAATTATGAAATTTAATTGACTGGGGCTCATTCAGTAAATCAGTAAAATGAAATATGTCTACATTTTATTTAGATTATTTTAAAACAATATATTACAATACATTACAATGTAGTTTACTCTTGTTATGTCAAATTTCACTTAAACGTATCTTCTTATAAACACTTTACGGGGCTCCGTTAACCTGAAAAGAAAACTCAGAATTAGATATTAGATGACTTAAAAACATTGTTAATTTCATCCAATTGTGTCATCAAACTGCCAATATCAACCAAGTCTCTATATTAGAGAACATTCCAAATATGCTCGTGCAAGCGGATTATTTTAGTATCGTATGGCCGTCTCGCCCAAGATTTGTTGCTGTCCAGTATCAGTTAGTAGCCAAACAATAAACGTATAAATAAATTTTACTGTAACAAAGGCACTGTGGAAGTCTGATCACTCTTCTTATGTTCTTACAGTTTTAGTGCTAAACAATTACAGGTTATTAGAGCTTACCAATACCACAAACACAATTTGAAGACTCAGGAAAAGCTGCTCTCTAAGGGATCAAATCATGCATCTTGTATATAGGCTCTCCCATCTGTGCGTCCACGAGATTAATAGCGTCAAGGTTTTTAATGAAGTAAACAAAACAAGTCTCTCAGCTACTTAAACATATTAAACAAATATAAACAAAACGAAGTTATTTACAGTGAAAAATTTAAAATTAACTCGGTAAAACAATTCTAAAGTAGTTGATAATTCGGCTCATAAAATAAAGCCTAATTTTGAAAATATTACGTTTAAATAGCTTTCTAAAAATTAATCCAGAAACATAACTATATAAATTGTTTAAACAAAATAGTAATAATTTTGCTCTTCTCCCCTATTAACTAAAACATAATTTCGCTTTGCTTTCCCGAAGATAAACTTTAAAAAAGCAGATACCAAAATGTATCGACTTTTTTACTTCCTAAAAGCATCCACCTAACTTGCATCCCCAGGAACAACCCTTATTTGCGTTAGTATCACCCTTCGATTACTTCACCAAAAGAACTTTATTTCGCGAATTCTCGCAGGATGATTCCGTACCCGAAAGCTTTAAACTGTCGTCCGTTCCCAATTTGGCCTGAGCATCTTCGACAAATAATTTTTATCCAAAAAAGTTAATCGAACTATTCGCTTCATGGTAATCAAGCAGATTAAATTAAGGAGTACAGTATTAAATTAAGTAGTAAATATCATTAATATTTCATGCTATGTGCTCTGAAAATGAACGTCACACTAGTTTTACTTTGAAGTCTAGAAGCTACTGACTCGTTTAAGTTAGGTGAACAATGAGCAACAATTGTTTAAGAGTGTTATATTCTTACCCCATAATAATCCTTCTCTGATAGTATCTTTTCCGCTCGGGTTCCTACTCCCTTCACTGGTGTTTCCATTCCATGAATTAGGCGATATACTTCTGATTTCTGAAGATAATCTAGGTTCTTTGCAGGTGGCTGATATTTGAGGAAGTTGATGCTAAAAAGAAGATTAATTAGTTTGTATTACCAGAAAAACCTAAAAGTTTGCGAGCAAACCTGCTAATATACAGTTTTTTATTGTATCGCTTAAACTGCCGTTAAAATTCCTTTTAATATGTCATATCTAGTTTCATATCTAGTCATGTTATTCGAGAAATACAAGTCTTTAAAATTGCTTTCAGTGAGTCGTCTTTCCTATTTTTCATCGTTTTTTTTTTAATAATATATGGTTTCCAATAGAAATTCCATATTTTGCCGTAAAATGTGGCAGATATATGCTCTGAATTACCCTGATGACAGAAGTAAAGCAAAATTGCAAAAAAGTAACAACTTCAACACCTACTCCAATATCTGAAACGACCTTGGTCTTTTTTAAAAAGTATGTCTATACAATTCATCTGTTCCAATTTTGTAACAAAATGATACGAATTTTTGGTTCTTATACTTTTAAAGTTCAAAACTTAACTAGCTTGCTATTACACCTGTCAGTCTGAACCGAATTAAAAATTAGTAAATTAGGTTTGAAAGTTTGAAATAGTAATTAGTGAATGATTGTAAATATGTTTATTCGTCTGTATAATCTCCCTGAAGTTCAATATACTGTTTCCACTAACTTTCCAATTCACGTATGTTATTCCTGAAGTGATTTTCCGGAAGGTTTTCACAATATCCCTTTTCGATTTACAATGATTTCCTCATTTGATGAAAAACGCTTTCAGTGCAGAAGTATTTTGAGGCATGGAAACAGATGGAAAAAGGAGCTAAATTTGATAGAGTAGATGTTTAAAGTAGAACTGTGATTTAGGGGTTTTCGTCATCGTCAAAACGCTTTAGTGAGCAGGTGCATTGTCCTGATGAAAGATGATTTTTTTCTTCTATTAACCAGGTCTTTTCTCCTGAATTTTTATATCTAGCTGGTCTAGCAGTTTTCAATAATATTTTTACGTTATTGTTTTCCTGGTTTGTAGCTAATTAATTAATAATTTTCTCTTTTCATCACAAAAAAATGAATGCTATAACCTTTTGGAACGATTTTAACTCCTCTGCTTGCTCCGGAGCAGAGCAATCAGATTTAGATCACTTTGCGGTTTGTTATCATTGTGATAAAGCCAAGTCTCATCCATAGTTATAAATCTACAAGCAAGCAGTTTTGTTTCTTGTAAATCAGTCCAAATGTTGTTGTGAAAGCCTCACTTGCATGCGCTTTTGATCCAAAATTAACGAATGCGGCACACACCTTGTCAATAGCTTCAGGAACCCTAATTTATTCTTCAAAATATGAAGCATTAGTTCGTTTGAGATGCGTACAGCCTCAACAAGTCATTCGTTTATTATCAAAAACCATATCATATATAGATTCAATAATTTCTTTATTTGTAGCAGTTTTTGGACCTTCATTGCGTACTTCATTACTGATGTCTATACGACCACGTTTTAATTCAGCAACCCAATTAAATACTGTTGTTCGTGAAGGAGTATCGTTCCCTAATATATTTACCATATCGGTGTGAATTTTATCTTTCTTTGAACTTTTTTTATATAAACATTTTATGACTGCTCGGATTTCCAATTTTTTATTCTCAAGAAAAAGCAAAACAGCTATAGAAAAAGAAACTATTTAACTGATCAGCTTGAAATTACATATATGTTCATAAGAAGGATGGGATATTCCTGCAACAGCATATGTTTTCTAATACCAACGCCACCTATGTGGCAGTCTAGAAACTTTTCAAATCATTTATCATCGAGCCGGAAAAAATTTATTATTAATATAAGACACAATAAATACAAGTTCATATAAAGTCCTATGTTTAAAATATGTAATGACCCAAACAAAAAATTACAATTTGTTTTATAATATAAAATTTTTCCTTACTTTAATGTTCGAACAAAAATATTATGTGACATCTAAGAAACAGAAAATGAAAAAAAGACAACGCTATTCTTGAAACGGAACATTACTTACCTTGCCTTGATCCTCATTTCTTGCAAAAGTTAAGATGAAAGGACTCATTGTATACAAAAACGATTGGCAAATATTATACAGGTTGTCCGGTAAGTATCTGTCAATTGTCGGCAATGTACAGGAGGTATCAAAGTAACTCTAATGATTTATGTAATTCTTTAACTAAGGGGCCCCTTAACAGAAATATTGTACCCAAAGAAGGTACTTAGTACCTTTTGGGCTGTAGCTATAGAGCAGAATTGTATATTTTAATGAAATTTTGACATAATGTATATCGATAAAGACTTACTAGTCCAAGCCATAAACAACTTTTGACATTGCAAAAGAGATCAGGAATGGACTTGTCTCTAAATTCGTAGACCTAGAATTTTTACAGGTGTCAGTTTTTAGAGACTTTTTAAATATCTTAGGTAATTATCTTAAAAAATACTTTTCATTTATTTCGGAAAAATCGACCATTTTCTAGAAGAATCAATTTTTTTGGGTCCTAGCAAAACAAGAAATGAAGAGTCAGAACACATTCTGAATGAGATTGCTTATAATCCTTCTGCCAGCATAAGGAAGCTCACACCACAAAGAGGTATTCTGCAAGACTTAATTACTCAAACAAGTTCTTGCAACTTTTACTAGAACTGTTTTATTTACTAACATAACTGGTTTTAGAAGAAATGGCTCTCATAACTTACACGTTTCATGTATAGAAAATCTCCAGGCAATCATATAGAGCAGACACCAATAAAGATATCTGGTTAACGTTTGGCCGGGGATCATTGAGAATTATTTGATTGGGCCTTTGATTTTGGAAGAAAGAATAACTGGTGCACTCTATTTACAATTTTTGTACCAAAGTTTAAATAACCTTAAAGAAAATATACGCTTGCAAGTTAGAGCCTAGATATGGTTTATATATGATGGTGCTTCACTTTTTAACAATTTAATACGTCACCATTTAAGGTAGTTCATCGGTTGTAATCAAAGTATCATGCGCGATTTGATGCTTTTTTGTACGACATACCCCTACTTTGAACTTTTTGTACTGACTATACCCCCTCACACGGGCGATCTGTGTATGAATACCGAAGCAATGATACGTCAACACTGCTTATACTCTACGTAGGTCGAAATTGTTCGTGTCTATGTCAGTATTGTGTAAATTATATGTTCAATCGATACTGAAAATCAAATGGAAAATTTGGTAAGAAGGAAGTAGATTCCAAAGAAATTTAATGTGCAGCTGTCATGAGAGAATTATGAAAACTTAGCAGCAAAAAAAGTAGGACGATGCTACTGATAAAGAATTGCGAATTATAAAGGCGGGATAAAATGGTTAAATCTGCCCTCAAGCGATTGACTTCGGCCAGTAGCGCGTTCAAACACCAATGTTAAGATGCCTTTGTGCAAATTTTCAGCCCCTTATAGGCTCCTTAACGGTCTGAAGAGGTTATGTTCACTTTTTTCGACTTTATTGTTTTTTAGGTTAGGATCAAAATTCTTGGCTAACTTTAAAATAATAATTTTTGTGTGTTTTTTGTTCTTTCGAATGCCGCTCAAGGAATAACGATTTTTGGTTGAACACCCTCAGATCGTTTTTTTTTTGGCATTTTCATCAGTTGTTTGATACATAACCTCAAATGCAAATAACTAAATAGATGCCAATACATTTAGTTATACTGTAGGACTTCTTTCCAAAAACAGTCTTTGAAAATCAGGATTTACGTCACCAAGAATCTTAACGTACCTTAAAAACCTTCAGGTATAGGGAAATTTCATGTAGAAATGTTAACAACCTTCAACAAGAATTAGAATAACTATATATATTTTTTTTTAATAAAATAAAAAGCGATTATGTATTACTGAATTTATGTGTTAAAACTACATTAATAAAATTTCTCAAGAATCGTATCATATAAATATTATAAGAAAACGTTCTGTATATTTTTAGTCTTCGTCATTATCTTTCTCTATTACTGGATCAATACCTGTGGTAGAAAATACAACAGAAAGGATTTTAGCTGGTCTAATAATATTCGATTTATATCTAGCATTACTAATATAACATATGATTGCTGCAATGTGGAAACAGGAGTTAACACAGTCGCAGGCATGACGCAAAATAGCGCTGTAGCCAATAGAATCAGGTAAGTACTCAATATAACATTTATAAGTTTTTTTTATTTATATGTCTAGACCTTATTAAAACTTTAATAATGTTAAGTTTCATTTTAATGGACTCCAAATTGATATTATTAAAATCGTCCATTAACTCAGCCAAATAACATATGGCTTAACCTAACTGATAGGTACCTAAAAAAATATTTTAAGGTCTCTTTCAGTCATTTCCGGAAAAATCACTGATTTCTGGAGATGTTAATTTGATTGTTGTAATACTCCGTCTAGACCACCTTGAAATCTCAGCTTCCTATGCTAAGGTATTTGCATCTGTATTGGGCTTCAACATTCTTTCTATGATTACGTCTTGTATTACATCATCACATTTATCGCTATATAACTGCTTTCCGAAGCGATTGTTGAAAAAACATGCAATCCTACAAAAATGTATTTTCTAGCTGTTGATGGAGAAGCTTATATTTTTTACCGAGAATTCCAGAATTCCAACTACCCATCTCAATTTCGTAACGTAATAAGATTGATTAGCTTCAGTTTTATATAGGTTTGGTCTCTCGCCTTTCATGGCAGATATGAAGACCTTAAAATCTAGTGGTTCTAAACAAGATACTACTTCCCTGAAACCTCTATCTACAATACAAACATCACCTGTCCTCATGAAAGTTCTTATACCAACAGAATCTTTCATCACTTTCTTCATGATCCTTGCATCATTTTCAGTACCTAAAAACGGTCCAAGAAGTTCTACAACAAACCCACCAGTAGTGCAAATGATGAAGGGTTTACATAAAGGTTTCTTCTTTTGACCTGAATATGACATTCTTTGATACCATTTATTTTTGCCGTAAGATCCTTGCCCACATATATATATATATATATATATATATATATATATATATATATATATATATATATATATATATATATATATATATATATATATATATATATATATATATATATGTTTATGCGTCTTTCACGGATTCCTCCGTGTGAGTTGCAATAGCAGTGGATACATCCACATTATGCCATTGTAGTGCTGAAATCACATTCAGCAAACGTACAAATATATGCAACTCCGTGTATAAGTGAAGTAAAATGCAAACAGTAAATGCAAACTTCGTTCCATCACATCCTTTTCGTGTTAGAGGTTGCACAGTTTGAATAGATTGCTACAGAGCACAATCCATCCAATTCTACCACCATCGAGATGATGGCCTACCTGTACCACCATACCGAGAAGAAAGTCAAAACTTACCCTCCCCGCCACAGTGATACGGCAGAGGCACATGTTTCGTCTCTACTAGACTCATCAGGGTACCGACATGCACCTGGCTGTGCAAAGGACAGATCGGAAGGAAGCATGCAAATACTGAACGCGGTTTCGCCGACCTCCCGCCGTGGTAGAATTGGATGGATTGTGCTCTGTAGCAATCTATTCAAACTGTGCAACCTCTAACACGAAAAGGATGTGATGGAACGAAGTTTGCATTTACTGTTTGCATTTTACTTCACTTATACACGGAGTTGCATATATTTGTACGTTTGCTGAATGTGATTTCAGCACTACAATAGCATAATGTGGATGTATCCACTGCTATTGCAACTCACACGAAGGAATCCGTGAAAGACGCATAAACATATATACGCCATCCGGCGGGAGGTCGGCGAAACCGCGTTCAGTATTTGCATGCTTCCTTCCGATCTGTCCTTTGCACAGCCAGGTGCATGTCGGTACCCTGATGAGTCTAGTAGAGACGAAACATGTGCCTCTGCCGTATCACTGTGGCGGGGAGGGTAAGTTTCGACTTTCTTCTCGGTATGGTGGTACAGGTAGGCCATCATCTCGATGGTGGTAGAATTGGATGGATTGTGCTCTGTAGCAATCTATTCAAACTGTGCAACCTCTAACACGAAAAGGATGTGATGGAACGAAGTTTGCATTTACTGTTTGCATTTTACTTCATATATATATATATATATATATATATATATATATATATATATATATATATATATATATATATATATATATATATATAAAGCATTTATAGACTTTAATCTGCAATAGTTAGGCGAAAACATGTCGTAATTATCTGAGCAGTAAATTTAAATAGAGAAACATATGATTGATTGATATGCAGTTATTTACCTATGTTTGCCGAAAAATGTTAAAATTCTACATTAATTTTCCCTATACCTGAAGTTTTTTGAGGCACGTTGCGATTCTCGGTGATATAAATCTCGATTCTGACTGTTTTCCCTTGAAAATAGGTTCCAGAGCATAACTAAGTATACTGGCATCTATTTTGCTATTTCCATTTGAGGTTATGTCCCAAATAACTGATGAAAATGTCAAAAAAAAAATGACTTTTTGAGTGTGTTAAACCAAAAAAATCGTTACTCCAAGAGCGGCTTTCGAAAGAACAAAAAAAATATACAAAAAAATCGTTATTTTGAAGTTTGCCAAAAATTTTGAACCTAACCTAAAAGAGGGTTGAAAAATTAAACAATTTTTCTTGGGCTCAATTTTCACTTGAAAAATCTGAAAAAAATCTTATTTGTTTGCAACCAGAAAATATACCCCTGTGAATTTTTTCAGATTTTTTAACGCAAAATTGCGCCCGTAATAAAAAAAAGTCGAAAAAAGTGACCATAACTTCTTTAGATCGTTATAGGACCTATGGAAGGCTGAAAGTCATCTTTCGACATTGGTTATCGAATGCGGTACTGGCCGTAGTGAATCGCTTGAGGGCAGATTCGACCAAGTTATCCCGCTGTAGTCTTTGACCGAGATGACAAAAATGATAAAAAATTTATAAAGTGTTGTAATTGCAAGTAGACTCTTGATTTGACGAATCCTACTTTAATCTTGCAATTTGAAAGTTTTTAAAAATAGAATTTCCTTTAATATTAAAAAAAAATGGCTAAAGCAAATATTTGATATGGGCGATTTTGTAATCCAATTATGCAAAAATTCAGATAAAATAATAATTGAGAAATTGTTATCTCAAAAGACTAATAATAAACCCAACATTACCAAATATAAAAAAGTGTCGAAAAACGTTTGAACTTTCTTGGGGTACATTAACATTTTATTAATTTATTATTTATATTGCACCGAATAATCAATAAAAAGTTTCTAGGAAAAATTATTTTCCCTATATTATAATAATTTACTTCCAGTAACAATTTTGCACAAGTTTTTACGTGATAAAACTGCTAATCGGATATTTGTTTAGATGTCGAAAAACAGAATTATAATTTTCAATTCTGCTTTCTCCCACTCATTTTGGTCACCTTGGTCTCTTAATACATAAATGAAGTATAAAAAATCCAATTATTGCAATGAAAAATAAAATATTTTAGAGAGCTTTTTGTTAGTACTGATAAGTTATGAGAAAACACAACCTGCTACGTCTTTAAATATTTAATCGTTTTCGCGCGCTTACATTGTGTTACAGCCTTGTCGTTTCTTCATTTTAAAATCACTTTCACAGACAATGGGCTCAAAATTTTACATGATAATAAAACTTATATTAAAACTGCGAATTAACTTTTGGTGTTTTAGAGTTATATCTGATTATTTCACACTAACTCTTGTCATATGGCCAATATTAAATGAATTTTCTGCATTGATTATTTCGACTAAGAGATAGGCAATATGTCTGAAACTTTACAGTCTTGCGGAAAATTGTATCAACAATGAATACCCGAAGTTCCAAGACAATTAAAAAAAACTCGATTAGCCGATGAACGACCTTAACTCATACTTTTGATAATCGTTGGACGAGTAGAGGTGGACGTGCTGTATGACCACCAAGATCTTCTGACATAAATCCTTTAGATTTATTTTTGGGGATATCTCAAAGAACTTGTTTATTCAATACCAGTAAACACCAGCTGCTTGAAAGGGTAATCTATTACTGCAATCTTATTCCAAATGATCCTGAATTGTTATTTTGAATGCAGTGAGAAAAAATCCGCAGGATATGAAGTGTACTGAAATTCAAGGCACCTATTTTGAACATCTGCTTAATCAAACAAGAAAAGATGTATTAAATATGTTACACAATTATACTATCAATTTCGTCAAAGTAAAAGAAATAGCACCAGTACGATACTACAACGTACGCGTCATAAAAGAGGCCCTAGAAATTGGAAAAACGAGAACATGCTTTAACTATTCCAACTACATGGAAAACAGTAATAAAAAAAACAAGGAACAAAATAACAAAAATAAACCAATACACGAAAGAACAGCATACAAAAATCAAATATTTCACACTTTGTAGTGGGGAGGAACCTGCGAATCCGCTCGTCCAATCAAAAAGCGAGCCAGCTAAACAAAACGTGAAAGACAACAGAAACCACCATCAATTCTCAGCGAGTAAAGGATTGAAACCTGGAATTACCAAAAATTTATATATATATATATATATATATATATATATATATATATATATATATATATATATATATATATATATATATATATATACATATATATATATATATATATATATATATATATATATATACATATATATATATATATATATATATATATATATATATATATATGAAGTTTTCTTGAGTTTAACTTGCCAAAAAGTTTCTAAAATGTCTTCAAACCAAAGAAGCTCAGTCAGTGTTATAAAGTTGAGAAGAAATGTATATACAGGGTGAGTCAACGATTGGATGAAGTAGGTTTGTGCCTTTTCGGTGAAATTAACAAAGAAACTATATTTATTATTTGATACAGTTTATTTTTGCGCAGATTTTAAAAATATTTAGGACTCTACAGGGTGAGCCAAAAAACTAGTACAGCATAAAGTTGTATTTTTTTTAAATAGAACACCCTATATACGAATCGTATTTTCGATTTAGCTTATAATTTTAAATCTTTTTTATTAAGGGTTTACCATAACAAAACTTTATAGTTTCTGAGATAATTAAGTTTAAAAAAAAAGTCACATTTTCAAGCATCAATTCAATCCTAAATAACGTTTTCAATTTTGTGGCAAATATATTCAAATTTGGAATTTAGCAAGGCCAAGGACAAATTAACATAATTTTTACCTAATATTTGCAATAAAAGCTACAAGGTGTTGAACACATCGGCTCAAACTTGAACAAGTTTAAATGAATAAATATCTTTTTTTTTAAATGGTACACTCTGTATATTTTCATGTTATTTAATAGAGTAATAAAAACCCTAAAAGTTTTATTTAATATATCCTATACCTATTTATAATAGTTTTTGAGATATTTCAGTTTTTCTTATTTTCCATACTTTTTTACAGAAATAGTCTTCATTATCATAGTAGCCATGGCAAAAACAATGTAAAAGAACATTTTTCTGTGTGTCAAATTTATAACCGCAATCGCTTCTTTTGGTTTTTATGTAGTGTAGTTTGGTTTTTTTTGCATTCATCTTATACTGTAAAATGAATTTTCCAAAGAATGAGTTAATAAATATGATTTATACAATAGGAGAGGCTCAAAAAAATTGCCTTCTTGCTCAAAGAATTTACAAAATGAAGTATCCTGATCGTCGCCAGCCTAATACCCATACTTTTCAAAACTTAATGCAAAGATTTGATTCTTCTGGTACTGTTGATTATCCAAAACGTAAAGTGGTCAACAAACCAGTAACTAATGAAGAAAAAGAACTACAAGTATTGTTAAATGTTCAGGAAAGTCCTTATATTGGTAGCCGTCAGTTAGCAGCATTATGTGAAACATCACAATCCACCGCTAATCGTACTACCAAGAAATATAGGTATCATCCATATCACATGGAATTACACCAAGAATTGCATGGACAGGATTTTGAAAGTCGTGTAAACTTTTGTCGTACAATAAATGCGGAGATTCAATTAAATCCAAATTTATTATGCAAGATAATGTTTAGTGATGAAGCTACTTTTAGAAGTAACGGTGCCGTAAATAGACGCAACATGCATTATTATGCCACAGAAAACCTATTTTGGATTAGAGAAGTGCAACATCAAAACCACTGGTCATTAAATGTTTGGTGTGGTATTCATCATAATCGAATTATTGGTCCCCACTTTTTAAATGAACCACTAAATGGCCATAGTTACCTGAACTTTCTACAAGAGGAACTACCCCAACTGCTTCAAGGTCTCGATAGGGATGAGCTCGACAGTATGTGGTTCCAGCACAATGGTGCGCCTCCGCATTACCATCGTGAAGTTCGTGCGTTTTTGGACCAACGATATCCGCAAAAATGGATTGGACGTGGGGGTTTCATTGAGTGGCCACCAAGGCCTTGCGACATCACCCCATTAGATTTCTTCCTATGGGGTTATATTAAAAATAAGGTGTATGTTAATCCACCAACAACAGTGGAAGATATGCGAAACAGGATTAGGGATACCTGTAGAACAATAACGCCACTAATTTTTTCCAGGGTCCGAGAAAATCTGCAAAAAAGACTAAATTTGTGCATTGCACAAGAGGGTCGTTTATTCGAACACTTATTAAAAAGAAATAATTAATCTCAGTATTTAATAGGTAATTTTTTTGTTTCAATTTAGTATAAAAGTAAATATGTATTTGCCTTGTCGTTATTGTTGTGTTAATTTTTTCACATTATGTTTAATTAAACTATTGCCGTTGTAATATAACGAATAATGTATTTCATCATATTTAACCACATTCTGTTTGTTTCTGTAGTTTTTTTTTATTATTTTACATGGCTACTATGATAATGAAGACTATTTCTGTAAAAAAGTATGGAAAATAAGAAAAACTGAAATATCTCAAAAACTATTATAAATAGGTATAGGATATATTGAACAAAACTTTTAGGGTTTTTATTACTCTATTAAATAACATGAAAATATACCATTTAAAAAAAAAGATATTTATTCATTTAAACTTGTTCAAATTTGAGCCGATGTGTTCAACACCTTGTAGCTTTTATTGCAAATATTAGGTAAAAATTATGTTAATTTGTCCTTGGCCTTGCTAAATTCCAAATTTGAATATATTTGCCACAAAATTGAAAACGTTATTTAGGATTGAATTGATGCTTGAAAATGTGACTTTTTTTCTTTAAACTTAATTATGTCAGAAACTATAAAGTTTTGTTATGGTAAACCCTTAATAAAAAAGATTTAAAATTATAAGCTAAATCGAAAAAACCATTCGTATATAGGGTATTCTATTTAAAAAAATACAACTTTATGCTGTCCTAGTTTTTTGGCTCACCCTGTAGAGTCCTAAATATTTTTAAAATCTGCATAAAAATAAACTGTATCAAACAATAAATATAGTTTGTTTGTTAATTTCACCGAAAAGGCACAAACTTACTTCATCCAATCGTTGACTCACCCTGTACAGCTAATGAACGGAGACATTCGAAAATAATTAATTAATATCTGGATTTTTATAGAGCCTCAACTACGTTGAAATTCACATAATCTATAAATTTTCTACTTACTATTCTGTTAATTACTTTGCTGGGTACCATGAAGCAATTTGATTCTCTGGAACTGCACACAATAAAAGTCATGCCATCAGACTAAAAGCAAAATACATATATTTTTGGAATTTCAACATTATAAACAGAGTTGCGTTATACTAAATCCCATTTTATAGAAATAAATTTTCCTAATAATCTAAGAATGAAAAGCTTCCGTAAAAAATGGTTCGCCCGCGTCAGATTTCTTACACAAGGTTTCTGATCTCATATTTGTAATATAATAAGATCGATTTAATTAAAAAGAACTGAGACAATAACTAACAAAGTAAAAATATTTTTGGCAACATGAAACTAGCATCAATTTGAACTCCAGTTTTTAACTAGTGTGAAACTTTTGTAATAATATAGATTTTTATCCAGTTCCTAGTAACCTAAGGTGGCGTGGAAAATTATAGTGAGGTAAATAAAAATCTTTTTACACAGGCCGACAATATTTCTCCTAACGTCAGACCCAGAAGCGGAGCTATATTTTTCCGAAGGTTTTTGACGCCCTGAATCTAAATTTGACTTGCCATTTGACTCATCAGCTCTGGTTTTCGAGATATTCTAACCTGAAAGTGAAATGAACGCTATTTTCTGTTATATTGGAGGTTATATTTCAGTGTATCATGAAACTTTTCAACATGAGACGATGATGTAACTGAAAGTACCACTTATTGCCCTCAAAATCCATTTTGAATCATCTCAAAATCTTTTTTTCTCTCTGAAATATCGCTTGTAAAAATTTATGGTTTTGCCGACCATTTGCACCATATGAGTAAGTCAAAATATTTCGCGAAATGCTGAAAATATATTCATTTTTCGAAAAATTTGTGACAAAAAAAGTTGTCTGGAATGACCCAAGGAAATCGGGAGCTTTTGGGGTTGCTGATCACAAATCTGAGGTCAGAATTTGACAAATTCGATATCCAAAATGATGGGTTCCATATAGCATGTGAAAATCGAAAACATAAAAAATCGATGATTCCAGCCGAATCTTGTTACTTAAAGACCGATTTTCACATCCGCCTTATTAAATCCGCCGTCTGGAATATTAAAATCATCAAATTCTGACTTCAAATTTATGATTAGTTATACCAAAACCCCCCATTTTCCTGAATCATTCCAGACAATTTTTCCTGTAACTTATTTTTGGAAAAATTAATATTTTTTCAGTATTTCGCGAGTTTTTTGCCGTACCCATATGGTGCAAATTCCGACAGGGTGATACCTTATCACCTAAACTGTTTACTACAGAACCAGAATACGCCTGTAAAAAACTTAACTGGGAAAAAAGAGGCCTAAATGTAGACGGCCAAAGATTAACAAATTTGATGTTCGCGGACGACATAGTTTTATTTTCCGATAATCTCAAGGAGAAATGTACAATGTTACATGAACTTCAGCTAGTATGCGCCAATATGGATCTTAAAATCAATATATCTAAAACAAAATTTATGACCAATCTGGTACCTAGTGGAAATATCAATATTGGAGACAACGAAGTGGAGCTTGTGGAAAAATACATATACCTTGAACACGAAATAAGGATCACAAGAGATAATCAAACACGCGAGCTACGGAGAAGAGTAAATTTCGCATGGGCAGCCTATGGAAAACTTAAAGACATCTTTAAAAGTGATATACCAATTTCTTTAAAACGAAAACATTTGACCAATGTGTGTTACCGGTTATGACCTACGGTGCTGAAACTTTGATATTGACAATTGCAACTTCTCAAGCGCAGCAAATAACTCAAAGAAGACTGAAAAGGTCAATGCTAGGTATATCGCTGCGTGACCGAGTTAGAGACCTGAGACGAAAGAGAGGAGTTACCGACGTAATTTTCCAAATTGCCACTTTAAAATGGAACTGGGCCGGACATGTCGCCCGAATCAATGATAGAAGGTGGACGAGATTAGACAAAAGAAGTAGAGGAAGACCCCCTACTCGTTGGACTGACGATCTCAAGAGAATTGCAACAAATTGAATGCAAATCGCTCAAGATAGAGCACAATGAACAAGAATGAGGGAGGCCTATGTGCAGCAGAGGATGCAAAGGGCTGAATGAAGAAGAAGAATATGAAGCAAATAGTTTGGCAAAACCATAAATTTTCACAAGCCATATCTCAGAGAGGAAAAAAGATTTTGAGATAATTTGAAATGAATTTTGAAGCCCAAGAATGGTGCTTTAAGATACTCAATCAGGTGATGTCGAAAAGTTACATGTTACCCTGAAACGTAACCTCCAATATAACAAAAAAATAGAGTTTTTTGCACTTTTGGGTTAAGATATTCCGAAAACCAGAGCTGACGGTTCAAATTGGAAGTCAAATTTGGATTTAGTGAGTTAAGAACCTTCGAAAAAGTATAGTCTCGTTTGTGGGTCTGAAATGTTAGCATTGAAAAGTATTTTACTCAATCGAGTTTGTAGGCGTTTGATATTATTTATACAGTATAACTTATTTAAATAATCCCTGTTTGTTTTTGTTAAAATTTTTATGTTTTTTTTTTATAATTTTCCCATCCAAAACTTCTCAGGTTACTTCTATATATATCTAACAGATTATACAAACCCTGCAAAATCGTGAGGCGTGAGGAAACACAATTATTTCATCATTATTTTTCTTTTGCCATTCAAACTTTACTTTGCACCCTAAAACTTCAAATTCTTGCTTAAAACTATTGGAGTTAACTGATGTGCGAAGTGATAAATATCCATGAAAAGAAAAGTTAGCTTAAGATACTTAGAGGTGAATTTTAGCTTAAAAATAATATTATTCGGCGCACTGGGCAAACTTGGTTTTAATTTATAAATATTTTTCCGTTGAATTTTTTTGAAGCTAAATTTCAGTTTTCAGGTATTTTTTCTGCTTATTTGTATGCTATGTATCCACATGCCAAATTTCAGTTTTATCAAAGAAAAAAACAATATTAATGAAATAAATTTCATTTAAATCCTCTGACAGTAGAATATCGTATCAATGATAAATACATTAATTTAACTCGTTGTTATATAAATTAGTTCAAATTAAACCAAAATATTTCTCATAAAACTTACTTAGTCTATCGAAAACAAATAAAATGGTACTTAACTTTCTGTTTATGAACAGATTCTCTGTAATAATGTATCATTCCTTATCCAAACATTTAACAAACAGTACCTGTAGATAGGTTTTTCTTTATCTCCCCATGGCCATATTCTGTTCCAGTGGTTGACCTGCAAAGATGAACCGCTTTAAAAAGTTAATTGTGGTTCTGTTGCCTACCCTTTAGTTTTTCCAACAATCACTTCCGAACAATCTTCAATAGTTTTACAGATTTTTTCATCTGACATTTTAGGAGTTCTTGGTTTGGGTGTTGCATCATCTGGATCTGTCCATTTTCTGCCACCTGGAAGGACTATTGGCCTTTGGGTCCAATCCATTTTTCGTCGTTCTTCTTCTAGCTAATTATTAATTTTTTATAATAAATGAATAACTTTATTACAACTAACGTTTTAATATACTGAAAGTATAACAATCATTTATACGTCATCTACAATCTATACCTACGCCAAAAATGCATAGAAATAGCCTTGTGATTAAGTTCAAACAAAAGCATTTAAATTCTAATTTATTTATAAACTTTAAAATGAAAATAGTAAAAATAAGTAATAGTGTGCCAATAAACATGTAAATAAAATATCATATCAGAGATAACTCTGACAGAAATTTTGGGACCTAAAGCACCCTACCCTTAATACTTGAATCTAATCAAAATTTTAAAAAATATTTAGTCTCTTCGTTTTCTAAATATGTTTTAATTGTTATGAAGATATCTAATTAAATAATTATTTAATTTTTATCTTTTTATCTTTTTACAATTTGTTTAAAATATTGTTTTGTATCTTCGATGGTCATTGTTTGCAGATTGAAAAAATTTAAAATGCATTACCATTAACACATATTCCCAGTGTTCACCCACGAAGTCAAAACATGGTGTCTGACAAAAAAATCCCACAAGAACTAAGTAGAACAGAGAGTACAACATCGCAAATTTGTAGATCCAAAATAGCAAACTTTAAATTTTAAAAAATTTCCAACTATGCACAATACCTACAAATAATAGATTTTGTGATCACATATCATAAATATAGGATCAGATTTGTGAAGGTCAAGATGACGGATTCAAAATGACGTATTTAAAATTTTTAAAAATTTTGGTTTATTCATACATCCATATTATAAGAGTTTTTGCGGTCACTGATCAGATTAAAAATATTCAAGATGGCGGATTTAAAATCACTAGGCTTCATAAGAATTTTGTTTTATGCTCTATATCTATCACTGACCACGAACCTCAGATTCGAGAATTGGTTTTTGCAAACTAATTAGTATTCTATTTGTTTGACATTTGAACTTGTGAAATAGAAAACATATTTCTCGGTTAACACATATTGAACCCTATATAGAAAGTTTAGAAATTTAGTAGTAGGATGATTCGGTAAAAAAATGAAAGCGATCTTTCAAAAATAAATGATAATTCCGAATACATATTTAATCAATATACAAAAATAACCAATTTAGCATTTTACCTCCGCTTTTTAATAAAAATACCTATTCAAGAAAACTACGACTGTGTAATTAAATATATTTTGACAGTTACTTTAAGCACTCAAATATTTCCCTTTATTTTATCATTAATTATATATAACAAAAAAAAAAATCTTATGTTGCAGCTTTTCAAATTTAAAAAAGAAAAAGAAAAGTCAAGTTAATTATAGTTAGTTGAGCTTTTATTTCATTCTAGCAAGGTGGCTTCTATGACTTTTTGGTGTAACGATTAGTTGAAATACAGGATTTTTCTAAATAAGGTATATTTTAACGAATAATTTAATATGGACATCCGGCTGTAGGTAGAGTTTCATTTTTCAACTTTATTATTGACCAACTTTACCTCCTATATTTATGATTACCTTTTGTTTCTTGGCCATCAACTGTTCTTCTTTTACCTTTGCTTCTTTCTCTTCCTCCGTCATTCCTGCATATGGATCAGATATAACATTATTATCTTCCTCCTCTGGCTCTAATGTATTTGTGTCTTCATCGCTTTTATTACCGCCACCTTCAAAATCACGATCTTCTTCTAATTCTTCTAAATTTTCTTCTACTTCATTATCTGTAATATCTCCTTCTGCATTCTCTGATATTGATAAATTTTCATTTATAACTTCTAAAATGGTAATAAAATATATCCGTATGGTAATTCAAGTATACTGTATATGCGGTTTTGCATAATGATAAAATTCTGTCCATATATACAAACGCTATTTTTTATTAAGGACAACAAAAGACCTCATCTTACAAAAAAAACTAGTGGTATCACCTTCATCTATCGATACTCCTTACTTCCAATTACTCAATATGTAGTTTAAAATTTAAATATGTTACTATACCTTCTACATTTTCTTCAGAGCCGTCTACATTTTCATTACCATTTTCAGGTTCTTTATTCTCTTCATATTCATTTTCTTCCTCTTTATTAATTTTATTAGAAACAATTTTGTTTAGCTGCTGGGTAACGGCTTCTAAAGTCACTTGAATAGCTGAAGGAAGCTGCGATAAGGCAAGTAACTGTTTTTGTACAGCTGCTAGTTGTTCTTCTAATGGTAAAGAGGTCTCACAAACTACAGGATCGATATGAATATCCAAAGGCGGTGGTTTCACTGTGAAAATAGACAAAATGATACTTCAATAAAATTTATGCGCACGTTATCATCTTTCATTTTTTGTTAAATTATAAATTTGTAGTTTGAGTTTCCTTAAAAACTCTAGCATGAAAACCTAGAAAGATCCGTAATCTTCTGGTATCGACCAAAAGGGTATATAAAGGGTCCAGATCGGCTTTCACGGACAGTTTAGTTTGAGACGTTGTCGGTGTAACTTGAATTGTTTGACAAGTGTCAAAAGTGAAGTTGACAGTAAAAATCTTTTGAAATAATAGAATAATCGGCCGTCCGGAACAATATTTTCTTTTTATGTTGAGACACTTGTGTGCCACTTGTCCTGCAACGACCTGATTTCATCAGATGCTTCCTGGCGGCCATCCAAACAGACATGAATATTCTCTTTCAGCTAGTTATCGTTTGCAAAATGGCGTCTTCTGGAAGGCTTTTTTAAACTTCAAAAACAATCCGGAACAATTACACCAAATAAACCGTGAACGGCGCGCTATAGGCCAATCGTCACTTTTTCGTTTCAAAATCGTAAATCTCCGAAAGAAACAAAGATATGGAGACAATTTCCTTTTAAGTTGGAGCTTGATTAATGTAGATTACAGGACAAATAAAGAGAATGTTTTCCCTGTCACTGTGAGACCCTTAAATATGCATTTTTTTGAAAAAATGTCTTTTCATATACTATTGCAACATATGAACGTTTGCTCTTACCTAATATAACAATATTTTCAAAATCTACAAATAAAAATCTTTAATTGTGCCCTAAGTGAACCGTGTATTTAGGTTTTATAGGTTATATTGCTCAGATATAACGGATTTAGGATTTATGTCTCCAGGATCTGTGTCTATGAATTTAGGATAATTTAAAATTCATCGTTAAGACTCTTTTAAATCATAGTTAATATGTTTAGGGTATAAATTTTAGGTTAGGATGTTTTGCTTTAGGTTTTCCCACTTAAAGGTATGGGCTTCGGAATTTTAGTTGTTACAAACTTGAAGCTATGAAGTTGTATGTTCTGTTGGTATGATGGTGTGGTCCAACAGGTCGATTCTCTATATGAAGACAGATATTTCTGACAAAATTCCGTTTTACTCTGAAAAATGATTTTTAAGATTATGTTTAAGACAGTATTATTTTTAGAACAGAGTTAATTTTCATTGCCTAAAACTTTGGTTGCAAACAATTTCCGTTACTTACCTAAAATTTCTTTAATTGCAAAATAAAATATTATAATTTTGAATACACCTCAAGTTACTATAATTCAGCCAAAATTTGACCAATGATATCATTCCTACTGTTACGAACGACTAGAAGAAACTTATTGATATCCCCTAGTATACAAATATTCCGATGTGATGAATCATCTTTATTATAATGTGTCAAAAAGAAAATTATATTCATGAGTCATATTTTTAGATAGATCCCAACTTTAATTCTCTAGATTTGTATAAGGGATTCCATATATATAAATAGGGATTGGGTAAGCGTAGTTAGTTAGTTGTATAGTTGTATTTGAATAGTGAAGATTAAGAGGTAGTAATAAGAGAGTTGTATAGTGGTATTTGGAGATAGTGTTTTAGCTATGTTAATAAGTAGTTAATATAAGTATTAGCGAAATGTGTTGGATTTTATTCTGCGAACCTAGTAAATCATTTTAAAGAAACAAAATCGTAACGATACGCTTAAATTAAAGATTTTTAAATTTAAATTTTGAAAATAAATATTATAATATTAGATAATTGCAAATGTTCATGTTGCGATAATATATGAAAAAGATATTTTTTTCAAAAAATGCATTTTTAGGAGTTTCAAAGTAATTCTATGAAAGAGTGGTCATTATTTTTCCTGTAATCTAGGTTAATTAACTTAAAAAAAAAACTCGATATCTTGATGTCTCTCGGAGATTTACTATTTTAAAACGAAGCAATTAATGAGAAGAAAGCCACAACTAATAAAGAAGTCTTCGATCATATCAGTTTCAGTAGAAACAAATATTTTTATTTAATTTTGCTTTTAGTTTTTTTTAATAGTAAATCTTTTGAGTGTTTTTAAGCACTAGAAATTGCTCCCAATGTTAAATTTGTAATTAATATCAACAAAAAGAGGATTTAAAAACTTTATTTAGTCTTAGTTAGATATAATATACATATTAAAAATAATATAATAATTTAGGCAGCCGGCAATTTATGCTTTTGTTTATTTCCGATTACTTTATTCTCGAATTAACGTACCGATTAGTATGTTTCACTAGTTGAAATAATGCAATTAGAAGAGTTTAGCATAAAATATGTGTGTTTATCAAGAAATAAAAGATTCTCACTATTTATCAACGCTTTCCCAAATATAAATAAGAATATTATCATTTTATTCAGCGGTCACACAACGGGCTCAGTTCTGACGATATGGCAATTCTACGGGGAGTTCGTGTAGAGAAGTATGCATCACCTTTGTAGACGTGTAAAAGACTTATGAAAATATTCCTTTAAGAAAAAACCACGGCAGTTGCTACAAACATCAAAAATCACTATACGTTAGTCAGAGTCGTACAAAATGTTTATGTTTTACAACCTCTGTACCCTCCCTAGTTGGACAAATACTTACCGGACACTCTGTATACACGGAATTCGGAAAAAATATGTGGAAATTTAGGCTAGTGATTATCTATAATAAAGATAATAAGTCATTTACTAAAGTATCATGATTTCAATGGTTTCCCGGTTACAGGTAAATAGAGTTAATTTTGTATTTTATTTTTATACGTATTTAATTTATTTCTTAATGGCTTGATTAAATTCTCTCAATCTCATTCACAGGTAAGACTATTCCCTTAACTTATCACTAGATGAAACTTTATCTTAAAATCTAAATTGATTTCTATCTTAGATTTTTTATTTTAACGAATTAAAGTGAAGTCAGGCCCGAGATACTTGAAAAGTAACAAAAAATAAAGCAATTATTGACTTGTTTCTCATTACTTCGATAAATCTTATCATTTCGACATATCATGTACAAAAAAATCAGATTTATTGACATTAAATAAGATTATATTATATATTACGTTTTCCACTATCTTTACATGTTATAAAATAAAAACGTTATGAAATAACCTAAACTAAAGTAACAAATTATTTGAGGCGAACACTAAATAATTAATATGTCAGCAAATATGACTGAAGACGACCAAGTGCATGTTAATAGCCGAGTAGTAGGGATAGAGCGGCTGCCGAGGGAAATCCAATGTATATAGTAATAGAACATTCTAGTACCGGCAGTCTACCTAGCCAGATTTGATTGTCAGTACACACAACCCAGCGCCCTCTATGGGCAGACATCTTAGTGAAAATGCTATTAAATCAATATTAGTTTATTGTAAGGAGAAAAAATTGCTCACAAAGCATAGAATGGAAAGTCTAAGGCCGAGAATCTCAAAAAGAAAGCTAGAGTTTCTCAAGCATCATTAGTACCCACCTAAAACTGTTTTGGAGTACTTAAAATTGACGAAAATGAAACAACAGAAAACAATTCAACAACATTCTCAGACTTAACATTTGTTATATGAAATATAGCCCAACAAAATACAAGTCTTCTCGCCAAGCATGGAGGATTTCAAAAATTTAAGAAAAAATCTAGATCTAGACCAAGAATTACAGTTGTTTACATATGAAAGAAAACAGAACCGTGTCAATAAAATAGTGTTTAATGGGTCACCAAATATGGATGTACTAACTATAGTCGAAAGATTCCAAGAAATGAATGTACCAGCTATCGAAAGCATTCAGTTAAAAACAAATATAAGTCATTCGTACTTGTTAATAGTGAAAAAAAGCAAACCTAAGCCAATTAAAAAGGTAAGAGATATAGACCATAACTTAATAAAATGAGAGACATATTATAAAAAGTTGAATTAACCTAATGCCATAGATGCCAAGACTTTTGCCATGGCTCAAGGAATTGCTAGAGAAATACAAGATGCGCAAAATGCGCTGGATCTTATGCAGCCAGAGAAAAAACGAAAGAAAGAATACATAGCTCTAAAATGCGCGAAAAATACAATGCGGATTTCTCTAAGTGTACAAAATTCTTAAAATTATCCGGACAAAACCAAAACACTAAATAAGTCAAGAACATAGCTAAAAATTAAATAACAACGAAAAAAACACAAATGATAACGAAGCTTCATCCCAAAGAAGAGTGAATAATAACGACAGGCGACTTAAAAACCCTGGTGAGGGAGACAGATTATTTAAACAAAAGATTCAACATTAAAAAACTGATCGAGAAGATCAGGAACTTCAAAACACAAAAAACGATTTCCATATCAACAAGATTCCAAGCGCCAATGGAAATTACTAATCAGTTTAGGAGAATTAATATCATATCAATCAACATCACTGGCATTTGGAGTAAAACACAGGAGTTGAAAAACATCGTAAACACAAATGATCCAAATTTATGCATAATCTTGGAAACTACTAAATAAAATACCACCGAACATACTAGGCTTCAAAGTGGCCTTTAAGAATTGAATATCAGCAAATCCAGAAGGCCGGGTGGCAATATACAGTAAACAAGACATTAAAATAAAAGAAATAGACATCAATGCAACAGATATAGAAAGCTTAACAATAAAAATTAAAGACCTAATAGTAGCGGCACTGAATAGAAAACTAAAGATAACCGAGTTAGACAGCTTCAAAGTGGCCTTTAAGAATAGAATATCAGCAAATCCAGGAGACAGGGTGGCAATATACAGTAAACAAGACATTAAAATAAAATAAATACACATCAATATAACAGATATAGAAAGCTTAACAATAAAAATTAAAGACCTAATAGTAGCGGCACTGAATAGAAAACTAAAGACAACCGAGTTAGACAGCTTCAAAGTGGCCTTTAAGAATAGAATATCAGCAAATCCAGGAGACGGGGTGGCAATATACAGTAAACAAGACATTAAAATAAAATAAATACACATCAATATAACAGATATAGAAAGCTTAACAATAAAAATTAAAGACCTAATAGTAGCGGCACTGAATAGAAGACTAAAGACAACCGAATTCGACAGATTACTGAACCTAAGCAAGAAAACAAACATCATTGGACCTAAATGCTGGAGTACTACACAATTCTATATACCCAAAAAACAACGAGATTCTCGTCACTAAAGACAAAGATTAGCCGAGAAAAGACAATAAGATTCCATACTAGACATCAATAAGCAGGATAATAGACCTAAACTCAGACCACTTACCGATTTTAGTACAAATACATCAAAATATCAAGATGCAAGAAAAATATACATACATGCAGACGCTAACTAGAGAAATTATAAAGTATAACTGAATAGGAAAAAAAGAAATCAACAGAAACATAAACATCTAAGAAGAAGTAGACAACAAGATAAGAAAATCTGTAAAAAAGAACAATATCCCAAAAAATAGTACAATAAAAAATTAAAGAATCCTTGAAGAAATCAAAGTAAAAATCGACGAAAGGAACAGAATCAGAAAAATATACCAAAGGAAAAGAACAGAATAAAACCATATCAAACTACAAGATTGCAAACAGGTAATTAATGCAATGCTTCAATCATACCATAATCACGAATGGAACAAAAGAATCCGAAGAACAGAAAACAATAATATGTCGAAGAACAGCCAAAAAAGAATCATCTCACCACCGCTAAAGACAGTCAAAAATAACTAAACTAAATGTTTCAAAGTAGCCGGGAAAGAAGAAAAAGTGGTCAAGAACTGCATGGTTAAAACTATAACACTTCGCAGAATGTTGGAAAGAAGCAAAAGTCATCACTCTTCCAACACCAAGGACAGAGCACAGCCTGCCCGAAAGTAACAGGCCAATATCATTAATAAGCACAGTAAGAAAAATGCTGGAGAGATTATTCAACAAAGGACAAAGCAACGAGCTTGAAGATAACAAAATACTAATAGATGAACAATTCGGATTTCATTCACACCATTCTGCAGACCTAGAGTTAGTGTTTAAGAAAATCATGACAAACAACATTAAGACGAACACAGCCCTGGTGATACTACATTTGTAAAAAGCTTCTGAATAATGTGGCACCACGCAGTAATACATAAACATACAAGGATCGAATATTAAAATAATAGCCAGCTATTTAAAGAATAGGAAAATTCAATTGTGCACAACGAGAAAATCCAAAATCAAGGACTACCCTAAGGAAGCGTATTATCACCGACACTAATCAACATGTTTATAAACGACATCCTAAAAGAAGCTAATGTAAAAACAACACGCTTTGAAGATGACATCGCCATACTATCTACATCAACAATAATAGAAGTAGCAGTAAACACAATCCAAAGTCACCTTCAAAACATCACGCAATACCTCCATAAATAGAAACTGAAAATAAATGTAAATTGAACTCAAATGACAATTTTTATTCAAAAAAGAAATAGAATCCAACATATATAAATTAGCAACACCAGAGTTGAAGATGCAGAAGAGTTAACCTATCTAGGAATAACGGTAGACAAGAAAATGTTGTTCAAGAAACTCTGCAACACAGCTAGGAAAAAGTCGGCATTGCAGCCAGACTGAATTTGCCCTTTTAAGAAAAGAAAAAATCTTACTCTACAACGCATACATTAGACTCATCATAAGCTACACATACCCAGTAAAGAGTTCTGCAAGCGATAGATATCCAACCAAACTCTCCACGTCGGAAACCAAAACGTTGAGAAACATAGTAAACATAAATTGGAGAGAATTCGTAAGTACCGAGAAAATCTATAACAGAGCAAAAAAAAGTAACTTGATCCGACTTGAAAAATGACGTAGATACGAAATTTGCAAAACGTTGAATTTTCCAATTTTTCTTCATTTTGTTGATATTTTTATTTTCTGCAATTCATCTGTTTATACCAACGAGATTGCTTCAATAGTTTTGATTTTTTATGCAAAAAACGAAAGCAAAGCGCAATTTTTTAGTTTTAGTTGTGTATAAAAATAACTGGATCATAATAGAAAGTGGAAACATCACAAAATTTCACTGCGGATTGAGTGTGATGGCACTGTCGATATCCTGATATTTCTTTCACGAAAAAATCTCTTTTGATTGTTCTATAATAGAATGCGCATAGGTTTTGTAATTTTAATTATTTTTTTTCTTACACCCGACCTGTATATTAAAAAATAAGCGCCTATAAGGTTTTAGTTAGATACTATGTTATCAAAGATAAAACGTATGACTGGACTATGGACGAAACATAATTTTATTTGTTTTGGGCTGGAATCGGACCACTTGCTAAAGTTCAGTATTAATATAACTCGTGGTTATTAGAAACATTAAGTTTATTATTTACATTACAAGCAAAAATTTTATCGCCAATTAAAAAGATGATTCAGCTTTGCCTAATCTTATATTGCATTAATTATAAAAGCAGTAATCTTCTCGCAATTTCTTTTTGCAGATGATAAATATTATTTTTTTTGTACATACAGTAACGAGCGAAAGTCTGGGCACACCACTATATAAGTGTATATAATATGAACCCCAGACAAAATGAAGAAAATAAATATACCAGAGATTCAATGTTACAACGCTTTAATAACAGCAAACAAAAAGCATTTTCAAGAAAACCGTTACAGACTTATTACAAATTATACTGTTCTCTATGAAAATCCTTTCCGCCAAACTAATGTGTTGCTTCGATAATTTCTACCTATCTAACTCTTACACTAGGTATGCTGATGATACCGTCCTGATCGCAAACAACGTACAAGAGCTACAAAATATAATAAATTCCGTGGTTCGTCATAGCGAAATGTTCGGCTTACATCTAAATGTGTCCAAAACCAAAACACTAGTCTTCTTAAAGACGCCAATAATGGTACATCTACATTTCAAAGGACAAACAATAGAACAAGTAACATCAATAAAATACCTGAGAGCTAATATCAATAGCCAATGTAGCCCGAAAAAAGAAATATTGGCAAGGATTGAACAAGGGAAGAAACCACTCATGAGTATGAAAACATTTTTACAAGAACTGACCTTAGTCTAAAGCTCAGAACTCGAATGATCAGATGTTACATTTTCCTTGACTTACTATATGGGTGCGAAAGTTGGACAATGGACCCACAAAAAGAGTAGAGGCCTTGGTGATGTACATATATAGACAGATGCTGCGAGTTTCATGTGTACAGAATATCACTAACGATGAAGTTCTCCAGCGCATGAGTTAACAAAAAGAACTGCTGAACACCATCAAATAGAGAAAGATACAATATGTGGGTCAAGTGCTGAGAGGTGAGAGATACGAGTTACCTGACTCATAATGAAAGATAAAGTGAAGGGTAAAAGATCAGTAGAAAGACGCCAAAATTCATGGCTAAAGGATCTGTAAAACGATTGTAAAAGCCAAGAAATGCATGATAATTTTTCTACAATCGTGTAACTTTAAAAAAAAATTGAAATATCAGGTAGCATCATCAATGTAAGATAACAATAATTTTCAATAGATTTTGAACTTACAGATTGGTTTGGATTTCCCTACATTTATTTCTTCTCCATATTGTATTTTTTGATTTTCTAATGAATCGTTTTCCGCAATATCAGAATTTTTATCATCATTTTCTTCATCGACTTGGCTTATTTCTACTGTAGTTTCTTCATTAATTTGTTCAGAAGTTTCAATATCCATTTCTTCGTAGTTTTTAAATTCAGTTATTTCAAGTGAATCTATCGAATCTGCAATTGATCCTTCACGGGAAATTTCCACTTCAGTCTAAAAAAAATATTACAATTTTTAAGCTTCCTTTTATCCAAATAAAATATACCAACCTATTTATTCTATCTAACGAAAATATCGTCATACCAACAGAAAAAGCAAACTGACCGCAGTTGGATATTTATTTTCTCATTTACTCTAGATGGCACTATTAGTTGTTCTCCCTTAACATTTCTACAATCTTATATTTTTTCCCCAACAATTTCTCCTTACTTTCGTTATTCCCACAATTGCGAAAAAACTGCCCAACGTTGAAATCCTAGCATATCATTAGAAAGCCATCTGGCAGCCGAAATGAGAAATACATGGCTGGAACCAGTTATTACTTCCATATTTACATGTTTCAATAAATAAATTTTCATTTCTTCATATAGCATATGATATTTCGAAATACATAATAAAATTATGATTAAATTTTGATGATATATGCGTGACCAAATTTTTTCGCGAAAAGCGTTTCATATAAAAAAATTATCTACTAATTCACTAGCATGGTCTAACTTTAGAACCGGTCTAAGCTGACAGTAGAGGTTTGAATTAACAAGAGCAGTAGTGGGTGAAGCAAGTTTTAAATATTAAAAGTATAACAAAAAAAATAATTTTTATATTTGTATTAGTGGATAATTGTGTATTTTTATTTTTGGCATTATTAAAAACATGTGAGTGGTTTTAAATATTACCCATTTAAGCTATTGATTATGTACTTAAGAAAGGAACTAAAATTTTAAAGCATTTTCATTGTTTCATAGTTTCAATTGACCCCAAACTATGACAAAATCATAAATTGCTCAGTTTTTTAAATTTTACTCGAAAACTATACATTTTTCATAGATACGTCTACAAAAAAGTCGTAGGTAATGAAATTTTCTTTCGAGGTGATACTTCATGAAGTCCAAAAAATAATTTTTCAAAAAATACAACTAACTACTAAAAACAAATACAACTAACTACTAAAAACAAAATTAAAAAATAGTAAAAAAGAACAATTTTTTGCTTCATAAAAAAAAGCTAACATTATGATCGTTAAAATAAGCTCCCGCAGAAGTCTATACGATGAAAAGTAACCAAAATATGGCATCTTAATTTTTTTTCTCCATATTAGCAAAATTTTTCCTTTTTATTTCAAATTTCTTTCCACCACTTTTTTGTAAATGAATTTAAGTATAAACATTACCCCTACAAAAGAAAACTGATATAACGGGTAAAAAGGTCTCTGGCCGAAGTCTGTACGATATAGTAACCCAGAAATGGCCTCTCAAAGTTTCCAACTTTTAACAATTTTTATAACTTTTAACCCGCACATGTAATTTTATATTTTTGCGCGAAACTTTTTCTTTTCTCAATGAAGAAATTATTTTAAAATGTTTAAAGATAAAAATAATTATATTTTTAAAAAACTACTTATATGGGGCACGGAATGAAAAAGAAAAGTTATCAAATTATTTTATACCTTTTTCAATTTATCTATTTTTATTCAAAGCTGAATTCAGTTCAATTATTTTTAATAATTGTGTCAATTTCGTCTTCAGTTACGTTAGGTACATTTTCACAATTTAAACCTATACATTCTTTGCAGAATATGAAGCAATTGATTCCCAATTTTCTGCAACCATAATTCCCTTGACATCCTTTTATGTAGCCATAGGCTGTCTTTCAAGCAAAGCTTGCGGTGCAGAAAATTTATTTGTAATAATCAGCATCAATTCATTTTTTGATCTTTTCCAATTTCAGTCAAGACGATTTAAAATATATGTTTTTAGCCATGCTCTGTTGAGTAGCATCAGTTGTTGAATGCAAATGCCATGAAGTAAATTTCTCACCTGTTGAATGCTTCTGGAATAGCTGATTGCAACAGGTGCTTTGGCTCTCAATTTTCGAGGAGTATAATAAGGTTCCGATGCATTCAGATGCTGAACCAACGCCTTCAGGACTAGTATTTTTGCTCAAAAATACATCTAATAGTTTTGGAAGCCCGCCCACATATAAAAAGAATCATTAGTATATTTTTGTAACTTCCTGTGCGGCTTAATTATGAGAAGACTGATAACTTTTTCCTCTGCGAAAATTCTCGTTATTGGTTTATTCGCTTTCCAATTTTTTCCGTAACACGTCGGTTTCCCGTCGTAAAAAATTAATAAATATAATGTTTTCACGACAAAAATTGTAGTTTTTGTGGTTTTTTGGTTTAGGAAATGACAAAAGAATTTGATTAACGAGTTGACCGACACAAAAACCTTACCTTTTCTCATCAAAATAAAAAAAAAACGATGTTATAAATTTAGCATACATGCGACATCGCGCGCACGCATATATATATATATATATATATATATATATATATATATATATATATATATATATATATATATATATTGTACTAGTTACCATCTGTGCCCTCTGAGACGTACATATTAAAAGCACGAAATCAAGAGCGTTCAGAAAAAGTTATTGAAAAAGAAAAATAACTTTAAAGATGTAACAACTATAAATAATTTATTAAAATAAAATTCCATTATTCAAACAATTTTTGTATAAAAAAAATGACCTACAGTTTCAACTGTAAGTTGTTATATCACATATTAATGCAATTTATAAAGATTTAGAAGAAACAGCGCGTGCTTTTACAATTTACCACATTTTTTCGGGAAATAATCTTATTCCATTTTTTTATCGTAAAGGAAAAAAACGACCATTCAATATTTAAAAAAATTGTTAAATACCAACAGGCATTTATTATTCTGCTAAGTACTTCACCGCCAGATACAATATCATCTAACCAGACCTTTATCATTATCGAAGAGTCTGATGTTAACTTAGGGCGAATATAAATGTTCGAGAAGGCATTTCAGAGCAGAATGAAACATGGGGCAGTATTTAAGGACCAATTGATGGGTGTCGATGCCTCTAGTATGCCACCGACAGAGGAAGAATTATTGCAGCAATGCAAAAGAACAATTTATATTTCCAGTGTGTGGTGTAATGCTCACATAAGATGCTCAAACCTAAAAATTGTGAATAGATGATAGCAAATAAGACATATCTACATTATTGGTTTGATGTATCCCAAAGTCTTTCTTTTGGATATGTATCTTCAAATATTGCAGGTATTATATCAGTAATTTCGAAAGTTATCTAATATAACTGATTTCCAATAATTTTAATGTATACTCATAAATTAATACATTTACAGATGCAGACATTAATGAAAATGATGATTCGGGTGATTGTGATGTTCCAACGAGTAACGAAACTGAAGGTGATAGCTCCGAGCAGTCTGATAATGATAGCTAGATTAATAATGATTTATATTATTTTTAAATTCTTATTTTGTACTTCGTAAAGCCATAAATTAAAATGCTAATTGATGAATAAAAGTTTATTAATATTCCATGCTTATCAACTTTTTTGAAGATAACTAAAAATAAACATTGGACATTAAATTTCAATTTTTTTAGAACACTAATCGCAATTGATAAATTAATATAAATACGTCAACAATTGAGAAACAAAAAAATGACAGATATTTAATAGTATTAAAAAAATCATTTATTGCGTCGTAACTGAGAGTAGTCTAAAATATTCGCACAGTTACCCGTTCAAGTTTTATCGCAGTGTATACACACACTCACCTATATATATATATATATATATATATATATATATATATATATATATATATATATATATATATATTGAAAAGTTTTTCTTGGGTATAGGTCATTAAACAAAATGAACAAAAATCTTCAAATTATATTTATGTCGTATAATTAAAGTTGTCAACAGCAAATGACGTTTCGGCTAATATTTTTAGCCTTTAACAAACTAAAAAAATAAAAACGGAAAGATAGTACAAAAATACAAGCAGTAAATCTAAAAATTACCCTAGAGAGTGATTGGCAATCTCATTATATGTTTAGTTTACACTGGTTAAAACTATTGTACTTTTACCATCTAAAACAGAGAGGGGAAAATCGCTTGACAAAGTAATATTTACAAAGATATGTGTATAAAATACATGCAAATATCTGGTATCTGCTTTATTTGTAATTATCATATTGTCAGCCTTTCCCTTTCCTTTTTTGTGTTGATTTTTAAAATTAAGAAAATTACTATTCAGCCCTACTTAATCAAATTATGATAGACTTTGCTTAAGCATTTGGTGTCAGTTTTTGAATTGACAGTTTTTTTGTTTTTTTGAATTCCTATTATTTTCATAGAAGTAGTATTTTTACATTTTCGTAATTAAAAGTGTTTTTTTCTTGGGTTTAGGTTCCATTGTTTTTTCTGTTTTTTATTTTGGTGATAGTCGTTTCGTTGAAATTATTGTTTATTAGTGTTTTTTTTACTTTTTGCAGTATTTTTGGTCGGAATTCTGGAGACCTTAGGGAGCACGATCAGGTAGACCGATTATAACACTATTTTTTTGAGTTTTTGAATGATTAGAGAAATAGTTTAGATATCTACCTGACCAAGTTGGTTTGGTGTACCATTCAGTTAAAATTTTGTTTTTTTCTGCGTATAAGTGTCATATCTAGAAAATTTATTTTATTATTATTCTCTGTTTCGGACGTGAACTTTAATTTTTCGTTGAAACTGTTAAACTCTTGGAGAATTTCATTTATTTTATTTTGTGGTACGGCTGCTATATAATCATCGACAAAACATTTGAAAAATATTATATTAAAATTTAATTTTTCTAAAACTTTTTCCTCTAGAACCTAAACCCAAGAAAAGACAAAATAAAGAAAAATGATATAATCTATGGTTCAAGAATCAAGAAAATATATATATATATATATATATATATATATATATATATATATATATATAGGTGAGTGTGTGTATACACTGCGATAAAACTTGAACGGGTAACTGTGTGAATATTTTAGACTACTCTCAGTTACGACGCAATAAATGATTTTTTTAATACTATTAAATATCTGTCATTTTTTTGTTTCTCAATTGTTGACATATTTATATTAATTTATCAATTGCGATTAGTGTTCTATAAAAATTGAAATTTAATGTAGTTATCTTCAAAAAAGTTGATAAGCATGGAATATATATAAACTTTTATTCATCAATTAGCATTTTAATTTTATCGATTTACGAAGTACAAAATAAGAATTTAAAAATAATATAAATCATTATTAATCTAGCTATCATTATCAGACTCCTCGTTGGAACATCACAATCACCCGAATCATCATTTTCATGAATGTCTGCATCTGTAAATGTATTAATTTATGAGTATACATTAAAATTATTAGAAATCAGTTATATTAGATAACTTTCGAAATTACTGATATAATACCTCATACCGTCATATTAAGAGTGGTGGACAACACTTTATAAACCACAATTTTTGTCAGGCAATTTTTTTTTCACGCTTTTTGTTTAATAATCTAATGTATATTACAATTGGAAAAGAATTATATTTATAAATTTTTTTGCGACGGGAAACCGACGTGTTACGGAAAAAATTGGAAAGCGAATAAACCGATTACACAGAGGCAAGACTTCTCGGTCCACTCAGAATTAAGCTACACAAAAAGCTACAAAAGTATATTAATGATTCTTATTATATATGGGCGAGCTCCCAATCTATAAGTACTTCCCCAAAGGTAAAATATTTTTATCATATACCACCCTAAAATAATTGGTTCATTGAATCAAGAAAAATTTTCATGCAAAAATATAAAATTACGTAATATGGGAATAAAAAGTTAGAAAAATCACAAAAAGTTGAAAAAATTTTGAAAGGCCATTTCTCTGCTACTATTCATAGTACAAACTTCGACTCGGAACCATTTTAATTTCCTTACAAAAAAGTTGTGAGACGAAATTTAGGAAAAAGGAAGTAAAAATTCGCTAATATCGAGAAAAGTAGCAAAATTTGAGGCGCCATATCTCAGTTACATTTCATCATATAGACATCTGCAGGAGCTCATTTGGATATAATGTCAGCTTTCCTTTTCATGAAGCAATGCCTATACCTAACTTCACTTGGAAAAAAGATTATGGAAAAAATTTTAAAAAATATTCTTTTTGCCGCTTATTTTATGATTAAATAAAAAAAGAAATATATTAAATTGTGTTTAAAGTATTAATGCAGCGACCAGCCAAAGCTCTCATGGATTATGTACACTACATGAAAACCTGTAAGTGCCACTTTTCTTCATACATGGCACCTCGTAATTTATAATTAATGATATACTATTTGTTTATGCCTTCGAAAAGCAATAAAAACGTTATATTTTCGCATTGCAATTAATTCCAGCTAGTAGTTCTTGACTTGAACTATAATTGCTGGACACAGAATTTGAAAATATTTATTTAATCAAAAGTTATTCATAATGAAAATTAGTAAAAAATGCCATTTTTCCAATATCTAAGGATTTTTAACTTAAGGAAGTTCACTCGCGATAGTCGTAGACAAAAGAATAGCCTTTAAGTAAGTACCAAAAGGTAAAGGTTCTCAGATCTAAATAATTTTGTTTTTGTACGAGACTGTACCCAACCCACGTTAACTTTCAATATATAGACAAATTCCTATCTTTAAATATAATAAATTTGGCAACGCCGCAAATGTCTATAATGAATGGTCTATAGACTAAACGTGTGTAGAGCAGGGGCAGATCCAGCCTCTCTCCTTGGGGGGGCGGTGATATCACAAAAGTGCAGTATGGCAAGCGAAAGCAAGTTGTCGACGGGGGGAGGCAACATTCCCATTTCTAGTGTAAAAGGCAGGTTTGGGTTTATTTTTCAGGAATTTCAAGCTGTTGGAGAGGGGGGGGGAGAGCACAAGAAAAAACAAATTGCCGACAGGGAGGGAGGATGCGAGCAGCATACACATTCCTAGTATAAGAAGCAGAATCGGGTCTATTTTCCTGAATTCAAAGCTCTTGGGGGGGGGGGGGTATCGCAAGAAAAACAAGTTGTTAACGGGAGTGCCAGCAGCATACATATTCCTAATAGAAAATGCAGAATCGGTTGTATTTTCCTAAACTCAAAGCTTTTGGGAAGGGGACGGGCGATCGCAAGCATACACATTCTTATACTGTATTCAAGAACTAGAGAAAGTAATAAAACTGTTATTGAAACCTCCAACATACCTGCTCCAGTGCCGCAGGTAACTGAGAACTGCCGTAAATCCAATTATATTTAATTATATTTAAATATTATAAACTTTTATAAATTTACTGTTACAATAAAATTTCTGATAGTTCAATTTAATCAGTGAGCAAAGTACACCTTACAGTGTGTCCTTAGTAATTTATCTTGTTTGTGCTTGTCTTTATATATTATTTGAGATTAGTGAGATACCCAAAAGATATGGCTTCCACATCTATATGTATTCCAAAATCGGTAAACCAGGGCATTTTTCAACGAAAAATTTATTACGATGAATGTTTATGATGCCTTAAGATATCAATATCTAGATAATAATGTTAAAAACTCTGTTGAGTTGTGTTCCAACATGACAAGAGTTGGAAAATCTACTATGTGCCCAATACTGAAGGAAAAAAACGACTGGAATTGTTAGTATTCCCAAGCTACATTCGATCATGGGCACACGAAAAACCTCGTTGGAAGAAGAGATGTAAACTACAAAAAAAGAAGTTGTATATACATTTTATTATGAGAAGCAGATCTCAATCGTCGACAAAATTATAAGTAAAATCAATGAAGATCGGGATTTACTTGAAATTAAAAGAACTAAGTTCTGGAAATTGCTCAGAGAACTTAATTTTTTGCTGGAAAAAACCAGATAGGAAATCTATTCTTTTGCTGGAAAAAACCAGATAGGAAATCTATTCTTATTGATCGTCTGGAATATGTCCGTTGGAGAAGGAAATATCTCTCTCAAGTAAAAGGTAGAGTTGCTAGAAATAACACAACTTACAAAATTAGTAATTTAACTGAACTTTTGAAAGATTTTTTTGAATAAGTTAGTGCAGAAAATTGGGCAAAATCCATATAATATAAGAATAAAAGAAAATGTGAAAACTCAATCTCATGATCAGTGAGATAGAAGAACCAATTATAATTAATTTGATCGAAGATAGCTTCACTGACTTTGATTACGAATTAGATACGTAATGTTTACCAGCGTAAACATAATTTATTATTTAAATTTTCTGTAACATATAAAAATAAATTATATTTCAATCCCTTTTTAGTGTTTAATTTTAATTCTGGAGATGATTTCAGAAATAAATAAACTGAACCGTCAAATATCCTAAAAATGTTTTTAATTAATAATAAAATGACCGATAGCCCCAAAAAAATTTTAATATTATATGAGCGAATTTATTTTTTATATATATATATATATATATATATATATATATATATATATATATATATATATGTTTAACTTCTTGTATTTTTGACAGTGGATATTTTTTAAGTATTTAAATTATAACTTAGAATTTTTGGAGAGAAAAAGGCTACGTTTTAGTGGGAATGTGCCTAAAACGATTTTTATGCCACAATTGAAAATAATAAAAATACAGTTGTGATTTGTGTGAAATATGTCAAAATTTTCTATATTTTCTATTGTATGTAAATTATTAAGATATCATAAGAAATTAAATAAAATTATAAAAACTTTTTATTTCAGGTTTATTACCGAAATAATATTCTATGCCATAAATACTTAGTGATAAAATAAACATCTTTCCGACGCCTATGACAAGGATTAAAATCCTTTATAACACTTCACACATCCAAATGTCTATTGTTATCCAACCAAATAGTCCATTATTAAGGACCGGTATTTTTGATTCTAAAAATTCTAACCCATTCCTATGAAAAATATATGGTCTAACAGATTTTGCCAAAGAAATCGGACTAAAGAACACAGGTAGTTTGCGAAGAAAAAAAAAGGGTAAAAAATGATTTATTACTCTCTCTAGTTCTTGAATAAACTATATAAGTGGCAAAATGGGGTCTATTTTCCTAAATTCAAGGCTCTTGGGAGGGGGGGGGCGATCGCCTTCACCGCCCCCCCCCCTTGAATCCGCGCCTGGTATAGAGTAACGTTCATATAGTGTGAGTCTCATACTTATACAGTTTATTATGTTGACATTCCAACACATTGAGAAAATAAATAAAAATATCTAAAAATATATTTTTAAAAAATGTCACATTCTGAAGAACTAACCTAACTAACTTAGGTTTGAATTATCGCGCATTGCCAAGTTGTGATCACTGTACCCCACTACGCGTCAGATGTTTTCAAATTATTTATATTTAAAAAATCTGTATTTTCTAAACAAAACGGTCAAGAAATTCCGAGTTTTTCCTAAAAAATTCATAATTTTTGGATCTACGTTGCATTAGTTTTTAAAAAATATGGTTAAAACCGTTTTTTAGATATTCCAAAATGTATTGGCATTTTGTTATATGTAGTGACCTCCAGCATATTAATTATGCATATTTTAATTGTTAATATTTCGTCTCACAGACGATTAAAAAAATTATTTATTTATTTTAATTAAATAAAAGACACTTTTTTAAACTATATATTTAAATTCGATCACATTCCTAAAAAAAGCCGTTTTACGAGTAAACTACCTTAAACTGTATTCGTCGGACGAAAAAATCACAAGAGACATTTTTTAATTATTAACTGTTTTAACCTCACTATTTTTTGGTAACCCAACCTCTATATTTGTAATCAGAGGGCCAAAATAAAAATAAAAGCCTTTGGTGGAGCCATGTCTGTTTTTCGGCTACGAAAACCAGTTGATCTCCCAGACTATAAAATGTTTTTAATTTTGATAGTAACAAATTTTAGGACATATTTCTAGACCGAAAGCTCTCCAAAGATTTTTAAGGTATCTAACGTAGTTTTCGATTATTTTAGAGTTTCTAAAACTCCATCCATGATTTTTTTTGGCATTATTTTTCGAATTTTAGCGTTAACTTTATAAAAAGCTTTCTTTGTTTTGGAAATTGATGAACTTTGAATGACCTAAAATTGATAATTTTTAATACAATGCGATTGATAGGTATTTTTAATTAAAACAATCATCATACTTGAGTTTAAAAAAAGCACTTAAAATTCTTAAATAAAAGACAATGATATTATGCCTGCCACTTTTGTAATATTGTGATTATATTAGCAAAATTGATAGGTTACATTACGAGATGATTTTATAGCAACCTATCGGTACACTTAGTACTGGATAGGTACAGTTTAACTACACTGTAAAAAATAACCTTAAATTTAATGTAGATTTAATGTTCATTCTACATTAAGTTTAATGATTTTGGACTTTAACTTGTGAATAATTTACATTTATTTTGAATTTAAACCAAATTAAATGAAATATCAGTTCATTGTACATTAAATTTGATTAAATGTTATCTTAAATTTCAATAAAGTAACTGAATAGATATTTCGACTTTCTGTACATTAAAATTATTTCACATGTATCTTAACATTAAAGCAATTTACATTAATATAAAAAATTTAATGATTTTGTTCCTAAAATCGTGAATAATTTATATTTACTTTAAATCTAAAGCAATTCATTCAGATATGAGTTCACTGTACATTAAACTTGATTAAATGGTATCTTAACTTTGAATAAAGTAACTGAAAAGATATTTCAAGTTTCTGTATATTAAAATTAATTCGCACATACCTTAACATTAAAGGAATTTACATTAATATTCATGGTACATTGCATGAGATTCCGGGAGATGGCGCAACCTATATTAAGCTTTTTATAAGTTATTTAAATGACTCAATGTTCTTAAGATGAGGGCCGGTACTGACGGAAACTAATGAGTTGTAAACCGGTCTACAAATGACGGTACACTACCTTTTCCTGCAGAATTTTTTTACCTCATATTAATATTGGGTCATTAAATATGTGATAACATATCTTAAATTCAATGAACACTGGCTATATGTTTAACGTACATAATCACCTTCACAAGTAATGATCAAAACTTTAAATTTAACGTATTATTATATTAGATTTAATAGAATAAACTAATTTAGATTAATGTAAATTATTAAATTTAATGCATTACATTAAACGCATTGAATATGCGTTTATGAAATTTGCTTCTAGCAATTTTACTTTAAATTTAATACATTTCCTTTTTACAGTGCAGCTTTTTTCCCCATAATAAAAATATAAAAGTTTAACCTGGGAACCCATTCAGTCTATACCGGGTGTCAACGAATCTATTAGACAAGTCATAATTTCTAGAGTATTATGTGTATCAAAATGAGAATTGGTACAGGTAAATGGTATATGAAGGGGAGAGTTTTCGCATATTTTCTACTTTCCGGCCACTTCCGGTTTCACCGGAAATAGCTCCGGTTTTGAATTTTTAAATGGAACACCCTGTATATTTTAACATTTTTGGATTTCTGAGAGAATTCTAGATCAGAATGTGACATTTTAAAAACTTTTTACGTCTACTTCATTTTTTTAGAGCCACTTTTAAAATTACATCTAGGTGGCCATGATCGGACGCAAACTAATCTAAGGGCCTTAGGTGATGTCAAAAAAATACAATCGCAAAGTTTTAGTTACTAGTATGAAAGACAGGAATAAGACAAGTTGACAAAATTACCTTTTCATTTCTAACCATTAATTTTCAAATGGCGACCCCTTTTTGACAACTACTTTTCGAAAAAGGCATTCTTTGACGAATCTAACGGTACTAATTTATTTGCGATTGGATTAGACATAAGAACAGAAATTAAATATTATTAAGCAAAATACTAGATAATTTATTTACTTATGACAAGTGCCCCATGGATAGCCATGATGCATAATAATTTGCAACTGTTTTTATCAAGTCTTCTTTGGAAAACAAAGCACTCACTTAATGGGCTGGATGTTGCCGATTCGGATATCTATGAGCATGCAACTCGGCAGCATTCCTTGAATTTCTATGACACTCTTCAAATATTAATAACATATCCACTTTTTCACTTTGAGTATACATTATTTTAACGAAAATTTAAACTAAACCTAACGAAAATTAAGAAACTTTTACGTCTGTTCTTAGAGCGTATGTCACTGTCATTATCTACTTAAGTGAGTGCTTTGCTTTCCAAAGAAGACTTGATAAAAACAATTGCAAATTATTATGCATCATGGCTGTCCATGGCGCACTTGTTATAAGTAAATAAATTATCCAGTATTTTGCTTAATAATATTTAATTTCTGTTCTTATGTCTAATCCAATCGCAAATAAATTAGTACCGTTAGATTCGTCAAAGAATGCTTTTTTCGAAAAGTAGTTGTCAAAAAGGGGCGCCATTTGAAAATTAATAGTTAGAAATGAAAACGTAATTTTGTCAACTTGTCTTATTCCTGTCTTTCATACTAGTAACTAAAACTTTGCGATTGTATTTTTTTGACATCACCTAAGGCCCTTAGATTAGTTTGCGTCCGATCATGGCCACCTAGATGCAATTTTAAAAGTGGCTCTAAAAAATGAAGTAGACGTAAAAAGTTTTTAAAATGTCACATTCTGACCTAGAATTGTCTCAGAAATCCAAAAATTCAAAACCGGAGCCATTTCCGGTGAAACCGGAAGTAGCCGGAAAGTAGAAAATATGCGAAAACTCTCCCCTTCACATACCATTTACTTGTACCAATTTTCATTTTGATACAGATAATACTCTAGAAATTATGACTTGTCTAATAGATTCGTTGACACCCGGTATATGGAAAATTATAAATAGGAAAATTTTGAAAATTTGTCAGTATACTAATTTTAATGTTAAAGTGTAAAGCGAAAGATTAGATTACTCGTTAACTATTCATTTCGTGTTTTCGAGGACCGGAGCCTTGATAATTTCGTGATTTTTTGTTCACTCTTTTTCGTTGCTTTTTTACAAATTTCTTTTTGGCAATGTTGTTGTCTTTTTAGCTTCAGGGCTGGTTTTCTAGCGGCTTTATAACTTGAGGTTGACTTTTTTGCGGAAAATGTTTTCGTTAGCGATACAACCATGTAGGTATTTTAAATTTTTTCATACCTCTTTGCATAAAAAATGACGTTACAAAAATTATTTTGTTGGCATATCTTTGACAATTTTGGTAATTTGTAATTTTTCCGAGCTTTTATAAGGCGAAAACTAAAGAACAAAACAACTATCCTTAAAATTTAGAAGATTACTATTTCAAATTGTGTATTATCGAAAAAGCTTTACTTTATTAAAAATTAAAAGTATGCCATTATATAGGAGACATCGATCAAGTAACCCTGTAAAACGACACTCAAAATAGAGTAATAACAATTTGGAGAGAAACGAAACAATGGTAAATCCGTTTTCGAGAGGATCGGGTTGTCGCGTTAAACCATATTCAACAACAATATATTAAAGAAAAAATACTTTCAGCCCATCCTACTAATATTATTTTAATGGTTTATTTTTACCATACCATAGGATCTTTTCTAATTCTAATAAATTGTAATAAAACCAACTTACCACATGGGAATCAAATTTAACTGATTTCTTACGATTAAGCACGTCATCTGGATTTCTTCTCGGTTGTTTAATTATTTTAACTCTATAAGGTTCTCCCTAAAAGATAAATATTAGCAAATAAACTTTTTATATAGGATGTTCATTAAGGCAAAAACATAAATATTATTTAACAGTAGTAAAAGAACAATATTTATTCAAACTTTTTACAAACATCGAGAAGAAATAACTTTTATTAATTAGAATTCTTAAAATTCTACTTACTATAATTTTCCTCTCCTCTGGCAATTTTTTAGGAACCGGTTTCGGATTTCTCGGTTTAACCAAAAACGTTGAAAATTTTTTCGGTTTAGTAATTGGTTTACCAACCTTTTTACTTTCTGTAGAAGAAACTAATTGTTCCTGACTGGAAAAAAACAAAATTAAAAATAAATACCGAGCAAAATATTCAAGGAACACTTACCCGGCCAAGTTTTCTAAGAGTTTTGGTTTTGGGCCAATAGTTTGATCTTTCTGAATGTCTATAACATAAAATAAAACAATAATTATTAGTTATAAATTCATTTTTTTGGCTTATAAAACGTTTAAAAATTTACAGTTAAAAGCAGCAATTTTACCACAACACCAAGAGGAATTATTTTTAAAAAATATTACCATAAATAAATTAAATGAAGTTATATTAATTATTAAAACCTGACTGTAATAGTACTTACCAACTATATGTTCTGCTAATGAATTTTGCAATATATTGTTAACTTCATCGTTATTATTTTCCTCTTCCTGTAAAATAATAGTATATAATAGTAACCAAAACACGATACTACCACTTAGGGTTAAGTTTCTTACCGAAGGAACCGGAATATCAGAAAATAATCCTCTGGAACAAATATAACTAGTATTACAATTATTGTTAACGAAAATATGTGATTAACAATTAAGAGTTCGCACCAAGGTTTATTAAGTGACATATCGGGTGGCCAAATGCGAGATAAGAAGGGATTTTTTTTTCTGTAATTTGCTTAATGAATTTTTATTGAAAATATATGAATTTTAATCTTGAGGAAACTTAAAATGTTTACCGTCTCACAGTTAATATTCTATCATATGAAATAAAAAAGTGAGAATTGCCAAACTTTTTTTTATTAAAGTGTTAAGAACTCCAGTGCGGCCTAAGTGGATTGAACAGATTTGGGCTCGTTGAAAAGGGCTTATCTTGATTTATATTATCTTATGCCTGTTTAATAATAGCAGATATGATATATATATATATATATATATATATATATATATATATATATATATATATATATATATATATATATATAGATTTTCATAAGCGAATTTTGTTTAGCTAATACAGGTTCTTGTATTATCAAGTGGACCATCGAGATGTCGCCTTTGTCGTCTTGTTTGCTGTTTTTTGATTGTAAACTCAGCTTTATAGGATGCAAAGGCGAGATGATGGTTTGTACCGAATGCGGTGGCCTGACGAGTCCCATATTAGGACGAAACAGCGCTGTCGCCATCTGTCGGACTCGGAGTTTTTCCATATTTTGGAGTGCTCCGCACTTTTTAACACAAGAATCATGTAGATTGACAAATTTTCACGTCCGCTTCGCCAATATTTTATTCTATTTTATTTTAAATTACACGGACAAAAACTTATCTACTTATTTATTTACTTGTTTGGCTTTGAAACACGCTAAACGATGCTCTCATGGTGGGATCGTTTGGTGAGGCACGTGGCTTTGGCTACTAAAATAAGCGGTAGGCTTGCTTGCTAGTACCGAAAAATGCGACCCCTATCCTTTGGGCAGCGCGTTTCGTGTACTCGATTTTACATATTTCTGTTTTAATTCACCGTCGCGCCACCATATGACGGTTCTTTTACAAACTTTGTTAATCTGTGTGGTTCTTGTATTATCAAGTGGACCATCGAGATGTCGCCTTTGTCGTCTTGTTTGCTGTTTTTTGATTGTAAACTCAGCTTTATAGGATGCAAAGGCGAGATGATGGTTTGTACCGAATGCGGTGGCCAAACGAGTCCCATATTAGGACGAAACAGTGCTGTCGCCATCTGTCGGACTCGGAGTTTTTCCATATTTTGGAGTGCTCCGTACTTTTTAACACAAGAATCATGTAGATTGACAAATTTTCACGTCCGCTTCGCCAATATTTTATATTTTATTCTATTTTATTTTATATATATATATATATATATATATATATATATATATATATATAACCTATATTTAGTTCAATTTCAAGTTTCATTCGCAGTTGTGCCCTTTTAAAAAAACCAATATGGCGGGTCAAATATGGCTATGAATATGAACAAATCCTTTCGCTACCGCATATTCCTGGTCTGTCAGAAAAAATAAGAAATACTTTTAAACACCATAATATTATGGTTGCCCACAAAGGATGCAATCTATTAAACAGAAATTATAGCAATCTGAAGGCAAAAATCCAAAAAAACCAATGTAGTCTACCAAGTACCATGTAAAAACTGTGATGGTGTCTACACTGGACAGATCAACCAATATTTAAAATATAGAATAAATGGCCACAGGTACGATAAAAAAAAAAGCAGCTCTAACAAGCCACATAACGAAAAAAATACTTTAAATAACGAAAATGTAAAATGTAAAATACAATCCAGAGCCTATTCTTGAGAACAACCAGTTCAAGTTATATTGGGACCCAACGGTTCTGACGGATCAGACAGTTGCTCATAATAGACCAGATATCATACTAATAGATAAAATTTCTAGGCGAACTACACTAATCGACATCGCTGTACCTAACAACAACAACCTAAGGCCAAAATACAACGAGAAGATCGCCAAATACAGAGATCTGGAAGTGCAAATCCGAAGACAATGGGCAATGAACAGCGTCCAAACGATTCCCATAATACTGTCAACAACTGGAGTGATACCAAAGAACCTCCTGCAGAACATCAAGGGACTGGGCCTTAGTGAGCATCTGTATAAACCGATGCAGAAAGCGGTTCTCCTTGCAACCGCGCGAACCGTCCGAAAGTTCGTGGGAAATACAGCAGACCACGTCACCTAGGACCCGATAAAATGAAAAGGGTTCCCACAGAGCTTCATACTTTTGGTATCTTTGTGTACCTGGTATGAATCAATGTTCCCTGGAGGGAGTGCGAAGCCGTTTGGCTTGTAAATCTGACAAAAATGTATAAATACTAAAGGTCGAAAACTATCCAAAAAAAGATAATTCTGTGAAAAAAAAAACCGTCAATTCAAAAACTGACACTAAATACTTAAGCAATAGTCTTCTTTTTTTCTTTTTACAAATCAACACAAAAAAGGAAAGGGAAAAAAACTCACAACATAACAGCCTAAAAAGTAACAAATAAGGCAGACACCAGATACTTGCATGTATTTTGTACCCATATCTTTGCAAATATTACTTTGTTAAGGGTTTTCCCTTCTCTGTTTTCGATGTTAAAACTACAATAGTTTTAACTAGTATAAATTGAAGATATAATGAGATTACCAACCACTCTCTAGGGTAACTTTTTAGATTTACTTCTTGGTAAAGATGTCAAGTTTCACTCGCAGTTGTGTCATTTTGAAAAAACCAATATGGCGGGTCAAATATGAATACAAATGTGAACAAATCCTAGATGTAATACTAATCTACTCTGCCAGTTTGTTTCAAAGCAGATGTAAAATGATTTTTGGTACTTTTCGTTATAATGATAATGTTTCATAACACGATTTTCAAAATGGCGGATCCAAAATAACGGATTTAAAAATAAATTCACTATTTTGCCTTGAAAATAAAAATTACGGCATTTAACATACACAAGTATAAATTTTCATGTGGTTAAATAATTTTTAATGGTACAAAAGAAATTTCCTAGATTTAGGTATGAAGTCTCGATTTTCGCTGGTTCTCTATTTGATTTTAATTAAATATCATTTTTATCTACAGAAAGGACATAGAAGATATTTCAATTTACCTAATTAAATAGTGAACCAGTGGTATTAAGATAAAAAATATAATTTTGAAAAAATATTGTCTCAACAACTTTGGTTTTCAGATTGGAATTCAAATTCGACTCTTAATTGTCAATGTTTTATTAAAAAAAAAAAATTAAAAAAAAAATATTTCAAGCAAATCCTAAAATCAATAGTTTACGTCGTTTTTAATATATTAAGTTATTTTATATCAATATATTGGAACATATTTAAACTAATCCAATTATTCCGTAATATCTTCGAACAATTAGTTTTTAGAAACAAAAGAGAAAATGTGATCTTCCAAAAATTTAACACGTGAAAATATTATTGCGCTGGAAAGTTTTTCCTCGTTTATTCGTGTTTTTTTTAAATAACAATTCAAAGAAAATTTCTATTTAGAGATATGGAAGTTTTTAAAAAGAAACTCGAGTAAACAAGACAACGTTTTCCAATGCAATAATATTTCGACTTAAATTATTGTAAGATATAAACTCGTTTGTTTCCAAAACCTACTTGTTTAAAAATATTACGAGATAACTGTTTTTGTTGCTATACTGATATAAATCAAATTCCTTTATCAAGAACAGCAGAAGCAAGTGATATTAGCTTTTGCATGAAATATTGTTTTTAGGATTTAATGATACATTATCAATCAAAAGTCGAATTTGAACCCGTATCTAAAAGTCAAAGCCATTTATGTCCTATTATTTTATAATTATATTTGTTTTGATAATAACTCCGGTTGGGAAAGAGATATAAAGTCGCGACTTCCTCTGAATCTTGAAGACTTTTGTCCTCTTTTTAGCTAGACAGAAAAAAGGCATACCATACGATTTAAAACTTTCAAAAAATATATTTGTTGTGTTGTCAAACAGCGCCCTCTGCTGACGACAGTAAAACTTGTATGAACATAATTTATAATGAAAAGGGCAAGAAATACCCTTTTCAAAGAGCCAAACCAGAGCTAATAATTCTGTAAAAATAAGTTTTACTTTCTCCCTTTCCTTTAGTTTAAAAATTGAGAATAAAAATATTTTAAAATTTCCTTAAGATTTAGACGCAAATATTTCGATGTAAATTCATCGGGCAAATTATGAATAAGAAATTCTTTTCCCTAGTAGATTTTGCTTTTACTAAAAAAATTCCGAAGCTGTTTGGTTTATCGTTTCTGAAAGATAGCCGATATCCTCTCATATTTGGCAACCCGGAACAAAACAAATTATAATAATAACATACAAAAATATCGAATATTTGTTACTAAATCGATGGTTTTAAGACCTACGAAAGTATGCTTTATGGGAGAAAAGCTCAAAAATAAAGCATTCGGTTAGCTTTAGCGACTTGGTAACAATATTCGACACAGAGCAATTTCCGATTGAACTGTGTGCCAAGATGATGGAGGATTGGCAATTCATTAACAAGATAATCAAACTCTGTTCAGAGAGTTAAGCAGCCCTTAAATCGAACAATTGCAAATAAAAAACAAGAAATTCCAAGGAGACCTTGTCCAGATCAAAATACACAAAGTTACGCTAAACTAGTTAACAGGTAACATAGGCATAGGGGAGAACGAAGCCGAGAATTTTTTCATTACAAGAGAAGTGGTATAGCTTGTAACATTACTAAACGGTCATTGTTGGCCAGAATGGAGGGCAAAACTCTAAGTATTTTAACCACTTACACAATCAAATTCAAAAATATCATTACCAAAAAAATTTTGAACATTAGAGTTTAAAGTTCAAGATGGAAGAAAAACCAAGAGATAATTTTCCAGTACTAAAAGAAACACACATATTCATCTTCCTAGAATACATTTTTCACTATGACTCTAAAATCATTATCGTCAAGTAGAATTTATTGAAGTAGCTTTAATATGACGCTTTTATCATCAAATTTTGAAAACATAAAGTGTGATTTATAATTACGTTACTATGACGTAAAAACGTGCACGTTTCTGACAATAACCTTTAATAATAGATGATTAACTCACACGTAATTGAAACCTGTACTAGAATAGTTAAGATGGTTTTGGTACGTGTTTGTTAATAATTATCACCCTTAACACCAAACAGTATAATCCAAGGTCTATTTGACTGAATGAAAGACATTGAATACAATTAATCCAAAAGGTGTTTACCTTCGAACTGCTACTACATAATTATTCCCAGCTTCATGAATCAATCCATGAGCAGCAGCATGCGTAATTCCTGCAGTTGGTGTATTATTTATTCGAACTATTACATCTCCTACCATTAGACCTGCATTTTCTGCGTAACTATCTTTATTAACCTTTAAAATAAATATTTCGAATGTATTAGTCAGTCAAACCTCTATAAATATTTACATTTTCTTTCTCGTAAAATTCCAAAATATCTAGTTTTGCAAGAAATCTTTAGTAATTTTTTTTTTGAGAATTAGCTTCTTAAAGAAAATATTAGTAAAATAAATACTTTCTATAATAATCGATTTTCATAAAATTAGTGAACATTTTCAAATAAAATTCATTGAAGAATGTGAAGCCCTTTTGGTATTGCTGGAATTTGGAGCTGTGGAAAACTATTGTGCTTTTCACATATATGATATATCCACTCTGTAGTCCAATTTAACGCTTGCCATTATAACTTTTTTTACTACCAGGAAAACGATTTTGGAAACGTTTCATTATGGAAATTTTTGATAAATTAGATAATTTTCTCTCTTATTCAAAATAAAAATGTCGCTACAGTTTAAGTATTGTAACTGAAAATTTTCTTCTATTTCTGAAATCAAATTTTACTGTAAATTACCAGGACATCTTTCTTACATTCTATATAATACTACGGGAATTAATATTTCAAGTACTTCTGACCAAACAGAACCTGCTTTCAAAATCTATTTCCAAACTTAAAAATTTTTATTTTTTTTTATAAGACCTAATTATTATACAATATAATACTAATTATTCCAAACAATTTGAATATCATTTGCATGTATGAAAATTACATAAGATTCACTTTTTCTACTACTACCTTTACAACCACTAAAGGTTCATTAAAGTCAGCCCCACCAACTAATCGAAAGCCCCAAGGCTCGGCGCTACCCGGTCTTGAAAATTTTAGCTCGATCGCCATTTTGAAATATCATCAAAATTTAAAGAAATTGCACCAACACTTATTTTCACATGAGTCACAACTTTTATAATTTGTAACTGAAATAAATCTTGGCTATAATTACTGAACGATTGACACACATTTGCGATCGCCAAAATGCTATTGAAGAAAATGTCATCTATTTTTATCCTAATTTGACTTTAGTAGAAATTTCAAGAAACATCACCCTAAAAACACTTTACGCGATCAATATTTTCGAATAATATTATTGTATAAATATATAACACAAAAATCTTTAATAGGTGAAATATTGATGTGCATTATTGAATGTCAAAAATATATTCTCCAAAGTAACCTACTTATACAGTAAACATATGGCGACTTAGTAACTGAAAATTTATTGTAACAAAAACTGGACATCCTTTATTTCGATGAAAAAAGTTAACGAGGCGTCAATAAGAGTAAAATTTTTTTAATAACCTGTAAAATACTACGAAGGCTTCTACTACCAAAATTTTGGCCCCTCCTTTACAAACCAGATAATAAAAAACTAGCGAATAAAAGCACCTTAAAATAATATACACAGTGTATATAAAAAGTTTGTACACCTATAGGCAGCTCTGTGTATATATGAAGTAAAATGCGAACAGTAAATGAAAACTTCGTTCCATCGTATTCTTTCCGTGTTAGAGGTTGCACAGTTTGAAAAAATTGCTAGAGAACACAATTTTTCCTATTCCCCACCATCAAGATGATGGCCTACCTGTACCACCATATCGACAAGAAAGTCAAAAACTACCCTCCCCGCTACAGTGATACGCAGAAGTACATGTTTCGTCTCTACTAGACTCATCAGGGTACCGACATGCACCTGTTTATGCAAAGGACAGATCGAAAGGAAGTATGCAACACTGAACGCTGCTTCGCCGACCTCCCGCCGGATGGCGTATATATGTTTATGCAGCTTTCACGGATTCCTCCGTGTGAGATGCAATAGCAATGGATATATCCACATTATGCATGATATATGATTTCAGCACTACAACGGCATAATGTGGATATATCCACTGCTATTGCATCTCACACGGAGGAATCCGTGAAAGCCGCATAATCATATATACGCCATCCGGCGGGAGGTCGGTGAAGCCGCTTTCAGTCTTGCATACTTCTTTCCGATCTGTTCTTTGCGCAAACAAGTGCATGTCAGTACCCTGATGAGTCTAGTAGAGACGAAACATGTACCTCTACCATATCACCATAGCGGGAAGGGTAGGTTTTGACTTTCTTCTCTATATGGTTGTACAGGTAGGCCTTCATCTCGATATTGGTGGAATAGGATAAATTGTCTTTTGTAGAAATTTATTCAAACTGTGCAACCTCTAACACGGAAAGGATACGATGGAACGAAGTTTGCATTTACTGTTCGCATTTTACTTCATCTATACACGGAGTTGCATATAGTTGTACGTTTTTGGAATGTGATTTCAGCACTACAACGGTATAATGTGGATATATCCACTGCTATTGCATCTCACACGGAGGAATCCGTGAAAGCCGCATAAACATATATACGCCATCCGGCGGGAAGTCGGCGAGGCCGCCTTCAGTGTTGCATACTTCCTTCCGATCTGTATTTTGCAAAACAGGTGCATGTCGGCACCCTGATGAGTCTAGGAGAGACAAAACATGTATCTCTGCCGTATCACTGTAGCGGGGAGAGTAGGTTTTGACTTTCTTCTCGATATGGTGGTACAGATAGGTCATCATCTTGATGGTGATGGAATAGAATAAATTGTGTTCTGTGGCAATTTATTCAAACTGTGCAACCTCTAACACGGAAAGGATATGATGGAACGAAATTTGCAAATACTGTTCGCATTTTACTTCATATATATATATATATATATATATATATATATATATATATATATATATATATATATATATATATATATATATATATATATATATATATATATACAATTCTCAACTTCATCTACCTTTTCCAACTATGGTGCAGCCTCCCCTATTCTAATATAATTGATTTAATAGTGACCTTTTATTATGTGGGATATAAAATTTTTAATCATCTATTAATTCGGTGTAGTAAAACAACTCTTCTTCTTCAACCAGAGCTCACTCGGATCATTTCAAGATGATTATTTTGCGTATTATAACGTTGCAAAAAATTATCTCTAGAATAAACAATAGTAATTTTGTAAAAATGATTTGAAGTATTAATCTGAAATCTACTTGTTAAGTATTCAATGATAATCGTATATAAACTTTTGCGAAAGTTATTGTTTTTAAAATAATTAGTTAATTTTTACCTTTTTTTGAGATTTTCTCAGAAACAAATAATCTAATCAACTCAGTTTTTGAAATCCCTATAAAATATGTTAATCTTATTTTCAAAAAGGCCCAAGGCCTCTTATTTATAAGCGAAAAACTGTAAAAATCTTCATTTTTTACTTTCATTCTTACGCAGTACTTTGGATCAACAAAATCCCCGCAACAAACATATAGTAATTTTATTCCTATACCCTCATGCTATCTGATATACATGTGGGGACCTGTCGTCGACATGATTCTTTTTCCTAAATTTTCTGGCATAATATCTCAAGAAAACTTCCCTAGGTTCTTCAATTGACATATGACAGTGGATCAGTCCAATTCGATAAGTCACTTGTCTCCCAAAAATATACAGATAGATGATTAAAAACCTCGATCATACCCTAGATTTAAACAACAATAGATTTGTTTGAAGGCTGTTTATGGTCGGCGGGGGAACGCTTTTTTGATGTTTGACAGACATAAACATGTTTCTTTATCTTTTCTTTCAGTTTAATTGCTTGTCGTGACAACACTTCGGTGTTTTTAAGTGTTAGAAATTACTATAAATGCGAAGTTTACAACTAATATTAACAAAAAGAGGATTTAAAAAGTTATTTTTATGGGTAAATATTGTTAGATATTGTTTACATATTGAAAATAACAATAATAATAATTTAGGCAACTATATATTCATACATTATGTATTCAGAATTGGCGTATCGATTATCATTTGATACTGGTTCAAATAACGAAATTAGAAAAGGATAGCATAAAATCAGTCTGTGTGTACCAAGAAATTAAATATCTACTGTTTATCAACACTTTTTCAAATATAAATAAAAATATTATTACGTTATTCAGCGTTCAAACAACCGGGCCCTAGTTCTGACGTTATGTTAATTCTACAGGGGTATGTTCGAAGATTAAAAAGTTGCGATTCCATATTCTCCTCAAAAATATCACGTTCCAAGGTAAAAATTTGACAGTAAAAGCGAAAGTTGGCAGTTTCAGATATTTGGTTAAGACTGGTATGTAATAAGAAATGTACAAGCTTGATACCAATTTGCAATAAGAATAAAATTCAAAAATAAATAATTACAACATTAAGGAAAAAACATTATTTTTGTTCGGGAAAAATAGAGAAAAGAATACACATTGGTAATATTTTGTAGAGTTACGCTATTTTCTACAGCATTTTATTAAGTTCAAAAAAATTTTTTTAACAAATAAATAAATAAATATTAAATAATTTAGTTCACCAAAATAAATACCTATATTATAAGATTCAGAGCAAATATAGCTATATGGCAGATAAGGCATTTGAAATTATTTAATCTAATAGGAAAATTTATGCTGCTATTAAGACGCAGTTATATATGTACTATTCAACAGCAGTCATATCTTCTTCATTTTTTTCAGCTTTCTCCGTTTCCTTTGCTGTATTTTCAGTCTTTTCTTGCGCCGATGGAGCTATTACAGCTGGTTCATTGACAGGAGCTGGTGCTGGTTTATCTCCTGTTGGTTGTTTACTGGACGAGGAGCCTAAAAGAGCGTTTTTTAATAAATAATAAATTTAAAAAAATAAATAAATAAATTAAAAGATCTAATTAATGAAGTAAAAATAATGCTTTAAATAAAAATAATATTAGCTCTTTATACGAGATGATTCTCCAGGAAAATTATCGATCGATTGTGGGAAAACTATAATTAGAAAGAATCTGAAAATTTTGACAGTGAACTATCGTATATAGAGGACAGACGGCTAAAATATTTTCAAGATGGCTGCACTTCCGGTTATACCGGAAGTAGATGTCAACTTGCTTATTTTAAATGGAATACCCTAGAGATTATTTCATTTTTGATTTCTACGTAAAATTCTAGACATATTTTCAGTATAATGTTCTATACTTAAGTCTCGCCATTTTGGACATTTAAATTTGTATGTCAAAAGTGACATTTACGGACCAAAGCTTACCTATAAATTTTTCCTGCAAGAAAGTCTTTATTATTTAATTTACGTTAGTTTTCTTATAGAGGATCGACTTTAATAGTCTTTTATGATATTTTGAAAATTATTAGTACAAAAGAATAAAAATTATATTTGACATATCGTCAAAAGTAAATTTTTTCAAATAGAAAGCCCTATTTTGATAATTTTATCATATTAGGCATTCAAAATAAGAGTAACTTTGTATAAGGTTGTCTATATAAAAAATTTGTAGTTTTCAAAATAGTGGCAATTCAAAGATGCTAAACAGCTTTTAAGTTTTGTTATTAGTTAGCCATAATGGCGAGACGTGGCGAAAATAAATCAGTCGAATCCTACTTAATTGTCACTATTTCTTGCCATTTGACATTCATTAATAATAATAATACTGGGGCGATTAATTTACGCTCACGAAGATTATTTAAACTTATTTATTATTTATGGAAAATGTGATAGAGTTATTTCAAGAACATGCGATACATTCGCGATCCAATATCCACAGAAACAGAAACCAACACTACCAACTGTTAAAAGGATTATAGAAAACGTCAAGAACTTTGGATCCATAAAAGCGAAAAGAAATAGAAAAAAACACAGTTGTTTACAATGAAAATATTGAAACAATTTTCGGATATTTCGCCGCATATCCGACAATATCTACAAGGCAAGTAGCATTAGAGTCTGGATTATTTCAAACGGCAGTTTCAAGGATTTTATGAAAACACAATTTTCATCCCTACGTTTTTTTTATAGTACAATATTTAAAGGCACTGATTTTCCACGAAGAGTAGAGTTCTGTCAATTTATTTTACTTCTTATTACTTATTTGGTCTCACGAAGCCAAATTCACGCACGTTATACCCACTATTGGAGCGACTCAAACATATATCCATTTAAAGAATTAGATTTTAGAGTTTTGACAGTTTAACGTGTATCGTGCTATAAGAAATGACAGCGTCGTCGCCCTAGAATTCTACCAAGATTATCTGAATGGCAAGTTAGCCATTTTTGAAGACTTCTAGATACAAAATACGTTTTTTAACTTATAGGTGACCGTTACTTCGACATCTTGAGAAATTCTGAAGTGAACTATTTAGATAACTTGCCGCTGGCTGATCATAGAAATCAATTTCATCAACATGATGGGGCGCCTCCACATTGTTTTATGATCAATGAATAACTAAGAATGAACCACATCTTTGGTCACTTCGCTCCCCTGACCTAATAGTACTTGATTTTTTATTTGTGGGACAATCAAAAATAAAGTATACAACACCGAATTAACCACTATGGAAGATTGCATGCAGTGCATCCGAATAGCATTTGAAGAACTTAATCCTCAGTCAATAAGAAGAGTTCCTGCTTAGGTGCGAAAAATGTTTGGAAGTTCAAGGGCATCAATTTGAACATTTACTCAAATAATTTTAACTTTATTTTATTAACAATTGGTTTATTTCCGTTTCTTTTAACTTTTATAGATTCAAAGTTCTTGAAGTTTTTATAATCTTTTTAACAGTTGGTAGTGTTGGTTTCTGTTTCTTCGAATATCAAATCGTGAATGTATCGCATGTTCTTGAAATAACTCTATCACGTTCTCCATTAATAATAAATAAGTTTAAATAATCTTCGTGCGTGTAGTTTAATCGCCCCGGCATGATTATTATTAATGAATGTCAAATGGCAAAAAATAATGAGAATTGTGAGTGATTTATTTTCGCCTCGCCGTCATGGCTAACTAATAACAAAACTTAAAAGCCGTATAGCATCTTTACAATAGAAAAATGTTGATTTGCCAATATTTTAAAAACTACAAATTTTTAGAATAGACAAGCTTATACAAATTTATCATTATTTTTAATGCTTAATATGATAAAATTTTAAAAATAGGTGCTTTCTATATGAAATAATTGACTTTTGACGATTTTTTAAATATAATTTTTATTCTTCTTTTTTGACCACTCTGTACTAATAATTTTCAAAATATTATAAAAAGACTTAGTAGTCTTATAATAAGTAAGTTGACATCTACTTCCGGTATAACCGGAAGTGCCGCCATCTTGAAAATATTTTAGCCGGCTGTCCTCTATGTACGTTAGTACACTGTCAAATTTTAAGATTCTTTCTAATTATAGTTTTCCTACAATCGATCGATAAATTTCCCGAAGAATCACCCTGTATATGCAGGAAGAAGTATTACGTTATTAAAATTACACCTAAAACTAACAAATACTTGTGTTTTCCTAACTTAAAAATATAAGTAATATCAAATCCCTAAAAATTTTCGGAGTAACTTACCTGGAATAAGATTTTGGATAGGATTAGCTCCCGGTTGCTGGCCAGCTATTTGCTGAAGTTGGTTACCAATGTTAGATACTTGTCCAACAATAGGGTTACTACCATCAGCACCTCCAGCAGCTGGTTTTTGAGTTGGAGCACCAGGTGGTCTGAATTGGTTCTGAATATTTTGGAAGGCATTGCCTATATTTTGTCCAATGCTTTGAATGAAGTTTTGATTTGGAGGTTGGCTGCTGCTTTCATCCTCTGAACCTGTACATTGTTAGGTAATATTATTTGAGATTTCGTGATGATAAATATATTTCAAATTTTTATACAGCATGTCGTACGATAGGTATTAAAAAGAGGACTAAAGGCCCGAAAATTTTTCACTTGATACTTGGGAAATCAGCTCTGTTTGTTCAAAACTGATGATGTTTGAGTTGCTAAGAAAATATATAAATAACAATGCAGCTAAGAAATTAAATATAAACTTAAGTTTAACTTTAAGCAACATTTAAGACACTCAGTATAATTCACTTTATATATAAAAATAATAAAATTTCCAATCTTAAAAAATTTAAGTACTTTAACATTTTTGGTATTTTTCAAGTGTTATGTGTCATATTTGTATAATCAACTAATACTTTGCACTACTCTTTGAAACCACGCAAATTTTATTTATTATTAAAAAATTTAATAATAGGTAAACAATAGTGTATATATTTACTGTGATAATCTGCACTAATTTAAGTAGGATGGTACTTATAATTTAAGGCTTGTCATACTCTTTAAAAAAACATTTTTATATACTTTTTTTTTTGGAAAGATGTAAGTGCCTCCGAAGCTAAAATATAAATTACCAGTTACACTAGAGAATCAACTCCCTTGAATGCTCGTATGATCCTATTAGCAGTCAGCATCCTACGTTTTTATAGTTTTAATTGAAGAAGCAGCCCTCTCTAATATTTAAATCCGCCTTTAGAAAAATAAACCTCTGATTAAAAAATAATTTATCACGGTTCTCACTTCAGGTTTTTCCATACTTGAAAACAATAAAATACCCAGAATAAAAAAAAACAATGACAACAAGCTTAACGTCTTAACGTTTGGCACTGATTAATTTATTCTATCAATAAACCATAGTACCGAACAAACAACCAGAATAAAAGGAAATACAGAGAAGATCATTTACGTAAGACTGGACATGAGTTCTGGAAACCACGTAGGATTGGTTGAACACCACAGTAAACCCTATATATATACCTGGTAGCGAAGGCTTTGGTCAATTCAGATGTCCTCATACCTATCAGAGTGGCCAATATTCTTCCTAACTGTGTCAATATTAATAAAGGAGACGAAGTAACATCATACGAGCCAGTAAAATGGGTGGTTGTGAACAACCCGGCAATGCTACATCAAAATTGTCATGTAACGGACTAATCGAGAAGCTCCAGACAGACTGGAAAAATCTTTCACCACAACAACTTGAAAAATCCAAGAGTTTTATAAGGGATCATAGAGGAAAAAATGGAAAAAACGAAAAATTTCGGAAAAGTTAAATTTTTGTTACAAACCACGAAAAAATTATTCTGTTAATATACATAACAGAAATTTTATTTTTTTATATGTATTTTAGAAATTATGGTAACGCGTGCTCATTTACCAGTCCAGCTTATTTTATATAATTTTTTCCTTCTGGCACCCGGAATTTTTCGTAACACTGAACACTTCAAAGAAACCTCAGATTATATCCTATGAAGGGCCAAACAAAAGCTCAAAGGCCCACCCAGTAACACCCCCCAAATCAGAAATGGAAATCGATGAGCAAGGAGTGATGAAGAAAAACAGGAGCTTATGTTGAATATTTGAAAAATGTACTCCACCCTTACGATCCAGAACAGCGCCCAGATAATAAAGAAGTAAACGAAACACTAAATGCGTCTTTTCAAATGGATTTACCAATAGAAATAATTCTAATAAGTGATACCAAAAATGTAATCATGAAAGAACTTAACGATAAAAGAGCCCCGAGATATAATCCCATTATAAGTAAAGTGGTTCAAGAAGGTTCACCTAAATGTTTCAAATAAATGACGTATATTTTCAAGGCTATTCTTAAATTTGGATACTTCCTACAAATCTGGAAAGTCGCACAAATGATAATAATAATGATCAAATCAGGTAAAAAATTAGTTTCCTTTCACCGTCTAATCAGTCTGCTACCTTAAAGTCATCGAGAAAATATCAATCAACAAACTGAAATTAATATCAGACGTCGCAATCTAATTTCTCACCATCAATTTAAGTTTCGCAATAAATACAGCCCCATAGAGCAAGTTCATACAATAGTTAATACGATTCACGACGACTTCAACAAAAAAAATATTGCTTTACTGCCTTTATTTATATGACAGAAGCCTTCGACAAGGTATGGAATACTAGACTATTCTACAAAATAAAATAGCTACCCTCGTATCATCATTGCCAGCTACTTAAATCCCACTTAACTAATAAATGTTTTCTTGTCAGGCAAAATAGTGAATATTCCTCCCTAAATCTCATGAAATCAAGAGTACTATAGGGCAGAGTACTTGGACCTATTCTATAACTCTTCTAAATGGGTAACCTTTCTTCCATTCCAGTGATTACAGTAACCACGTTTGCAGACGATACAGCTGTTCTTTCTTCACATGACGATCCAGAGATGGCATAAAGACAACTACAACCAAGTCTTACAGAAATGGCTGTTAAAATGGCATATGAGAGCGAATGAAGTAAAATCTACTCATGTACAACTGACCCCAGACAGAAGATGCAAAATATTTGGGAATCTACCTAAAAAGAAGATTAACCTGACGAAAATACATTTTCGCAAGATGTAAGCAGTTTAGTCTAAAGTTAAACTGCTGGATCATCAACAAAAAATCTAAGCTGTCCCTAAACAACAAATTGCTGATATATATATATATATATATATATATATATATATATATATATATATATATATATATATAAAACCATTTTAAAGCTCATTTGGATGCAGCAATATAAACATTATACAGAGGTTCCTCACACTATATATTCAACTCGGTGATCCAGCTAAACAGCGGATATAGTGTAGTCACATGTGAAGAGAGTGAGTGTGCATCTGAATATGTTGACTAAATGATTATTTGCGGACATGAGCGACATAAGAAGAAGTAAAAATTCAAACAAAATGACTTTATAGAAAATATAAACTTACGATATGTAAATTATAGGGGTTAGTACCGTTATATTTGCTGCAGCTCATATACAAGTTAGATAATCATCATAACTAACGCTGATTATATATTTAAACAATTTGACGAACAAAAGAGCTAAGAGAAAGGTCTGAGCATGGAATCTATTTTACAATATATGTATTTAACACCACCAGCTGTATATTTTTCAGTGTGCCGAAACGAGTAATAACAAATATCTTTACAGGACACTGCCCTATGAGATACCATCTAAAAAAAATGGGCAAAGCTGAGAATGATATTTGTCTTTCCTGCGATCGGGCTACCGAAACAGCAGAACATCTGCTATGTAAATTTGGCACTGTTCTGCACAAGATTTGAATTCCAAGGGGACATTACCTTGACGCCTGAAGAGGCGAAACACCCACCATCCAGAAGAATAATAGACTAATAGACTAAGTATCCCGGACATATAGTAGATCAGGGTTTCATACAAAAGATCTTATAGGTCGATGTGCTGTAAGGCAAAGAAAGTCTTAATGATCCACTTATAATCTACAAGCTCCTCGTCACTAATTCCTTTCAAAATTTTTCTCAGTTCATAGTCTGTTACTTCTCTTGCTTTTTCTTTATTCGTCAAATGAAGCCTATTTATTCTGGAGTGATCCTGGAGTAACTTCATCAGATACCCTTGAGAAACACTCCAAAATAACAAAAGACTCATATTATTAAATATTTAACCAAAACGCGAAGTCCAACAGCAAGGACAAAATTTGAGGCTAAAGTAATAAAATGGACATCAAAGACAGACTCGTATATCGACACATGGTCAAAGGCAATACTCAACAATATCAATCCTTTCTATATTTTATGCTTTTTCGTAAATCTTCGTAAATCTTTGTTCGTAAATTCATTCGTCTAACGCCAATTTCTCTTTCTATCCAATTTCACCGAGAAAATGTTTTTACAGAATAACTGAATCTCTAAATATTCCTAATGCTTTACCAATATAAAAGGTAACTATGTATAAATTTAGATTATTTTGGTTAAATGCATTAAAAGATTTTACGTAAAATTGAAAGAAATATTTACCTTGTGGTTTGTTTTGCGGCGCTCCTCCTTGAATAAACTGATTTATGGCTGTACCTTTAACAAAATGAAAATCAATGAGTTTAGACAGAAACGTCAAACTTTCAGCTAGAAAAATTAAGCAGGTACAATTTGAAATTTAATGGTTTTTGTGCACTCATGAATAATAAAATAGTACAAGTTAGAACCATACAAGAAAATTAACTTATCAGTATCCTGTCTCAACAAGAACAGTTAGTAAGCAACAAAGAAAACACAATAACTCCCTCTTAACAAACACAATTTCGGCAATTTAAATAAACTAATTTAACCAAAAGAATCTATTGAAAATAAATTAATAATATGGCAAGTATATGCGAAGGAATTTTAGGATTGCATATGATAATAAAAATGTTTTTGTATGAAAAATAAATTGTGAAATAATTTATGTAGATTAAATTCAAAACTTATTATTTTATTACATAAAGCAGTTAAATCATTCTGTAAGCCTTATCAATGCCCATTTTTGCCTAATATATTACTGTCTGGTTTAATAAAAGAAATGATGAGAAAAGCTGCCAAAGTGTGTTTTTCTTCAATTTGTCGGAAAATCAAGTATTTGTAGATCTTCTTATTCTTAGTATAGGACTTTGTCCTGTATTGACTGTCAATGCATCTCGTTTATTCTTGTTCCTGTGACACCGATGTCCAGCTCTCTTTCCATCTTTTAGGCGGTCGACCAGGAAGCCTTGAGAAATTTGGTATTCCTTCTTTTGCAATTTTTGCCACTCGGTCGTGGGTCATCCTGTCGACATGATCCCTCCATGCTCTCCTTCTTCCTCTGCCCCATCTTACGACGTCCTGTATTTCACACCTTTTTCTGATTTCATCGTTTCTTAGTCTGTCGCGTAATGTATGACCCGTGATACTTCTTAGCGTTCTCATCTCAGTTGTCCGGAGTAGTCTTTTGGTTGCTGATGTGTCTACTCTTGTTTCGATGGCATAAGTCATTATGGGTCGTATGCAGGTCTTATATATTCTGATCTTACTTTGTGTCGTCATATGTTTATTTCTCCATATAATATCACGTAGGTATCCTGACATTACGGCAGCTTTGGTTGTTTGTTCTTGAACTTCTGCTTTTAAGTTTCTATTGCTGGTGATGTTTGCTCCCAGGTATTTAAATGACATGACCTGTTCGATGCTTTGATTGTGTACAGCGTGCTTACATCTTCTTGGTTCTTTACTGATCGTGAGAGATTGGGTTTTTCCTATGGAGATTGTCATGTTAAATTTTTCAGCGGCCTTTTCAAACTTGTACAGGAGCCGTTGGAGGTTGTCTTCGTCTTCCGATATCAGTACTGCATCATCTGCATAGCAAATTATCTTTAGTTCTTCTTTTCCCATTCTATATCCTCTACCGGCCTCTTTCACCTCTCTGATAATTTCGTCCATAATGACTGAATAGAATTGGATTGAGGCTGTCTCCTTGCCTTATGCCGGTAGATATTGGAATTTGGTTCGATGTCTTGTTGCCTACTTTAATTTTCGTTGTATTTCTGCTGTTTAAGTCTTTAATTACTTCCAGCATGTTATGACATATGTGTCTGTCCTTAAGTAGTTCGAGAACGTCATGAAGTCTGATCCTCTCGAACGCTTTTGTGAGATCGACAAAACACATATATTCCTCTTTGTTGTATTCGATGGCCTTCTCTGTAATTTGGCGAATTATAAATATGGCGTCAGTTGTTGACCTCTTTTGTCTGAAGCCTTGCTGCTCCTCACTGATTCCGCTAGATTCTATTTTTTTTGCTATGATTTTCGTTAGTAGCTTGGCGGTTGAGCTTAGAAGTGTTATTCCCCTGTAGTTGTTCGGGTTAGTTTTGTTGCCTTTCTTGAATGTGGGTATGGTCAAGCTTTCCCTCCATTGTTCTGGTGTTTTCTCCTCGTTGAGTATTTTTCTATAGAGGGAATGTAACTCTTCTAGTAGTGTCATTCCACCATATTTGAGCATTTCATTTGTTATACCATCTGGTCCAGGGGCTTTTCGATTTTTCAATTTGGTGGCTGCTGTTTTTATTTCTTCTTTTGTGATAAATTGTAGACTATCTTTAGCATATATCTCTCAGAAAGTCGCAAGAATTTCCTAAAGGCGATATAATGGACCGGAAAACACCAGTGCACATTCAAACCTTCAGTACAATATATATATATATATATATATATATATATATATATATATATATATATATATATATATATATATATATATGTAGTTAGCGCTAGGCAAAATTAACCATTCTTTTAAAATAAATGTATTTTAGGGTACAAACTGGGGAAATGAAATTCAAATTTCATCGAAACCATCAGTTTTTTTGATTCCTTAATAAAATATATTGACTTTAGAGGTTAATTGTCAATTCTTTATTTGCCATTTTCCCTCCTTTACTAATAGATTTATCTGTTTTATTTTGTTGTTATCCTAAATGTTACTCTACTTCCACTTTCAAAACATTTAAAATTTAAAAAAATTAGTTTGCGTTTATGCAAATATTTTTTTAACATTAATGTCAAATATTTGTAATGACATCTTTAATTGCTGGACGAACTATTTTTACCACTTTATTCAAATTTAAATTCAATTGTTTCTAAAATTTATTAATTAAAATTTTAATAGAAAAACAGTAATGCCAACTGCCATAAAATAAAATACGAATAACTAATCATAACGGAACACTCAAACCCAAAATGACTAGAATACTCGTCTTTATGTTAGATTCAACTGATTGTGGTCACAATAAAATTAAAATTAGAAATTTTATTGATAATGGAAAACACACCAAAGTAACCGTCATCAATCCAAAAAGTTAAACTTTTTTGTCCTTTAAACCATTTTGGATAAAGTCATCATTTTTGTTGTTAACGAGACTTAATCTGGTCAACTGCTTTCGTAAAGAAATATTTTGATACATTCTATTGTTTCCTATCAAACCATTAAGCTTTCAAAGTACATTTTGTGCTTTTAACAGTTGAAAGTTCCTTTCGCATATAAAAAAAGCATTGGAACTCGTAGAGCCCCTTTTCTCAACAACCGCATAAACCTTATAAAAAATGGACCCCGCTGAAAATGCCACAGATTCAACCCATTTGATCGATATTCAGTTATCAAAAGATTTGTGCGTGGTCCTTTATAAATTATATACTAATTTTAAAGCTCTGTAAAAATAAAGGACGAAATATAAACTATAAAAACTATTATTTTTTTACCTATATTTCCAAAAGACTGAGCAACTTGCTGAAGGGGTCCTTGGGGTTGAATGGGAGCAGGGTTGTTCGTACCTTCATCTCCTTGGGCTGCTGGTGGTGCCTGAGTGGACGGAACGGGAATAATATTGCTTACAACTTGATTAAACTGACTGATTGCACCAGCGAAAAATCCTTGTTGTACTCCAGCGCCACCGCCACTAGGAGTATCGCCTAGAAAATCAACAAATTCATTTATTAAAAATATATTAATCGACATCAGAAAAAGAAGATTTTTAATTAGACTTTTTTTTTTAAATATTTTTTTCAATATTTGTTGGCTCATAACTTTTGATAAAATTTGAACATATTTTAAGGAATTTCTAGGGATCGTTCAATATATAAAAATAATTGCAAAATTTCTTTTCATTTTTACTCAGTCATTAACATGTTTTGTGCATTCGTTTAACATTATCATAAGGATATCCATTTTAAAAACTACCTGAAAAGAAACAAAAAAAAATGAACCGACTTCAAAAGATTACACTAAAACGAGATTCGATATGCAATGCTCTACAACATATGCTAAACTTAACAATATATATATATATATATATATATATATATATATATATATATATATATATATATATATATATATATATGTATTGTTAAGCAGGCACTGTCCATAGGGACCAACGCCGATGACCTAGTCGTTCCGTGCTCTGGCCACGACAACCGAGACGTGGAGGGACCAATAATGCGGTTTCTCCAGACCGCAGAACAATTATGCCATAAAGAAGTGTTCGGAGTAAACCCAGACAAAGTCGAAGTGGTACTCTTTACAAAAAGGACGAAAATAGAGAGACGGTCTACAATTACAAAGATGGGAAGAACCCTTCAATACTTAAGTAATTCTGAATTCACGACTGAACTAGAATGATCATATCAAGGCTCATACTAAGAAAACCATAGATGCTATCTGGGTTTATAAAGGTTCCTTTGGGTGCACATGAGGGGCTCACACCGATGGTGCTATATTAGATATACACTATGGTGTTCCGCCCTTTGATTACTTATGCCGGGATTGTGCGGTGGTCTAGTACAACAAAACACAAACATCTTCAACTTGACAAAGTTCAAAGAATAGCTTGTGTGGAAATAATAAGTGCCATAAAGACTGCACCCACTGAAGCTCTGGAGCTCTTAATGAATTTATCTTCTCTACATTTATACTTAAAAATCGAGACTCTGAAGTATTTTTATCATCTTAGTTGCCTAGAACATTTCGAAACATAACGGCTACTCATGTGGTTGTGAGAGTGTAGTGAAGAGATGTGCATCACTCCCCATGAAAACAAACTACACGGTTTTGCATTGAAACTCAACCACTCTCTTAAGATACTTTTGCCGATCAGATAGGATTGAGATAAGCAAAATATTCCGATAAATCGATCCTGTTAGTTGACAGATGGATATCATCAAGATGAAAGAGCTGCAGGTGGAGTTTTCAGCAGAAGCACTGGAGTCAGAGCGTTTTACTACCTCGAACAACGTGTAACGATCTTTCTAGTTGAACTCTATGCTATTCCGCAATGCAGCCAGCGCTGTGAGAGCGACATAAACAGGAATAGAATAATAACTATATGCTTAAACAGTAAGGTTGCAGTACTGGCCCTGAAGTATAGAATAGTAACTGCGCCAAATTGTCCGAGTGCGAAGATGTACCGGATGATCTGACAAAGGACGACTGCACAATCACCCTCGTCTAGGTCTCATAGAATCAATCCGCGATTAAACGATACAAACCCCCATCAAAGATATTTGTTCCAATAACCGTTGGAAAGAGGAATTACAGTTGTTGCTGGAAAGCAAATTTATTGAATCGTGAAGAGAGGCTCCTGGAACGAAATGTGCTAAGGAATATATAACTGGAATAAACGCACGATTGACTATGGAATTCATCTCCATGGAGAAGAAAGAACTGCGAATTGTGATGAAACTACAGACAAGACATTGTCTCCTATGAGACCATCTTTATAAGACTAGTATCATGGAGAACCCGATATGCAGATGGTCTCGGGAAGAGAATGAAACTGTTAACAATGTCCTCAGAGAGTGTCCAGAACTCAAAGTTTTATTACAAAATAAGAATGGGATTATTCTAATGATTATTGAACCTTTGGTCATCGGGGCCTCCTTACAAATTTAGCAACTTTTATATAAAATCTAATTATTAAATTAAGGTAAATAATAAATAAGTTTATAAGTATGTTTTTTTTGTTCTATTCTATTAAAAAGGTCAGATTATTGGTAGAGCCAGTTAACCTATTTGCAATGTAAAAAAACAAATATAAATTTAATGAATAAAATTATGACTATTGGTACTATTTACTGTTATATCATCATATGATAATAATAAAATATTTATCCCTCCTACAAACAGACAAGTGGATGTTGACTTACTCGGTGTATCTTTGTTGCTAAAGTATACAGAAATAAGGGAATTAAATAAGAAAAATATGAATATAGGGCAAGTTCATATTAATTAAAATTAGGTTTTAAAATGCTAACGTAAAATTTTATTAAATTCATCCACTAATTTCCTTTAAAACGCTATACTGAATAATCTACTGGATGTGAGTTATGACGTAGCTACCGTCGATATGGAAATGAAATTGGTTAAGAATACCAATTCACTTAGAATTCATTTAAAAATACCCACTTCGACAACTACGTGGCCGACTTAAAAAATGTGCAAATTAGATCTACAATTAATGAATTAATTACAATATAAAATGGTTTCCAATTGACCACAAAGTATATTATTAATTACCGGTGTGGTGTTTAAACCCAACCCAGTATAATTTATAACAATTTTCCTAGATTACATCAAAAGTGAAATATAAATGGTGTTTTTATAGAGGTATAGATCTTTTAAATGGAATAAAACAAAGATGAATTTTTTAAATTGACATGAAATTTACTTTATTCGAAAGTTAACTTTCTGGCATTATAATTTAAATATGACATCTGACATATGACCGCCACGGCTGGCTCGGACGTAGTCTATTCTGGAAGTCCAATTTTCGATGACTTTTTCCAACATTTCTGGCCGTATATCGACAATAACGCGGCGAATGTTGTCCTCCAAGTGATCAATCATTTCGGGCTTATCGGCGTAGACTAGCGACTTCACATATCCCCACAGAAAATAGTCGCACGATCTTGGAGGCCAATTTATGGGTCCGAAACGTAAAACTATGCGGTTACCCAACGTTTCCTTCAATAAATCAATTGTGGCACGAGCTGTGTGACATGTTGCGCCGTTTTGTTGAAACCACAGCTCCTGCACATCATGGTTGTTCAATTGATGAACGAAAAAGTCAGTAATCATGGCTCTATAGCGGTCACCATTGACTGTACAGTTCTGACCAGCATCGTTTTTAAAGAAGTACGGACCAATGATTCCACCAGCCCATAAAGCACACCAAACAGTCAGTTTTTCTGGATGTAACGGTGTCTCAACATACACTTGAGGATTATCATCACTCCAAATACGGCAGTTTTGTTTATTGACGTATCCATTCAAACAAAAGTGAACTTCATCGCTAAACAAAATTCGCCTATGAAAATCGGGATCAACGGCAATCTTGTTTTGGGCCCATTCACCGAATCTACTCCTTGCTAGGTGATCGTGTGGCTTCAATTCCTGCACGAGTTGGATTTTGTAAGCACGCAAACCAAGATCTTTCCGCAAAATCTTCCATAAAGTGAATGGACACATATCCAATTCCTGTGCACGATGGCGGATAGACTGATTCGGGTCTTCCTCTACGCTACGCTCTACAGCAACAATGACGTCTTCTGTACGCACTGTACGACGTCTCTGTGGATGCGTATTATCATTTAGAGTAAACGTGGTGCGAAAACGTTCCATAGTTAATCGAATTAATTGCTCTGATGGACGATTATGCTGACCGTAAAATGGACTTAGTGCGCGATACGTATTTCGAACTGAACCATGATTTTCAAAATAAATTTGCACAATTTGGAAACGTTGTTCAAGCGTCAGTTTATTTATGTTGAAATGCCAAACCAAACTAAAGATAAATCACTTGACAGCTGACAAAATGGCCGCCAACTTAAAGTTTTATACCTCTATAAAAAACACCCTTTACAAAATATTCTCTATTACATATGACTAAGGTCCTGTATTTATTAAGTGCAAATAATCTAAAAGGAAAAGTATAGTCAAAACATTCGACTGATAAACTTACCTTGTGTTCCATTTCCAGCTACTCCTTGATTATTTCCAGCATTTGGTCCTTGAAAAAGTTGCTGAACATTGGTAAATATGTTTCCGAAGAAATTCCCCGGCTGTTGCTGTTGACCACCAGTACCAGTATCTCCAAGGACAGTACTGTTACCAGAACCTTGTTGTACATTTTGACCTATATTTTGTATTGTGCTTACTATATTTTGGACACCTAAAAAATGTTTAATTCCATGAGTTCAACTTTGATATCTGAGTATGTAAATGTAAAATTTTAGAATGACTTCAAAAAAATTAAAAAGAGAGGTCGTGTTTTCGTAGAATCTAAATCAGGCTTTTTATTAATCGGTTAAAGCTTAAAGAAATTTTCAGCATTTACAAAATTAGCACCATGATCCTTATCTCTAATTAACCTTATAAAATCGGGTTATATAGAGTTCTCTAGGAGATATTGGCATTATTATTTTGTTTTGCAATAGCATTACACGTCTGTCTTTGAGCTAATTGAAAGCATGTACTTGCAAAATTTATTGCAAAAGATGGACTTCCTCAGACAGCATTTGATACATCGAAAATTTAATTTTAACCAATTTCATTTTGTATTTCATAAACCAGTAATTTAATCGTAGCAATTTTCTATGGTAGTATTTACTGGATGTTCTTACGTCAATTTTTTTCAGATTTTTTAAATCCACTGCACTAAAATTTCAAATTTAAGTCAAAAATAAATCAAAGAGAATTTTGAAAAGAATTTATGTATAAAATGATGGTCAGATTGTAATATACATTAAACTAAAAAAGTAGATACAAAATATTGAAAAAAACGGGTAAAAAGGATAGAACACATAGAGTAAAGGTACCGGTTGTGGACACTGCACCATTTGCGGCAACTTTCAGATTTATATTAATATGTTAAGTATTTTATAATTTTCAATTATTATTTGTCTTGAGAAAAATATTGCTTATCTGCTCAATACAAAACTGAGAAATTTACATAAAGGTATTAATCTGTGTAAAGAGAAAAAGAGAGCCTACTTAAAATATAGGACAACGCAGTCTCCGGAAAATTATCAGGAGTACAAAAGAATTAAAAATAACACCAATACATTAGTGAGACAAGTTAAAAACAACCACTGGGAAACCTTTTGAAAAAGTATGGAAAGCGACTTCTATGTACTCCAGAAACAGATATGGCGGCTGATCAGAGACCAAAGAAAGGAAACACATGAGTTAATTAGCAGTAACCGCATACCGAAGGGAACTTAGGTGAACTACTTAAAGGAATTATACAAGAAACAACAGACAGAAATCAAACCTAACACACCCGAAATTATAATTACCGACGATATACTTGTAAAGAAGGAAGACGTAGAACTAGCCTTAAAAAAACTGAAAAACAGGAAAAGTGTGGGACCTGACGGAATTACCAATGAACTACTGAAATACGGAGGAGAGAACCTGACAGAACAACTGAAAATTCTCATCAATAAAATCATATACCATCACAGAATCCTTGATGAATGGAGAACTAGCACAACAATATTCTTATTCAAAAAAGGCGATAAAAAAGTGCCGGCTAATTACAAAGGAATCAATCTTCTCTCCACCTCGTTAAAACTAACCACAAAAATTGTAACAAGCAAAATTAATGAACACACTTCCATGGCAGATGAACAGCAGGGATTCAGGTAGGGAAGGTCATGCACGGATGCCATATTTGTTATACGACAAATAACTGAAAAGTCAATTGAATATAATCGTCTAGCCTTTATGTGTTTCATCGATCTAGAGAAGGCGTTCGATCGTATACAGCTGGAGGATGTAACAAAGCTACTTTACGACAGAGAAATACCTCAAAACATTATCAAAACGATTGAAAATATATATCAGGCAAATACGATTCAAGCTAGGATAAACGGTGAATTGACCGAAAAAATAGAAGTAAATAATGGCATCCGACAAGGTGACTCTCTTAGCCCAGTACTATTTAACATCATCATGAACGAGTTGATAAAGCAGGTGCGTAGATTGAAAGGGTATAAAATGGGAGACAGGGAAATCAAAATACTGTGCTACGCCGACGATGCAGTGTTAATAGCTGAAAGCGAAGACGATTTGCAAAGACTACTGCACCAATTTAACATAACAGCGAAAAAGTTTAACATGAATATATCAGTGTGAAAAACTAAAGCCATGACTATATATAGAACACCACTCAGATGCAAACTAGAAATAGACAACAAAATTATACAGCAGAAAATTTAGTTCAAGTATCTCAGAATAGAAATATCCGGATACGGGGATGTTGAAACGGAGGTGAGGGGACAAGCCATGAAAGCAGCAAGAACAGCCGCATGTCTTAACAGTACCATATGGAGCAATAAACATATAGGAATCGAAGGTAAATCCAGAATTTATAAAACAGCAATAAGGCCCATACTAACATACACTGCAGAAACCTGTCCAGAAACCTCGAAAACAAGACCAATACTGAAAACAACAGAGATCAGAGTGGTGCGCGGGATAGCTGGCAGGACACTTATGGATCGGAATAGGAGCGAGGATATAAGAAGAGTGTGTAAAGTCGATAACATCAATGACTGGGTATTACAAAGAAAAAGGGAATGGAACGAACACATCACCCACATAACCGACGACAGAATAGTAAAAATCACGAGGGACAAATCACCAATAGGACGTAGGAGCACCGGAAGACCCCGTAAACGATGGAGTGATAACCTCGCAATAGACTGAAACCAGGCAAAGAGACGAAGAATAAGAAGCAAATTGCTTATATATAAGAAGGAAGAAGAAGTATTAATCTGCAAATGATAATTTAAAATACCTATAAAATAGTCCATGATCAAAAGTGGTACAGCTAAAGCGTAATGAAGTGGCCATAAATAGTGTATGCGCTATCCAATTTTGATCATTTTTTTACGCGTATTAATAACTATTTATACTCAAATTATTTTTATTTTAGTATTCAAGTAAATACAAAAAAATAATTTTTCAAATTAGTTTGTATAGCTTAGGTTAAAGAAGAAGATTGTTAAAAAAATGCCGCAATTCGTATAAAAATATCCGGAACATTTTTTAGGTAGTCAAAAATAGATTTAAAGAAGGGTATTGACTCTATTAAAGAACAGACTGTTATCGCAACAGCTAATAAATTGTAAAATATTCCTATAACCTTCAGTCAGAACTGCTAATAATTGGATGGAAATAATGAAAACTGAAGATGACTAAAAGTGGCTAAATATACATTCCGATACAAGCAACGCCATCTCCGGGAATTCTATGTAATTTAGATAGAAAAATCTTTTACGAGATCTGTATCTCAATAGTGAATGATGTAACGATACACTTACAGCTGGCATAATAGTATATGTATACATAGATAGGAGAAACCAACTAAAAAGCCTTAAAAAAACAAGTGTGCTGTGTTTTAGTTAGAAATCAAAAAGACTACTTCATATTGCAAGAAACTACCAGACAAAGGTGAAAAGCTTCCTCATGGAAAACGTACCGACACGTATAGACCAGTTTCGAACTCACTGATCCGCATAGATATTAGGTGGCAGTACACTACCAAAGAAAAAGGTTCCACAATTTTCTAGAGTTTATTGTAATCTGGACATACCAGGAAAAAGCAAAAATTCAGACCAAAGAAAAATAAATTCCTCTTATTTTAAATCGTATAATTTTTGTTGCTAAGGTGTACCGTTTTCGAGTCATTGTACTTCAAAACTGGTCTGATGCACCTACACGTTATGCATAAAATGAAATCACTTATTTAAATTTTATGAATTAATTGCTTAAACTTGATTACCGAACTTTTTATCACCAAAATATTTAATACTGACTATTAAAAGTGGCATTACTTCTGTTTACGAATCACACACAAATTATATGATCCTAATGTAGAATTTCGTCTATTCGAAATTATGTAAAAATACGAGCTTTTTTTATGTAATTGTCAAATATTAAATCGAAGCGTCTTACAAAATTTAAACGGTTTTTTTTAAAAACGCCCTTCTCATTAATTTTTTCTAGGAAAAATGCCAATAATTTGCTCCCTTAAAAATATAAATATATTATTTTATAATTTACTGATCGTATCTAAAAAGCCTGTATAAAACGCTTGACAAATTTCTGAGACTAAAATAAATATATAGACAAATACTTTATTATTTCCTTTGTAAAAAAATACAATAAAAGATCAAAGCTATATCAAGTTATATGAATAGCATCATAATTTGTGCTAAAGTAATTGTCTCTATATCACGGTATGAATGATCCTACAAAACAACCTAACGTGACAGTTTCATTGTATACAAAAAAGAACAAACTAAATAATATATATAAAGCAAACAGAAAGTTTCACAAATTTTTCTTGTCTTAATCTAGATAAAATTCTACCAAATCATACAATGGTTTTTCAATTACATAATCTATCACAACTGTTTTTTGTTTTACTCACTTTTGAATATTTCAGGAAAACAATTGAATATTTTAACAATTGGCAATTCTTTTTAATATAAGTATATATACAGTGTTCAGCAAGTAGCTTATTTGTTTCTCCAATATTATATTCGTGTTCTCGATTGAGTTTATAAACAAGTCCTTATTATTTAGAACAAACAGCACAGCTTTATAAATATATAATCACAATTATTATTCGGTTTTCCCTGAACATATCCCTACACTCTCTCTTGGCTTCGGATCAAAATACCCCGAATGCATTTTTTTTTCAAGATAAGTATTCTGAGTTGCCCCAAAAACTGAATTCCACACTTTAAATGAACATAAGCATGATAAACAATGAGAAAAGTAAAAAAATCCACATTGTTATTTATTATTTTTAGAGCATTGCTCTATTTGGCAATATTCTTACAAGGATGGTCTACATGATTTTTCCAATTAAGTCCCGTATCAATATGTACACCAAGAAGTAGGACACTTTCCAAAATCACCAGTTCCATATCATGATATTTGAACTTAAACGGGGTGTTTAACTGATTGTTAAATAACAACATTTGTGTTTTTGAAGCGTTCATCAACAAATCGTTATCCTGGAAATATTTTTCAAAAGCCTCCAGTGTATCAATCATATTGCTTTGAAGCATACTAGTGCCACTTTCACTAAAACTATATTTGTTTCATCAGCATACAAAACAACATGATATTCAATAATATCTGGACGCTCGTTGGTATAAAATATATAGAAAAATGGTTCCAGTACAGAGCCCTGCAGCACTCCCCTCGTAACATCCAAGAGCTCCATTTTAGTGTGGCCCATATCCACCCCTCTCAACAACACACTGCCTTCTTGCAATAAATTAAGATTCAGTCAATTTAAGTGCATTCATTATCCCTAAAGTCAATACTGTCAAAAGCTTTTGTCAAATCAATAGACAAGGTCAGAGTTTCCTTATTATTTTTTAATGAATTGAGTGTTTTTGTTATTGTCTGATAAATAAGCCTAATGTAGATCTTCCCTCTCATTATAACGCGAATTTAAATAAGAAATTTCAAAATCGACAAATCAGCAGACAAAATGATGCTCCTGCAAATTGGCCACCCCGCTTACCAAACTTCACATCTAGGGATTAGTTTTTATGGGGAAATCTTAAACAGATGGTATCCTGTTGACATATAAGCACAAAAAAAGAATTGTAAACACAAATACAAAATTCAGTAAACATTTTATACATAGATACAGAAATGATGCAAAGGTGCAGATAAAGGGTCTCAGTACACAGTAAAACAATTAATTTCAATTATCTCAGAAACGATTGCTCAAAGCGACACCTACTAAATATAACTTTTTTGAATAAAATATATCAAGGAATCAAAACTTTTAATTAGAAATTTAATATAACGAAGCATAAAAAGTTATAAAGCTTTAGATGTAGGGAAAGTGCTGCAGGTAGCGTTTTCTGTAATGTATATCAAAACCGTAATCAGATCTTGATTTTTCATGCAAAAAAATTTAAACTTTAGCACTTATTTTGTATTTAATTTTAGAATTATCTAGTGTCGATAAAATAAATTTTTGGATAGTATGTTACACCAATTTTTAATTTCTTTTTCCATACCAAAATACGGTTTTAATGACCCAAGTCCTATTCTAGTTTCCAAACAGAGTGATATTCAAAACTTTGGACGGACAGTTAAGTCATGAAAATCATTTTAACTAAAATCTTTACACAATTATTATTACTTTCTTATTTGCGATGATTTCTTCTTTATCCGAAATAATAATGAAAAACTGGGAAATTAATAATGTTAGCTAGTTTAGCAGCTCCAAATCATTTTTTGTAAAGTATGATCTTTCTGGATATACCAATAACATTACTGTAACAGTTCCTTCAAATTTCGGGCAAATATTATTTTCTTGGTCTACAAGTCTTTGAGAGAATAGTTAGATTAGCTCTTGGTTATAAATGGGTTACCTTTGTGGCTACAATGGACATGAAATAGATTTTATTAAATTTTTGATCAATACACTTCCATATTTAATTATACCTAAATAATTATTTTTATCGTTCAAAACTAAAATAATATTGCACCCAAACAAAGAAAGTTTTAGATGGATGTCAGTTTTCTGTAACCATAGGACAAAAAGCATTCCCGCCAAAACCAAATTTTGTCACGTGACTTGTCTCTTGAGTAGCTATAGTAAAATAAAGTGTTGAAATTTAAAATAACCGCCACAGATTATTTTCACTTAACCTGATACGACAGAAGAGGTTTTCACCAAAATCAAATTTCTATTTGGATTTCTATTGAATTGAATCTAGTTTTATTATTTACATTTCTTTCGTCGTGTAAGTTTACATTCGCATTTTTTGTTTTATATGTGAAATTATCATATATATGAGAGGGACCGGAAAGTAATGTCGCATTTTTACATTAAATTCCGACAAATAAATTTTTATTTTTTATCAATGATGTAATCATCCTCGTTACCAGCAACCTGTTGCCATCTAGTGTGCAAATTTTCAATACCACATCGATAAAAATCAATTGGATTTTGATCAAAATATCTAGAGATGGTATTTTCGAATTTTTCACCATTTAGGAAATGTAACAATCGGAGTAAATGGAAATCCAATGGAGCAACATCGAGCGAGAATGATGGATGAGGCAATATCTCCAGTTTAATTCATTAATTTCTTTCAGGGTTCGTCTTGCGCAGTGCGGTATTGCATTATCTTGTTGTAGCATAACGCCTTTTCTGTTGATAATCGCCACCCTTTTCAATTAAAGAATGATTGTTTTTGATACTCTACCAAACACACAAAAGTGCCTTTTTAGTGTGTAAAGCTGGTTTAACTGTACTTCGTGGCGATTCATTCGAAGAGAATCACTACCTTTTGAACCTTGGATTACCACAGATGACTAATTTTTCATCTACAGTGATCAAACGATCAAAAATCCCTTCTGTATTGTGCCGCTGAAGCAATAAGTTGCTTGGTGGATGAATTAGCTTTGCTTTCTTCTAACAGATTATGCGGGGCTCAAACATTTGCTCTGCTTATTTTACTAATCTGCTGCAAATGTTTTTGGTTAGTCGACCAAGGTTGGTTCAGAGTGCTTGACAGTTCCTCGATTGTCTGACGCGAATTTACTTCCACTTCCGCCCCTAATACGTCCTTGCCTAAAGTTGGTCTTCATTATCGATACGAATCGGAAAAATACAAATTATTTGATTTGCGTTACTAACCTTGTCAAGCTCAAAAAACACACAGTTCTAGATATGTAACTCTTCTGGTATTTAGCTGGCTATTTCACCTTCTTCTTCTTGGTGTGTTGCCTTATCCATTATAGACGTTGGCGACTCATATCTTGTTGGTGGCTAGTCTAAATAGTTGGACAGATGTTAGTCCGAACCATTTTCATAAAGTGCATCCCTGAATTCTTCTGCCTGGACCTCTCCTATTATCTATTTTCGCCTGTAGGATAAGTTGCCGAAAGCAATATTTGTTGTGTCTCATTATGTAATCAAGGTATTCCATTTTCTTTTTTTTTTTTTACTGCGAGCTTAATTTCTTATTGTTTGCCAACATTCAACACTTCCTCATTTGTGATGTGATCCGTCCAGGATATTTTTAGAATTCGTCGGTACATCCACGCTTCAAAGGCCGAGAGGTTTTTCATGAGTGTTTCTGTCATGGTCTACGCTTCCACCCCTTATAGTAAGAGCAGGAAGACATAGCATTTTACTTATCTGATTTTTGGTGGTAGTGTAATGTCTCTGCTGCTAAGCACGTGTCTCATTTTAGCAAAACTTGACCTCGCCTTTTCAATAATAGATCGCACCTCTGTCGTCATGTCGCATTGTTCATGAACGATGCTTCTCAAATACTAATATTTTTCAACGTGTTCTATAGTTGCTTGTTATAATGTAAGTTTTTGTGCAGATATTCGGTTTTTACTAACTGACATCTATTGCGTTTTGAGACATTTAATTTTAGTCCAAACTCTTCAAATAGGTCTTTCACTCTTTGTAGGTCTGTAATGCTATGCTGACAGTATCGCCCGCGTATCTGATATTATTTATGGGTTCCTCATTCACCCTCACTCCCTCTGCGGTATCATGAAGTACTTCATCAAAGATCTCTGCTGAGTATATATTGAAGAGTGTAGGTGAAATTATACATCCTTGATGGACTCCTTTTTTGATTTGAGTGTTTTCTGATGAGTTTTCATGGATTTTTATTCTCGCAGACAGATTCCAGTGTAGGTTTATTATGATTCTAATATTTTTGGAATCTAGGTTCTTTGCTTTAAGAAATTTTACAAGTTTTTCGTATTTTACATTATCAAAGGTTTTTGAGAAGTCGATGAAACATATATATCCATCTCGGTTCATATCTATACACCTTTGTATAACCACTTGCAGGGAAAAAACAGCCATTTCACCATAAATTGCAAAAAAAAATTAAGAATTAATTACTTACGAGTAAACAAAAAACTATTTTTTTTTCTTTAAAATGTAAAAGCCTGTTTTTTTTCATGTAAAATTATTTAAACATTATTTTATCAGTAAGCTGTTTTAAGAACTTTTGGAGTAGTTTTTACCCACTAAACATAAAATTCAGGATTTGAGAAAATAAAGTGTTACATATATTTTTGTATACTCGGCAGAGAACCACAGAGAATATTCCCTTGTTAGTATAAAGATATTTGTCTAGATGACTGACAAAAAATATAAGATACAAAGTTATCTAATAAAATTTAATTACACATATTTGTAAAAAATATCTAACTTACTTACTAATTTGTTCTAAAAATATATTCTATAAACATTCTCTCAAGTGATTTAGAACCTATACACATCAAAAAGAAAAAGAAATATAACTAGTTTTTTATATTAAAATGTACTCAATTCCTTTTCTCTTAATTTCAAGAAATACGACATTTTTATATAAAAAAGGAAGTATTTACACCTATTTAGGCCTTTATTTTTACATTTTGTTAGTGGGGAACAATATTTAAAATTTCCCTCAGTGTTATATCCAGTCGAAAGGTCACAAAAATTAGACCCTTTAACTTCAAAAGCACCAAAGCTGTGTATAAGAACAAACGATTGATTCGCATTTGCTGTTGACTTACTAAGATAGCAAAGTAAAAAGTGAATATGCCATTTAAAACACACTGAATAATAACTTTACAAATAACGGAAATTGAATAAGTAATAAATTATTTTGTAACTGTTTCTAGATAAAAACTTTGCCAGAAACTATTAACTCAAAATTTTGTTATTAGTATTCATAGCTTAAAACTTATGGTATGTAAAAGTAGAATAGGCTAATATTAATTTGATTCCTACACTTGTTTAAGAATATGTTTAATAATTATAGATAATTTAAAATCTAACAGGTTTTTGACACAAATTAATGAGATTGTTTAATAGTGACGAACAATTTTATATTAATTGATAGTAATTTTCTCTAAATTAACACAGTTTAATATAATCATTTAAATATAAACTAGTGTCAAAGATTATTACAGCTAACGCTTAGCTATTATAATCTTTGCTAGTACACAGAATACTTCATATTACTCATATACTCCCTAAATACTTGACAAACGATTTCAACTACACAAACGATTTTATTTGGGATTTCCAGTTTCTTAGATTAAAATTTTATTTGTAAATACCTTCGTTTCATATGAAAGTCAAAATGGCAAAATTAGGTTTTTATATTTTTGAAGTTACATACATCAAAAAAATGGAACTCTGCGTTCGTCTACCTTTATTCTCGGAGATCATTTGACATAGAAAGTTGAAATTTGGCATAGTAATAATATTGTATATATCCCAATGATTAGAAGTAAAGCAATGCTACTTAAACTTATTTTTCTAGTCAATCATATCTTGTATCATTGAGTTATAAAAACTAAAAAACAATTTTTATTTTTAGAGTTTAAATATATTACTGAAAATATGCTTTAAAAATAAATCTCCTCCTTACTAGTTCCGAATTTAGCGAGACTAGAAGTATATTTGAAATTTGCAGTATTTTCTTGAGTTAGATAATAAGTCCTATATTTTTGGTTCCATGTTCCATCAAGTTGATGATTGGATGATAACAAGAAACAATAATTGACGCATTGTATGAATATAAAGTAATTTATCTTTTAATTTCAAGCTAGCAAAACTAAAGAGATCTAAAAGGAAGTTATATTTTAATATTAACTTTTAAAACATCATCAATTTATTTAAATGTGAGGGTTGATCAATATCCCCATTCTACCATTTTATTGCGACATTAATACCAGTTATGTTTAAGTAAGAACCCCCCCCCCCCCGTTTGATGGGCGCCATTTATTTGTATAGCAGCATTTAATTCCCTGCTAACTTCTTGTATTGGCGTGAATGTGTAATGTATAAATGTTCACTTCTATTATTCTAAATAATAGGATTAGACAATTACAATATTCTTCTACAATATATCTAAAACAATAAACTTCTCTTCCTTATTTTAGGTGACAGGTTGATTGAGCATATTCGATAATAAAGACCGGGAAAATTAAATATTTGAACTTAAAATTCTCAATTTCAAATTTTCTCAAATTTATAATTTTTCTGTTAAAAGCAATTTCTTTGAAGCTAATGAAACTTTGCAACAGAATTTTAAAAGATAAGTGATCTATGATTCCGATAGTTCATATATTTTATTTTTTTTTAATAAATAATGTGAAATATGCCCCAAATGAGTTTAAATTATATTTTAAATATCAGTTTTAAAATAGATCTTGAAATTCAGTGGGTATTTTTGTATATAACATTAGTATAATCTACATCCCCTCTTTGGACGCAGAGTTTATGAAGTTAATAATAAAAAGTATTAAGGCATTTATTTTCAGAAATTTTATATCATGAATTAATCATCTATATTATTTAATGTAAGGTCTCGACATGTGCGTGTAGTCTATTGCTAAGGAATAGAGTTTCATCATTTAAAAACGACTTTAATTAAGTCAGTAAAATTGTTTTCTTCTCGATATTTTTGGAATACTGATACGTATACGGCATTTATACCCAGTTAACAACATTCATAATAATAATTATGATATTGACATTTCCTTGATAGTAACGTAGAAGTTAAATAATACCATGTAAAAAATCATAATTTTTGTCAAAAAAAACCTTTCAAACTAAAAGCCGTCAGGCCTCAAATAGAATATTTTAAGAAATTTTAGTCGATTGCAAGAAAGTGCCATGCAGTCACATATCGGATGTTATGCTGTTTTTGCTACATTATCGCAAAAACGACAATTCGAACTTCTGCCTTGTCCATTTTTTTGAGATAGGTATCTCAAAGGACGGTGTCGCTTCTCATCGTAGAACATTCCTCTTTATAAACTCCACATTAATTTTACTGCAATTACCTACGTTCATCATCAAATTATTTTCACAAATATCGAACTATACTCCAGTAATTCGACTTTGTAATTTACTTGTACCCTGTTCCACTTTTTAATCAAATTAATTTAAATCTACTTATAATAAGCACCTGCTACTTTAAAAACCCCAATATAAACACCATTATAACCTTTAACCAGGTCGCGCCATTATTTTTATTAAGTATTGTCAAAATACCTTATTTTTTACTTGTTTATCGATTTATTTATTGAAATATTGAAACAACTTTATAAGATAAAAATATGACAATGCAATTTTTGTAATTTTAAATTGTACCTGGGCTAGATTTTGACAAGTACGTATGTCCCTAAAACATTTCTTTCTGATATGTATAACTCCAAGACGATATAAATTGAAGATTGACCATAAGTTTTTTACACCTCTCTTAAAGCTGGCCAAGTAATAAGGGAAGTTATGTTATGTTTCGTGCCAATCACCAAAAAAGCTGTGGTAATTAAAAGATATACCAATAATTTTGATAGATTGACTTTGTTTCATATCGAGATTTCAAAAACTAGGGGGAAAGGAGCTCGGGTGATATCATCATCGCAACGCTTCACAGTTTGTTTGAACAAATTATTGGAAATTTTTTTATCTAATAAATAAATGCTACCATTGCTTGTATCAAAAATAAATGTGTTTAAAGGAACCGTTATTCTATAAAAAAATCATAGATAATTAATTTTGCCATCTAAAAAATCCTCAAACGAAAATAATTAAGAATATATATCCAGAATTCACAAAACCATATTCTACGAATACAATGTCAACAAATTCATATCGTTGAATTTTGCAATAATTTGTTTAAACAAATCGTTTAAACAAACTTATTTTGCAAAACTTGTGATGAATTTGGATTGAGCAATGCTTTTATAGCTTTAAAACATCCATGGTTTATCAGAATTATTGCTTAAAAGCTGATCGGTTAGGAAAGGCGACGGTTTCCAAACTTGAACAATTCTTACAATTTGAAATTTTCAAAACTGAATATCGTGAAGGAAAAGAAAGATATTTGAGTAAACTCATTTAAAAAAGTCAGACTTAGACTTTAAAATGCTATATATAGCTTTTTGAAGAAAAAAAATGTCGCGTTGATACATAATCTTCAATATAGGCCAAATTCGCGATTTTTCCCCTTTTAGGTTAGGATATTTAAAAAAAAAACCTGATGTTGGGGAGCAATTCTGAATCTGAATTTGAATTAAGCGATCCAAGATCTACTAGAAATGACTATAATCATTCAATGCAAAATTTCACGTCGTGCTGTGTTATCAATGAAACCAGAAATCAAAAAATTAAACCATTTGAAAAAAATTTTACCTTCTTGAGAAAGAGCGCTAAAAAGCGCAAAATAACGATATAATATATTATCTAAATATTCACGTCAAATTCTTACTGAATAAAACAAAGAACTACTCACACTAGATGTAAAATAACAACAGTAAAAAAGCAATTACTGATAAATCCAGTTATAAAATCAAAACGCAGGCTTAAGTTAAAGCAAAGATAATTGTAGCTTAGATCTAAAATTGTCTTTGATTAAAAATATCTTTGTAAATCGATTTATATGTATTAATTTGGCGCCAACTACAATTTTAATTGTACATAAAAATATATAGTTATTTTTCGTTTTTTTTTTTGCGTTATCTAGACGGTCAAACATTTTTTTTTAAAGTTTTATATTAATTATGCAGCGGCATTTACAACTTTTTTCTCCACGTGCAGAATACAATTTATAGAAATTCACTGTGATAACAAATAAATAGTACACTAACGTGCAAAGTATTACATCCATGACAACATGAAATGTTAAATCGTTTGCTCCCATTTTCAACCTCTCCTTGTGAAAATCACAGCAAAATCAATTTTGGACATACATCACTGCAAAATTATTATTATAGTGGTTACTTTTAAAAAGAAAAATGTGTAATCCCTCCAAATCTGCCGCAGTTTGTTGGTCGCTTTTCCAAAATCACCAAAGTATTATAAAGGCGGTAAGAATGTCAAACTAACTTGAATAAATTGACGTATAGGGTTTCCGCAAAATCTTGTTTCGAATAGAAATATAATAAATATTTTACTAGTGTATGTACGTTTTCTTAAGAATAAAACCTATTTTAGAAAATACCGTGTAACTTCTAAGTCAACTAAGTTAAGATAAAAAATGTAAAAATATCCTTACACAAGAATCCAAATATGTCCTTAAAAATATTTAACAAATTTTTAACTATAAAAGATTATTATAGCTGAAGGGTTATTTTTCCTATTTTGTAAAAGTTGATACTGGAGGGATTCTTGGAGACTATATTGCGTTTCTTAAATTAAATTTTTCAAACACAATATGTAGGTTAAAATATGTCGGACTAAAAAATAAACATGTCTGAAGTTCTTTCAATATCGGTGTTGACGAGTTTTGAGTACCTAGGTTACAAATCTAAAATTAATTTTTTAAAATTCAAGATAGCGGATTTATTATAGTAGTTTAAATATTTGTTTGGTACGATTTTATCCAAAACTGGTATTTGGAGAATTCTCAGAATCAAAGAATTTTTTGTTATTCAGTTTAGTGCAGTCTGCAACTTTGGATAAAATGGATGCTTTTTTACGATCTTGGAAACACAATTCAACTAAAAATATATAAATAAAATTTTTATGAAAAATTTAACCGACTCGAAAAAAGTGCTAAAAAGAGAAAAATAACAATACAAATTTTTATATTAAATTTTTGAAGTCGACGCCAAATTATTACTAAATGAAAAAACAAGTACTATCACCAGATACATACAAGCTAGAGTAAGAAAGCCATTTCAAATCAATCAAATAAAATATTTCCCGGTGTTTGTATGGAAATCATATTTTGTCAGTTACTAGTTTGCCGCTGACGTCAAAAATTTTAATACCATATAAAAATTTATATCGTTTTTTTGTCGCTTTTTAGCACTTTTTTAGAAGTCGGTACAATTTTCTATAAAGATTTTGAATTTAAGAAAAATTGCAACCCCTTTTTTGACAATCCTGTACAAACTACAAATGGGGTATTTGAAGAAACAGGAATTCTCAGAATTTTCAATTAAACATAAAGGAGTTATTTTAAATCAGATTAAAACTAAAAAAATTGCATTCAATTATAATTTCCGAAAAAGAAACGTGATGACTCAATTGGTTTATTAACATTACATAAATTTCTAATATTTTCCTGATTTTATATTGAAATTTTGTTCAGGAAATAACAGAAAAATATGTATTAGGTATTTTAAATAAGTAATTTCTTTAACCAGATTATAAATTTAATAAAAATTTAATAAAATAATTTTTATTTCGCATATTTTTTATCTCTAAAAGTAATGAGACCCTCTTGATTATTTTCAGTATATGGGCAATAATCAGGGCACCGCATATTTATAACAATAAAAATATTTCTAAATTATTACTCACCTCCAGTAAAGTACCCAACAAATCCTTGAATTGGTCCTTGTTGTGCCGGTTGTTGCCCTTCATCCCCAGATGTTCCATTTGGTCTGTTTGGCTGGAATTGCTGGACAAAGTTATTAGTCAATTGCTGAAAGCCATTCGCAACATTTTGGAAAATATTTTGTGGAGCAGTTCCTTGCTGCTGTCTTGATCCTAATTTATTATGTTCTTCCACCAAATAACTCTTTACGTCAGCTTCCAAGCTTTCCCATTGCTCTTCGGATGGCGATAATTCATTTTCGCTTGGTATAAAATTATTCCTTAAATTTCTTAAGCCTGTTTCAATGACATATTGGGCTTGTTGAACTAAACTAGCTTTATTCGGTGTTTCAGATTTAATTTCCGAAAAATATTCTTCATGAAGCTCATCTAGAGTTTCATCATGTTCTTGAATAGGTAAATGCTTTGAAGATTGTAACAATTCTTCTGGAGATAGCTGTATTTTTTCATCAAAATTTTTAATAAAATTAAGATGATCATTCTTTGGTGTAAGGTCTTCTTCTGCAATAGTTAGTTTTTGCAGCCTTAGTTTATTTTCTTTAAGTTCTTCTTCACTAAGTTGCACTTTTTCTGCTAAATTTGAACCAATATCATGTTCTAGTCTTTCATATCTAACTTCCACAGGAATATTTTTAGCCTGTAAAGTTGCCGATTTTACAGCAACTATAACTAAAAGTAAAATTATATATTTGGGTATCATGATGAAAAGAACTGTACTGAAGTTGATGAACTCTTAGCGGTGGATTTTATAGGGGACTTCTTATGTTTATAGTTCTTCTTTCAGTGTCCAGCAAACTGCGAAACAGAGGTGGATTTAAGAGAAATTTCGTCTATAAATATAAGTGAAACGTATTATTCGAAGAATATTATAGCCAACCATTTCTTGGTTTTTCATTTTCTGTGTCAATAGCACGATCTTTAAAAATGCGAAAAATAATTATAAGACGTTGCCCTTGCAGTTGTTGTTTAGACAACCAATTCGACGAATACTTATTTATTGATTTTTATTTAAAATTCATTTACATTACAAAGTGAAAATTACGCGCGATAATAAATGAATAAATTTACGTACATAATTTTACCCATAATTGCGGTTCAATACCCATTTTGCCTTACAATATATATATATATATATATATATATATATATATATATATATATATATATATATATATATCTTGTGGTATTGAGTGAAACATCGAGATGCCGTTGTGTCTTGTTTACTATTTTCATAATTTTAATATCAGTTTATAGGACACAAAAACGAGGTGATGGTTTGTACCGAATGCAATGGCCTGATGAGTCCCGTGCTAGGACGAAACAGCGCTGTCGTCATTTTTCGAACCCAGAACCTTTTGCATTATCTTGAAGTTTTCCGCATTTTTTAAGACGAGAATAGTGTTTATTGACAATTTTATGTCGGATGAGAAGAGAAATATTTTATTTTATTTTAAAATTAGACGGAAGAAAACTTATCTGTTGTTTGTTTGGCTTAAAAAACATTCAAAATGGTGCTCTCATAGGAGGATCGTTAGTGCGACACCTGGCTTTGACTACGGAATGCGTAGTGTGCTTGATTGTCGGTACCGAATAATGCGACCCCTATCCTTAAGGTAGCGCGTTTTGCGTAGCGAGTTTTGATATATATCTTTTTTAATTCACCGTCGCGCCATCACATGGCGCTTTTATACAACATTCTTGATTTGTATTGCTTTTGTGTTATTGAGTGAACCATCGAGATGTCGCCGTTGTGTCTTGTTTACTGTTTTTTAATTTTAAAATGCGATATGATGGTTTGTACCGAATGCAATGGACTGATTAGTCCCATACCAGGACGAAATGGCGCTGTCGTCACTTTTCGGGCCCAGAACCTCTCCATTATCTTGGAGTTTTCACAACTTTTTAACAAGAGAGTAATGTTTATTGATAATCTTATATCCGATCTTCCGAGAATTATTTTATGAGTTCCACGGACGAATTCACTTAACGAAGCTGCTTGAATCCGCAAATGCGATCGGCTTCAAATGACGTGCAGCTATGTTGGGATATAACGAGACCTAGACATCGACGATCAAGTTTTATAATCTTTTGTTCATTCATTCATTCATTCATTCATTTATTACTTACAATAATCCAAATTCTGTTCTATATTTCTTAGATCCTTATATTGATTGTCAAATCTAATTAAATTGAAAGTTGACTCTCATCGAGTAGCATTTCCGTAACAAGTAGCCATTCTATTTGTTTAAAATGTTAATTTTGACATAAAAATTCTACATCTTATTTAGGAAAATAAACGTATATTAAGTTACAAAAAAGTAGGAAATTTCAGAACAACTTGAAATATTTGTTTGACCGACCAGTTTTTGCATAAAATATAATTTTTTCTGATCAAGGAAACTCTCTTTTCTTCTTAAAGAGATAATTTATTTTAGTGTATTCAGTTTACCCTTCACATTCGATACATAAATCTTGAAATACACATTGTCGAGGATAATATCATTTTGGGTCTGTTATTTTGAATTTCATCTTAGAAATGTCAAAAAAAAAACAGAAACATCTTAAAATAGTCGGTATACATTAATCATTTTTTTTTGTAAGGACAGTGTTCTGTTGTCGGTTTACTAGTGTGCTCTCACATCTATTTTGCCAAATATTTTGTTTTAAGGAAGCGAACTTAAACTTTTTTTAAAATGGCATTAGTTATTTCTCTGTTTAATATCTTTCCTTTTCAAAAAAATTGATATTGTTATATCTGGTCTAAGTAAACAAGTTGTTTGTCTTGATTAGATTTAGCAGCCTGTTCGCTAGTTTGTCCTCTGAGTATCACCCTTCCGAATTAACCGATTCCTGAAAGTGTCTCCAGTAGATTAAAGCTTTATATTCTAAGATGAAGTGTAAGGCCGTCTCGTCCTTTTCATCACATAGTCTTCATTAAAGATATCGATTGTGTGTAGGTGTTTCCTCAGGCTGCAGTGACCAGTTATAGGTCCTATCAACAGCCTCATCTGTTTTCTGCTCAGACGCAGAATTTCATAGCTTAGTTTGCTAGATGGTCTATTTACCAACAGTTCACTTCGCGTTTAGTTTGCAAACTGGTTCTAGTGAGGCTGCTATTGTTGATTTATCCATCTGCATGACCAGCCACAAACAGCAGCCTTAGTAATTTCAAATAATGGTTCTGGTCCAATAAATGTAGTAACAGACCATTCTTTTGCAATGCTTTTTCATTGCCCGGAACGCCCTTGTGTCCCGGGACCTCTTTGGGTTTTGCCAGGGCAATAAAATTTTGAAGACAGTCCCTGATCCCTTTTGATATTATTTAATAATATTCTAAAGCTTTCAATGCTGACTGACTGACAGGTAAAATGAGAACAGTCCTACCAATGTAACTTCTCTTCAGATTCCCCCAAAAAGATTAGTCTAAACCTAACTTTCAGTCAATCTGAATGGTGTAGAGCCTGAAAAAGTGATGTTCTTGGCATGGTGTCACTGCTCATTTTCAACTATGAGTTTGTCACTATGCTTTTGATGCTTATGTATCCGACTGCAGGTCCAGTCCACCAGACCTTGTTTAGTTTCAATCTGTATATCTCCATCCTCGTCTCAGACTAGATTATTATATCAAGGGGGGAGGTTTAGTAGGGTTTTCATGGCTGCTGTGGGGGTGTTTCTCGTGGAAGCCGTGATGAATAAACGGTCTAGTCATTGGAGTTTGAAGAGCTTCATAGTGGTCCGTCTTTGAAAAATTTTTGGTTCACCATGAAACCGAGCCATAGGTTATCATGGGTCTTACCACTGCAGTATACAGTTAATGTACAATGTGTAGCTTTAATCCTCACGTTTTGCCCAGTGCCCTTTTTGCTGCTTTGAAGGACATTTTACCTTTACAGATAACTTCGTCACGTGTGAGTTCCAGATAAGCTAGGTTCTTAACCTGCTCATTTGCAGTTTTGTATTAGTAATAGTTAGTAATTCTAATTTACCCAACTTTGTTTTTTAAATTGTGGTTTTTCAAGGATTTACCCTAAGATATTCATTAGTGCACCACTCCTCCACTATAGGTAGAGCCCCTTGCATGAATTCCTATATTATTTTGCAATGTTTCCCCACTGTATCGTCGCCATACTCCTGGGTGATCTTAGTTGATGAGGTTTACCAGGAGTTCGTCGAGCACCAAAACCTATAAAAGGGAAATAGAACCCCTCCATACGTGTAGCCCTTGGGTAATGACACCTCGTATGCCCTAAAGCATGTTCTGTATCCACCTAAATATGGTGTCTCCAATGCCGTGTCTTCTGGAAGACGTTGTCATCGAAGCGGAGGTATTCTCGAATACTCCTTCAATATCAAGGAAGCTGTTAGTGCTATATCCTTGTTACTTATGGCAGACTTTATTCTCCTTACCAGGTGATGTGTAAAGACCGACTCACATAATTTTCCTGATTGACAGTCATGTTGGTTGGAGCATGGAAGCTTCTCTTTAAGAGAAGTTTCCTGTATGTGCCTTTCAACCAGTTTATCTGCCAGCTTTAACATAAAATATCCCAGGTTAATTGGCCTAAAGTACTTCGCTTGGCAGTAGTATCTTCTAAGATTCGATATAAAAATTATTCTAAACCTTTTTCAGGCAAAGTATATCCTATAGCTAAGCTGGTCTTAAAATTCTTCAGAGCACGGGAGTGACGAGCTTTTTGCCCAGCTATAAAAACATTGTGATTACAGTGTCTGGTATCGATACAACATCTTGCAATATCTTGTTGCGGAAGATTACTTGATTTGCTATAGGTAGTCTCTTTTTGATGCTCTTCAGATCAGGGTTGGCAGATTGGTTTTTATTTACTTAGAACTTATTTACACCAGAGAAAAATATTTTTGTACGTTTATAATATAAGCAATCAGCCTGATGCGAATTCCAGGAATCTCGGGTCACTCGGGTATACACGGAAACGAGGAAAAAATTATTTAAGAACGATGGGATCCGCGGCTGAACCATACAGACCTCAACCAACTCTACCTGTTTTAGTTACCGTTGGGAAGAGAGAAAACTGTTACTTAAAAGCAAATCTATTGAATCTTGTAGGAACGCTTCTAGAAAGAATTGTACCAAGAAAAATATAATTTCACCTAACGCGCGACTTACTGTAAGCTTTGCACACTGGAGAGGTAGAAAGTGCGAATAATAATAGGAATATTCACAGAAAATTGTCACCTGCGCGTCCATATTCATCAGATTGGTATCGAGGATGATCCAGCGTGCAGAAGGTATTTAGAGGAACTTGAAACTGTTAACCAAGTACTCAGTGAGTATCCAGCACTCAAAGGACTGAGGCAGACGCATTTCGGAGATATAATATTATCACCTTAAGCCGTCAGAAAAGTTCAGTTAACGAGGCTACTTAAATTCGCAAAAACGATTTGCCTGAAATCACCTGCACTCATGGTGGGATGTAAGGCGTTCAACAAGGCTTGCCTATAGAAGATCAATATCATCACTTTTCATTCATTTATTCATTCATTCATGGCATAAATGAGTCGAATAATTTATATACCATTTCACTATGTTATCTAAATTTTATAAATTTATATTTTCTTATTTTTTTTATAATAACGGATATGTAAACTCTCCACAGGACTTGATTACCCTCAGCCCGATTCTTCAAGCATATTTCCTTTCCTCATCTATTTCAAGACAATCATATACTTATACATTATTATAAACTCAACAAAGACGCAAGATCATTATTATGATATTCTCTTTCTCTTTATTTTTATAGAATCCTAGCCCCTATAAGCGTCGACATTTATTCTCACTCATCTCTCCTGTATTTTATTTAGTGTACTTGTTAATAAAGTTTGGTATTTACTTATTTTATTTTATTATCCACTAGTAAAGCTAGTCCAGTACTGATACAGTTTAACCGGTCCATCCGCCGAGATGCTGAAAAAGATATTTAAACAATTTCTTTGGTCAAGCTGAAAGAACTGCAACCGCAGGGGTCAAGGACATTTAACGGTTATATTTTATTTAAACACAGGAAAATTAAATATAAACTTTTTGATTTAAGTTGCCTATTAGCGTTTGAAATATGCTACTTTATTCATTAAAATTATTAATTATATTACGCTATGACTTTTCTAGTTGTCAATTAGATAGATCTTAAAAGTTATTATTTCCGTAAGATCTTACAATCAATTTTTTGTAGGGTGCATAATATGAAATAATAATGCCAGGTGCCTTGATTATGCGGTAAAAATAAATTATGGATGAAACCTAGAAGTTTCCTTAGAACAAAGAGTTATTACTCCAATTATTCGAATTAGAGGGAACCCTGAATTTTTCGACGATTTTTTGCATACCTCCAGTATTGTATTGTATTTCCAGATTCTTGGTTTTTACTTTCACACATACAAGGTGTCCAGTAAGTGCCTCCTAATTTCTCGGAAGCATACAGGGGAGGTCAAAATAACCCTGTTTTTCATAGAAAAAAAAATCCTGTGCCTCTTAACAGAGAGCCCTAAACGGGGCTCAGCCATTTACCTTATCGGCTCTAGGTTTTGAACTAAACTTATGTAATTTAATGAAATTTTATTATTTTATAGAGGCTATAAAGAGTCATTAGAACATACTACAGGAGATGTTTTAGATCATCAGAGAAGTCACGAACGGACTTGCAGCCACACTCGTTGGTTTTGATAGATGTAATTTTACAGAGCTGAAAACCAATTTTTTAAATACGTTCATCATTCCTCTTCAAAAAAGGTACTCTTAGTTTATTTCAATACAACTGGCGGTTTTCAAGATAAATCGGTTTTTATGCGAAAAACTCAAAAGTTACCAAACAGATACAGGTTTAAATATATACGTAGGGTGTGCTGATGTGCTTTAATTTATGAGGAAGCACTGTCTCACTTTTTGAAGGCAAGAAGATGTCATGCTGAAAGATTTTCAGCTCAGACATTGGCAAGTTCAGAAACCTTGCAAAGAGTTGATTGGGGCTCAGTTAATTTACAATGTTATTAAAATGTAAAAATAGTGAAAACCTTTAAATGTTGCTTTGGCAAATATTCAATCTAGGCTACACGTACTTCAATACAGTTTTTTATTCTTCGAATATTTTCCCGCCACACTGCAAATAATTATTACGAACTTTGTTAAAATGTTGCCCAATAAAACATATTCACTTAAATTGCTTCCTATATATTTTAGGCATTCAAATATATAGATAGGAGGTGTAGTCATGATTTTACATTCCTTAAAGATATTCCTACACTCAGCTTGGTACGGTACCGCCCTTCTTTGCAAGAAAAAATCCCGCAGGCCTCTGCAGCTTGTCCCTAGAAAAAGAATGCATAAGGATATTAAAAACTGGAAGAGAGCATGAGAAGTCCTGAGAAGAACACTCCCTGAAACAGCAACCACAAAATTACGCAGTACATATATATTTGATGCTATTCTTTTTCATACTCTATCAATATAACTATGCCAAGTTAGTTTTTTATTCAATTACACGCCAAGAAAATGAACATATTCTGGATTTTTTTGAATAATACATGATGTATTAAGTGTAAGTAACATTCTTTCAGCTTGACTTTCATTCATACTAAGATTATTAGCTCAAACATCAGTCAGACACCCCTACTTACACACCTCTACACTCGCCAACAACTGAGGAGCGGTTGTTCAAAATAGCAGTGGTATTATCTGCAAATAAGGTTAATTCAGCACTCGGTTCGCAATCTAATAAATCATACATGAAAATGATGAAGAGAAGCGATCCCAGTACTGACTCTTGAGGCACCCTAACAGTTTTGGCTTCAAACTGGAAGCCCCAACCTTGTAGTCTACCTGTTGAAATCAATTCGTCAAATAGAAATAAAGCAAGTTAACACTTTTTTCAGACTGTAATATCCCAGTTTGGCTATCAGCAAATCAGGCGAAAGACAGTCAAACGCTTTTATTCATTCACACAGCAGGGCAACAGCATATTCTTTCCCTCGCCTCTGTAATAATGTAAATCAATCTGTTATGAACAGCGACTGTAGAAATTCCGTTTCTAAAACCGAACTGTTATTTATTCAATAAATTATTTGATTCAAATTTATAATTAGTTTTAAAAGTTTTTTCAATATTTTACTATATAAAGACACCAATGAAATCGGACGATAGTTTGACACTTCCTCACGATCGCCTTTTTTATAAACTAGAACTAATCTAGAAACTTTAAACATTCAAAGATAAATACCAATCTCTAAGCAATAATTTATAAATTTAGTCAAAAAAAAATACCACTACATTAGTAGTAGTAGTAGTAGTAGTCTTTGCGATGTTTATTTTTAAAAGAATAAATGATATCGCGAATTTCATTGTAAGTCACATTACAAAAATCCAATTCTGGCAAATTATCTACATTTAATTTCTTTAAAAAGTAATCAGAAGAGTTGTTAGTTTTAGGAATATTGTCAACTATAGAGGAAGCAATATTAACTAAATAATAAATAAAGTTATTAGAATTCAAATAGCATCGTCTTTTTTGATCGTTTCCTGCCTAAAATTATTTTCAATCTGCCAAGATACCTTAGAAGGATTATCAGAATTCATTATAAAATTGTTATTCTGTACGATTTTTCCTTCACGGATTTATTTCTACAAACAATACATCATTTTTTATGTCATCCCTCAGAGCACATGACTGTATGCGCCTATAAACTGACTACATGAAAGACAGTATATCTCTGATCCTTCTCAGGTCATCATTAAAAAAATCTATTTTGGAATTTACGTACAAATTTTTCAGAAAACGCTGAGATAATACTACACTATTAATAACCCTCACGAATAGTTCAGCCATGTGCTCTACTCCAAATGGCTTACACAAAAAGTCCCAATTAACACTTTCAATCAGGAGATGAAGTTTTACCAGACTTTGTTGTATTACAGGCTTATAAATAACAGATATAATAGGTTGTTGACGTGTCTGGACGTCAATCTTAATAGCAACGCCCAGATTATCAAAGACAACACCGTTAATTATAATTATACGTTTTTTGCGCAACACAACATCCAAGAAGCCAGGAGAGTAGGATTAAAAACAATGTTATTGTAATTTTATCACTTATGTACTGAAAAAAAAATACGTATTACAAATAGTAACCTCAAATGTGTATAAGATATTCTGACAGTGTACGCGATATCCAGTTTTGGTAATAATTTTTTTTTAATTAATATATCACATTTTTTGTGCTATTCATTAACTATTTATACTCAAGTACTTAATAATCGATTAATTTTTATTCTATTTCATAAGAAAGTTCAACAAAAAAAATTTGAAATTGTTTGATATGGGTCAAATTGCCATCTAAGGTATGAAAAAACTTACTAAAAAAGATTCTCTCTCACTTGGTTAAAACACAAGTATTCATAAATAAATATAAAGGGAGCCATTGGCTCGATTAAATATAGGGTTGCCATCACAACAAGTAATCAATTATACCACATTCCTAAAACCTGCAGTCATAACTGCCGATAAATGGAGTGCAAAGTTAAAGAAAAAAATGATAAAGAAGTATTATTTTGATTATTTTGCCTAACACATTATTCCAGTATCTACGTTAAAAATCGAATAATTAACTGTAAACTGTTATTTTTTTTTTGAATTTTAATAAACTTTCACAAATTTAAAAGGTTTTTGTGATTACATTAAACTTTTTAAAATTTTCTTTTGACCGGTGAAGCATTGTAAAAACAAAAAAATTGTTTCTAGCTTCAGGAGACTAAAAAAATCGAAAGAGAAAAAGAATCGAGAAAGATAAAAAAGATTAAACAATATAAAAAATTAGGGACCAAAAAACTTAAAAGCTCGAAAAAATATTCTAAATAAAATTACAGATTTTGTAAATAAATATTTGTTGTACTTTGTTAAGTGGATTGAAAATAAAAAATATCATTATTTACTAATTAATAATTAAACTCTGCCCTTGGTAGAGAACCGGGTAAACTAAGTAGCGCAGTAACTGCCAGTGCCGGAACCAAGCTCGTGTAAAGGAAGAGGGTTACAGCGGTAGCCAGAATAGAAGAGGAAGAACAAAGTGGATTTCGACCTGGGCGATCCTGCGTGGACAATATATTTACAATAAAACAACTGGCAGAAAAGATACTAACAAGAGGAATGGAGCTTCATGCTACTTTTATAGATCTTCATAAAGCATTTGACTCCGTCCCTGCAGAAATTATGTATCGCAATAAAAGAAGCAGGCATAAATAGTTTATATATAAACGCCGCACAGTCACTATATAGAGAAAATCAAACGATTGTTAAGGTTGGAAATCAAACTTCTGAGGTTTTCTCACAAACAAAAGGGGTTCAACAGGGCTCCTGCCTCTCTCCAACCCTGTTTAAAATTTATCTCTGCAGCGCATTAAAACAGTGGATAAGAAAATGTAGCCCCAAGGGGATATGGATAGAGGACACTCACTTGTATACAATCCTCTTTGCAGATGATCAGGTAGTTCTTGCAGAAGACCAGCAAGACATGACTTACATGATAAATAAACTCATAGAAGAATTCACTAAATGGAGTTTAGAGATAAACATACAAAAGACACAATACATTACAATGGAAGGCATAGGACAAGACATCGAGACAGAAAGCGGCATAATAAAAAACGTTAGACAATACGAATACCTAGGAGTTACAATAGATGAAGACGGAAAAGATAATAAAGATATACTTAAGAAGATAGGAAAAGGAAAGAATATGATTAAAGCACTGCATCCAATCTTGTGGAGTAAGAACATAACAAAGAAAACAAAAAGAAGGATATATCAGGCTATGATTCAGCCAGTACTGACGTATGGGTCAGAAGTGTGGGTCACAGATAAAAATATGTCGCAAAAACTTCTTTCAACCAAAATGATGTACTAGAGGTGATGTTCCGCTTTAACTTTACTTGATCGTGTAAGCAATGAGACCATCAGAGAAAGAATGTAAGTAAGAAGTAAAAAAATACGATAATGGACGATATAACTGAAAAGCAGTTAAAATGGTATGAACACCTGTAACGAACGAGCGAAGAAAGAATACCATTAAAGGTTTGGAACCGGATACCACACCTACTACTACTACGTAGATTTCATAATATGCAGCCAATATTTTTGAAAGTTTTTTAAAACTATTGTACAAGAAGCAAGGACAAAGCATTTTTTTTTTATTTAAAAAGATTATTCAACTAATCGTTGTAATATCCACTTTATTAGCATTTCACACAACAAGTAGTTCTGGTTTTCTCTTCATACGAGTTTCAAACAACTAATGATCAGTGGAGCTATAACGAACCAAAAATTTTTGGTCATTGGTTTGATACCTCAAAATTATCCCTAAAATATCCCATCAATGTTTTTATATTTTTCGTCTATACTATGTCTATTATCGACTGTAATTGTACGAAATTTCAGCTCTCAATGTCGAACAATCTCTGAAAAAACTCTGACAGATGGAGAGACGATTACATTTTGTTTTTTCAGCTTCAAAATAGCATATATGCATAAAATTTTAAAATAACAACTTTCTTGAATTATGAGTCTAATAACCTTAAGATAATTAAACATTTTCATATTAGCTTAACACTAAATAAAACCATTTTGGTCTTAAATCAACATCGCTCCAATGTGTGATTCAATTATCACCAACACCATCTGTTGTTAAAAGTACAGTGCTATTCTTTAAACTTTGACAAGCTCTGGTGATTTTATTGTCGGAAATAGAACAAAACTTTAAATATATAATTTACTGGATTTTTTCTTTATCATAAGGATATGTTGCTTGTGAGAAATTGTATATTTTAAACGCAGTATCCTGTATACCAATCAACATTTAAATATGACTTAAAATCAATTTTTAGAAATATATATATATATATATATATATTTATATATATAAATATATATATATATATATATATATATATATATATATATATATATATATATATATATATATATATATATATATATATGTTGCCTAGGTTTGTTCCAACCGTTTTTTTTAATCGTCATAGCCATTTAAATTATGAAACAATTGAAAAATAGGCTGTTTAATGAAGAACATAATATACTTTAATCAAATTATAATATAAAATCAAGTTAGCTCTGAGAAAATAATTATACACTGGGCGGTATAACAATTATATTAAAAATAACTACAGTATGTACAATAACAGGATTAAAAATATATAATTTTCCAAACTGAATTAATTTTCAGTGCTAATAAGAAAATAAAAGTTTTATACCATTTTCGGACATATCTAGACACGCGTTTTAGACTAGGCAAAGCAAAAAATATATAATTTCCGGTCTCAAATAAAATGGGAATTTAAAAAGGTACGATTTCTTTTTTTAATACTTTCTCAAAGGAAATCAGCATAAAATGATTTTGAACTAATGATTCTTAAACAAATAAAATATTATTTATTTCGCGGGTAAAGAAATTAAGTAGTGTTATGTCTCATTATTATGCCAAATTATACCACGTAAATGTAAGCAAATAATTTTAATAAACACCAAAGTGGGCTAATACTTTCTTTTGTAGATGTAAATTAGAACTTATGACGTCAATTTTGTTTTCACTTTACTAATGTAAGTTTCCATTTTTTCTTATATCACTTATCATACTAGTCATTGCGAAAATACATATAGGTAGACATTTATAATTCCAAATAATAAATTTCATTTTTAAAATCCCTTATAAATTCATCCTTGGACTGGGACTAATTTTATTAATTGTTTCAGCAATTTTAAAATACCTACAGTAGATTCAGAAGCTTAAAAAAGTATTTTTGTTTATTTAAGTTTTTTTTGGAGCCATTATACTGCAATAAAAATATAACATAATTAAAATTAGACTATAAATAATAATTGTGAAAATTAAAACATTCTACTTTTACTTATCAATATTTGAGGACCAATATTTTAACCAGATATCTATGTCATAAAATGAAAACATGTTTTTTGAAGTAGGGATTGTCAAGTCATCCATATAAGATTAATAAAAAAGTATTTTATTTGAAACCTTTGGATTTTTGATAAAACACAAATGTGATATAGTTTTTAGAAGTAATTTGAATGAAATCATAAATATCTTTCAAAAATATTAGCCAATAAATAATTCTACATTCTTAAGTTTAGGACTTGAAATATAGAAAGAAAACATATTAGTTAGTAACCTTATTTTAATGGAATTTGCGACTATTGTTACGACTTATGTGTAAGTTTCAGAATAGTTTTGAATCTGACCAGCGGGAAGCTACCAAGATTCACCTCTTAAAATTATATTTAATTCCAAAAACTTGTAAAATGATAGTGTTAAACAATTCCACTTAGATCTATCATTAAATTCTTGAACATTAACAACTAACTCAAATGGAGAACTAAATTTAATCATCTTGAGTACTTAATTTTTAATTTGAAACTCCTTAATTCATTAACATGATTAAACGTTTCCTTTTTAGTGGATTCTGATTGTAAATAATAATCCGTTCATCGCAAGACTCATATTCTTTAGAATGAAATGTTACCTGTTGTAGAATACGCCACAAATATTCCCAATCGGTAAACAGCTTTTAAAATGAAGGAAGTCCTACATATATATATATATATATATATATATATATATATATATATATATATATATATTTATATAAAATAAATATCGGCTAAGCCGACACAAGATTTATCAATATACTTTCGTGTTGAAAGTGCGGAAACTCCAAAATAAGCTGCTTCGTCCTAATATGGGACTCGTCAGGCCATTGCATTCTGTACAAACCATCACCCCGCAGCTGTATCCTATAAGCTTGTTTGACAATTAAAAAACAGTAAACAGTACAACAAAGGCGACATCTCAATGTTTTACTCAATAACACAAGAACAACACAAATTAACAATATTGTATAAAGCCGCGATGTGATGGTACGACGGTGAATTAAAAAAGGTATATATAAGAACTAGATACACGAAAAGCGATACCCAAAAGAAAGGGGTCGCACTATTCGGTACCGACAACCAAGCCTACTAAGTTTTTGACAGCCAAAGCCAGGTGTCGCACCAACGATGCCCCTATAAGAGCACCATTATGCGTGTTTTTAAAGCTAAACAAGTAAACAAAGAAATAAGTTTTTTAATTGTAAAATCAGTTTATAGGACACAAATTCGAGGAAATGGTTTGTACCGAATGCAATGGCCTGACGAGTCGCATATTAGGACAAAACAGCGCAGTCGTTATTTTTCGGACCCGGAGTCTTCCCATTATTTTGGAGTTCTTCGCACTTTTTAATACGAGAAGAATGTTTTATTGACAAATCTTATATCCACTTAGCCAATAATTATTTTATTTTATTTTAAAATTACACGGACTTGTTTGTTTATATATATATATATATATATATATATATATATATATATATATATATATATATATGAACTAAAATGCGAACAGTAACGTTCGTTCCATCATATCCTTTCCGTGTTAGAGGGTGCACAGTTTGAATAATTTGCTACAGAGAACAATTAATCCTATTCCACCACCAACGAGATGATGGCCTTTCTATACCACCATATCGAGAAGAAAGTCAAAACTTAACCCCCCCCCCCGCTATAGTGATATGGCAGAGGTACATTTGTATCGTATTACTGTAACGGGGAGGTTAAGTTTTGACTTTCTTCTCAGTATGGTGGTGGAATAGGATAAATTGTGTTCTGTAGCAAATTATTCAAACTGTGCAACCTCAAACACAGAAAGGATATGATGGGGCGAAGTTTGCATTTACTGTTCGCATTTTACTTCATCTACACATGGAGTTGCATATAGTTGTACGTTTGCTGAATGTGATTTTAGCAGTACAACGGCATAATGTGGATATATCCACTTCTATTGCATCATACACGGAGGAATCCATGAAAGCCGCATAAACATATATATATATATATATATATATATATATATATATATATATATATATATATATACATATATATATATATATATATATATATATATATATATATATATATATAAACTAAGAATTTTATATTTCTTGATTTTCTTCCAAATTAATACTGGGAATTATTAAAAGGTAAAACGTACAAATTAAAAATATTTTTAAAAAATTCAACAAAGAATCGAATAAGGAGGACTAAAAATTTTACTTTTCTGGATTTTGTCCAAAATTAATTTCTTCCAACTAAATATGCCGAATAAAGTATATCGGACTAAAAAATTTACGAACCTAAAATTTATTTCTTATAATCTAAGTTAGCAGACTTAGTAAAGTAGACTAAATTTTTTTGGTTCCAATTTCATTTAAAACTGATATTTGTAGAACTTTCGAAAATTTTTTGTTGTCCAATTCAGTGAGGTTCATAATAACTTTGGCTAAAATAGGTAATCTTTTGCGACCTTGGAAGCATTGTGAAGTACACTACATATCTTCTCGCTTAGTAGATACTTAGTTCAAGTGATTTATGAATATCGTTCAAAATTAAAAATCGAAAAATTATATTTTTATAAAAAAATTGAATCGCTTTCCAAAAAAGTGCTGAAAAGCAAAAATGGCAATATAAATTTTAATATCGAATTAAAATATTCTAAGGCAGCGCTAAATAGTTACTAAATGGAACAAGTAACTACTAACACGTGATATTAAAAGCCATAGTAAGAAAGCAGTTGCAAATAAAGTATCCCTCAGTCTTTTTGCCTAAATCATATTTTGTATCAAGTATTAATTTGGCGCCGACTTCAAACATTTTAATTCCATAATATATATATATATATATATATATATATATATATATATATATATATATATATATTTATTTTTCGCTTTTAAGCGCTCTTTTGGAAGACGGTTCAATTTTCTCTATAAAATGTTTATTAAGTAATCGTCTACGGATTCGTTTATAGCAAACAAAAAAATAATATACAATTTTGAATTTAAACTTAGCTACCTATAATCTTAGGACTGTTAGCATCAACACATTTCAATCTGTTGGTATTTTTTCAGTCAACAGCACTCATTTAGGATAATTTACTTAATTTTTGAAACATTTTTTGTCTGCCAAAATATTATATTATCAAAAAAATTTGTTATCATTTGTGTCCTCTAGTCTGCTCAGATATGTACATATGTAACATATGTACCGACGTGACAACACTGAATAAGTTTTATACCGGAAGCGACCACAGATTAGTACGAGCGAAGATCAAGATACACATGAAAACAGAACAGAACAAGCTCATCAAACATGAATGCTACCCAACCACGGAAACCCTGACACAAGAACAAATCAACTATCAAAATGAATTAGAAAAAAGACACACCAATAGAGACAATAAAGCAAATGCAAATAAACGAACTAGCCACGAAAATAAAAGAAACCATAAACACATCGGTTAAAAAAGTCTGCTCAAAATCAAAAATAACAAAGATCTCCAAACTACAACCAAATACCTTGAGACTTCTCAAAGAAAGACGAGAAAGGGCAGATCGAACAACAGACAGTTTCAAAACTCTAAACAAGGAAGTGAAAAAGGAAATTAGAAAGGACAATAGAAATTACACCAATAAACTAATAAAAGACACAGTAAGTGAAAACTGCAACATGCAAGTACTAAAAATAAAAAACTCAAGAGGCAAAACAAGAATAATAAAAATAAAAAACGCAAAGAACGTGACCGTTCAGGACGAAAAGGAAATAAACAGAGCCATAGAAGAATTCTGCACCAAGCTATACTCGCCACACGCACAACAAGAGCAACAACGAACAAAAAAAACCATACTCAACATAGGCTCAGAGGAAATTCCAGAAGTAACAAACTCAGAGATAAGAATGGCACTAAATAAATTAAAGAACAATAAATGTGCAGGAGAAGACAAAATTACAGTAAAGAAGCTGAAAATTGGCGGCAGAAAAATATAACAAATATTGAAGATTCTATTTAATAAAATAATTGAAGAGGGAATAATTCCACAGGATTGGTATAACTCCGAAGTAATCTTAATATTCAAAAAGTGGGACAATACAAATATTGAAAACTACCGACCAATATCCCTACTATCACACACCTACAAGTTGTTAACTAAAATCATAACCAACCGCATAACAAACAAACTCGATTTTTACCAACCTGTCGAACAAGCTGGATTGAGAAAACACTTCAGCACCACAGATCACCTACACACCATAAGAATACTAATTGAGAAGTGCACCGAATATAACGTACCGCTCCATATGGCTTTTGTAGATTTCCAGAAGGCATTCGACTCCGTCGAAATATGGGCAGTATTACAATCCTTAGAAAACACTAGAATCCATTCAAGATACATAAACATCATAAAGAACATATACAAAAATGCAACCATTCAAATAAAAATAGACGACAAGACGAAAACGAACCCCATAAAACTACAAAGGGGAGTGAGACAAGAGGACACTCTCGCCAAAACTGTTCACCCTAGTCCTAAAGGACATTTTTAAGGAACTTAAATGAGACATCAAAGGTATAAACATCGACGGAATGTACTTGAACTATCTCAGATTTGCTGAAGACATAATCTTAATAGCAAGTAATCTCCAAGAATTGAACGAAATGCTACAACAGCTAAATGGCATATCCGCATCTGTAGGCCTTAAAATGAACTACAACAAAACAAAAATAATGAGCCACGAACAGGCAAACATAACAATACAGAACCAGAGGATAGAAAACGTCGAACACTATGTATACTTGAGTCTTGACATCAGACTAGGGAAATCAAACCAGGATGCTGAAATAAAAAGAAGAACACAGCTGACATGGGCCGCTTTCGGCAAACTTGCATACATCCTGAAAAATAATTCAATTCCCATAAATCTAAAAAGAAAAGTATACGACGCATGCATATTACCGGTGTGTAGGTATGGATTAGAGACCATGTCCCTCGCCAAAAAGTCCGCTAAAAAATTAGAAACAGTCCAAAGACCGATAGAAAGAAACATTCTTGGAATATCATTAAGAGACAGGATTAAAAACACCGAGATAAGACGCAGAACGAAAATCAAAGACATCGTGAAATAGGTTGCAAAGATGAAGTGGCGATGGGCTGGTCACATAGCTCGATATGAGGACAACAGATGGACACGAAGAATCCTGGAATGGAGACCGAGGGAGACAACAAGAAGCACGGGAAGACCTCAAAAAAAATGGGTAGACGACATAAAGACAGTGGCGGGCAAATAGTGGATGAGATTGGTGAGAAAGATGCAAACAATTGAGAGAGACCTACATCCAGAAGTGGATTGACAGAGGTTGACAAAGAGAGAGAGAGAGAGAGAGAGAGAGAGAGAGAGAGAGAGTCTGCTCACCCACATTTGCTCTTTAAGCCAGGATACACCTCTGTCCTTAATTTAGATTACGCCCGTTTGTTTCTAATTGATATTTAATTTATTTTTAAATGGTTTAAGTTGATATTTGTCACGAAGGCTAAATGTAATGAACAGTCTAATTTATAGACCAAACTGTTGCCTTAACCTGTCACCAGAGGACCTCTGGCATGGTCTTTCTGAAAATAATATATATCTTTGTTGTCCCGTAAATTTTTCTCACGATTGTACTCAGTCGTGAAATTAATTTCTATATAATGTTGTATATTAAACTGTGGAATACTGATTACAATAAACTAAATACACATGTTTTATTTTAAGCGATATAATCAGTGTAAATCCGGATTTTTGATGAGAAAAAAAAATTAAGCAAACAATGTACTACTTCACATCGATAAGTCTTATCATTTAGCAATAAATCGATGCATTTTTCACTATCATCATAATTACGTGATATTTTAATAATATATGTCAACAAAAAGAAACTTTTATTTTTAGATAAAGTATACTCTATGATAAGTTAGAGAACCTGTGAGGGAGACTATTCATTCGTCTTAGCCTTCATAATATTAACTTGATTATTCAAAAATAAACTCGTTGTTTTAGTTATACCATGTTATACCATAGATAAATTAAACCTTTGTCTGTAATGTTATAAATATTCGTATGATTCGGATACGGATAATTTGGATATTTCGATTACTTAACAAACCGTATTTCGCAATGTTTTTTAATGTGCTGCGCTTCCATTCGGAATGGTAATACCATTGTAGGTACCCTGCTTGGCTAAAAATGCAGAATATGAAATGTGGATGGTGGAAGGTGGCAAAACAGTATGAACTAATACTAATGAAATGGGCTCCGTCCGTTGCTATTTTTGTTCGTTTCCTTGTCGCACTGAACACAGTGATAATACTTATATATTAGTACAAACACAACAAAGATAAAATATTATTATTCTTCCTTTTAATTTTTATAGAATGCAAGCCCATCACATTCTGAATCCCGCATTCCGTATGCTAAAAAAGTATTCGAACTAATACATTGTAATTTACTATTCGGATTGTGCAGTTATTTTAATACGTATACTGGGTTTCTGGTAAGTATCTCCTAATTTCACGGGAGCATATAGTCGAGGTCGAAATAACTCTACTTTATCATAGAAAATAAATTACTGAAGTGCCTTTTAACGGAAATACAGAATCCTAAAGGGGTACACAGCGATTGACCTTATCGGTTGTAAGTTTTGAAGCGACTTGTATAATTTAATGAAATTTTAATATTTTATAGAGGCCATAAAGACTCATTAAATCAAACTACAGTGGATGTTTCAGATTATCAGAGAAGCCAGGAACGGACTTACAGCCACACTCGTTGGGCCTAATTTTTGACAGAGCTGAAAATTTATTTTTTTAAAGTACTTTGGTCATTAATACTCTTCAAAAAAGTTACTCTTAATTTATTTCGATAAAACTGGTAGTTTTCGAGACAAATCGTTTTTTATGCGAAAAACTCAAAAGTTACCAATGCTAAACACAAACAGGTTAAAATCAGATTATTATAATTAATACCTTCACAATGAATTACTATTGACGAAATTTATCAAAACCGCCTTCAAGTAAAAATAACTTTAAAAAAATGAAAGAATATTCTTACGCAGAGTATGCTAATATCAAATACATATCATTTATGGTGAAGCGCTGTAAAATTCTTCGAAAGCAAGAAGACTTTATGCTGAAAAATTTCCAGCTCGAACATTGCCAAGTCCAAAAACCTTTCAAAGGGTTGATCAAAGCCTAAGGGAGACAGGTAAAAGATGATTAAAAAATAATTATTAGAGTTAACGAATTCATTTTTTACATATTTTATTCAGGTTCATGTTTGCCGCGACGTAGCGGTGAGGGCCCTCTTAGAAGAGCACGAGACCCTAACATAGAGGAATAAATTTTTCAATATTGCTGACGACCCTTCAACCAGCATAAGAAGTTCGTAACACAAAACAGTGTTACAAAATGGAATGTACATGAAACTCTAACATAACAGTTACTTCACCAGTACTACGTTGAAAAAGTACACGCTGTATCTCCGGATAATTATCCCGCAAGACTTCAATACTCCAGCTAGTTTATAAAGCCCCATAATACATATCTAAATTTTTCTGACCTTGTTTTGTTTACTAATGAGGCCAGTTTTACGACAGATGGCATAATAAACTTACACAATTTACATTTTTGGACTGATGAAAATCCGCATGCTACAATTCAAAACAAACACCAACAAAGGTGTATTGTAAATGCGTGGGCTGCCATCATCGAAAATAACCTTATAGGTCCATTTGTTTCGAAAGGAAGACTCAACGGTGAGATTTATTTACAATTTTTGCCGCAAAATTTAAATAATTTATTGGAAAATGTACCTCTTGATAGAAAAATGCAAATTTGGTACATGCTTGAAGGTGCTCCACCTCATTTTAACCGTATAGTATGTCAGCACTTAACTAACGTTTTTGACCCACGATGGATAGGTCAAGGTTGGCTTGTTTTATGACCAAGGTTTCCAGGCCTAAATCCCTTAGACTTTTACTTCTGGGGACATCTAAACGAACTAGTTTATTCAACACCAGTAAATACTAGAGAAGAACTACTAGCGACAATAGCATAGCGTTCTAACGAAGTCCGTAATAATACCAGAATATTATTTGCAGTGCAGCAGGAAAATATTTGAAGAATAAGAAAAAGTATTGAAGTACGTGAAGCCCACATTGAACATCTGCTAAAATAACATTTAAACGTTTTCACTATTTCTGCATTTTAATAATATTAGCATTTTTTTCTATGACAAAGTAGGGTTATTTTGACCTCCCCTGTATACTCCCGAGAAATTAGGAGGTACTTACCGGACACCCTATATACACGTCCTATAGTCTATTCCATTCACGAAGTACACTATGTCAATAATAATAGTGCTGTTAAAAATTTTAATTTAAAAAATCACCATTTTGTCAGTATAATATAATTTTCCATAGTGAATTTATCATTTTACGCCCCTTGAAAGTTTATATATATATATATATATATATATATATATATATATATATATATATATATATATATACATATATATATATATATATATATATATATATATATATATATATATATATATATATATATATATTGACGGTATATATAAGCTAAGAAAAAATTTAAATATTTAAAAATATGATTTTGCTGTCCAGTTCGTAGTCATAACAGTTTTGCTATCACGAAATTTCCAAATTCAATAATTCTTTCTATCAGTGGCGTTTATCCTACATTTCGATTATATATTAGAAGAAAAGCACTGATTATATATAAAATAATTTTAATATTAATGATATCCCTTTTATTACTTTATCAACTTCTGCTAAATCGACAAGGGTAAACGGAAATTTCTGAATTTAAAACCGTCTCAAATATTTGGGCATCATGTGTTATAATGTTTTTAATATTTGAATCACTTGTTACTGAAATATTTGAGCAGCCGCCAGGCTCTTCTCTCGGACTTAACGGCCATGTTAGCAAAGGTCCTTATTCTTTTAAACTTTGTTCGAGTTTGTTCGGTTTTTAAATCTTTATATTTAATCAGCATTTTGCGTTTTAAATTTATTATTAACTTCATGGTAACTGTGAGGCAGGGGGCAGTTTTTTTGTGATTCTGGCAGTTTTGACTGGGCATGTATATGAAATAAACATAAATATTAATATTTCAATACTTCACCATTTCGTCAACATGGTTTAATGAAAATATGTGGTTTTATGGGTTATAATATGAGTCAGCTAAAAATGTATCGTAATAAAATTTGGAGAAACCTCTGTATATTTTGTAAAATTTCAGTGTAAAAGGATTTCTCATTTTACACTCAAACATATGGTGGTCGTAAATCTCATCCATTCTAAAAACACTAGATTCAACCACGATATCAGCGCATATGCTCACGATTAAATCCAAAATATATAATACACTTATAGCAAATATCATAATTGTAGACTAACAAACATATATTTTTTTAATTAGTTCCCAAAATTATTTTATTTCTAAAAGTTTCGAGAGTTATATGGTTATATGGCTAATTAGCATTAGTTTTTTTTTTCTAATTTACATAGGGAATCTGCAGGTTTTATTTTCCCCTGATACGTGTTTAAAAATCCTTAGAGAGATTGGAATGTAAAATTATCCTTACTTCTACACCTGTGAGAGTTCACTTACCCACACTTATCGAACAAATTCAAATTCACTCTTACATATAAAGCAAAAATATAAATACCAAAAATGGTAAAAATATATTTCCTTTCGAATGCTTCTTGGCTCATCTCTGTAGGTCTTTTCTATCAAGAGATATTTGATTTTGTCCAAAAATCAATAAAATTAGTACTCTGTACATTGATCAAGGTCACATATGATTAGCTTTTTTTGAAATGAAATTTTTTAGAGAAAGAGTTATTTTGATTCTACCATGTTGATGGTTGCTCAAACGATCCAAAAATTTCAAATTTGAAAAATCGCCATTTTGTCAGCATAACATAATGTAATTTTCTACTGCAAATTCCTCATTTTACACTACTTTAAAGTTACAGGTTAAGAATATAAAGGGTTTTCCAATAAGAGGTGTTATTTTGATATTGAAAGAAAAATGCCATTTTTTAAGATAAATGATCGGATATTTATTACATTATAAAGAGGAAGGTATGCCGTTAATGATGGAAAATAACATCAGCCAAATGACCACCACGACCATGCCTACAGGACCATATCCTTTTCATGAAATTTTCCATAACCAAATCGCAAAGTGGCTGCCCTATGTCCTCGATAGCCTCACGAATTCCATCTTTGAGGTCTTGAATCGACGCTGGGCTGTTGGCGTAGACCTTGTCTTTCACGTGGCCCCAAATGAAGAAATCGCAAGGTGTCACATCACAAGATCTCGGTGGCCAATTGTGATCACCTCTTCGAGAGATAACACGGCCCGGAAACTTTTCCCGTAAAAGATCAATGGTTTCGTTGCTTGTGTGGCACGTAGCGCCGTCTTGTTAAAACTAAACGTGGTCCAGATAAATACCATCCAATTCCGGCCATAAAAAATCATTAATCATCTCTCGATAGCGCAATCCATTCACCATAACTGTTGCTCCAGCCTCATTTTCGAAAAAGTAAGGTCCAATGACCCCGCCGGACCATAAACCGCACCAAACAGTCACACGTTCAGGATAGAGAGGCTTTTCAACAATAACTCTTGGGTTTTCCGAGCCCCAGATGCGACAATTTTGTTTGTTGACGAAGCCACCGAGGTGGAAATGGGCCTCATCACTAAAGATGATTTTTCGATGGAATTCCGGATCATTTTCATGCATTTCAAGAACCCAATCAGCAAAGGCATGACGTTGTTGATGATCGGCCGGCTTGAGTTCTTGCGTTAACTGAACTTTATAAGCCTTAAGACCCAAATCTTTATGCAAAATACGGTGTAATGACGTTTGTGGAATCCCTAATTCCAAAGAACGACGAGGAATGGACAAACCTGGGTTTTCTTCAACACTTTCGGCTACAGCAGCAATATTCTCAGCTGTTCTTGAGCGACGTGCACGGGTTTTCTTCTTCACATAACTAACTTGTCCCAACAGCTCGAATTTTTTCACCAATTTCTTTATTGCGCTCCGACAAGGTGCTTCATGACGACCCAAAAATGTTCGAGTTTTACGAACCGTCTCTGCCAAATTTTCACCATTTTTATAGTGAATTTTAATAATTTCAGTGCGTTGTTGAAGCGTGTATCGTTCCATCTTTATTTATGGCGTAGTTTCTACTTGTCAAACGTCAAAAACTTACAGCTTCAAAAGTGACATCTACCGAAATAGCGGGCTTTTCAAAATGACACCTCTTATTGGAAAACCCGGTATATACGCCAAGAGGATTTTTAAATATTAAAAAATGTAATTTAGCTTTTCAGTTCGCAAAGACAAAACAATTTGATTATTAAGTTGAAAAACAAATCACATATAAACGCAATATAATTAAAAGTCGTTAAATTCCCTTTAATTCAATTATCAAAAGAGTAAAAAATCTATTTAACCAATTTTTAGCCACAACTGTTAAATAGTCCTGCTCTTGTATATTACTAGATGTGCCTTAATCAAAAAAATGCCCAAAATAAAAAGAATTTGTGTGTCATTGCAAATGAAAAAATAAAAAACACTGAAGTGCATATCCGACACGCAATAAATAAGGGTTCGGTAGCAGCTATTGATCTTGCTAGTTTTTTGCCATGTCGTTGCACATCTGTTTTTGAATTAATTAAAAGCATAATACAAAAAGTGAAGACTTATTGTCGAAAAGCACATTAAAATATCGAAGATTAAATTTTAAGCATTATTTTTTGTATTTCATAACGTTTAGTATACATAACTCTATACATACGCATTTCGATCATCTAAAGGTCTCATGAAGGGAGCTGCATCGAACCAAAAGCAACATCCACAAGAAACAGTCCACATAAAATATATATTCCGAGATATGTCGGCAGGATATTAACACTAACGACTATTCGATATCAGATTGAAAAATATCGCTATTCAAATGACATCTATATATCCACCACAGTATTAGGCAACTTAAATTTAACCCCCTAATTCACTAACATGGTTTAACTTTAAAACCGGTCTAGATTGACAGTAGAGAATATAAAGTGATAAGGGTAACAATACGTCAAGCAAGTTTTGTACCTTTAAAATACAATTAAAACAATATCATAAGAAAAATAAAACTGGTCATCTAGAAAATCTAATTTCCAAGGCAACTAGATCGGGTCTAAGTCTTAAACTTTCTTAATGAATTTGGCTATAGGATTTTTGTAATTTTTAAGAAGAATAATGTAATTATTATTTATTTATTCATTGATGTTTATTTATCTCGTTCAAATTTTGATTTATCTCTACTTAGGTACCGGTTAGTCAAAGTTTAAACACTGAATAATTTGTGCTTTCTTGTATATTTCTATGCTATTTATTTATTTATTCATTTAAGCCGTTTTTATTTTGTTTTATTTTTAGTTATCTGTTATTTTTTCACATTTTCATTTTGATTAAAATTAAGAGATGGGAAAGTTATTACAAACTTTTAAGTACAATATATATTTTTATAATATGTATTTATTCAGATAAAATAATCAAACTTTTAAACAATTATTAAATTTCTCATTATTTATGTTTTATATGTATCTAATTAAAGAACTTGGAATTTATTCACAATAAAAATATCTGTGTCGTCAAGGTATAAATACTCTGGATAGGGATATTTTGTCAGCGAAATTTTCCTATATCGATGCCATTTCTTATGGTAGGGATTAATGCCAAATATCGATATTTTTAGGAGTGTCGCATATCGCTATTACATAGTTGTTTGATCTCGGACATATAATGGAGAATTCACAGTAACAAACAGCCGCAAAGAGTGTGTTTGTTTAGTCTCGTTAATACTGAGAATAGCCAAATACTATTCTTATTTATTTATTTATTTATTCATTTAAAACCAATTAACAAATGGATACAACAAAAAAAAAACTTAAATATTTACAATGACAAAACAAACAAAAAAAAGAAGAAAAAATAAGCATATACAAATTACCAGAAATAAAACTACAGAATATTTAATTATTTTTTATCTGTGCCAATCCGCAGCTAAATATGTCGAATTTATTTTGATTTTCGTTGTAGATTCTGCACATCCTATATACAGGAGAGTAGGTACACATATTTGTACGAGGTATAGGACAATAGAATGTGGCAGATTGGCGAGCTGAAGTCCTAGGTACAAGTAAACTTATTTTTTCCAGTATGTCACTACATTCCACTCTGTTATACAAAACTTTATAAAGAAATTTGAGGTCTGTGACGATATATCTATTTTCAAGAGAACAAAATGAATGCCGCTGAAATAATATTTCATGCAGAAATCCTGTTTCAGGATAACGCCCATCAATCCGAAAGCTTAGGTATTTCAAGAAACGCCGCTGAACTCTCTCAAGGTCATTTATATGGTTTTGATAATAAGGAGATCATATTATGGAAGCATATTCCAATTTAGATCTTACAAAAGCGTAATAAAGTAAAATGAGCTTTGATTAGAAAATGTTTTTGAATTTCTGATAATAAAGCCTAATGATTTAAAACACACCTGTATAAAATCATTTATATTAAGAAAAAATAAAAGTCTGCTATCAAATGTCACACCCAGATTCCCAAAGCATTCCACTCGTGGAACTGATGTTCCATTAATTTTATAATCATACACCAGCACATTTTTCTTTAATATGAAAATCATGACTATACATTTACCAACTTTTAGAAGCAGTCTGTTTTCGCTACACCAATCGGTGACGGTATTTATTGCTATTTGTAATCTCTGACAATCAGCATCGTTTTTACAGAAGTAAAAATTTAGGTAACCATGCATTGCAGATTTTTGTTCATAGATGGCAAATGCGGCACACATCTTGTTTACAATTTTCTCATCCCAAAAATATATTTGTGGATATAACGCGGCCTTCCTTCCACTACGCCAGCTCTCTCGGTCGTTTTCAAAGCATTCTTTCATTTGCTTTTGTAGACTTTTTGGGCAACATCTTTGGTTGTGATGGATTTTCGTCTTCCAGAACGCTCACTATCTTGAATGCTTGTAAACGGCAACCCGCTCCTTTACGTGGTATATGAAAGAACAGATTTTTCCAATCTAGGGTCCAACTGCGTTTGCGTGACCCATCAGTCTCACATCGTTTATTTTAAAAACAATGGAGAAAGCAATAAATGATTATATCAGAACAGAAATTCTTGAACAGGCTTCTCATCAACATGCGTATCGAACAGGTCGGTCTACGGAAACTGCACTGAAACGATTGACAGATGGGATTCAAGAAGCACTGAACAGGAAGGAAACTGTCATATGTGCCTCCATCGATATAGAAAGGGCTTTTGACAACACTCCACATGAGGTAGTCAAAAGAGCACTCGATGACAGGGGAGTGGACGAAACAACATCCAAATTGATAGCACGAATTTTCTCCGCTAGAACAGCAAAGACAGTGAAGGGATAGGACACTAACGCCCTTTGTACTACCAGAGGATGCCCTCAGGGGGGAGTGGCCTCTTCACTGGTGGAGGTTAATATAGACCGACACCTCTGTGATCTGACTGACCTATGCATACCTTACAGTGGATATACACTGCAATAGGGAGACCGATCATCACATATGAAGCAGTGATCTGGAGCAAAAGAACCAGTCTGGCTAATACGGGAGCTAACTTCTCGCAAGTTCAAAGACTGGCCTGTGCAGGTTAACCGGGGCAGTAAAAACCTCCCCAATGGCCGCCATGGAAGTAATCCTAAACCTCACACTTCTACATATATTTCTAGAAAACATGGCGAAAAAGACGATTTATAGGATGATAAAAGATGAGGTCAAAAAAAGGAAGGCTCAATCTTTTATCCAGAAATCAACAAATCTTGGACATGCTCGGGATGAAATGAAAAAGAAATTCAACTTTGTGAAAAACTTCAGCGCAAAGTTGAGTCCCAAGAGCGAATGGGAGAGAAACACATTGAGAAATTCAGCAATCCGTTATATGGTATACGGGTGGCTCCAAAACAACGGAGGGAACTGGAATAGGAATGTATGGACCCGGCGCCAGACAATAAAGCTTGGATAATATTCAATTCAACAAGGAGAAAAACTATCACGGCCAAGAGATTATCTTCATGCCGGGTAGTCAAGCAGCCATCAGTGCGCTGAGTTCTCAATTTATCAGCTCCAAGATGGTCTGAGAATGCCTAGAAGAATTAAATGATTTGAGTAGTAGTAATAAAGTCACCCTCATGTGGGTACCGAGACACTCAGGAATAGAGGGGAATGAAATACTAGACACGCTCGCGAGGAAAGGGGATGAGACACTATTTCTGGGAACAGAACGATTCTGTGGAATCAGTAGCAGCGTAATGCTGAAAGAACTAAAGATAGAAGAAGAAAGCAGGAGATTCAATTATTGGGCGGAGCTGCAAGGATTGAGACAAGCGAAGATACTACTGGGGAACTACGAGCAGAAGAGATTCAAAGAATGCATAAACTTAAGTAAAAACCAACTCGGAGTTCTGACAGGTGTCCTGACGGGGCATTGCCATCTGAACGGACACCTTCAGACACTCGGACTGGTAGAAAGAGGAGAGCGCAGATTCTGTGAGGAAGAGAAGAAGGAGGAGAGGGGGAGGACGAAACCTCTATTCATATCTTTTCAGAGTGGAGCATTCTAGAAAACTCTAGGATTCGGTTCTTGGCAACACACCAAATCGAAGGAGAGTTACCCACCTTGAAGCCGTCCAACATTCTAAGGTTCCTGAGGGAAATAGAACTAGAAAACCTGCTCTAGCCGATAAGGTAACTCTTGTGACTTGGCAGCAGTAGGAGGCACATAAAACTGGGTTTTAATCTCTGTAGGAAATAAACCTTTGATAAAAAGCTCGCCCGTCAATTTTTTCCATAGTTGTCTTGAAAACATGATAAATAAAAAAAATGAAACAGTTTTCTCAAACCCTCAAAAAAAATAACGTTTCAAGGTAACATAGCCAAAATAACCTGCCATCTCTTTGTAGCCGCGTAAGTTGCTAATTACAAGTTTCAAAAAAAGGAGAAAACCATCATTAAAGTAAGGCACAAAAAATTAATGTTCAATATTTTATTCACCTACAAACTAATAATGTACACAAATCTTCACAATAGATCACAGTCAATTGAATTTTCGGTTTGGCTTTTTAGGTTGTTCTTCTGGATGAGCAGCGTTCCATTCAAGGGCTCTTAAGATTGCGGCGGGTATTGGAGGGGCTGTGGGTAATAGATCAGAAATAGGTTGGAATCCGTTTTCGTCAGCGATATATTCTAATACTACTGGTATTCCTTCTGGAGAGCTGTACTTGAATAAGCCTTGAACAACATTAGCAAGTTCGGATCCAACAGTTTTTACTTGACCTTGTTGTTGTGCGACAATTCCGTTTTCGGTTTCGTAACTGAAAATAGCAAAAAATAACAATTAACAATATATTTGATTTTACAATTAAATAAACTAGATTTAAGTACTTTTTTTATAATGGCATACGTCTAGATGCTTTAATTCAACGATGTGATAATTTGAGGGAAAAAATTGACTCGATTGACAATAAATACCGGCAAATTTAACCTTTAAGAGACAATGCCTCACAGATTTTAAAAAATCAATACATGTCAAAAAACTAAAGCTAAACTATGACTGTCAATGAATCAGCTATTATTTTTTCTTATAAAGTGTTCACTCCATTTTAAATTATGTTACATATTAATATAAGTATTAAATGTAAATAAGTATATTCCAAGTTTAATACGCAACCGTTTTCTCCCTTCAGGTTGTTAAAAGAGAAGATGTAGAAAAAGAGTTTATTTCCTGCGAATTCAATTCAGGTTCTCTCTGCGTAGGCACTTCGGCAACCTATTGATCTCATCAGTAGAGCTGTAATGAACAAGAGTAAAACAACTCACAGAAAATAACAGTGTATATAAAATTTAAATTCTGAGAGAGCAAGATGTTAAACCTGCTGACATTTTCAATGCCAGACTGCAAAACATTACTTTAATTAGCAACCGTTTTTCTTTTTTTGTAAGAAATGAACTGTCTTTCTCTTTCTTTTTTCCTTTAACGGTTGAAAGGAAAAAAACTATAGCTTATTGCATTAATTATACGGCCATAAAGATTTCTTTATACTTTGCTGAAATTTTTTTATTTCAATTTTTTTAGGACAATTTATTTCAATGTTCAAAACAAACATTTATATAATTGTTAGTAGGGATAAATTATTATCCATAAAATTTTAAATTGAAGTAGAAAATTCTCAGCTATGCAGACTTTTCTATTTTAAAAACATTAATTAAATTAATTAAAACACGAAGCGTTTTCAAGGGTAGATTGTCGATGCAATACCTGATTAAACTAAGAAAGTGCGCGGTTAGTTTGGTTGCCGATGCCGAATGATGCGACCTCTATCCTCTGGATAGCATTCTCCGTGTATCGATTTGGTAGATTTCTATTTTTATTAAACCGTCGCGCCACCACATGACGGTTGTATAGAATATGAAAATATTTATTTTATCAAGTTATTCATGTCAAAATGTTTAACGAGTTTTAAATCAGAAAATATGCCTTGGACGCAATAATCACAAGAGACTTTTTGTTTAAAATCAGCCGAAAAATACAAAAATTTTTTTCCCTAAATTATTAAGAATTTTTTGTTTATGACAAATTACCTAATCATTTTTTACGAATCCACCCTCAGTATTAGTAATTAGGAAGTTAAAATACATAGAAAAAACTTTGGTGAAACCATTTCTCTTATCGATTATGAAAAGCTACTGGGCTCCTAGACTATTTGTCAACCGGATCTACAGTTTAACATAGGTCCCGAACCACGGTTATGCGGTCCTCTCAAGATAGTCACCCCTCCAAGTACGACTGCGATGGGCGTGTGTTATCTTCAATGATCAGACGTGAAAAGGCCTGGCCACTGAAGTAAACCCGCGCTATTATAGTTGGATTATTAAAAAAAGCGATTCATATATTACACGATAGAAAAAGAGTTTTGTTTTGACTTAGTATGCCTCAGACTATTATCTAAACGATTGTCGAAAAAAATACTATCATCGTCCGTGTAATTTTAAAATAAAATAAGAAATTCTCGGCTATGCGGACAAAGTGCGGAAATCTTTAACTTCTCTTTTTTTTATATTTGTTAGCTTAAAACACACACAACAGCTCTCTTAGGGAGATCGTTGGTGCGATACTGAATTTGAAATGTGGAATTCATAGTTAGTTTGGTTGCCGATGCCGAATAATGCGACCTCTATCCTTAGAGTAGCAAGTTCGTGTATATATATATATATATATATATATATACAGGGTGTCCAAGATAAGGATCCTAAGCATGGGGATCTCGGAAACAGTTGGAGATACGAGGTCGGTTAAATTAGAGAAAAGTTGCGCAATTTAGTGCTAAATTAAACGCAGTTAAAAAATTTAAAAATTTCAAACACTTCCGGAGATTTCCGGAAAAAAACGAAATTTGGCAAAATCGTTTTTAATTTTTGCAGACTTTATTTAAAGAGATATCAGAAAATAAAAGGTAGATTCTCATTGCCACTTTTTATTTTTTATAATATGGTTTAAACAAAATTTAAATCCGACGTTTCGTTTCTGAGATACCATCATGAACTTTCATTTTTTATATGGAACAAAAAAAAGTATCCCATGTATTTGATAGCATTTTTTATTACAAATTCAACGATGTATCACCCTTGCATATCGAATACGTAGTTCAAGTACTTTCCATAAGAGCTCCATGAGAGCGAGAGAGAAAGGTATATCAGTTTTATAAAAGCCAATGAACTACACACTTGATATGCAAGTGTGATACACTGTTGAATTTGTAATAAAAAATGCTATCAAATACATGGGATACTTTTTTTTGTTCCATATAAAAAATGAAAGTTCATGATGGTATCTCAGAAACGAAACGTCGGATTTAAATTTTGTTTAGACCAAATTATAAAAAATAAAAAGTGGCAAGAAGAATCTACCTTTTATTTTTTGATATCTCTTTAAATAAAGCCTACAAAAATTAAAAACGATTTTGCCAAAATTCGGTTTTTTCCGGAAATCTCCGGAAGTATTTTGAATTTTTAAAATTTTTAAATTGCGTTTAATTTAGCACTAAATTGCGCAACTTTTCTCTAATTTAACCGACCTCGTATCTCCAACTGTTTCCGAGATCCCCATGGTTAGGATCCTTATCTTGGACACCCTGTATATAGTGTGACCAGTAAAGTTCCCATCATAAGGGATTTCTTTTTATTAATAGCTTTACTCAAAATCTGATTTTGGCATCAGTTTCTGCTTCGGTTGAGATGAAAATTAACCAAAAAAATAACAGTCACGTGATTATCATTATCTGTAATATTTTAATATTTTTCCAAAGAAAAAAAATCGAAAGTGGGGCTATATCTCAATATATCGAAAAAAGTTATAAGGGAAAGTTTCCCTAGATGCAATTTTTAGCCCATATGCAAAATTCTAGCTGTAAAAGAAAATTTAGATTTTTTGCAAAATAAGACTCCATGCAATCTATATAAAACTTCTTAGTTTTGACAATGCTTCATCCCAGATATATTTTGTTTAAAGTAGCACCATATTAAATATGTGTTTTTCAACAAAATCCAAATAGGACCATTAAAATTTGGTCACATATGATGCTAAGTTTATTTGTTTTTGAACCTGTATAAGGTAACTTCATAACATAACTATTTTTGAAAACGTAGTTTATGTCTAAAAGTAATACACATTATAATTAAGACAAACAAGGACACAGTGTCATCAATAAAGTCTGCATTAAGTGGAAAATAAATTTTTATTTAACTTTACGTAAAGTTTATTTAGTTCCAACAATTTAATTTAAAACTCCATTATTAAAATTTCTTATGAAGCTCAGTTATTAAAAAAGTTGAAAGAGTCTTACTTAAATAAAAAATTTAAGTGCAGTTTCCAAAAAATTAATTAGTATTAACCTTTCTGTAATGTTGATCATTTGGAAACGGTGATTCGAAACTGTATTCTAGAAATAAAGCTTCTTAGTATCAGAAACTCCATTAAAGATGTGTCAAGAACAACAATTGTTTGTATTGAACGCAATGGAAAGCAGACAAAATGTAATTTTAAATTTTAAGTTTTTGAATTGTTGTCAAAGTTATATTTGGGATAAAGCTATTAATAAAAATATGATGCGTACTTTACTCGTCACACTGTATATATATATATATATATATATATATATATATATATATATATATATATATATATATATATATATATATATATATATATATATATATATGTATATAATATACCAGGTGTCCAAAACCACTCGTCCACCCCTTTTAAAATCTAGGGAAATGGGATTTTTGAGAATATCAAAATTTTTTATAACTATATCGGGTACGCTCTTTTGATTCATGGCTTTCGTTCGCGTTCTGTTTATACAAAATCTCTTATGTACTTTACTAACCGGAAAGAGAGCTGTAATATCTAACAGTTCTGCGTCTTCTCAAGATACAATGTCATTTTGAGGAGTCATAATCATATTTTACTTGATTTATTGGCATTATATCTATTTCTGTTGCGTAATATTTCATTGAATTAACAACTAAAATTACTTTTAAGAATGGCAGAATAACCCACTGCTTATATTCTTACCTTCAGGATAAAGGAGAGTAAATTATTCATTTTTGTTAATATAAGAATTATTGTTCCTAAAAAATTTTATTTACCGTAAAAATGTGATAATCTTCTTTTGTTATTATGAAATAAGTTTTTGTGTTAAAAATCATGGTTCTTGGGTTTAGACCGTGTCAAATTAGAATTATTATCCGACGCCTACGATTGCACGAGGCATCTTCAGGGATTAGATCATATATACATATATATGTCTATGTATATACTAACCTGATCTTCTAGACTACGTTAATTCTGACTATTTATATTTTGTTGGTAACACTTCTTTCATCTTTTCTATTGTAGTGGTCAATATTTTATAAATAAAAGTAAATATTTCTGTTACTAAACATTTAAAGTAACAGTGATGAGATCTAAAATAATTAGGTTCTAAAATAGCGTTCTGTACCTATTTTTTATTATCTACGAATTAAGAATACAGGCCAACCAGATTTATGCGGCAGAAACTCTATACTTTCCCGAAGGATTTTGGTGCGTTGAATCGGAATCTGGCTCCAGAATTGCTCTATCACGTCAGGTTTTTAAAATATCTTAACGTAAAAGTGCAAAATACAGTGTTTTTCGCCATATTTGAGGTTACGTAAAATCGCAAGATAATTTTTTTTCACAAAACTAGATACCTTTTTTTTTCAATGAGATATGCTAATTTGAAATTTGCGTCTCACCGATCTACTCGAATGCAAGCCAAAAACAGTGTGTGTACTTTTCTTAATCCTTTTACTTTACTTAAAATTATTATGTAAGTATTTCAGGGGTCGCTGATTACAAATCCGTCGTCAGATTTCGAAAATTCTAAATAACGAATCCAATATGGCAGACAACAATTTCAAAATGTTTTAGAAAGAAAATTTTTGTATAGGTTTTTGAAGGTATTCTGGCGGTTGCTGAATACGAAACCAAGGCCAGTGGATTTGTAGTTGGGTACCCCTAGAAAGCTTACACAGTTATTTTTATCAAGATAACATAATTCTGAAAAGTACACTCAAAGAGGTAGCTCGTACTATGTTTTTCGCATGCATTCGAGCAGATTAGTGAGTCACAAAATTCATTTTAGCATATTTCGGAGAAAAATCAAATATCTTGATAGTTCAAAATTGATTTTAAAGAGAAAGGATCATTCTTTCAGATGCTTCTACTAGTTTTGTGAAAAAAGATTACTGATTTTACATAACTTCAAATATGTAGAAAAAAATGTTTTTTTGCACTTTTAGGTTAGAATATCTCAAAAACCTGACATGATGGAACAATTCTGAAGCCAGATTCGAATTAAGTGCACCAAAATCATTCGGAAAAGTATACTAAAGATCAGTCAAATTTTGTTGAAATGTTTAATTACGTGACATCTTGTAATAAGTGTCAGTATGACTTTAAAATTTTCTTGACATATTGTACTGAGTTTCTGCAGGAGTTTAATTTTTTTTTCTTGTAATTTATTGAGATAAAATAATAAAGAAAGTAATTCAGTTATTATGGGTACTTACGAATAATCGTAGCTACCATCGGGATTAAGATTGGAGTCAGATCTCAAAATCGCTATTTGTGGCTGATTTGACACTTTAGCCACTGGTACTGCAGGCCTTGGTGCTACTGGTAAAGCTGGTCTTGGTGCTACTGGTAGTGCTGGTCTTGGTGCTACTGGCAGTGTTCGTTTTGGTGCAACTGGGAAAGCTGGCTTGGGCGCTACTGGTAGCGGTCGTTTTGGAGCTACTGGGAGAGCTGGTCGTGGTTGTGCTCGTTTTGGGGCAACTGGGAAAGCTGGTTTTGGTGCTACTGGTAGCACTCGTTTTGGTGCTACTGGTAGCACACGTTTGGGTGCTACTGGAAAAGCTGGTCGTGGTGCTACTGGTAGTTTACGAGATTGAAATGAGGGGTTATTACCCCTGAAAACATGACTGACGTCAGCGGATACATAAGCAATCACAACGGCAAACCAGAACTAAAAAAATAAAAATAAAATAACGTAGGTTTTGTCATATAATATTTTATGCCCCACTTCTTATCATTCCCTTATAAACTACAGTAAAGAAAAAATATTGCAATGAAAACTTGAACAAATTATAAATCTTCTATATAAAGTGTTACAAATGTAAGTCCATGTATGGAAATATTGGTAACCGTAAGATATTCAAAGTGAAATAAATTGGAGAAAAAATGTATTAAATATTGTTAAAATATTCAAAAAATGCCAACAACAAACGGGGGTTCTTAAAAAAGCGAAAATCGGCTATTTCTTTTCTGTTTTATTTTTTTTATTTTTTTTTTGACGAAATTTTTGTACAGTCCATTTCTTTACACGCAGGATTGTATCATCAATTTTAAATTCACATATTTTGGATTTCATGGACCATCACCAACTTCATTCATTTTTAAAAGGCTCCTAAATTTAACAATGTTTTACCCTGGCTGCTAAAGTAAATATTTTCAGCCCTTTCGACAAAAATCTCTTAGGTTGGAGAAAGAGAAGATTGATTTTTATTAAACCCATTTTTTTCATTTCATCCCAAATGTAAGTAGCTTCTAAAATGAACACAGGAGTTCTCTATATTCTGACTCGAATTTGTAAGCACTCTTTAAAATACATATTTAGATGATTTGTGCAATATCCTGTAGAATAAATTTAAATAAAAATTATTACAAATAAACATAATAAATATTACCTCTAACAGTGTAGAACGCACTAACCAAAGTAATATAAAAATTAATACGTTATAAAAATTTTCTTACATCATAAAATTCAAATCACCTGTCCGAAATAAAATACTTGACGTAAATTAAATTACTTACCAGCCTCAACATACTTATTTGATTTGATTCGACCTAATATCAGATTTGGAATAGCGATTTGAAAAAAATCTCGGTATTTATATAACGTTAAAGATGTTTATAAAAAGGATCATCTTCGAGTCGCCCACAAAAGAAAAGTTCAGGGACGACTAATTTTTTTCAATTTTAATGTTTATTAATCTGCATCCCATACAACTTTTCAGTTTTTGCCCTAAGGTATAAAAAAATTGTTTAATATTGATTCATCATGCATAAATAAATCCACAAATATTATTTATATTTTGGAAACGGTCAACCTAATACCCAACAGCCATATTTCAAAAAACGGTTTAAATTTTAAACTGGATCTAGTTTTAATGAAAGTTAGGTCTTCTAATTACCTAGTTTTATTTTGGTTATGATCTTGCCATAATTTATACAGGGTGTCCCACGACGAATTACCGTGATTGATTTCTCTAAAAATAGACTTTGGAAAATTTTTAAAATTTGACAGTTTACTAAAATCGATGGGGAAATTTGACTGAAATATTTTCAATATAAACTTTCGCACACGTCCTTTGCCCTTGGCATACAGTCCTCCATTATTGTTACTGGATTACAATAAACGATATTTTTTTATCGTCTTCCATAAAAAATAATTTTAGACAAGAGAACGAAGAAGCCACACAAAAGGTTCATGATTAGCAATCCACTTGTCATAAAATGTTGCTTGTATGAAGTTGGTAACTGGAACAGTTCTGTGTGGTACAAGGAAGTTGGAAGGGGTAAAAGGAAGGAGAATACCCTAAACTAAATTTGGTTCCTCATGTAACTCTGTACTCCCCTCAATGTGGCTATGCTGCACTTGCGCAGTAGGTCAAGGGACAGGACTGGATTTGAGAAACCTCTTATTTATGTTGTTATATTGAAAAATTACAATTTCAGTTACAAGTTCTGGTTATAAAACGATTAATGAAATAAACACTGTCTTAAAAGAAATTTAAACATAATTCGAAATAAAATCTTATCTTATCTACAATGTTAAAAAGGATCTGGCCATAGGGATTAACTATATGTTACTCCTCTTTATTAAGTAAAGTGTTTTCCATGTACTGTTGTGGAACTTAACATCTCACCACCGCTTTCCGGCAAAACTGGACTTAAATAGAGGTTCAAGTGTGTGGAAAGTACAAGGATGTCTGGGAAAGATACCGGTGGATCCCACTGATGAGTCCACTACCGGTATCGGGACGAAACATCCATACATTTACTACGCTGGTCGAAGATAGATCGCTGGCTACATGTCCCTATCACCAGGGGCATTGCTAATTGCGACATGGCGCCCGAGCAGGGACGGCGGCAGACGAGGGTCTTAACCGCCGTTGGCTTTGATTAAACCTGACCCGGCCATTGGAAGACCACCGAGGATGTCCGTTCCACTTCCTTTTCAGGCCTGTGCTTTCTAACGGCTTGGACTATCCGACAGTTTAAGCCGGAAAGCAAATGCCTTAGGGGGGGCATGTTGCGGAACTTAACATCTCACCACCGCTTTCCGGCAAAACTGGACTTAAATAGAGGTTCAAGTTTGTGGAAAACACAAGGATGTCTGGGAAAGATACCGGTGGATCCCACTGATGAGTGGTCGAAAACAGATCGCTAGCTACATGTCCCTACCACCAGGGGCATTGCTAATTGCGACAGTACGTTCTAAACTTTAAAATAATTAATTTATGGTCAAAAAAAACGAAATGAAAAAAATTATAAAAACTACACACTAGCGCAAACAAAACTTTAAAATCGTCGATCTATTAAAAGATCTTCAGTATAATCTTACATATTGATGTTATACAAAAGACGTAGGTACTTACCGAAAATAATGAATTTCCGGTATCGAACCACGTGATTTACAAAACAATACCATATACTGATATGTTGTTATAAATTAAAGTCTATACAAATGTCTTGACAACATACACAAATATAAATTCCCAAATTTAACTAATGATACTGCAGCGCACAACAAGGAAAATAAGCGTCGAGGACGATGGCAAACAACCGCATTAAACATAAAGAATACGCCGGGACGCCGATCGTGTCGCAAACCCAGCCCTGGTTTCCCGTTTTCACATTGCTAACTTCATGCAACAAATTTACTACGAAATTTCTTTTTGCGCTTGCTCCATATAGCCAGTCGATGTCAATTTATGACATTTATTTTGTGCATGGTGGAACACTTTTTTACGCATTTAGCCTATTTTTGTAGTTTTCCTATCCCTTCCAAGTTCCTAGGTGTGGTAGGACGCCATCGTGTTGAAAAAAAAGTTTGCCTGCTTTCCACCAGAGATAAATTGCTTTAATGCATGATAATTCGAATTACTCCAAAAATGTGTATGTTAATTTTGCTTCATCAGTCCAAATTGTGTTGTCCAAATATCGAGAGTCTTGTATGATCAATAATATGTTGTCTGAACCAAAGATATTAAATAAGAGTGAAAGATCTGTTTCAACAGAGTTTTATATATATTGAACTTTTCGGGATTTCTGTTTGTAGAGCCACTTGTCTCAACGATACCATACCATACATATTCCAGAATTGCGATTTCGACATTTTCATTACTGACAATAGGTTTCCTTTTATACATTTTTCCCTTAACGGTGACAAAATTTTTAAAATTTTCCAATTTGCTTTTTGATTATCTGGATATCTATCAACAAATGTCTGGCATGTCCTTAATAAAATTTTGTTACATTCCCTATAGATAATAAACAAACTTAAATAATCTCTGTGCGTATAATTTAATCGTCTGGCATGATTTTTATTAATAATTGTTAAATGGCAAGAGATGGTGACAGTTCTGTAATGCTCTATTGTAGCCGTGAGACCATTGGTTATTATAAATGCTTAGTTTTATTAACATTAGTTAATATTAAACAAATCAGCTTAAACCTGACAAAAATAAATGCAATTTAATTAAGCTTCAGAACAAAAATAATAAATCCAAATATAATTACAACCGTAATTTTAAGTAGAATACTAGAATACACATTTTGGCATTAACTTTTTGAACAAATAAACTTTTTACTGAAAATGTCTTCAATTTTAATTTAACTTGGCCGGACTCAAATACTCAAACATTGTAATCGAACAAAAAAAATTACACTGGAATCAAACTGAAAGTAATCGACATATAACGATGCCATATGATTTTATTTTCACCAATTTTAAATGTAAGACGGGGCCAAGGGATTGAATACAATTAAGATATACTTTAAAATATATAAGAAAAATTAATTGTTTGATAAATTTGGGCTATCGTGATACATCCAGAGAGCAAATACGTACCAAAATGTAGTAGATTTGATAATAAATACCAAGGCGAGAGTTAACTCTTACTAATATCAAAAAACTAATTAAAGCATTACCAATGTAACAGCTATTAAATAGTAAGAGAATTCAAGAAGAAATAAATAATATTCGTAAAAAAATAACTACAAATATCCCTAAAACCCAATATAAAACTTAATAATAGTCTAATACAGTCAGTTTATATATTAATGAGACTTGAAACTTAAGCATACTATGGCCAGATTCAAATTTGACCTTAAACTCACTCGATAAGTTGTTTTTTTGAGGTTAAAACAATTCCTTCGTTAGAACGTACAGAACTACTAAAATCCCTGTCTCTAGATTTATCCCGGTAAAAATAAATCAAAAACGTCATACAGATTAAAAATAAGGTAACTAATTAACTAAACCCAATTACCGGAATAATTTAAACGATTTTCCGCCCCAAAATCTCAAAGGACGGACTATATAAATTGAGATGGAAACATCCTCAGTTTTTCTAATTAAATCAAACTGGAAAAATGGAAACAAGGGATATGGCTTCGATTTTATATCCAGATACATGCATGTGAGCAACTTATCCCAATCAAGGGTTTCAAAGTTTTATCATCTTTGAAAGAAATTATAGCTCAAAAGTCATCAACCTTTTTGGCTCTAAATTAGATAAATAACCCATTAGTTATTTTCAACTTCAAGAAATATACTTCCTGCCAGCTATTACTGACGCAGAATAAGTTACAGGTTCAAATTTTCCTCTTAAAAATTATCGATTTCCTGAAAGATTTTGCTCCAAACACAGAAAAACACTAACAGGGCTGAAAATCAAACTAAAACATAAATAAAATTAATTAAGATATGACGATTATTACGCAGTGGACCAAATAATAAGATCAAAACAGCCCGAAATGAGATAATCATCAAAAATCAACACGCCATGAAGGACTACTATCAAATTTGACAATGAAAGGAGAAATCTAACCCCATAAGAAAATGATATAAATGAAGCAAAATCTACGGAACTATAATTTCAAGAAAACTACCGTAAAAAAGAATAAAAGGAAGAATTCCACTCGAATAGTAAGCAGGAAAACTAAGATTTGTCTGGAAAAAATGGAACAGTAACAAGGAACAAGTAAAACAACATAAATAAGTGTCCAATAGTGATAATTCAATGTAAAATAAAACCGTAATCTGTAGGGTAGGATTGTAACTAAAATTCAGGAATATAAAAAATTACCGAAGTTAGTAGATAAACTAAAAATGCAACCAACAAATAAATGGTATGTTTTTACTCAAGGATATTATGAAAGATCCTAAAAGACAGTTATATTGTGATTGCTCATAACGTGAAAATTTGCAACAAAAAGGTAAAATAAACCGAATTAGCAATAGTAAATTTAAACTGAAATTTGAACCGTGACGAATTAAATTTACTGATTTATGAAATGCAAAAAAAATGTTTACAATTTAATTTCCGATATTTCATTATGCTTTCCAATAAACAGCCCATATTATCTGTTACAATACTACGAACGTATCATCTACATATCTACATCAAAATTTAGGTTTCACAGGAGCAGAAGATAAGGCGTTTTCTTCGAAAGCTTCCATGAAGATGTTAGCTACAACAGTTGATAGTGGAGATCGTTGTACAATCTGCAGTAGCTGAACATCAGCATTGCTCGGGTCACACTTTTAATGTAGAAGAAACTAAGGTGCATCAATGCCTGGTTTCTTTAGACGTAAAATTACACAAAAAAATCGCAATTTGTGAATATCCAAATAATATTAACAGAGATGGTTACAGTCTACATCACACATGGAAATCGGCTGTAACGCTGGATCACGATTCGCTGAGTACCAGTCGGGTATAAATACCGGACTGTTGCTCGTCGATAGTCATTCAGTGATCTAATCTCGTGGAGTAAAGATCCCTGAAGACGCCTCGTGCAATCGTAGACGAAACGTCGGATAATAATGCCAACTTGACACGGTCCAAACCCAAGAACCATGATTTTCAACTTGAACAAAGCCGTGAAAGATTTCGTTCTTTATCCCTTTCATTATTGCTTCAATATTTGCTACTTATTCTACAGCCAACGTGACCCAGAAACAACATTGTTAAAAGTGTCCGTCACCCAGGTTGCTAACATCAAAATTTAAAAAATAATTAATTTTCTGAAAAATCATCATAATGTCTAGATGACTTTGAAATTCAAATCCCAAGACCTTGCTTCTTAGTAAAATGGGAATAGCTGTTTGACCCTGAAATGATCTTCAAGGATCATTTGACTCATAGTCTAATGAACACTTTGAAAGTTTTCTATTTTTCTATCGTTTCTATTTCTAATTCAATTCAAAAATAAATAAATAAAAATATCAATTACACCTCTGAATAGCCATGAAATTCGACTAAAAGATCAAGATCTAGGTTCTTGTTTAATTTTCTCTTTCCGCCGTACAACCTTTATGGAAAACATTTACAGCCAGCTCGTTTTACGGGACATGATATTTACGTGTTCACTGTATAAGTCAATGTACAAGGTGTCCCATTTTCGAAACTATTAGAGAGTATTGGAGTTATTATCAAAGATAAGAGTGTTGCGTTTTTTAGGCACATCTCGTATTTCCGTTATGCATTAATTTATCAGAAAGGTAAAAACTAATTTTTATAGAGTTTCTTACGTTGAGTTCAGTGGCGCAGTCAGTTTTTTTCTAAAACATTTAGTTTTTGAGATATCACCCAAGCTTATGGTTTTTTATATAGGACACCCTGTATATTAATTAAGTATAATTTAGGCTTTTCAAAAATATAAAATGTTTTTATTTTATTTAGAAAAACAAGGTCAAAATTCGATATTTTCAATAACTTACTATATTTGTAACAGTAGGTCATGGCCAATTTTTAAGAAACAAATACGGAATTTTGACAATAATAATTATACCAAAAATTAGCCATTTAAAAGTTAATTTTAATGTTTTTAATATTTTCAAACAACTTTAAAAAACATTGACATGGTATGATTATTGAATACTATAAAAAATATACACATAAAAAAACCTTAGACTGTTTAAAAGTTAAACAAAAAAATCTAAAAGGAGAAAATAGTGATCTAAGTAAGAATAATATTGACGAATGTAAAAAAGTTAAGATTAGCCAAGAGTCAATATCAACGCGATTATCAACGAAGTCGTCTAATAGTTACAGGAGAGATACTAACAAATGTATTATTTGCGAGAAAACATCATACACAGAAAATTCTCAACTACATCAAATGATGAAAAATTATTTAAAATTTCTTGGTAATTTAAAGATCACGTTTGGAACAACACAGTGTTAATCTGTTCACCAGAAAGTTTATTAACTTTGAAAATAAAGTATCACGCTCAATGCTTTATATTGTATGAAAGGAAGTATATGGAAAGTATTAAAATTAAAAACACTGAAGCCAAGCACCAACATATGCAAAAATAGTTATAATAATTGAAGTTCCTTATGCTATTGTATTGTTTATTTTATGATAAGATGCTGAAACCTGATAAATTATATATATATATATATATATATATATATATATATATATATATATATATATATATATATATATATATATATATATATATATATATATATACATATACATATTACTTTTTTCACATAACACTTTTTAACCGACTTCTAAAAGAAGGAGGTTCTCAATTCGTCGAGTATGTATGTTTTTTTTTTATGTATGTACGCCGATTACTTCGGAACGGCGGCACTGATTTGAATGAAATTTTTTAGGTTATATTCAAGAAGTTGCTGCGGTAGTCTAAATTTTTTCGGACGAAATTGGGGCAGTAATATGCAGGAAGGCGCTAACAATATGGCGGCCAAAAAATTAATTTTGTCTGATTTTCTCCAAAATTGGTATGGGGAAATTTTTGGGGTCGTAAACAACGAATCTGAAATAATTTTTGAAAAATGCAAAATGGCGGATCTAATATTGCGGACAAAAAAATTTAGTTTTGTCTGATTTTCTCCAAAATTGGTATGGGGAAGTTTTGGGGGTCGCACATAATGGCTCCAAGATAGTTTTAAAAAATTCAATATGGCGGATCCAATATTGCGGACAAAAAAGTCTATTTTGTCCGATTTTCTTCAAAATTAGTACAGGGGAGTTTTCAGGGTAGCACATAACGCATCTAAAACTATTTTTAAAAAATGCAATATGGCGGATCCAAGATGGCGGATTAAATATTCTTCATCTCCCGATTTTGTCTAAAATCAGTATTGGGGTATTTTTGTTAGTGTTAATTATGAATTTAAAATACTTTTTGAAAAATTCAATCTGGCAGATTCAATATGGTGTACTAGATTTAGATTAGATTAAGACAATATAGCGGATGCAATGTGGTGGGTTGAAAATTTTACCTTATTCACATTTTTTCAGATTTGGTATTAGAGGGTTTTCGGGGTCGTGTATTACGAATATGAAGTTAATTTTTTACAACTATTAGGTTGATAAGATACAATATGAGGGACAGAAGATTTTACATATTCTGATTTTGTCTAAAATTGATATTGTGAGATTCTTGAGGCGTATACAAGCTCAATATGCAGTATAAAATATATCGAGTTAAGAAATTTACATCTCATGTTCTTTAAGCATCGATATTGGAAGGTTTTGGGGCCTGTACAACCAATCTAAAATTAGATTAAAATTTAAGATAGTGGATTTACTATGACAGACTAAATATTTGTTTGACAGAATTTTAGTGGTCCATTTTACGGTAACTTTCAACTTTGGATAAAATGGGTAGTTTTTTGCCACCTTGGAGTCATTGCGAGGCACACTAATCTCGATTAGTACTTAGTTCAAATAATTTATGGATATCATAATGAATTCTAAAACTAAAAATAGAAAAGTTAAATGTTTATAAAAAAATTGAACCGACTTCTAAAAGTGCGCTAGAAGGTGAAAAATAACTATAAATTTTTATATGAAATTGAACTTTTTGAAGTCGGCGCCAAATTATTTGTAAATGAAATAAATAACTTCTAATATATACAAATTATGGTAAGAAAGCAATTACAAGTAAAATATTTATAATCTGTTTATACAAATCACATTTTGTCAGGTATTAGTTTGGCGCCGACTTCAAAAAAGTTCAATTTCATATAAAAATTTATGGTTATTTTTCAGTTTTTAGCGCGCTTTTAGAAGTCGGTTCAAATTTTTTATAAAAATTTTATTAAAGAATTATTTATTTATTTAAACAATTATTTTAATACTTTATTAAATTAAATACAATTTTATTTTCAACTAACAATGTGACATTCTTTACTTCTTATCTACTATTACTTTTAAACTAATTTTAAAATGGACAGAGTAACAGCATTACTTGCTTTGTTTATTATTACCAACTTTACAGTTCTAAAAGGAAGATATTTATATTTTTCCTATAGCAGCGTCAGCAAATTTACATACTCAAAAGTCACGTACTCACATATTGCAACATTGCTGATTTTGCTTAACTGGAAAACTGTCTGAGTTTCAATTGCGAAATCTTATATATATATATATATATATATATATATATATATATATATTACTATATGTAGAATTGAAAAATCACAGGAGACACTTTTTACTTAGAATCGGCAGATGAGCACAAAAATGTTTTATATTTTACACGAAAAACAATTTTTTTTGTTTGTGACCATTTTTCGGAAATCCACCCTCGACATTCGTAGTCAGAGGGTAAAAATATATAAAAAAAAAAACTGTGGTGAAGTCATGTTTCTTCATCGGCTACGAAAATCCACTGGGCTCCCGTTTAGGATGAAAAGAAATATCATTTGCTTGTTATTTTAAAGATCAAGTATGAAGAACTCACAATAAGAAAGATGAACAATTATAAGGTGAATGGTTATGTGTAGTAGTTATGAAGGGTATGATGAACACGAGTTTTTTTCAGATTTAAATTAATTATTTTCAACTGTATTTTTATATTTGTCTATAAAAAAGATACAAAAACAATTTTTGCCTCTTAAGAGCTGTTCACAGCTCTTTTTCACTTTTTCCATTGTTATAAAATTAACATAAATATTAGTCAGTGTTATAAGGTAATGAATCTTGAAAATTATTATTTTTTAAATAGTATAAAAAAATAGGTTTGTTTTGAAAGACATTTTTTCTTTGTATATTTTTGTATTTAAGGCTTTAGACCTATTTTCATAAAATTCAAGCAAGACACCAGATCTTGAAATGTCACTGTTAACTTCAAAGTTTTGGTTACTTAACTTAAAGTTACCGTCGGTTATGAAAATGGGCCTTTGAATTATTATAAGGACTCAAAGCTGAATCAAACTTATTCAATAATGTCAAGGTTCGGAGACCTTTGATTTTGTAATACCTCCGATAGCGCGGTCTTGAAACAACTCCCATCAGATTTCATCGAAGCGACATTATCAGACTATCACAAATTTCTAAGAATGAAAGAGCTTGAAAATTAGATTTATTTTTATTATTGCGTTAAAATAGTTAATAACACAAGCCTAAGATAATCATACAGCAAGCGTTTCTTGATATTATTGCTTCAGATTGATTTTCGTTATGAATTGTTAAAAACTAATGTGTTAGAAGAAAAGGGCGATATAAAACAATTATTCTTTTTGTATTGTTTCCTATGATCTTTCAGTAATAATATAAACATTTATGCTGCTCTATTATTACTTTTTGAATTACAATAATAAAAATAACTCGACCTGACAACACTGCATTTTATCTGCAGTATTTTTTGGTAATATACCATATTTTTGCTGATTTGCGATTTTGATATTAAGAATTTCGTTTATATTTATTGGTACATTACAACTATTTTAAATACTTTTAAGATGTGGTTGAATGGGAAATTATTCAAAGGGTCTATGGTACGCATATTTCGTTTTCCAAAATACGGACGTTGGTTAAAATGACAGAAACTGATATATCCTGAAAGTTTTGTGCCCAGTGATAGTTTCTTTAAAATTAAAAGATTAAACAACGCCATATCAAGTAAATTGCCAAGTTTTCAAAATACTGGAAAAACCTCCAAAAAGAAAAATGAAAAACTTAAAAAATAGACGAAATTCGATTTCAAAAAGGTATTGAAGAAATTTTAAGACACAATGAACTTTTATGAAACTTTTGAAGGATTTAATAACTTGTTTATATCATTTAGTTTAGGAAAAAAGTGGTTAATTATTAATACAAAAATATCCAATACACTTTTTTGGATTGACCAATCTCCAGGATCTAATATATAAGCTATTTAAATAATAACTCAAGGATAGTAGACTTTGAGAAAAAAAATAAATTAAAATGGATTTTTTTGAGAATCATTCTTCCAGAGGATACAAAAGAACTGTAATCTTTAGCGTACCAAATTTTGTTTGGAACATATTTTTTTATTAAAAATTAATAACGAAAATTCGGTTTTCTTCATTTCATTCGGTAACTTGTATTTTTACACAAAAACATATAATTACAAAGTTATAGGCACAAAAAGAAATCCTTTTTTGTGCCTATTTGTCCAGTAATTAACGGACTATTTAAAAAAATATGAAAATATACCTTACTAAGATAAAAAGTTATTAGGGCATAGGAAAATTATTTGGCTATAACCTAAAAAATAATCACTATGTTTAGCAAGATAAATTGTAGAAAAAGTACAACAGGAAAAGCACCTCGTTCACTGATAAACAAATTAAATAAAGCAGTTATTTCGAATTTTACACATTTAAATTGATGCCACTCGAAAACTGGGAAAACATTAACATTTCAGAAATATATAGCTCTATATGTCCAATAGAAGCCGAGACAGAATTTTCCTTTTCAAAAAGGGCATTTTGTCAAATAGTTCAATGAATTACTAAGTTTACTTAATATTATCGATTGTTCGATGTAATTTCAATAACTGAATTAACTCAAAACCCGATCTGACATATTTATATATCCTGATATTTTTACTTGTCAAAAAAATTTTGCAGGTTTGCCAACCCAAAAAAATACATAACTTACAACACAACATGTTACTAAAATTTGTCTTCTTTTTAAATTTTTAAGCTTTGTATTAATGTAATTTAGAAAGACAAAATATAAAACTAGCATCAAAAATTTTGAATTATTTTGTGATTGTGATTTAGACAAAGAAACCCCTTGTCATGTGAATGTGACAAGGACAGTACTGAAGATTGTTCTAATGAAATTAAGGAAATACTAATACATACTTAGGTTGAAGAACATTATATAGACAACCTAAGACCAAAAAAGTTCGATAAAAAACTTATTATTTAAGATTATATAACTAACTTAAGCAGATGTACACTGCAATGTGCTCAAGATCCAGTACTTGAAATAGATATCGTTTCATATATTTTATTTCAAAAAATACTTAGTGACCATGAGATTAAATTCTGCAACATTTTTTTTATCAAAGATCATTCCTGACTAATCTCATTTTTAAATAATTAATTAAACAAGATTTTTTAATATACTTTGATGGTTGCAATACACATTTATGGAAAAAATTTACTGACATTTTAGACAACAGTATTACCAATACTTTGATTAAATATTACTGTGGCAGAATAAATATTCCATTAAGCAAAGGTTATAAAAAAGAAATTAAATACGTAGACAAATTATGTGTGTTTACTGTATAATAAAAATTGACTAGGTAATCCAATAATAATATAAAAAAGTTTTTTTAGTACCTAGTTAGTCCTAAGTTTTCGAGAACCTAAACCTTCCAGAAATTTTGTAATTTGATGAAACTCAAAATCTTTTATTGGAGTGTTGTTGTATAATATGGGATATTATTTTATTTTTTTAATGGATTGCTATTAGCCTTTTTAGCATATAATTTACTTAAATATAACTTTAAAATATTAAAATAAACCAGAAACATAAGAAGCATAGGAACAATTGTAAACAACTTTAAAGGTTTATATTTCGAGAATGAAACGACTAAATAAGAAAAATTAAACAACATGTTTAATCAAAAATTTGCGTTGCAATGGTACCCCACTCGATAGAATAAACAGAAAAGACAAAATTATATTTTAAACAATTTTTTATTTCTTTTAAATTAGTGGATGTAACAAAACTGTACTTTTATTGAAAATATTTAAAAAAGTATTATGACGCCAATTTTTTCCAAGTTTTAATTTTTTTCTTTCGTTTTTTGCTTATTATCCAAACCAATGAAGCAATCTGATGGTGTACGCAGATGAATTGTAGAGAATAAAAATACCAACAAAATTAGCCCTAGATCGATTCAATGACATCATTAGTAACCGAGGAAAACAGAAAAAACTGGAAAATTCAACATTTTTTAAAATATTCATATATCCGTTATTTTCAAGTTGTAGCGCTGGCACTTCGAGAAATAATAAGTTCATTAGTTGTAGCACAATTGTCACTTTAAGTGTACTATCTTTCAACGCGTCTAGATGTACTATGGATGGTCCGAATTTTAATTTTGTCAAATCATTTTTAAAGCAGAAATATCATTCTACAAATCTATATTTTGTATCAAAAGGTCTATGAAATACGTAAAAAATGCTAGCAAACATACCGAGCATAATAAAAAAATATGACCTATTAGAAAGATACTTCTACTATTACAGAATCTTTCTACTAAATTAAATTCGGACTATCTATGATGCATCCAAACGCATTGAAAAATAATGCACTAAAAATTTCAAATGGCAAATCTGCAAAACCTAATAAACCGGCAGCGTTTGGTACATATAAATTACTGAACAACTTGAAAAATGACGGAGATATTAATTTTTGAAAAAAGCTGAATTTTCCGTTTTTTTCCTGTTTTCTCCATTATTAATAATCCGATTGGGTTAATTCAGAGCTCATTTTGTTGGTATTTTAATACTTAACATCCAAATGAATTATTTCCAGTTTCGTAATAGGGATACCTGTTGTTTTTAACAAAATGTTTTGTACAAAAAATTTTAGCTTGTACATTCAGCCCCTTATTATTACTTAAAAGTCTGTGACACTTACCTTAATTTACTTTGTTGGTAGTAAAATAAGGGGTGTGTTCATTACAAAACTGCGTTCAAATTGTATGCAATGGTATGTTCAAATGTATTTATCTCGAAAATTGATCATTTTTCCGAAACAAAAGGAGTAACTTTTTTCTCTATGTAAATATTAAATAATTAAAAGAGGTCTGCTACATTTAGAAAATCTGAACGAACTTTAGTAAAAACGCAAACAAGGGGACAGTACCCCACTTATAATAAAAACAATTGTTAAATCATTTTAAGGACGTTCATTCATTAAAACTTTAATTGAAATTCTATTACATTTTATTAAGTAGAACAAAAGTGATTTTGAGAAAACTACATTTTACATCTCATAATTGAGGATGAATATCTCGGCATGGGGTTGTTTTTCGAAAAAACAAATTATATCAACATATAATATTATTTTTATATCCACCGTCGAGAGATTATCTAGCTTTTCGGAATCACCCTTATATAAAAATCGAATTTATTTGCTCATTAATCAAACATAACATCGCGTAATTTCTATTTCCAAAATATCAAATGTGTTTCCACTGCTGTGCTTATAGAGAATTCAATAAAATAATAGACTACCTCTAAGATAAAATCTTAATTATTCTGACAATAATTTTTTAAAGCAAAATATGTATGACGTTAGATACCTGTTTTTCTTTTCTCGTAGATCGAGTTCAAGATTGTGCCACCGCAAGAATTGATTATAAATATGACTGATTACACAACATATTTGTAGTTCAAATAAATATTATACTAATTGTTATATTTTTTATAACCATTTTAATTATGATTAAAAGTCTCTATATTTCTAATTACTGATTTTTTCATTTTCAACCGACTTTAAAAGAAGGATCTTCTTCGTTCGACCACTATGTATGTTTCCTTTATGTATGTTCCTCGATTTTTTTGTTATACTCAGGAAGTTGCTGCGGTATTTGTTATTTTGGCCGAAATTGGTTCAGCAAAATCCAAGATGGCGCTGATAATATGGCAGCCAAAAAAATAAATTTTATCTGATTTTCTCCAAAGTTGGTTTAGAGGAGTTTTAGGGGTAGTACATAACGAATCTAAAAGTACTTTTAAAAAATTCAAAACTTTCACGCCTCTCGGTTTTATCCAATTGTTATATTGGGTTTTTGAAGTCGTAAATTACGAATTTATAGTTATTTTTTAAAAAATTCAATATGGCAAATCCAATATGGCTCACTAAAAATTTAACATCTCTCGATTTCGTTCTAAGTCTGTTGGTGGAGGTTTATGAGAGTTCAAATAACGAATTTAAAATTGTTTTAAAAAATACCGTGCAATTCCCTTTTTTTTTCAAAATCGCTATTAAGGGTTTTCGGAATAGTAGTTTACAAATCTCAATTTAACCTTTTACAATCTGATACTGCAAATACAATGTGGGGATCTAAAAATTTTACATTTTTCCCCTTTTATCCGAATTGATATAAGGGCATTCTTAGGGCGTATATTACGGATCTTAAATTCATTTCCTCAAACCCAATATATGGGATAAAATATGTCGATATAAAAAATTAACACATTTCAAGTTGTTTCAATATCGGTATTGGGCATATTTGGGTTACGAATCTGAAATTACTTTCTTAAAATTTAAGATAGCGGTTTTATTAGAGCAAATTAAATATTTGTTTGATACAATTTCATTCCAAATCGGTATTTGGGGAATTCTCAGAATCAAAGAATTTTTTGTTATTCAATTTAGTTAGTGTAGTCTACAACAGAAGTACTTTTTTGCGATCTTATAAACTCAACTCCAGTGAAAACTAAAAATCGTAAAATAAAATTTCTATAAAATGAATCGAACCGACTTCAAAAAAGCGTTAAATAGCAAAGAATAACAATAAATATTTTTATGAATGAAATGAACAATACACACAACAGGATAAACATACAAGCGACGGTAAGAAAGCGACTACACAAGTGAAGAACTCATTAGAAGCCCGTCGTCCTAAGCGTAGAACTTGTCCTTTACTTGAAATCCTGTTTACAACAGAATGGTTATTTTCTAAAATTAATTAACCACATTAACAAAGACCACTACAGCAAGAAACACATTTCTACTTCAGAATTCTGTATATTAAGGAAACTTCGGAGAAAATAAGACGAATTGCCAGAAGTTACAATATAAAAACAGCCTTCAAATCAGGAAATACACTCAAAAGTCATTTAACAAAAACAAAATCAAAAACTACCGATAAGAAAGAACATGTTTACAAAGTTCCATGAGAGTGTAGTGAAATGAATTTTGGAGAAACCAAGCGACCACTACAATTAGAATCAAGGAACATAAAACATACACAAAAAAGAGAAACGTCGAGATCAGATATTGCAGAATACGCCTGAGATAAACAACACCATATAAAATGGTTTGAAGCTGCGGCGCAATATGTATGAAACTCAAAATTTATATAAGCAGCTTACATTAAAATAATAATGGAATCTTCAGTAAACCCAGTGTTGAAATACCTAATCTTTGGCAACTATTACTTCGTAACATCAAATCATTAAGCTGTTTACAATGAAGCGAAACTCCGCGCTTCAATGAACACAGTCCCGATATAAACTCGTAGTCTTAAGAAAATATTCAGTTTATACTTGATAACGATTAGAGATACAACCTAATCGAAACGACGTATAAACAAATAAAAATAAAGACAATGCAAGTCCGACAACCATATTTTAGTAAATCTTCAACATTATCTACAAGTTTCAAACAAATAAATTCTAGCTATGAAAAATAATATAGAGGAAATTTTAACGCAATTTAAAAATCTAATACCATCCTATTATCAATTTCTAGACCTAACCTTTTTGTTTAGCTATAACTTAATTAATACAATATAAAACTATTCCGAGATTTTATCTGAGTAAGTGAATAATTAAGTATTATATAAAATATTAATGTACTTATATGATAATTTATTCAGCATCGACAAATTTAAATTGATAAACCTAGAAAAGAGAAATTTGTTGAATATGTTTTTTTCTGATGTAAAAACACGAAAATAAATATTTTTTTGATGCGACCTTTAAGAGGAAAGAGTTATTTTATAAATTGGTAGTTATACCTCTAAGTACATTACAGCTAAAGATATGAAAAACTCGCATCAAAAGAAACAAGTAGCATTTCACGTTTCACGAAATTCAAATTTCTTTAGAAACAAAACAAAGATAGGTTGTTGATTGTAAGGAGGTCATTAAGACTTTTCTTGTTCTTCTACAGCACCTCGATACAGAAGATTTTTTATATGTTTTCCTAATCTAATCTAAGCCCGGGATACTTAGATTTTTCAGATCTAAATTTTTTCGAGGAGGTAAATATTTTATTTCTTCAAGCCTAAAAGTGACATCTTCTAGAAATTTAAGTCCCTTGCAGAACAGTGCCCTGCAATTGCATAGCAGGTGTTTCGATGTTTCGGGTGCACGGTAACACAAACGTCATATCTCGTTCTCAGCTTTGTCCATCTTTTTAAAATGGCATCTCAAGGTGAGGAACCTTCTCATTTTCTTTGGTGATAGGTTTATAAATGTTTTCGCTTGGATGAGACAACGCATATTATTCCACCTTAATTTAATCTGATTTTTATTTCAGTTCCACAACTCCTCTTTTATGTGGCTTTTTGGTAACAAACAGAAAGTCTCCAGGCCGAGAAAAGGGATTTTTGCCCTTTCTTTTACCAGGCTGTACGCTGCCTCAATTGCTTTTAATCTTTTGTGCCCTAAAGCCAACGCCAAGGTTACCTTGTTATTCTTTGCCAGTTGATTTAGGGCTTACCTACAATCCCAACTCAAATTAGATTCGTAAATGTTTGTTCTATGAGCTTTTGATGCTGTTTGGCTATCTGATAATACGTATATTTAGCCATTTTAGTATTTCTATTAGTCACAGGTCTGAAATGCATGCATTTCTGCTTGAAAGATAGCAGAAATGTTCCTTAGGGAGTTAGGAAGCCCGAATCATCTTCTATAATAATCCTTCTCCATTCGCTTTGTAGCAGTCACTTACTATTTCATAATTTACGTCAGATTTATAGCTTATAGATATGCAGTCTATCTGTTTTGATATGAATTCTTTTGGAATTGTATCCCGAATCTTCATCTGCTTAAAAAAGTTATTAACGGTTGAGATTTTCTAATTGAAACAGCTTAGAAATATTTGTTGTTGCGTCCCTTATGAAAGCAATGTGTAGCAGAAGGAGATTCAGCATTGCCTCTATGTAGTGCATGATGGCTTAACCCCGTGACTTCTACACAGACTAACCTCTGTATATTTAGCAGCTCCCTTTGAGCTTGAGATCATCTTCAGTAGCAAATCCCAGGTTTTGCCAAAGCTTTCCGCTATTTCCTTTTGGAGAATCTTTTCAGTGTGGCTATTCCAGGTCAGTTTTTGATCTACTATTACTATCAGATATCTGACCTTATTGAAAAAATTCACTTTCGTTCCACTTAAAGTTTCGCCTCCTAGGAAATTGCACGAGAACCGTTTTGTTAAGATTAACATGTTTCCTTCCTCTATACTCTAGTTACTTATTTGATTTAAGGCAGTTTACATAAGACTTGTAATAGTCTCTTCAGTTTTGCCTTTGATAATGACAACTTAGTTATCAGTGTAACTCTGCGTTGTAAATTCCGAATCATTTAATTGATTCAGCAAGCTATCGTGACCAGGGAACACAGCAAAAGCGACAGTCCTCCTCCTTGGGGACACTTTTTGACTGTGATGGTTGTAGTCGCTTCGTGACTAACGGATTCAATGATAAAAAGGAACTAACTTTACATCGAAATCTGACCACTAAGAGGATGAAGAAAGTTACTTTCTGAAAGGATAATTATAAATCTGAATTAATATGTATACCCCCTATTTAAAATAGGCAAATATGTAGCGTATAATTTTCAAATTTTAAAACTGAAAAGCAGTTCTAACCAACTGTAAAGCTGCAGGATAAGCAAACACAATATTTAACGAAATAAAATTATAAAATAAGGTGACCTTGTATCACTCAAGTTATTTAGTCTTTTATAAGCTCATTTACCGAGATCAAAATGAACAAAATTATAGGGAAATTGTTGATGTATTTAAAATATTATTTTCCAATTTAATTTTCATAACTAACAAAAAATGTTATTTCAAATATGCTGGCGCGACAAGGTTGATATACGTGGGCAACAAAAATTATTTTTTATTGAAAAAACAATTAATTTTTAATTTATTACTTTGACATTTATTCTGGAACTATCTGTAATCTATATTCATTTGCATTTTTATTATTTGTTAATTGTTGTTATAACAAAATATTTTTAACAGATGTTTTCAACAAATACAACTTTTATTTATGTTTTAGTCTAACAAACACTTGAATCTGAATAGATAAAAAGATATAATTTCGAAAACAATTTAAAGAACAGGGATTAAAATATTTAAAGCTCCAATTTACGTTTAAATAATACGTAAAGTAGGCTGAAAATTTTAAGATATACTTACTGCAATTTAGATGTACGCGATCATGTAAGATCCCCGGTATTGCCAAAAAATCGGATGCATTCGTCTTGACCTCGTAGAGAAAACTTTTTTTTGCATCACAATTTTGGAATTTTTTATGATCAAAGGCGGAAAGCTTGGTTTTTACTCTTGATATCACCACAGGTAACTAAAGAAGTCACTTCTCGCACACTCAGACTAGGAAACTGGGAAAATGGTTTTATCATTTCTATATGTTTAAGTTTTCTAGAATATTATCATAAAAAATAATAAAATTCGTTTTAATCGTTTAATAACTTCACTATATTACAAACATTTATATACAATTTAAAAAAGAACTCTAGTCAGTCAGACAGTTTAATACTTTTAATAAATGATGGCCCTTTTGAATCTCCTTTGGAACTGGTTAACTTCTTGAGGTTCAGGATGAGCGGCGTTCCACTCAAGAGCCCTTAGGATGGCGGCCGGAATTGGAGGTGGAGTTGGTAGAATGTCAGATTGAGGTTGGAATCCATTTTCGTCAGCTACGTATTGAAGTACTACAGGTACTCCTTCGGGAGAAGTGTATTGGAATGAACCTTGAACAGTATTAGCGCTTTCTTGACCGACAGGTTTTTGATAACCTTGTTCTTGTGCGGCGATTCCGTTGGCAGTTTCATAGCTAAAAATAAAAAGTAATATTTTAAAATAGAAATAGCTTAGAAAATGAAGTAGGTAAAAAAATTATAATTTATCAAATAAAATTTGATATCTGACTTAACCGAAAATATTAAAATATACATTATGAATTAATATCGTGAACACTGGGATCGGATATGTTAATTAATGTTTTCTGGTTTTCGTTATTAGTTGAAAAGAGTCATCATAAAAAGTTATTATTTTGTAAGCTACAGGCTGATAGAAATTCATCGATTTTGTAATCTAGACATATATTGTTTTATTGTGGTAATTAAGTGAAAAAAAACTTGTTTATTCAAACAACCATGCAATTGTTTGATATAAAGATATATGACATCCTTTAACATCATTTTCAATGGGTGAAATAAGGTTTTTCGAATATTAAACATATATATGGATATCTGAATAAAAATTAACACAAACGGATAACACTATTCTTAAAATAATTATAACAATAATTTTTAAGTGTGATTATTCTCAGAATAATGTTATCCGCAGATTAAAAATACGAAGCCTTACAGAAGCAGTGATACATAGTCAAGCGGTCATCAGCAAAAAATGCTTTTAAAATTCAAAATTTAAAATTTAGAAGTTTAATAGATCTCTTGTGGAGTTGTGATGCACATAAATTGTATCTTTAAAAACTTGTAAATGCATTATTTAAGATAATTACTGGAAGAGAAAACACATACTGCTGTTGTCAGTCAGCAAAAAATAACTTTGTTTTTTATTAGATCAACTATGTTCCCAAAATTGATCTTCCTACTTATCAGTGGTCGAATTAATCAATTTATTTTTTGTTTATAGTCTCTAAGTCTCACTGTTTTCTCCACACCCACTTTGTAAACACATTCTTTCTTATTGGTTCATATAGGTTATGTTTTTGTTAAATGAGTGTATTTCCCAATTTGAAGGCGATTTTTTATTGTAGCTCTTGTCAATTCATCTTATTTTCCTTGTAGTTTCCTTCCTATATGAAACTGCGAAAAAGGAATGTGCTTCTTGATTTCAAGTGGTTTATGTCCTAAGGTCACTTCAGGTCAATTAATTTTGGAGGATAACCTTTCTGTGTAAACGTGATATAATATTTTCTATCTCTTTTTCAAGTAAATCTGCATGGTTACATATAGATATTGCGTGATTATAAAGGTTGCGTATAATTTCTCGTTCGGTTACAAAAGAATGGTTAATATATTGTTCGGTATGTGTAGGCTTTCTGTATTCGGAGATTTTAATAATTTCGTTCGAAAAATCGACCGTGACATCTAGAAAGGGCAACCGATCATTTATCTCTTTTTTATGATAAACTTAATTGTTGATCGAATAGAGTTTAGATCTGTAAAGGAATCATTTAGTTGTTGATCATTATTCTTCCATATGATAAAGGTATCATTGACATATCTCAACCAGATTTTCGTTTTCACTGCTGGTGTTTTTATGGTATAAGTTTCGAACCATTATATATATATATATATATATATATATATATATATATATATATATATATATATATATATATAATGGAGAAGGACAGAAGAATCCATTGGAAGCCTGTCGTCTTGAGCATAGAACTTGGACAACACTCCAAAAGGTCCGTCACCCCGTCAAGTGATAATGTGACTTGATCTGATAATGTGGGGTCATTTGAAAGTTGTCTGGCTCTACATTATTGCTACTAATAATATTCACAAAATATGTATTATAAAATAACCTTTAAAAAGTTAACACTGTGGAAGCCGACATGACAGTTTCATTAACTGACCTCTTTTAAGACATATAACGTCCGTCGATGAAATTTTGCAGCTATTCCAATGAACATACATAAATCAGATTAGGAAAATTAATGCTCCTTAAATATGTTTATTTTAAAATGACCTTCTTGTGGTTATGTATTACCATTATTTTTAATATAATATTTATGAAAGCACAACTCTAGGTATAGAAATAATACTTACGCATAGTCGTAGCTGCCGTCAGGGTTGATGTTCGAATCGGATCTGAGAATAGCTATTTGCTCTCCAGGATAGACTGGTTGTGGAGGACGATATTGGTTTGGTTTGTTACCCTTGAATAGGTGGCTGACATCAGCAGCAGCAATGGCAACAAAAGCCAAAACAAAGAACTAAAAGAAACATAAAAAAATTCTCAGATTTTTTCTCAAGAAAAATTTCTGGAATCATAGGCATGGCATCTTAACTAAAACTTATTTGAAATCATCGTCACGGTTTGTTAAAGTAAATTTTATTTTATACCTTATTGGCAATTAATTTCAAATTTGTTTTCCTTTTAAAGTAATATTGAAGATTTTTGACTTGCAAATGATAGGTCATTTAAAATTTAGAAATTTTGCAGTCGCATCTACTAAATTCTTTCTCCCTCATTCACTAACATGATCTAATTTTAAAACCGGTTGAAACTGACAGTAAAGAGTTTAAATTTACAAGTGCTTGAATAAGCTAATCTTATTTTGAGCCTTAAAAAAAAGATGGATAAAAAATTATTTTATTTATTACTAAACCAACAAAAATGGAAATTATTGCTTATTTTCAAGGCTTGTTTTTTTTAGTTTTTCTATTTATTTATTGACATATAATACAAATTATAATAATATCATAAGCAAAACATAACTGATCAATCAGATGGTCTAACTACCATAATAACTAGATCGGGTCTAACTCTTTTTAGTGAACCTGGCTGTTCAATTTTATAGATAAACTAAATTGCGAAATGGTAGCATCGTTTTTAGTCATATCTAGGTTTGGAATTTTTCATCCCAAGAAAGAGAGAAAAGGAGAGACAGAAATATTATTTCATTCCTATATTGAACAATTAAAAAAAAAGTTAACTGTGATAAGTTTTAATATTTTCCGATGGTTGTACCGTTGTTACTTGTCGTTTTCTAATTGTATCTACTAAAAAGGATATCTTGCTAACTTATCACCGGAGAATGTTAAAACACATTAGTGTTTTTTATTGACTGATTAAAATACATGAATTCATATACATTTTTTAAACTTGATTTTTAAGAATTAGAAGTTAAAAAAGTGGCTAGCATTAATCTTTTTTATTTTAAGCTATTACAAAACTTATTTGAATAAGAAAATTTTAAGTATAAGAAATAAAATTAATATCATTATTTTCTATGATTATCTAAAATAATGGTTTATTTAAATCTAAAACTTACCAATTTCATCATTTTGATTTAATTATTGGTTTGGTTCTAGTATCTGAATTAGAATAATTGATTTTTGTAAAGATCCCATATTTATACTGATTTGAAAATGTAATTAACAAAAGAAGCATCTTTTAATTCGCCCGCGGTGAAATAATCAGTGGCATCTCGTCAATTCTTTATAATGTTAACCCAATTTTTTTTAAATAACATTAAATCAGTTATATTTAAATATATTCCTAAGTAAATTTTAAAATATTAGGTTTTTAAACAATGTTAATAACATTTTCCTTCTGATCATAATTTTGGAAAGATCTTTTGTAATAAAATATTTTGGATTGAATTGATAAATCAAAAATTGTTCCCAGATCATAATTTAATGCTCACTTATATTAGGCCACAATTTACAAATTGTCGGATAGGAAAAAAGTGTTAAAGGCTTTAAGGCAGTGGCGTAGCTGAGAGTATGTGCGCCTCCCCCCCTCGCAGATTTTTGAATGCGCCCTACTATTTTGCCTCCGTCTTGATCCTTCGTATTTATTCATTTTCATCAAGGGACTTAAGGGCTCCCCTGGATTGGCTGCGCTCCCCCGTCCCGCGGAGTCTGAGGGGTGGGTATTTACCACCACTACTCTGAAATCAATCACCTATGAATCTAAGTTGAATTAGAACCTTAGACAAGCTCTACAGCAATTGGCAAGTAACCCTAATGAGGGCGCCAGAGCATAAGGGAATTAAAAGAAATGAGAAAGCGTAGGGCTCCACAAAAGAAGGGGCAAAAACCCCACATCATTATGAAAGAGATCAGATAAAATTAAGGTAGAAGGTAAAAGGCACCACCTGGGCGACTGAAGAAATAAAGCACTTACTTCCTAGAAAAATAATAAATCCTTATAAGTTTTAAAACAAATTTATTATTCAATAGTTCGTAATAAGTAACGGCCACCACAACTTTCACATCAAATAATAAACTATAAATGTAATTTTTTTCTTATTCACTTTATAAAAAGAAACGTAAATTATTTTATATTATAATCATCCTAATTTTCTTTAATTTAATTTTGTAAGAACGTCTATGGCTTTTTGTAGAAATGACCCAAGAATAACATAAATGAAATAGTTCATCAAGGATAAATTGTTCTTCTATGAACTTGCCTTAAGGAGTATACATAACAAATATGTTAATCTGGCATTTAGTCTTAAACCATTTGCAAGACCCAAATTTAAATTTTTAATTTTTCTTTCATCTTCGGCATCTCTAAATTTACATTTGTGTCTTCTTAGTTAATATACATTTTTAAATACATTGTACATACATACAAGTTTATCTTGATGATTAACTGAGAATGTAATTAAACCTATTAAACAAACGTACAGCAAACACATTTTTAAACCGAAGAGTAAAAATTAATTAATTATCAAATTATAAAGGCTGAATTAATCAAAACGAAAGAAAATAATAAATTAAGTTTCAGGAAAAATTGAACATCTTTTAAACATATTTTATGCATTAAAAATATTTTATTAAAAAAATGTTAGTTCTTATATTATTACATTTATATTACAGAAATTATTTAAGTTCTCAACCATCTAAAAAAAACCTTATAAAGCACAAGACGCTTTTTGGTAGAGACCATCATATTAAAGCAAGTTGGTATAGTGGTGAACCTGTGTAAGAGTCGTTGCAAGCCATTCTGAATCTCCGCTAATAGTACGGCATCATCAGCATAGCATAATATTTTGATGGCTTTGTCCCCCATTTTTTTACCTTTTTTACATATCCATTATTATTAAACTGTCTTCTTGTCAAATGCCGGTTGCTATTGGTACTGCATCAGTTAGGCCACCATCTGGTTTTTATTTTGGTGATATTATTTTGGTTCAGTTTATTTATAATTTTCAGTATTTTGCTCTTAACATTACATTTTCGAAAGGTATTTCAGGTGGACTCGATTATAAGCTTGTTTGAGGTCAAGAAAACATAAGTATAGCGGTTTTTCAAATTCAGTTGATTTTTCTACCAATTGTCGAAATATGAATATCGCATCTATAGTAAATCAGCATTTTTAATTATTAACAATATTCTTAATTAGAAGATCCAGATACATATAAACTTATAAATCGTAATGCATAGGAAAAAAATAATTATTCTTGGTTTAGAAACGATTACCAGGAAAACTGTGTGAGATAAAGATAAACATGTCGATATCAACTTGAAATTAAATAACTATTCTATCCATACATGCTACTAGATATAGAATGTCCTTCTTAAAAAACTAACGTAATACGGAATTGAAAATATTAGTACTTAGATTGGGCACTCAGATTAAAAGAAACTTCTCACAAATTTTTACAACAAAATTCGTATTAAAATTAAAAACAATGCGAATTTCGGAGAAAAGTTATTTAAAAAATTTTGCAACGTTGCATTTTAATACAAAAAAAATGGCTGAATAGAAGATCCAACGAGGCTTCAATTTCGAATTAAAAATGTAAGTCGTTAAATTAAAAGAAAAAATTGTGCCCCATACTTTTTTGAGACAATATATATTTTTAACTATTTTTGAAATGTACCTTCTTTACCTCATTAACATTACACCTATCAGATTTTTCATCGATTTAACGACATACACAACGAATACCGGAGTACTAAGTAGACAGCCTAAATATACATCTAAGTGTCAAGGGTACCCTAAATAATACGATCATACCAAAAAAGGTCTTTTATCACGTGAAGTGTTAGCTTTGTTCGCGGAAAGGATTTAGAACCGATTCTGAACTAATACGCATGCGCAGTTGAAATAGTAACGTTCGCGGATAACAAAGTTCTGAATTTTTAGTTACAGTTCCATATTCGCGGAGAAAATAATTCGGTTCGTAATCGATTCTGAACCAGTTCTACCAGTTCTAAGAATTGAACAAGAACTGTAAGTTAGGAATTTTATGCAGCGCCAGCTTTCATGCTGCGGCCGCAATGTGCAACTATTTGACAATTGTTTTTATGTTATTTTGGGTTTTTCTTTTGTTTATGTCATTTGTTGCATTTGATGTTCCAGTATATATTTTATTATATTATATTGGTTTTACTTTAATTAGTAATAATCTACCTAGAATCTTAATTGATGAATTAAAAAAGTGTGTTTTACCTTTAGGTTTAAACCTTAAAAAATATATTTTTAGTGAATACTCCCATTATCTCAAATCATTTATCGTCCAGCGATGAGGAGAAATTTTAGAGTTAATCAAAATTCCTAAAAGTGCTAATTATTTTGAGGAAATTTTGCCTCCCCCCCATTTTCAATTAAGCCGAAAAATGGTACAAGAACTGGAACATCGCTGAGTTTTATATTCGCAGAAAGAAGATTCTGAAAAAGTTACATTATAAAGTGTAATGTGGTTTGCAATAAATTAAGTTGCATCATATAGGGACGTATCAGACCGATTTTTAGTTTTGTTAAAAAATCTTTTTGAAACAAAAAGAAATGGACCTAAAACTATTGCGTTTTACTTTTAGTTTGGAAAAACCCTCATCTTTTTATTAGGCGTATGTTTAGAATTAGGTTTACTTTTAGGCTCCCGAAACATGAACGTAACACAAAATAAAGAGCAAACAATAGATCTCAGTTATAATATATATTTTTTTTTTCAAAAATTCTATTCAACAAAAAAAATACGTTTTATTCTAAAAGGAACTGACAGTTAGACTTTATATTATATAAGAAAAACAATTATAATCCAATATCTCTTTAAAAGAATACTAATAATAAAATCTAATAAAAGACAATTCTAACTTTAATCAGCATGAGACTCAAACCACAGTAGACGATTCAAAGCTCCAAAATCGTTCGTGGTAAGAAAAATCCTGAACCGGTTAATAACTGAGCAAGCGCTGTACGATAATCCTGAACCAATTCCTTACTAGTTCTGAATTGGTTCGGAAAGTGACCCGCGAACAAAGCTATTGTTACGAAACTATGGTATCGGGACGGCAAAAAAGTAATTTCGGTTTTGTAGCGTAAAATAAAATACATTTTTGTTATACAAAGAATAAACTTTAATCAATTATATATTTTCCATTTAGTTTAATGACTTTTTTCCATCTCTCTGCAGCTTCATAGAAATTTTGGTCCTTATCAGCAAAAAATTGAACCAAATGCCATTTAAGGTTAAATTAATTGTGCAAGTTTTACCCTTCAAGAAGTTTTGCAAATTTCGAAATAAATGGTAATTAGATGATGACAGGTCAGAGCTGTACATGAGATGCGACATTACTTCCCCACCATGCTCCAATAATTTCCCACGAGTTACTAAGTATGACTGAGGCTTTGCATGATCATGAGGTAACACAATTTCTTTGCGATTTGCTAGTACTGGCCGTTTTTCTTTGATTGCTTCATTCAGTTTCATTAGTAGGTGACAGTAAAGACCTGAATTGATCATTTGGTTCCATGGAAGCAGTTCAAAATACACAACAGCTTTGTAGTTTCATCAAATTTACAGCATGACATTTTTTGGATGCAATTTAGCTTTAGATGTATTTTGTGCTTCTTCATCACGCTTGGACCATGATCGTTTTCAAATGATGTTACTACAGATGAACTATTTTTCATCACCAGTGATGATTCTTTTCAAAAAAGGGTCGATTTTATTGGGCGTGAGATGTATATAGCAAATATTGATGGTTATGTTAAGTGAATCTCTTTTAATTCATGCGGAATCCAAATATTGAGCTTCTTACCAAGCTCTAGATATTTTATGTGATTTTTAATTGTTGCGCGCGATACATTTAACCTGTGTGCCATCGAACACTTATATGACAATTATCTTGAATTATGGCTTCGATTTAGTCATTATCAATTTCAGTAGGTTGACTAGAACGTTGGTCATCGTTGAGTGAACAATCTCTAGAACGGAATTTCATAAACCAATTCAGACACGTGCGTTCTGTTGTGCAATCAACCTCTTAAACTTAACATATCTCTTCGTGAGTTTTCTCTCCTGCATTCCATGTTAAAATTGCCCCTAAAGTAATAGCTACAAACAAAATTACCCAGAAGTTGCTTTTAAAATAAATTCAATGTGACTGATATCTTGTCAAAAAGAAAACATACCACTGACAGAAGTCCTTTAAAACTATTACAACTTTCTCTATGTATGACAACCAAACCAAAAATATTTCCTTGTTGACCCAATATATAAATTTTTAATCCCCAATTCACTGACATGGTTTACCTGATCTAAGTTGACAGTCAAGGATTTGAAGTGACAAATGCAACAATAAGTCAATCAAGTTTTGCCCTTTAACAACACAAGGATAAAAAATAATTTTCCTTTATTAATTAAACCAGAAACATGGAAAATTTTGTTTATTTTCGAAAGCCAACCACTCCTCTTATCAATTTCAAGTCTTAATCTCTATATTTTTATCCTATTTTGATATATAAAGTTTTATTTTTCACAATTATAATTCAAATTACAATACAGCCACAAGCAAAACAAAACTGTCCAACCAAAATATCTACCTTTCATGACAACTAGATCGAATTTAAACTGGAAAGCCTTAGGTCTTAAACCTTCTTAGTGAATTTGTGTATTAATTTCCAAATTAAACTTGATCCAAATGTAAAACTCATTAGTGAGTTAGGCGTTTAACAAATTTAAATGACATTTCTTTTAATATTATAGCTTCTGTCGCAATCGACCCATTTATTTTGAATAGTCTACTCTACTTGTATAATATTAACTAATACATAAATAAATTTGCTTTTGAGATAACAAAAATAGATGTTTTTATTTTAATCTTATTAGCCATACTCTTTTATAAAGTTTAAAGTAATAACAATAAAATTTAAATAAAAAAACAATATATAAATTTACCACTTTATTATCCTTTCCGTATAATTTCTAAATATTAAATAATATTATGGATGCAGTTGAATAAGGTATAATAAAAATTTCGTTTAGGTTAATATTTATATAAACAGGTTTTCAAATATTTTGTCTTTACTTAAGAAGATTCATTCGATGCACATGAGTTAAATGAAGTGTTATACCCAATATTTTTATACAGTGTTATTTATTTGGTTATGTTCTGTTTATACTGTTTTCACATAGCAGTTGTTTCCTGCGCATGTTGCTTTTAGTTCAATACAGCTCCAATGACGAGATCATAAGGTGGTCGAAACGCGTATGGAGAGAGGACCAGAGTTGTATTTACAGGAAACAAACTGTTTGTATATATTTCTCCTTTTTTCTGCTTGAAAGGATAATACATAGGAAGAACTATTTAAGTACGACAGATTTCTGTATTACTTACTGAAATTTTGATTTTTAAAAACTTTTCTTATGGTGAGATGTACCTGCCTACCCTGTACCGACAAGAACCAATGAGATCAAAACCAATCCGCAGGTGGCGGTCCACTGCCAGTAGGAGAGGTGGGCCTTTTTTTGGTAATCTCTTGCAATCTGAAGTAGTACTTTGATTCCAAACTTGAACAAAACGCGCCTGTCATAAGACTTTTGTATATATATATATATATATATATATATATATATATATATATATATATATATATATATATATATATATATATACATTTATTTATTAAATATAGTGTTTATATAGTGTTTATGGTTTATGTAGCAAAAGCTTTGATGAGATTCGACCAAACCCCTTCTAAAACCAGGATAAAAGTTAATTCAGGAGTTTAACCCAGATATATACACAGACGTGGCTAAGATATCTTTTCTGTGTGTAGTAATTATTTCAAAATTGGGCAAAAAGTAGAAAGCCTTAATAAATCCGAGTAAATATTTTTTTAAGTTTTGGTTGACAGAGTAAACTACAAAATTAACATGTGGTTTCTAAAGTAATTTAAAAAATATGCTTTACATGAAATAATAGCATATATACTATTGCTTAACTCCCATCTTGATGGAAAAATGATGCCATAATATAAAGACTTCTTAATATAACTTTATTAGCTTTAATCTAAAATTATAGCATATATTTTCTTTTATAATGCTGAATATTGCGGGACACAAACATGCATGCTACATTTCGATTTTGTTTATATAAGGTTTTTTTTAAATCCTCTAAGCGTTTCTTTAATACTCTCTAAAAAACAATTTCACAATACGAAATAATTAACCACTGTTATCATCAAAAAAGAGCTTTAGTGTTTATTCTAATTCGATAATGATCTGTTTTGCATTGAAAAAGGCAGTCATAAACAAATTAAATTGTTTTTCCAAATAAAGCATTCAAAATTATCAGATTTCAAAAATATTTACTTTATTGGAATGCATCTTATCTAGGTCATAAATAATTTATTTTATTCTTAAATAGAAAATAATATTTTTTAAGAGGGTAATACAGTCACCGCAATACAATTCTTGAGGAGCATTAGAAGGAGCTTTATGCAGTCCAGCCTACACTGCTCTTAAAGAAATCAAACAAGCTACATCGTCTGAATCCTTTCCTCAACAGTATGTTTAAAAAAAAATCAAATCTTAGCTTCTTTAATTAGTTTAAGGTTCTAATCAGACAATGCTTATGTGATAAAATAAAACTTAACACTTTCAGGGAATATCTGAAGACAAAAATTGAATAATCATGTTTTGTTAGGGTGTAGTTGAATAATAATTTTATGTGCTATATAGGAATAGTCGTGATCTGATCTATCTGATTAGAGAGATCAGTCTTGGTTTGAAGCAATAGGGAGGTAAAACTCAGTACAATTACCACCAAAATATATTAGTTAAATAAGGAACCGTTTTTCATCTCCTTCGGGCCGTTAAACAAAAAAGATAAAGTTTATTTCCTGGGAATTAATGCAGCGGTTCCCAACCTTTTTTTTCTTGTGAAACCCTTCTAAAAGCCGGAATAAATTGGCGAAGATCTTGTGTAGTTATTAGGAACAGCAAATGAAAAAGTAAAATTGGGTTAATAAAATTTATTTTACATATTGATTAGCAGTTCATGACGAGAAACTAAAACATAATCGTAAAACATGTACAAACAAACATTGATAGCTTAACCTACAAAGAAGAATTAATACAAACTTGAAAAATAGCCTCAGTGGGATATTTGTGCCTGTTTGGTGGAACAAAAAAATTCTAAATTTAGTTCGATGACGGTAAATTTAAGTCTTAAATCAAGTTCTGCATTTAACCTGTTTCTGTACTTATCTTCCAGGTAAGTACATGTTTAAAATTCTTTTTCATATAGATATGTTGTATAAAGGGCAATAAAACTTTAATGGCTTTGTCCGCCAAAACAGGATACTCATTTCTTACACTAAGCCCAAAATCAATTAAAGAGTGATTTTTAAAAACAGTTTTTAGGGAATTGTTAGAGGATAAGTCAATGAGCTTTTCCAGTAAAGTTTAAGAAGTGTCCAAAGTTATATCTTCTTGAAAAGGATTACCTGTCCAGTCGTTCGATACAGATATACGTTTATTAAGAAAATATTCCTTGAACGTTAATTAAAAATATTTGAGATGTTCAGTAATCTCCCTTTTAATATTTTCGTTAAATTGAATATCATTTTCTAATAAAAAGGTGCTGAGAGAACCAAAACATTCGTAGCCATTCACCTACAGACATTAAATCCAAAAGTTAAACTTCTTTAGCATGGTTGTTATTCTTTCACGCACATTGAAAATGGTGATACCTAGGTCCTTGTAAAGACAGGTTTAAATCAATTAATTTAGAAAAAATGTCGGTTAAGTATGCAAATTTTTAAATGTGAAAAATTCCAGGGTCCTTACAAAGCGCACGAAATAGACGAGAGTTTGTAGCACGCGATATCATAAAATTAACAATTTTTATAGCGTTGCTTAAAGTACTGGATAAGTCTCCAGGAATGCACTTACATGTCAGTGATTCTCTATGAATACAGCAATGAGTCCATTCAATATTCTCATTGATCTTCTTTACTCTCATCACAAGACTAGAAAATATATCAATCATTGATTTTGCACCATCAGTGCACACAGCTAAGCAAAAAGGGCAATTTTTTTCATTTTTTTCAAAGTAATTATTAATCATGCAAAATGGCGACCATTTTGAACATTTGTTTAATTAATGTTTTTTTAGTTAGTTTCTGCAGTCTTTTTAAAATACATATGTGTACTTCCCAAATTTATTTTAAAAATTGTTTAATTATTATAGCAAATTGGAGTTTGCATGTAACACACTATTTTCTCCCTGAGAAAACGGCTCATCCAATAAAAACTTTTCAAGCGGTAAAAATGGTTCCCAATACATGCGATTATCCGATAGAAATATCTAGGTTGTCATAACCTTGATGACATGAAAAACTATAAGCGATGTTGACAAGTGACGTCACTTTTACAACACTTACACAACTTTATAGCCGACCGCTATACCACCGGAAAACGTCATATTATAGAGTTAGACCATACACCAAAAAACATAAAATTCAGTTATCACATTTTCAAGAAATTTGAAAAAAAATAATAATTTCGTAAAACTCTAACGCCTTTTAGCACCTAAACGAAGCAATATCTGATATAACTAAGTTGGCTTAAATCGACCTATTTTGATGTCAACAGTCCGTCATTAAACGTTGCACACGTATTTTTCGGACACCCTGTATACACAGGATCAACATCATCAGAATTTTCTGCGCTGACTTTGATGCCTCTATTTCCCGAATAAAATTCTAACTATGGCTGTGGCATCCTTACTTATAACTTTTTAATACTACAAAAGTTTGCTTTATTTTTCACTTTATGGCAATACAATTTAAAAAATATGTTATTTTTTTAAAACTAAAATAAAATGCATTGAGAAAGACGCATCAAACGACAAATATAAGTTTTTTAAAGAACAGAAAAGCAAACAAAACATTTTTTAAAAACTATCTGAAGAATATATTTTTATAAGACTAATAATAGCTTGTTACATTTTCATAATTTTTTCTTTGTTATCACGATAATCAATTTACAAAAACAAATTTTTGTAAAGTATTTAGACTCATTAAAATCCGACTTAAGCAACTCTTAATATTGATATGTTTTCGAAAAATTTTAAAACAATCTATTTTGTAGGATTAACATATGACAACTAAATTTAAAAAATCTTATCAAACAATTCTTTAGCATTGTAGGTGTGAAAAATTCAAATGAATTGCTTTTCCACATATTAAATTTTTAGACATGTTTCAAACTATCGATAATACTGTTCTACCAAAAATTCTCCCTTCAAAACTAACAAGTATTTAATATAATTACTTAATCCAAAACTAAATGTTACACATAGACTTCGAGGGAGGGAGCCATAGCCTTTCTTTAGGCCAAGGAATTCTTGGAAGATATGAACACCGCATAAAATTATTTCTGTAAAATATTTTTCTTAATGTCTAAAACCGATAAAGAAATGCTTTTATATATTTAATAGAAGATTTTACACTTTTAAGCGAGGCTCAGATAGAAGTTGTTTTCACTGAAACTTAAAAAAAAAGAGAGCATTTTAAATTTTGAAGTAACTCTAAATAACACTAAAAGAAAATTATGGCATGTATCTCAGAATATTTGAAATTATTTTTTGAAATCAAAAATCTAAAAATTAAAATTTGTATACAGAAGGATTGCTGTCAGTTTACAACGCTACGGTTGTAATATATTGTTAAAACTACATTTTCTTCACATCCATTTGAACTTTTTTCCAAAAAATGTACATGTTTTATCTAACAAACGTAAAAAAAGATTTCATTAAGAAAGTACTTAAATAAAAAATCATTATGGGTGAAAATTGAGCGGGAAGTATTGGCCGATAACTACTGGACTCTTCCTACTCATGACTATAAAAAAAAGAAGACAAACGTTAAGTGAAAGGTAAAAATATCCCTAGCCCATGTTTCTTGAAAAAATGTTTCTTAATATATCCAAAATGTTTCTGTAAGAACAAAAACAATTAGCTAACATTGTTTCTCATTCATACTAAATGCCTATTTGAAAAACATTTTCAATCAGCTCTGTTACTACAAAATATCTACCGAAAAGGATACTAAGCTGTAGGAAAATAATGTTTATTAAAAGAGTATTTTCCTATTACTTTTTCATAAAAAAAATATTTATTATTGTTTATGCTATGCTTTTTTGATTAAATGAATAAGAGTGTCAAGCCTTGATCTTCGATGTTTAAGCTTTCTAGCAACTGCCTTAGTCCCTCTTATCAATAATACTTGGAACAGGTATAATTGGTTGTAGTCTCTCTAGTTCAACTCAGAACCCAACCTTTGCTAATAGATCTGCTCGCTTATTTTCGTGTATTCCCAAATAATCAGGGAAACATACTGATTGTATTGCCGTTCTTTATCAGACTATCAAGAACTTTCTCGTATTCTGTCACCAGCCATTAAGATGCGATACTAGACCTAAGTAACAATATTGCAACCCTGCTGTCCGAGTATATATTTATGGTCTTATTCCTGTTTACATCAGCCAATTTCTGACCCTTATGCTCTTACTGAACATCTAGCTCTAAATGATTAATTTCTGTAACTTTCCTATTCAAAACTATTTAGAATATTCGCCTAATTAAATTTGTTGAAGGTTTTCCACTAAATGTTATACGAATTATTTCTACGTGGTACAAATTTATTGGTTATTTTACGTGTTATTCAATTTAAAAAGGTTACTTTCAATATCAATTAAAATGAACTACTGTCTTGAAATTAATCTTCCCCGAAAGCATTTATTTCCTTTTATTTACTTTTCCGCGATATATCTAACTTTTTGTTTGCAGTTGATGATTATTTTATTAAAAGATATTTGTTTAGTAAAAAATTCGAAATTTAGGTATTTATCTATATTTACTGTTGCCTAATTCTGAAATGAAACTGAAGTAGGTAGCTGATAATTGATAAATTACCGAATTAAAATAATTATCGAACTTTTACTTTATTCCTTCCTATGTATATCGTAATGTTAGTAGCGCTTTAAATACATGGGTTTAATGCACGTGGGTGCTATTTTTAATCATGAATTTTAAAACCAACCTTCTCTGTGTCTTAGCTCTTGTAATTAGCATTTCTGTAGGTTTTGCTTTTCGCTTAAGCCCCAAGGAAGAACTTACAGATAGCTGTGTAAAGTGTCATGATACTGACCCTCAAAAGATAAATGTACATTTGGTACATCATTCTCATGATGATGTTGGTTGGCTCAAAACGGTGGATCAGTACTTTTGGGGATGTAAGTATTTAGAGGTAGCCTTAACAAGCAACTTAGATTACAAAAATTCAAAATTAGTTCTAATTTCGTTTTATTTTTTAAGTAAATTTTAACATTTTTATTTGTTAACTTATATTTTTTAGAGTTATTAATTTTATTATTTATAAATATATTTTAGTAAATTATACGATTGTAAATGTTGGAGTTCAGTATATTATAACGTCGGTGGTGAATGCATTATGGGAGCATCCAGAAAGACGGTAAGTTGCTCGTTTATTTCTAGTTTTATGGACAACTGAATAAAAATGTGAAGAATATTTTTGGAAATTCAAACTTTTGGATTTCCTAGATTTGATTTAGGTACAAGAGTTAGAATTTTACATTTGTTCTATAACCTGATATACTTATTAACTTTCCTGAGTGCAATGTTTTATTTTAAAAAATAAGTAAAATAGGTTTGTATAATTGATAATGGAGAAGCATTCTCTGACTGCATAAAAAATTTCTAATACACTTATCAAAAATTTATAAAAATATTTATTTTTTAATTATCTCCTAAACTTATTAAGTAACAATATCGAAAACTTATCTCCCTTTTGTACAAATCCTGCTTGCATATAAAGTTTGATACTACATTATGCATTTTAGTAGTGATGTATTTTACACCATAAGTTCCAAAATATTTTAAAAACTACAGAATTTACATTCTAATTGCCATTCCTTCCAAATTTAAAAATATTTTTGGGTTAATAAAATTATAATAAAAATGTAGTTTTTATACATATATTTTTTTTAATTTTAAGAAAAACCATATTCTAACTAAATGCATTTATTTGTTTTATCTAAAGTGAAATTATGGGAAAATGTTTTCTATTTATAAACAAAAAGAGTCCAAGCGATAACAAGTCTGCAATTAAAGTTTATTTTCAGTTCCCTTTTTTTTAAGATACACTGAAGTTATAAGGTTAATCTAGATTTATTTTTTTTTCATTCCTGGAAAAGTCGGCCTCAGTAGCGCAATAGGTTTATAATTTGCTTCAGGAATAAAACGATTTGAGTTAGAAGATAAATTGTTATATATTCAAAATTCACACTTCGATTACGAAAGTTTAAAAAAATACTTTGGCTAACACAGAAACAAGGCTTCTATCGCTGCTTTTTTTGTTATTATGACATATTGTAAGATATCAAAAAAACATTATACAGATGTATTTTCTTCGTTCATTAAAGGAGAGATAATACTCTTAATTTTTTCCTCAAAATTCATCATTTTTTTGTAAACCAATCCATTCTCTGATGTTCTTGAGCCACGAGTACTTCTTGCGACCTATTCCCTATTTTCTCTCGATCTTTCCCTGCATTATCAGCTGCAGGAACTGGTACTTGATGTTATGGAAGATGTGTCGAAGATAGGCTGTCTTCTGGTGCTTGACGATCTGCAGCATTTCTCTTTCTCGGTTCATGCGTCTTAGGACCTCTGCTTTGGTTATTCGGTCAGTTCATGGAATTCGCAATAATCTCCTGAAGACCCACATCTCAAATACCTCCAATCTGTTCAGCGTAGCGGCCTTCAGTGTCCATGTCTCCACACCATACATCAGTACAGAATGGACGTAACACTTAACAAAACCATAGCGCAGCTCTAGATTCAGGCTCTGATTGTCTAATAGATTTTTCAAGTCGAGAAATGTTGTTCTAGCCTGTTCTATTCGGCTACGTATCTCCACGTCTGGTTCCAGATCAGCTGTTATCCTTTGCTTATGGCCATCACCTTGGTTTTAGTTATGTTAATTTTTAGCCCTAGTTTATCTCCTTCTGTCGTGATTTTGTTCATTAAGCGTTGTACGGCTTCAGGGCTGTCAGCAATTATTGCGATATCATCAACATATCGCAAATTATTCACAAGGTGACCATTAATTCTGATGCCATCGTTTGTGTCTTGCAGCGCTCGTTCGAAAATATTTTCGGAGTACAGATTAAAAAGAAGGAGAGAGAGCACACATCTTTGTCGTACCCCCCGTTCAATAGGGAAAAGTGCTTCTCTAGTACCAACCTACTCCCAAAATCCAAAGTAACAGCAGCTTATCGCTCTCTCAAACCTTCTGTATATTCTTTTGTGAATGATCTTCAGAAGAAGTTTGAGGACATGACTCATTAAACTTATTATCCGGAATTGATCGCACTTAGTGGCATTCTGTTTTTTCGTTATCGATATCAACGTTGAGTGGAGCCACTCTTTTGGTATTTTTCCCGATGTGTTTACTACGTTGAAGATGTCAATGCTGTCTTCATCAAACAGTTTTATGATCTCAATATATAGTTCATCGGGGCCTGGTACTCTGCCCACTTTATTGTTCTTATAACTTCAGATTTAAGTATTTCAGATGAGGTTTCTCCCCCATACTGTTCCTGAAATATTCTTGGACCACTGTTTGAGTATTTCCTGTGGGTCTATTCGTCGTTATCCATAGTAAGTCTAGTGAGATTTAGTGTCCCGTTGTTTCTTTTATGACCTTGTCGACGTTAAAATGATCATGCTTCTTTTCCAGTTTCTTTACATTTGTTTTTCATCCACCCTTCTTTAGCTTTTCGGATTTCTCTTCTTTTTCGTCTTTGGCACTGCTTGTACTCGGCTTCATATCGGTTTTTGTGTGCTCTTCTTTTTTCCATCAGTTGCAGTATCTCGTTTATCATCCATTTTTTCTTTCCTTTGTAGTTTCTCTGGCCGATCAAATCATTTCCACTGCTGACAATAGTATCTCTAAATTGATTCCAACAAGTTTCCATGTTGTCTGATTCAACTCTATTTCGTAGTTTTGATATTTCGCTGTTTAATCTTGTTCTAATTCTTTCTCTAATTTCATCATTCCTCAGATTTGCTATGTCAACTCTCTTTTTCGTGGGTTGTCGAATTTTCTTTATTCTTACTCTCAATTTTACTATCAAGAGGTCAAGGAACTGTATCTGCTCCGGGATAAATTTGTACGTTCTGAATTCCATTTCTATCATCAAGATTACGTAGTCAATCTGGTTCCTTATAATCTGATCTTTGGTGTATTGGGACGACTGCCATGTATATAGTCTCCTTGGCGGCAACTTGAACCACGTGTTAGCTATGGCCATATTTTCCTCCTGGCACAACTCCTCTCGGGTTTCGCTCTCCTAGCCCGAATAGTCATTGCTTCATGAAAAAGAAAGCTGATATACATGTTAAAACGAATTCCTGAAGAAGTCTGTACGATGAAACGTAACCAAGATCTTAATCTGTGCTAATTTCCAAATTTCGTCCCACAACTTTTTTGTAAGTAATTTTAGGTATAGACATTGTCCCTATCAAAAGATGGCTGATATCATGTCTGTTAAAATTGTCTTAAGGACTTTTTTATTTTTATAGCGAACAGCCTGACTTCCTCCTGACAAATACTCTGCCACCAACCGAACTGCTTAGTCAAACAAATCAACGTTTTCGAATATTGAGTTAATAATATCATGATTAAGCGTATTAAAAGCTTTGCTGAATTCCAACAGAACCAACAATGTCAGTTTGCCTTTATCCCAAGCCCCCAGAATGTCATCCGTAATAGTCAACAAAGCAGTATTGCATCCATGGGCTTTTTCAAATTCAGACTGGTTCACAGGGATAATTTTTGCCTTTTTAAAGTAGTCAGATAATTGCTTATGTAATATTCTCTCCAGTATTTTAGAGAGTGTAGGTAAAATACTTATGGGTTGTTTCACAGAATCACCAGTGCCTCCTTCCATTTATCTAGAAGTACAGAATTAATAATACAATAGTTTATAACATGCTTAATATAAGACGCAAGAAAATGAATGCACAGATTCAGAGAGAGAATATTAATACCATCAACACCAGTAGCGATCGTTTTTATACAAGGAATCGCTTCTATTATCTTCATTTCATTCACACTATGAAATTCAAACTTTGAATGAGAAATTCTATTTTGTTTATAAAAAGAAATTACGTCTTTATCCACAACCGGAAGGCTAGACACGGAGTTTATAAAATCAAAAAATGGTTCGGTATAGAACTATTTTTATAACATTTTAAATTAAGTTACCTCAATTGTAACCAAAACTGTTTTGGATTCTTATTATTTAGTTTGTCTTTTTTTCTCATTCATTAGCTATTGTAAACATAATTCTATAGATGTTCCAATCAGTCGGAAGCTTACTTTTCTTATAGTTACTAAGTGCTTTGTCTCTCTCTTTTCATGGCCCGTAGTGTATCTATGAACTATGGATACCTAACATCATATTCACGTGCCGCTATACTAGCATTTTCAAAACAATCAAAATATACAGCAAGCATGTAGTAAGACATTTTTGAAAAATGGAAAACACAAGTTGAATAACGGTAAAATCGAAATTCCCAAAAAATGCAAGATAAAATTTTAACGAGATACTTGTCTTATCAAAGCTTCATTCAAGTGACATATCAATTAGTTTATTTTATTGGAAATCAGCTGACTTTGTTTCATAACTTACTAGATAATTTTGTAATAATACGAAAGCTAAGTAAATTGAAGGCGATAAAAAGGGAAAAAACGCTCATTTATGAAAAGTTTTAAAAAAATTTTATTATTTTTCATGGCACGCTAGGCCACGGATCTTTGAAAACAATTGCTTTTTCTCCTCAACGTGATATCAATTATTCTTTTGGCTATAATTCTGAAACAAATAAAGATATCGAATTAATATTTTTTTACATTTTCTCTTGCAAATTTATTCTACTTTCCTAATATGATATAAAACCTGTGTTTCCATTTAAAATTTCGAAGTAAAATTGAAAAAAAGGAAGGGTTCTAAATAGCGCCTTCTACGGGGTGCCGCAAAAATCGTTTTAATATAGCTATTATTTCGTTTTAATTGTCAAACCTTCCTTTCTTAAACGAAATCAAGTTTATCAAATTCGGTTCAGTCAAACCAAACTCAGTCATTTTTATCAGTAGACTTTCCCCCTCCTCTCCTGCTCTAACTTTATATCTTACAGCAAAAGTGTTAAACTAAAAATATGTAGAACTATAGTAAAATTATATATATATATATATATATATATATATATATATATATATATAACCGTTGCTAATGACATGGAAACATTCAGAACTTTTAAACATATTTTCGTACAAACAATGGATGTTCTTTTCATTCTTAGTTATATTCAAGTGGAGACTGCATTTTTCTGGCAATGGTGGAAGAATCAAGACGACATTATGAGAAATAAGTTTAAAACTTTAGTCGACAGGGGACAGTTGGAAATTATTAATGGAGGATGGGTGATGAACGATGAAGCATGTGTGAATTACCAATCAACAATAGATCAGTTTACGTGGGGCTTCAGGTAAGAATTTAATATAAATAAGTTTATTATTCTCTACAAAAATTTGGTATTCTTAATTATGATTCGCGAATTTAAATTTTGTGTAAGAATTACTTTGGTAAATACTCGAATGATGCTGATACTCAGGATCACCTCTTCGAATTAAAATAATACTTGGAATTATCTTTGAATAGGGATTCGTTCTTTGAATAGTATCAGATTTCGGAATATAGCACTTTATCTGCTTATGGCATATACAGTCCTTCGTTTTGCGCACCTGTTGCTACGTCAGGGGAGAGAAAAAGAATTAAAATGAAAAAGAATGAATGAAAATTAAATATTTAATGCTTCTGTACAGGTGTTTTTTTTTTAGTGTTGATCGCTCCTTCTTTTAGGGCAGTGCCTAGGCTAGCATGCCGGAGATTAGGGGGGTTATGTAAATTTAAAGCGCCACCTGTTTTAGGCCCGTCGGTAAGAAGAAGCGATGATATTATTGAAAACAGGAAACAACTAGATCCCAAAATAAAACACACTGACTCCAAAAACAATTAAAATCTGTATTTAACAATAAAAAAAAGGATTCTGTTTAACAACTATGTGAATTCTATCTTAAACTAAAGCAATATGTGACTATTTTCTACCTAGATTAGAACAAAAAAAAACAAAGAAACAATGAACAACACTACTGCAAGTATGACGTCATCTGCGCCATACGCCAAGTCGGTTTAGATGTAGGTCCAGCTTTAATTTTCACTATCGGCTAAACTGAACCTTACTTTTTATGTACGGTTGTATTTCGCATTCTCTAGTACGCCGATTTAGTCTAAAATTATGTTTACTTAAGCCTAATTAAAAGTGTTGGACTATTAATACGTGAAGAGATGTTTTAAATTACCTAGTGTATACGTATATCTTCGGTTTACAAGGTATGTTGAAATTTAAAAATAAAGTGTCCTGTAATTGCTCGCATAAAGTCTTATTAGTTCCCAATCACAGGGGAAAAAGAAAAGTATACATTAAAACCGGTAATTTCACTATTTATTACGAAGTTCTAATACCTGAAAAGCAGATTTGTCATTAAATCCAAACACTTTCGGCAAGCTGGATAGCCGATGGCCTCTATGGAGCAGTGATGTGTAATATGTTGGCTATGGTAGGCAAATCTAATTTTAGACAGGATCGCAACGTCCCGGTATAATAAGAACTGTTTGTGGCATGTACCTGATTGTCTTGAAAGGTGCACCAAGTAGTCACAACAATGGTGTGTTAGCTTTATAGGTGAGATCACTTTCACTAAACTGTCCTTAACGAAAAACGAATTCAATAAAACTTTGTTTATCCTCAGTATCTGGCAAATGATGCCTTAACGCACTAAACTATGATTTTAGCAGCAAACAGGAATAAAAGTAGTATTATACTCTGAGAAAATCAGCAAAAAATCTGCTTTCTGGGTTTATGCCAGTTTTCACAACCAAGGCTTGGCCAAGACTCTCTCTACTGACACTCAAGAGTGCCAAGAAAAAAACAAAAGATTAACTAACTACACCCTTGATGAAAGTGGCAAAAGGTGTTTGATACATTTCTAGGCACACTTGATTTTTTTTTACAAAACCGGTTTTTGGTGTAACAGTGACAAAAACTTTTAGCTTTTATTTTATATGTATTAAAGAGACTACTTGGTGAAAATAAGAGTTTAATTTATGGTGAGTATTGGCTTGATTGTTGGTATTTTGGTAAAATTATTTATAGTTTTGTTCATGAAATAACAAAACTGTAACACTGTATATATAGCGCTTAAGAAATCTGATCAGAATCAGTTAAGCTATGAAATCCTGAAGTTTCACACAGAAAGGAAACAAAGGATCGGTCATCTTTTTCAATTTGAATGTAGTATTTATTACGGTTTAGCGGACTTATTAAATTATTTAAATATAATCTAGATAATTCAAAAATAGTTGAGATAGCACTCAGACATAATCTTACAGATAATTTTAATAATATATCCATAAGATGTATATTTATTTAGGATCTTTAGACATTTTATACTTATAGATCTAAATAAGATTTATATAGAATATCCTGTGAAAACGAAAATTGTTTTTGAAAATTTATCAATTTTGCTCAAAACCTTTTAGAATACTAAATGATACTTTGGGACAATGTGGAAATCCTACGATTGGATGGCAAATTGATCCTTTTGGACACAGTAGGGAACACGCATCCCTTCTGTCGAAAATTGGATTCGATGGATTATTTTTCGCACGTTTAGATAACCAGGATAGAGAACAACGTAAAAAGGACCGTAACATGGATTTCCTTTGGAAAACTAGTGCAAATAAAGGTAAAAACAATTTGTTAATTGGTTGATGTATTTTGAAGTAAGCTGTATTAAAGAAAATAAAAATTGCCTCTCAATTTGTTACAGCAATAGGGAAACTACATTCATGAAAGTACTGGCTTCAAGGCAATAGAAAAATTTTTGGAACATGTCAAATATGAAATTATCATCATGTTCAGCAAAACTAGATATTTAGAAATCCATAAGAACCTATAAAGGGTGTTCGAAAATGCTGATGACAGTCATAATATACTTACGTTAAAAATTTGCACTACAATGACAAGCTGCAAATGGGCATATATGATTGCTTTGCCTTTTTCGCATCCTCTCAGACATATACCGGGAGTTCAAAAAAGATAATGACAAATTTTGAGGTCTGATACTAAATAAAAAATATGAAAAAGAGTTCATATAAACATACGTCCATAAATGCTTCCATAGAAAGCTACAAACCCTTGAAGATGTTATCATAAATGTGGTTTTTATTTAATTTACAATACAAAAAAGAATTTTTAAGTATAAGTTAGTGTTATTGAAGATCATCGTCTGAAAACAAGTGAGCCATATTGCAACCAGTGGTGTGGGAACAAAGGAGTAGTTAATTATTTATAGTCATATCTTTTTTGTCGAGTGAATATTTATTATTGTTTTTAATTGTATTTTCTTGAATATTTTTACTCAAAAAAGGGTGGGATTATTAGTTAAGTATCGAGGATCATGGTTCGGAACCCACATTAAACTGTAGGTTACGTCACTAAAAAATTCAATGGGTTGATGAGTCGTTAGTTAATACTACTTTTTACGCAAAAAAGATTCTCTAGATATAAAGTCGTATAATTGTCCATTTGCTGGATGAATGAACTTAAAAAGATCACTGATGTGCATGCAAGCAGTTAACAAGCTGTGTAATAAAAATCAGATTGCTCGTGTTTTAAAATATAGGGAAATATATAAAGTTTTACCAGATAAATGAATAGGACTGAGGGCCCTGTAGATTAGTAACCTAGTTTTTCAAATTTAAATCCATTAAATAATTTTTTGAGGAAACACTTAAGACTTAGTATACAAAATATCAGTTCGCAGCGGGTATTTGCAAGTTGTGAAACTATAAGAAATAAAACTGTTATTTTTGTAAAAGTTAAAAGATCTGTCAGAAAACTAGTTCGAAGATGCCTTGAAATGGATGAAAATCATCTTCACGCTTACTATAAAGCTATCAAGAAAAAATTATTTAAAAATTTAGGGTAGTTTTTGTGGTATTTTTTTATTAGTTTCTTGATATTATTATTCAAAAAATTTTTGTGAGCATCTCTAAAATGCTCGACCTAACGACCTTAGATGTTCAGGAAACCATAAAATATTTTAAAAAGTACACTCGGTGAAAAATACTAAGACCATAAATAACCACCCACTTCTTTTTTTCCAAGCCACTAATTTTAATATCCGTCACCCGATTTTTTTTTAAAAATGACCTCCAATAATACTACCTTGTACCTAAAAGTTCATTTTTGTATTCTAACAAGATCCCAATAAATCAATTAAAAACCATCAGTTCCAAGGATCTGTAACTCCCTATGAAAGCATTTTTGGACCTATTTTTTATATAGAATTATATTTTTTAATTTATTTTTGCCATTTCCGGACACTATATAAATTTAAATATTCGAAACTGACAAAATTATCAATACATTTTTTTTTTAATTTTGTGTTTCTAGATAAGAGCCGGCGGAAGGATGTTCAGAATGATGGTGGTAATTCATGATTTCCTAGGGTTCATTTTTTTGGCATAACTTTTTATTAAACCATTAAGGTGTGAAAAAACAGTTTTTTTTTGAATTGAAGAAAAAGCTATTACTTTTAGGAAAAAAGTTCCAAACAAAAGTTGTGCTCCTTAGAAATACCTACAAAATAAAAAAATAACATCAAAATCGGCTTACTTGTTCGTTAGTTATTGCAAAAACACATACTAAAGTGGCTGTTTTTTCAAGTGTTAATAAACAATAGAAAAATATATTGCATATACTTCATGCTGCAGCAAAGAAACCTCTTGTGGTATATTATAAGTATGTAAAAATATTCAAATAAATTTTACATAGTGAATTTGTTGATAACTCTCCAAGTTATGTCTAATTGTTTATCCTCCGCGATTGGGAGGTGCTACGGCGATCTGCGGATACTCAAATTAAATTTTGAGACTTATACTAGTAACATCAAGAAAGAACGAAATGAAGTATTGATTTTAAATTATTGTAATAGATTAACAAAGTTAGCGTCCATTTTTTGGTTACACACAAAGAGAATACCTCTTCACGCCAACAAACAAATAGAATACCGCTAGGGTCAATATTCGCCGAGATAATCCAAATTTTTCCGGCGAAACGAATTTAAAACGTCAGAGTCTCAATTTTGTCCGCGCGCTGCCGATATCTCCCACCACCACACCCACATAAACTCCCTGAAAACCTACCACTGTAAACTATTATCACACCAACAATTTTCAGATAAGCGAGTCGAAAATTCCTGCTAAAATAATTCCTTAATGTTAATAAACAACTGCACAGTCATTTAAAAAAAACTCTATCTTGGCTTCTACTGGTTGTAGAGATTTTTTTGTTTCTAGAAAATTCGCGCAAAAATATCAGCTATCACTTTCAGTTATCGGCGTTTCGATATCGTTATTTTTCGAAGCGGTATTCTACGTATTTATAAGGAAAAAATAAATGCTAACTTTGTTACTCTACGTTTGTTTGAAGGTTGTAAACAATGTTGAAGATTGACTAAAATGAGGTTGTCAGACTTGCATTGTCTTTATTTTTATTTGTTTTCGATTAGGTTGTATCTCTAATCGTTATCAAGTATAAACTGATGTTTTGTCTCAAGACTACGAACTTATATAGGGACTGTGTCCACTGAAGCGCAAAGTTTCGCTTCACTGTACACACCTCAATGATTTGATGTTACAAAGTAGTGTTTGCTAAAGATTAGGTATCTCAACACTCGGTTTACTGATTATTGTTTTTAATGTAAGCTCAAACGAAACTATTAAAACTTCAGTATACAGAAAGCCAACACATGCTGGACAATATCTTAATCATAGTTCCATTCATTCTGTTATAACAAAACGGGGAATTATACCCAACCTCTATAATCGCGCTATATCTATATGCAATAATGCCGATTCATTGGAAAAAGAGTTGGCAAATATTAAATCCGATTTGCAACAGAATGGTTATCCTTTGAAACTAATTGACTTTAGAACAACGAACACTGGACAGCAAGAAACACATTCCTTCTTCACAATTCCGTACATTGAGGGAACTTCTGAGAAAATAAGACGAATTGCCAGTAGTTATAATATAAAAACAGCCTTTAAATTAGCAAATACACTTAGAGCTCATTTAACAAAAACAAAACCAAAAAGTACCGATAAGAAAGAATGTGTTTACAAAGTTCCATGTGAGTGTAATGAAATGTATATTGGAGAAACCAAACGACCACTAGAAGTTAGAATTAAGGAACATAAAACTCATACACAAAAAGGGGAAACGTCGAGATCAGGTATTGCAGAACACGCCTGGGATAAACAACACCATATAAAATGGTCTGACGCTGCGGCAATATATATGGAACCCAACATGAAAAAAAGGAAATTTATAGAAGCAGCTTACATTAAAAACAATAATGGAATCTTCAATAAACCGAGTGTTGAGATACCTAATCTTTGGCAACCACTACTTTGTAACATCAAATCATTGAGATGTGTACAGTAAAGCGAAACTTTGCGCTACAGTGGACACAGTCCCTATCTAAGCTCGTAGTCTTAAGACAAAACATTAAGTTTATACTTGATAACGATTAGAGATACAACCTAATCGAAACGTCGTAAAAATAAATAAAAATCAAGACAATGCAAGTCCGACAACCACATTTTGTTAATTTATTTCAACAATTTAAAATCAATACTATATTTCGTTTTTTTTTTATATTACTAATATAAGCATTGAAATTTGAGTTCCGCTCCCAATCGCTGAGAATAAACATTTATACACAGCCCCAAAAGTTAGAAATAAATTCATTATGCAAAAACAGCCATTTGAACTTTTTTTTGCAATAACTAATGAACAAATAAGCCCATTTTGATATTCTTTTCTTCTAAAGAATAATAGCTTTTTGTACAACTCGAAGAAACTGTTTTTTCACACCTTAATTGTTTAATAAAAAGTTATGCAAAAAGAAATTGAAGCCTAAGAAATCAGGAATTACCACCATCATTCCGAACATCCTTCCACCGGCTGATATCCAGAAACACTAAATGTCAAAATCATCTCATATCGAGGGTAATTCGACTGTCCCACAATGAAACAAAGCGAAAAATGAAAATCGGTCATATCTGCCCCTTCGTAATTTGACATTGCACCGAAAAGTTGTAACATTTTCTAAGATTTTAACATATTTTTCACATATGGTTCATAAGAATAAAAATATAATTTTTTTAAATTTTGATTCTTGTAAAACACGATACTTTGATTGGTAGCATCACTTCGGCTGTTCTTATATTTGAAAGTTAACTTAATTTTCTTGTTACAGTAAGGGATTATTCAAAAATTACGTGATTAATTTCATTTAGACACATTTGCTACCTATTTTATTTTGTATTGCAGTTCAGTATCTCTCTCTTTCCTCATTTAAACGACTTAATATTACAAATCATAGTAAAATTGATAGTACTTTCCCTGTATCGTTATACGCACATCTTGGTTAGCTAAAACTAAATTAATAGGTGAAGATACATGATGTAGTTCTATAAAGGACTTTTTAATTACTCCTAGAAACTGTATTTTTAAATATATTTCAATATATTTTTGTTTTAGATGACAGTGTCATATTTGGTGGAATGTTTGGGCCAGATAACATTTATTATCCTCCAAGTGGTTTTTGCTTTGATGTTCTTTGTGGTGATGATTCAATTGATGATGATCCTGACAGTGATGCTTACAATGTAAACGCAAAGGTACACCAATTTTCAGAGAGTGGAAATTCAAGAGTAAAGAAGCTAAAAAATATGCAGAACAATTTGAAGCATAAAAAATCAATATAATAATTTATTATATTAGTCCATCTTTCTACTTCCGCCTTAAATAAAATTTTAAAATAGATCGGAATAGTGTGGCAAACTCTAATAGCTCTGTTATTAACAAAATAAGAAATATTAATATACAATTATTTTTGCTTGTACAGGGTGATATGGAAAAGAAGGATAATAACATAATGTTTCAAATGGGATTATATATTTTTACATATTCGGGTTCATTACAAAAGTCTCTATTTAATCCTGAAATTAGTTTAGTAGTCTTTTGCGACGTTGCCAAATTAAGGAGAAAATTCCATAAATTTTTAAAAAAACATGGCGTAAATTATAATATTTTCCAACTTACATCAATGAGAAGCAAAATATCTATAACTGCTAGAGATAAAGGTTAAAGAAAATTGTCTAAACCTCCAAAATAATTATTATTTTGTACAGGGTGCATCTTAAAGACATACTAACTTAACAAAATTCAAAACTCATTTACCACATTTTTTTCAGATAGGAATCTAAATATTTATTCAGCTTATTCCATAAATATTTAAATTTCCTTTAATTTTTATGAGGATGACCCTCGGATAGTTTTGGCGATATTGTTGCATGTTAGGCGCTTCTTGACATGCTGCACGACACATTTATTTTCTTCGGTGATTAGGCACACTTCCTTGTTTCAAGACCAGTAAATAAACAGATTGTACGCTATTAGAGCCCTAATAATCTCAGACGACTTCATCAGCGTCCCCTACATTCATATGTAAATGTTTGGTGTGCACCATCGCAAGTTAGAATAATTAGTCCATGGTTTTTTGAAAAAAATGAGCGGGCAGTTTCGGTAACTTCTGACCGTTATGTTCATTAGATTCAGGAATTTTTCCTGCCAACACTCAACGAGGTGAATGTGGGAGAATGTATGGTTCCAGCAGGATGGTGCCACGGCACACACAGCGCGTGTGTCAATGACTGTTTTGCGGCAACACTTCCCAGAATGCCTCATCTTCTTTGGGGGGAGGCGATCTGCATTGGCCAAAATGATTGCCGGATTCAGCCTCTTGCGACAATTTTTTATGGAACTATCTAAAATCACTTGCTTACAACGATCATCCTAGGACCCTGGCTCATCTGAAGAATAATATTTGTCAAGCTATCGCCAACATACCCATCGATATGCCGGCAAGAGTTAAACGAAACTTCCGAGTTCGATTAACAGCAGTTTACGGAGAATAATGGAGGCCATCTGCCTGATATCATCTTTAAAACATGAAATTTAAATGTTGCTCTTGATGCTGTTCAAAGAATTAAATATATATCTACATTACTCTTTTTAAAATTGAATTTTTAAATAAGCCAGTTACTTTTCCTCACACTGTACTGGTTATTTTATGGATTTAAAAAAATTCTTCAACCTTTATTTATAACAGTTAAAGGTGTTTTTGTTCCCAATGACGTTAATTATAAAATGTTACAAATTTTAAAACACCATAGTTTTTCCAAAATTTATAGATTCTTCTCATTAATTTTGCAACGCGGCAAAGTAGTGTAAAAATAATTTTAACATCATATAGAGAATTTCGTGGAGAACTCAAATATGTAAAAATATATAGGGTCTTTCATTAAAAAAAAATTTCTTCTTCTTGTCAATATCACCCTGTATAAGCAGAAATAATTTTTAAATGTAGACATATTAATCTTCTACAACTTTTATATAAAATATATTCGTCTTGCTTTTATAATGGCAGAGCTATTAGCCACAATATTGGGTTATCCTATATTTTCCACGGGTCGTGGACAGAGACAATCCAGGCGAAATATTAATTTTTCTTTCAAAAAAGAAATTAGTAGTGTGCTTAGATCAATTCTATTAACTGTAAGAAGGGCAAAAATATTTTATATTCCTCGATGCCAAAATGCATTGTAGATTTTCTCCTGTCAGATATACGTTTATGTGTAGGTAGGTACTGGTATAAAAATAAATGAACACAAATGTTTTTCTAGGTAAATGAGTTTGCGAAAGATATTAAACAGTATGCTGAGTACTTCAGAACTAAAAATGTCTTGATAACAATGGGAGGCGATTTTCAATATCAAGCGGCAGAAATAAATTTTCAAAACTCAGACAAATTAATAAGGTAATAAAAATAATTAAGAATATATTATAAAAGTTAATCGTGGGATAATAGACCGAGCTGATCTATAAAAATTTATCATGATCTGGCTAATTTTTGCTCCAAGCCCTCCAGCATAATGCCCTTAACAATAATTGAGATATGGTTCCTCTTAAAAAATACAACTACATTTATTTATTTAACCAAAAGTGAAAAAAAAATGAAGAAAACATTTCTTCTCATTTTCTCCCGTATAACTTAGACAGTATTCAGTTTAGAGAAAAGTTGAAAAGAGGAAAAAGTTTCATTACTAAATTTTCTATAAGGTAGAGTTAGTTAACTCCTCTTATTCACGTGGCATCGGTTTAAATAAAAAATGATCAAAATTGCTCCATTAGAAGCCGATAAATTATATTTTTATTTTACGTATTTTGAACCTGCAGATTCAATTTTAGAGCGGGGGCACCCCACCCCTCCTTTTTGTAATTTTTCACTCGTTTGGACGATTTTCTTTTCCATTTTCATTCATGTTACCGATAACGTAAACATGAGAACATTTTTGTCAGAAAAGTGCTCGGAAAGACGAAGTCAGAAAAAATAACAACCGTAAATTGTTTATAGCCGTAAACACCTGTCAACATTGACAGCTTGTATCTTGGCAACCAACTGACCAAATTTAAACTTTTTTTTTTCAAAAGAGGCGTCTTTGCCAGTACTTTCAAATCATGTTTTCAGAAAAATTTTGGATGAAAATTTGCGGAGATATTCAATTTCTTTATAAGCAAAAAATTGAACATTAAATGTAAACAATTTCTGAGCGGACCCTAATTATCCGATTTCAATTTTTAAAAAAGCGTTTGAAAGCTTGAAATCTGTAGTACTTGTGAAAAAATGCTAGTATGTTACTTTCCGATTTAAAGCTCAATCAAATTTTAAAAATTAAAAAAAAAAAAATTAGATTGCAAAATTATTAGGCAAAAACCATCGAACCGATTTTAACGAAATTTACCACGTTATTTTATCATAATATGAAGTTTTTTTGCCAAATACGAAGATCTTCAGATAAATATAAGTGGTCGAAAAAAATCGTTTAAAAAACTACTTTTTTGCCTTTTTTTAATTATTGCTATTTTGCAATAAGGGTAATAAATTTTGAAATTTCTAATTAACCCTATTTATTAAAAAATTTAATTACGAAACCTTTTTTTCTCTTTAAATTTTCCCTGCAAAATTAAAAGGAAGAAAAGAGAAAAAAAGCTTTTTTCCCTTTTTGTTAAATAAATAACAGTAGCGGTTTGTTGTGAAAGGGAACATTTCTCAATTATTGTTATGAGCATTATTCTGAAGGGTTTAGAGCTAGCCCCATCTCAACAGCCAAACAAAAACAGATCAGCCCCCGTCTCAATACAGTGAAGGCTTTAGAACTAAAATTTATTTACAATTTTCTATATTTGTTGATTTTAGAGCTTTTGAAAATAACAGCGATATCAAACTAATATATTCGACCCCTTCATGTTACTTGAAAGCAGTTTATGAAGCTAAGCCTACTTTAGTTACAAAAACTGATGATTTTTTCCCTTATGGCAGCGCAGACCATACTTATTGGGCAGGATATTTTACATCCAGGCAGAATTTTAAAAGATTTGAAAGAGTTAGCAATAACATATTGCAGGTTTGTATTCTGGGCTATTCTGCTGATTTTACTTCCTCTCTTTCTAATGGAAAGTAAATGAGTTTATTTTTTAGGTAGCTAAACAACTTTCTGCCATAGCAGCTGCCTCTGGACAACACGAAGTAGACACAAGTATAATAAAAGGATTGAGAGAAGCTATTGGAGTTGCACAGCATCACGATGCAATTACCGGAACCGAAAAACAACATGTTGCACGTGACTATACAAAAATCCTTTCCAAAGGTGTTGTTCAAGCAGAGAAGGAATTTACAAAAATTATAGGGTAAATTATAAAAGATTAATATTTCTAGTAAATAAAATATTAAAAATACATGATGAAAAAAATAGATACGCAGGTCATTGATATTACTGAACATACAGTAAGGTGAAAAGTATAGAGTGCTCTAAATATTTCAAAAAATGTTCAAATACGTCGATTTCAGATTATTTTTTTATATTTTCTTTTATTTTCAAATATTATACAGGATGCATAATAAAAGCTGGAGCTATTTAAAAAATGAAAATTGATATTTGTCCAGCATTTGGACAGATATAATTTAAAAATGAACTAAAAGGCTGTTCTATAAGATCCATAAATGTTTTCGTATAATACTTATTTCATAAAAAAGAAGAAATTCTGAGATAAAAGAAATGAAACTTAAAGGACTCTCTACACAAAAATAACGTTTAAATGATATATCTTGAAATTAACTTAGTTTATTTTATGAATTACTCGTCCCTTTATGGAAAAGAAATGAACTATACTAAAGAATTTTTGTAATTTTCAGTAATCTTGTTGGAGTTAATATTTCATTATGGACGGAGCTGAATTCTTGTCTTCTTGCCAACATGAGCATTTGCTCAGTTTCACAATCTTCAGATGAATTTATAGTTGTTGCATATAATCCATTATCATGGTCTGTTAGTGATGTTGTTCGTATACCAGTGGAGACTGAATTATTCTCAATTGAGGGACCAAATGGTAAAAATTAATTTTAACTAAGTTACCTAATATTTAAAATTTCTCAGATTAAATGATAATGGATATTTAAATTAAAAAACACATTAACCACAATAAAAAAATAACGTTATAAAGATAATATTTCGATAAATAGTATACATGATCGTGCATATATAGTACATTGAAGCGAATTTAATATTGTTAGAGAAAGCGTTGGCTGTTTACATTATCCTCTTGGTCGAAGCCGAGACGGGAGATGCTAATTTATAATATTCCAATAGAGTAATATAAGTTCTGGAGATTATATTTTTATTCATAATAACATTTTTCATTCCCTTTTCAGGTCAAGTTATTTATGACGTAGTAACTCCCATTTCTAACTTTTCATATGTTAAACTTGATGGTGTTCATCCTGCTAAACTTGAATTGGTTTTCGTTGCTTCCAATATCCCACCCTTGGGAATACAAACATACCACGTGAAGAAATCCTCAAATCAAACAGCGAATAAGATAAATAAAAATTTGAATAATATTTGGGCCTTTGGAGATGAGGTAAAATATTTATTGTAGGAAAATAAAAATAATTTTATTAAAAACAAATAATTATTATAATATTATATTAAAAAGTACAGTATTTGGTAAGGATAAACTAAAATACTGAAAATTTGGAAACAGGTCATAAAAATGAGATTGCCCTAAAATGATCAGATAAGTTAATTCGTAGGAATATTTAAGTCTGTTAAAAAAAATTTAACTGGATTTTTATTTTTGGGTCAGATTATTAACTTTTAATTTAATTTAACAGATAGTTCGAAGAGTCTGACACATAGATGGCGACCAATCTTCAAACAATCCGTGTTAAAACTTGTTAATATTTCGACCATTAGCTATCAAGATATTAGATTTTTAAACTCATTCAATTCAAAATCTTGCTGTACAAAGTCAAGTCGATTTATTACAATAATACTTCATAAACAAGTTGCAACTTGCAATGATTTGCTCGTTTATTAATTTTTTTGGTAATCATATGAAATCTCTTTGGGTAAATAAATTATATAAAAAGATTAAAAATATTATAATTAGATAATGAAGTATATAACAGGCAACCGTAAGAAAAATCTTGATTTTGTTTCGAGAAAATTAAATTACATAAATTAATTATAAAAATATAAGATTTTGAATAAAACAATGACTGTATGTTGTCTCAACTATAAAATCTCGATAACTTCGTTGAAAATGATTTTTTCACAAAACGTCAAAAAAAGTGTACACTTTTTGTTTTTTATAGTGACATATTTCAAGAAGAAAACATTTGTTTTCATAAAAATTCTCATTGCATGTTTTGAAATAGGATTGATCAATGAAAAAAAAATTGTTGTATCTCCCCGTGAATTTTGGCACCCATAAGAATAATTGTAGTTGAAGAAGCATACAACAAGGAACCCTCGAAAAAAAATTTATAAAAAAAAGAAATGTAGTTTTTGAGACAATCTCGCTTGTTTCTTTTTTCGAAAAATGGCCGCCATTTTGTTAATTTTGAAAATTTTTCGGTGTCCGAATTCTTTTCTGGAAGTGTATGATTCGTGTGACCTTAATCTAAGAAGTAAATTGAATTGTATCAGATAGTCATAAAAATGTACAATTTTGAATAAAAAATTTTCTTCACCGCAAAAGCTCTAAGCTGAACTTTAAAATCTCGATAATTTCTTTGAAAATTATTTTTTTGCAAAACGGCGAAAGATATGAACACTTTTTTGAATTCTGGGATAATTTATTTCATGGAGGAAGCATTTTATCTTTTTGATTATTTTCACTGCATGATTTTGAATGAAATCGGTTTTTAATTACTCCTCTTAATATTTTCAAAACAGTGAAAAACAACTCGTTTCGTACGTTGATAGAACACTGTTTGTTGATGGGAAAAATAGGGCTAAAACTTAAAAATGGCTTGAAAAGTGTTATAAGGAATCTTCTCCATCAAAAGCAACGATTTGTCGCCGGTTTGCTAAATTCAAACGCGGTCGAATGCTCTAGGCGCCCAAATGAGACCGTTAAACAAGAAAACTTTTAAAAAATCCACAAAATTGTTTTGAATAACCATAAAGTAAAAGTCCGTGAAATAGCTGACATCGTAAAGATATGAATCGACTGTAAGCATAATATTTTGCACAATTTTTTGGTACGAGAGACGGCTCTGTTCGAGGAGGTACTGCTTTTACTCACAGTTGACAAAAAGCAACAATGTGTTGATGATTCAGAGTGGTATTTGGAGCTCTTTAACCGAAACAAAGATGATTTTTTCATACGATATGTGACAACGGATGAAACATGGATCTACCACTATTCTCTGGAGTCAAATCGGTAGTCAGCTGAGTGAATAGCGAAGGATGAAGGCCAACCAAAGTGACCAAAATCCAACAGTCGGCTGGCAAAGTTATCGCATTAATATTTATCGATTATCTTAAAAAGGGAAAAACCATCAATAATAAATATTATACGGCGTTATTGGTACGTTTGAAGGGAGAAATCGTGAAAAAAACTATTTCAGATTAAGAAGAAAAAAGTGCTCTTTTACGATCGCAACTATGGTAACACTGCATGAATTGCACTTAGAATTGCTTCTGCATTCTCCGTATTCTCAATATTTGGCCCCCCAACGACTATTGTCTATTCACAAACTACAAAAAAATGTTCTCCGGGAAGAGACATGGCTCCAATGAAGAGATGATTGCAGAAACTGAAGCATATTTTGAAAGGTTGGATAAATCGTTCTATAAAAAAGACGTAGAAATGTTAGAGCAATGCTGGAATGATTGTATCACTCTAGAAGGAGACTATGTTGATGAATAAAGAACAAAAGCGGTAAATATCTGGCCAAAATTTTACATCCCTTTACAGGAAAAATCTCATCCTTTGGTAAAAATTATGGACACTTTTTCCAAAGATTAAAAACCATCCAATTACAGCCCGGAGATATATTGATCAGTTTTGATGTAGAATCTCTGTATACAAATATAGATGATTCAGTTTCCATATCGGATATATTACGCAATAACAACATTAATTAATCAAAACATGTCTGATTCCCACTTATTTTACTTTTCAAGGAACCTTCTACGAGCAGACTTCGGGAGCGGCCATGGGATATCCGCTATCACCTGTGATAGCTAACATGTTCATGAAAGCTTACGAAGAAAACGCCTTGTCTTCTGCTTCTCTAAAATCTAAATTTTGGTGCAGATATGTAGATGATACGTTCGTAGTTTGGCCGCATGGCACAGATAACCTCAATAATTTCCTGGATCATCTAAATCAAAAACACCTTAGCATAAAATTCACTATGGAAACTGAATCAGATGGTGCCCTTTCTTGATGTATTAGTACAAAGGAGAGAGAATGGCAACTTAAGACATTCTGTGTACAGAAAACTAACACAAACAAATCGATTTCTCAATGCAACGTCACACCGTCATCCTTCTCAAAAATAATCCGTCATAAAGTCTTTGATACATAGAGCACTTTTAATATGTGACGAACTATCATTGAGGTCAGCAACAGAAAAACTAACTAATGCTCTGAGAGGCAACGGATATTGCGCTGAAGATATAAGACGTTCGATTAATAAACATAACAATGCAACTCCTCACCACAATGTCATAGATGTACCTCCTATGGACAGTGTTGTCTTACCTTACATACACGGAACCACCGACAAGATTGCCAGATTGCTCTAAAAATCAAACATTCGGACAATTTTCAACACATGTAAGAATATTCGACAATGTTTGAAGTCTCCAAGGGATGCAATTCCATTTCAAACAGAAGGCGTTTACCTTGCTCTTGTGGTAAAGTGTATGTAGGTGAAACAGGACGGTCTATATCCAATAGCCTTAATAAAAAAAGAAACAAATTGTACAATCTGCAGTAGCTTAGCACCTGCATTGCTCAGGTCACACCTTTAATGTAAAAGAAACTAAGGTGTTAGCATCAGTGTCTGGTTTCTTTAAACGTAAAATTAGAGAATTAATCGAAATTTGTAAATATACAAATAATATTAATAGATATGCAAGTTACAGTCTACATCATACGATTGTAACGCTTTGCTGAACACCAGTTGAGTATAAATACCCACGGTTTAAACCCAAGAACCACGATTTGCAACTTGATAAATAAAGTTGAATTTTGTCAAAAAATTGTGTTTTGTAAGTTAATCTAGGGCTTTTCGAACCATCTGTTAAGTTTAATAAATAATTACTTTTGCGCAAAATCTATCTTTATAATGTTTAACTTACCACTTAGGAAGCTATTTTATGTGAATAATCTAATTCATATTGTGCTAACTTACTTTTCGTAATAGATTTTTAAATATGTTGTCTTAGGATATAGGATTTGAAATTAATAATTCCACCAATTTACTAAAATCTGTGACAATGAATGGCAAAACTCTTCAAATAACACAAAAGTTTATGTACTATGTAAGTCATAACGGAACCAACACCACAGATCCATCTGGAGCCTACATATTTAGACCTGATGGTGAGGCCATCTCTTTTGGTAATCCTTCCATCACTTACAAGAAGCAAGGAAAAGTAGTCGATGAAGTTCATCAGAAAGTAAATGATTGGATTGTCCAAATTATTAGAGTTTATAAAGGAACTCATAATTATATCGAATTTGATTGGCTGGTAGGACCGTTAAATATGTAAGTTGTAAATTATATTTTCGTGTATTCGAAATAGCGAATAACCCTAAAATCCTAAAAAATTTCAGATACACCAAATAAATTTTAAAATACTTGGTTTCTAGAAAATACTCGATACATCTTAACAGTGGTTACAAGGAGGCATCTGTTCACTTTAATATGACTTTTGTTGACAGTGTAAAAACAATTACTTTTTTCTTTTAATTGGGCTGAAGTCAGTTTCTTTAAAGGGATTTAATGAAATTAAAACATTTTTGTTTTTTCACTAACGTTTCGTTTTATTTCACTGAAATCAACTTCAGAAAAAAGAAAAAAACGAAAATATGATATTTTTGAAGAAAAATTTTAGAAATTAAACTATAATTCCTTAATACTTTAAGGACTATTTATTGTGAACAGCTTATATTACGAAAATAACTATTTAAACTAAATTATTTGTTGCGTTTGTATTTGTATTGTGCTAAGAAAACTTTAAAGTTTAACAAGAGTTTTTTTTTTGAAAATAAAGAAATAATACGTAATAAAGTATGCAACATTCTTACAAACTACAAAAACAAAATAAATTCTTCAAGAAAAAAATGCATATTGTATAAAAGAAACAATGCAATTTTTAAAAGATAATCATAATTTATATATTTTAACCTCCGATAAATGTAACAAAATTGAAATAATGGAAAAAAATGAATATAACGCAGAAATTAATAACCTGCTACACGACGGATCAACAAACAACAAAGAAATATGCAAACTAAAATAAACTATATGATAAATTCATGATTAAAAGAAATCTAATTCCAAAAGAATTAAAGACATATTAAGCTGTCATAGTGGTCATGCCCCGCAGATATATGGTCTACGACAACTCCATAAATCAGACACTCCACTCCGCCCAATTGTTAGCAATATACAATCACCCACTTACAATCTTTTAAAATATCTATCTAACATTTTAAATAATTTACTTGTTAAAAATGAATTTTACGAAAAAATCTCTTGGTCTTTCGTGAATATATAAAAAATAAAATACTCCCCCGAGAACCCATACTAATATTTTTCTATGTAATATCACTATATACAAATACTATTGATTTAGCCAAATAATGTATTGAAAATAAGTGACGACAAATAAAGGATACAACACCTTACCAAAAAAAAATTTTACAGCTTCCACTAAGCTATATCTAACACATACAATCACATATATGGCGTTGCTATGGGACCTTCTATTTCCACCACTATTGCAAATTTAGCAATGAAATATTTAGAAGAAAATATAATTAAGCAACTAAATTACCTTTCTTTTTCAAAAGATATGTAGATCATTCAAAAATTTTCACGAAAGGATTAAATTTACTTGCGAAGACGAAAATGATAAGTCCATAAATTCTCTAGATTTAACTATCATCTATAATCAAAATGGCAATATAGAAACAATATAGTTCACAAGAAAAATTTGGTCTGGAAAATATTTAAATTATAACTCTAATACTCTCTGCTCTCAAATCGAACAATTAAGTTCTCCCATCCACAATTCATACACCAAAATAAAAAAGTTAAAACCACTTTAGCAAATAACAACTACCTCAGAAAATTTTCCAACAGATAATAAAAATAGAATATAAAAATATTATAATGGTAATATTCCGCTAAGCAGCAATTCATCATTGACCCAAAAAAATAAACCTGAAAATAAATATCCAATAAAAAAAAATTAAAACTACATAATATTCTGATTGTCGAAAACCATCTAACAATTCAGATATTCCTAACGGCGAGCAAGCAAACGTTGTTAACAAAATTAATTACCTCGACTTTAATCAGGTATATATTGGTCAAACCAAACAGTATTTAAAAAATAGAACCCAAAATCATAAATGTAGTATTCAAAGAACAATACAGCACCAGCACAACATAGAATTGAGAATTTACATAACCCTGATTTTAATAGTATCGAAATAATAGGAAAAGAAAGTACTATAACTACAAGAAAAGATCCATTAAAGGAATGGTCTATATAAAAGAAACACTAAATACCAGGAATTTCGGAACTGAAATGAGTAATCTCGGAAATATTTATGACCACCTTATTACGACATTAAATTGCAGATGTTGACAACTCTTTTTTTTTAAAAGAAAAAGCCCTTGTTCAACTTTAATTTTAGTTTGCTTTAAGCAATACTGCAGACAATAACTTATATAAATACTACACCTAGGAAAAATGTAACAAATAAATTTAGTTTAAATAGTTAGTTGAGCGAAATAAGTTATTCACAGTAAATAGTTCTTAAGGTAAGAATATTATAATCTAGTTTCTAGACCTTTTCATCAGACATACCATGTTTTCGATTTTTTTCAGTTAAAAACTACTCTGAAGATGGTTTAAATTAACACGAGGTGTGGCAATTAAGTTGCGGAAATTTAGTTATAGCTCTGGAACTGGCAACATTGCGTCCTTCGTCAACATTTGTCTAGAGAGGGGGGACCTTCTTTTTAGTTTTAGTCTAAGGTTGAAGTCGATAGCAAGTTTGATTTATGTTTTATGCGCATATTTCGAAAGTAACTTTTTTAGTGGCGTCGTGAAAATGCGCATCTCATATTACAAGCAACGTGTTGTGATTCAATTTTTAGTGAAATCTGGCGAAAAACCCTCGGAAATCCTCCAAAAATTGCAGATGGTGTATGGAGACGACTACATGTCGCAAATGCGCGTGTTTGAATGGGCGAAGCGGTTCAAGGAAGGGCGTGAACCGGTAGAAGACGATCCACGTGAATGAGCTCCCATCACCTCTCGTACCGACGCGAATGTCGACCATTTGCTCGCGCTGATCACGTCGAACCAGCGTTTAAGCATTCGTGCGTTGTTTGACGAGTTAAACTTGAAGCGAAACTATTTGCAAGATGTTGCACGAGAATTTGAACATGCGAAATGTTTACGCAAATATGATGCCAAAAGTTCTCACCCATGCACAGAAACAAACCGAATGAGTTGAGTAGTCAATGGAGATGAGATCTAGATATTTGAGTATGACCCCAAGACCCGTGAGTTGCAGTGGGTGAAAAAGGGTGGGGAGCGGCAAACGAAAGCGAAGATATCCAAGTCGCGACAAAAGGTAATGTTGATTATTTTTTCGATATCTGCGGTATCATTCATTGTGAATATATTCCTACCAGTCAGACAGTGACTGGACAGTTCTATGTTGGCGTCCTGGAGCAGCTGTGGGCCCGCATTTCCTTGTACGACCCAAACTAGCCGAGAACGGCTGGATCTTGCACCACGACAACGCACGAGCTCATTCCTCGTTCATCGTGACAAAAAAATACATTCCAACGTTGCTGCACCTACCCTATAGCCCCGATATTGCCCCCTACGACTTTTTTTTCTAACCGTTTCATTTAAATTCCTGTAGGAAAACTGACCGCAACCCATTAAAAGAAACAATAATTGCTTAGTTGTACAGTTACATAGTATGAGCCACACGTTTTCAGCATCATATAATAAAAAAACCCACAACTCAATTCCTATGTATAAGCAGAAATGAGTCTTAATATACAGAGCTTTTAAAAAAATCACATGAAATTTTATTTTTCATCATTATTTATTTTGCAATATACAACATGCCAACATGTTTTCCAGTCTTCCAACAGTTGCGCTATATGATATAGACTTAAGTCTATACGGTAAATTGCATTTGATCCTTAATGGTCTCAAAACGAGGTCTCAGCAGTGGAAACCTGAGCTTCGGCAACAAGAAGTCACACCCTGCCATACCAAGTGAATTCGGTGGTTCTGGAATGATGTTGATTAAATTTTATCCAAAAACTCAAGAACAAGAAGTAAAGTGTGGGCTAGTACACTATGGCTCTTTGCAAATGGTCTCATGCAAATATAATGGCTCAATAATATTATATGAGTTAAATGAGAGTAGAACAAACAGCCGAAAAAAAAACATCTAAAAAAGGCAACTATCACAGTATGGACGCGTGCAGAGGATGGAAAATGGAAGGCTTCCAAGACAAGTTCTCTGCTGGGCACCACTACACAGAAAACTAACGAGTCCGAAACCGACATGACAAGCAGAATTTTAGAAGCCATGGCCGAACTAAATCTGACAATGAAACAGTAAATAAGATTAGAATCTAAGAATGGGACCGTGTAGACTAACGTTTTAAACCGATTCAGGAGAAAAAATTAGTGGTTTGGCAGCTCAGAACGAACTCTGAACATTAAACATAACTATTATACTTTAACATGCTTTTTTTGATCCTTACTTTCATTCCGATGATTGTTGCGATGTTTTCATGTTCAACTCGTATACTATCTGATCGCTGTTAGTAATACGTTTCACCACCTTTCCTGCTGTTATACTTGACATGCCTGCACCATACTACATATATTAAATTCAAAATTTTAAATGAAATTCCATCCCATAGACTGCATTGTAAACGTCATTTTGCAAGTAACACGAGCTTCTCCTTTTTTTTTATTTCATTGAAGTGCCATATGTAGTACCATCCGAAATTTTACAAATAATATTATAAAATATATCGACAGTGATACTGCAGGAGTATAATTAATGTCAGCAGATGTTCTCTAGCAATAATTGTTGATATGTTTGGTTAATTTTCTGAGAAGAAAATATTTCAAAATTTATTTGCGGTGCCTCCTAAATAAATCAAAATACAAAACTAGACTAGAAACATTCTGTTATTTATCATATTCTCATCAGAAATTTTATTCCTCCTCATATCAATACTGACAGACGTAGCGCGAGTAGTATTATGAGATGGAAAATTAAAATATGGAAAAATACTAACAGCATTTATCTAATGAGGAAGAAGGAAATTTCAAGTGTATACCTATACCTCCGATAAAGTGTCCTTTTATGATTTTCACTTCAATTAACGTCGCAAACATAAAAATTTAATCATAAATTGTATATTTTTAAGTAATCTTATTTTCATTACGTTCATATTTTAGATCTGATAATCATGGAATTGAAGTTATTACCAGATTTACCGTCGACGATTTCCAAAATAACAAAACATTTTATACAGACTCTAATGGAAGAGAAACGATTCAAAGAGTATTAAATTACAGACCAACATATTCCTACAATTCTTCAATTGAACCGATTGCCAGTAACTACTATCCTGTTACTGCTAAAATCAACATAATAGATACAGCAAAAAATTTAGAAGTTGCTGTTTTAAATGATCGCTCTCAGGGTGGTAGCAGTTTGGGGGAAGGACAACTTGAAATAATGGTATGTAGACAAAAACAGTATGAAAAAAAAATAACGGATTATACAATTTTTCTTCTCCTGCTAATTTTTAAATTGATAATATGACATAAAATTGAAGAAGGCGGATGAGTATGAGGAAAGAAATATTGTTAATTAAATCATATTTAATTTAATTATATTCTCTTGTTGACATTTTTTTTTAAATTCTGTTATGAAGTTTGTGGTACAAAATTGAATAAAAATTTAGTCATTTATAGCTTCGTAACTAGTGATTAAATAGATAAAACATATTTTAAATAGCTAACTCTTAATTCAAATTAAAATTTCTGAATCAAAAGTATCATTATGAAGTAAGAAATCTCACATGAAAGTGACATCTCAGTTGTAGCGTGTAGACTACGTATTTAATTTCTTGATTTAAAAGTAAAAAAGAGGAAGTGGTTTACCTTTGCTCTGTATTCAGAGCAGCTACAAACCATATTTATAAAATAAAGATCAAGATCATCCCTATTTACACCGGTCTCTATTTTCATAGAACCTGTATTAAAAAAGTGCCATAAACATTATAAATACTCTCAGTACTTCAAACCCTCAACTTAATTTAGTTATTATTATTTGTATATTTTAGGTTCATCGAAGAACTCTTAGAGATGATAGCAAGGGTGTTGAGGAACCCATGAATGAAACTGAGTTTGGACAAGGAATTGTTGCACGAGGACAGCATTATTTAATAGTAGGACCCATTTCACAAACACTGAATGATGGTATGTCATGTGATTTGCGATGACTGACTAACAGTGGGAATGGTGGCTTCTTGGCCTTGTTTGACGAAATAGTTCACTATAGGTCATATAAAGTTTAAAAAAAAAGCTCTTCACAATTCAGGATCAGGAAATTACTTACCTCTGTTGATATCGATATTTTTCAAAATATTTTCATTAATAGGTCCCCAGTCGAAATCACAACTGACTGATAAATAGTAGTACCTTTTTACTCAAACACTACTAGTTTTTGAGTGGATAATAATGGTATTATAAAACAGTTAAAAATTTGAACACATAATTCAGATCTAATCGAATTACTTGTAATAGAGCTATAGCAAGAGTCTCAATGATAAAAAAAAAAATGTTTAGACATTATAGTGTGCCCATTGGATACTGAATATCTATAAAGTAAAATTATGTCTGAGTTCCTGTAAACCTCAAATCTCAATGTTTCCCTAGTTGTACTTGCTTCAGTTTGTTTACCTTAAATATTTTTAAAAAACTAAATTATTAAAAAATGATGTTAGATTGACAATAAAAGTTAAATTTTTCATGTGCCAATCTAGATTTCTCCCTTAGACACTGAAAAGCCTATAGAGGTAGGAATAAAAAAAATTTTTTTCATTATGTTAAACGCTTTACTGCGAAAAAATTAAGTGACAAACTTGGAGAAATAAACAGATATTTCACTATTTTATGAAGAGGAAACCTTGTGTTGTGTGTTCCCAAAAACTCAAGAACTACTAAACCAATCATTACCCAATTTTAACTGTTGCTTTATTATATATTCCAAAGTGCCATAGGCTAGGTTAAGATAAAATGTTATCTATTGAAACGTGTAAATAAGAGAATAATAACATGCTATAGTTTCTTATTCCGACAGTTAGGTTGCAAACTATTAAGTTCTCATGGTCCTTCCTTATGGTAAGCCAAGGTCGCCAGAATGGGAGATTTTCTTCGCAATTTTGGGAAAAAAATTATTTTTTTAAAATTTGGGGATAACGAAAGTAAGAGGAAATTGTCGGGTAAAATATAATTATAGGGAAATCTTAAGACACAGCTGATGGATTAGTTGTGTTCATAATACCAGATAGTTTGATTCGAGCTTAAATTTTCTTGTACAATGTTTATTAACCGATTTCTAAAAGAATGAGTTTCTATATTTAACCGCGGCACGGATTTCATTGAAATTTTTTGTGTATGTTCAGTAAATTGATTTTTGGTGGTTTTCTCCAAAATTGGTATGGAGGAGTTTTTGCAGTCGTACATTAGGAATCAAAAATTATTTAAAAAATCATTACTGAGGATTAACAAATTTTGTGGAATTTCTTTCAAACTGGTATAGAGGGATTTTTGAAAGTGTAAATTAAAAATCTGAAATTATTTTTCCAAAGTCGATTTGGCGGAGTAAAAATTTAACATCTCTCAATTTTGTTCAAAATTTGTTGCTTGGGGGTTTATGAGAGTGTAAATAGCAAATTAAAAATTGTTTTAGAAAAATTTAATTTGGCAGATGCAATATGGCGGTTTTAAAAATTTATATTTCCGGATTAAGTCAAAATATAACAACGCAAGATAAAATATGTCGGAGAAATTTACAGCCAGATTCACTAAAAAGATTTAAGATTTAAATCCGATCTAGTTGCCATGAAATTTAAATCTTATAGTTGGCCAGTTTTGTTTTGCTTATAATATGGTCATAATTTATATTAGATATGTCAACAAATGAACGCTTATGTAGGGATATTAAGGATATGAACCTTGCGATAGAGCCTTGAAATATTTAAGAGAAATTGTTGCATCCTGAAAACAAATAAAGTTCTCCATTTTTGCCGTTTCAGTATTAAAACAAAATGATTTTTATGCTTTTATTTTTAAGGTTTAAAATTTACTTGACTTACTGTTACATTTGTCAATTTAAGACTTCAGCTGTTAATTTAGGGTGGTTTTAAATTTAATCCATGTTAGTGAATCCGGCTGTTAATGTCTTAAATTTTTATCATAGCGGTATCGGGGGGCCTAGGTCACGCCTCTTAAAAATTAATTTCTTAAAATTCAACACAGCAGATTTACTATTGCAAGCTAAATATGTGTTTGGTACAATTGCATTTAAAACTAGTATTCGAAGAATTCTCAGAATCAAAGAATTTTTTTTTCAATTTAGTCTGGTCTACACTTAGGCAAAAAAAAAATGGCCTTTTTTGCGACCTTAGAAACTTAAAAATTGAACCGGCATCTAAAAAATCACTAAAAGCAAAATATAATAATATAAATTTTTATATGAAATTAAAATTTTTGAAGTCGGCGATAAATTTTCACTAAATGAAACAAATAACTACTAACACCAGGTACATATAAGCTACGGTAAGAAAGCAATTACAAATAAAGTATTTCTCATGTTTTGTTAGGTATTAATTTGTCGCCTACTTCAAAAATTTCAATTCCATAGAAAAATTTAAATTGTTATTTTTCGCTATTTAGGGCTTTTTAGAATTGTTTATATTCTTGGTTATATGGAGCTACAGTTAGCACCTCTTCAATTTCATTATAGCTTTTAACTGGTAAGATACTGATATTTTCAATAGAGCAAAAGACAAACGTGAATCATCATGAAACAAGTAACTTACTGAATAATATGAGGCTATATATAAATTTACAGCCCTAACTAAAATTATTTTCAAACAATAATAATAATAAATATTCAATAATTTTGCCCATGAATGTATACATGTAAGTAGGAAATAAATACAGGGAAGAAATCTAAATCTAGAAAAACTGAATTAAGTTAATAATATTTATGATTAGAAAAACCTAGAAAGAAAAAGTTTTTTTTTTATTTTCAGAATCTAAAAAACAAAGATCAAACTTAAAACCAAAAGAGAAGAGATGATATGCAGAAGCACAAATATTCATAAAAAAAAAATTTTTAAATTGTATAATATTAGAACAGTTTATATATTTTCATTAAGTAGTATCAGTATATTATATTTTATATTTTTAGGTGAAACTGTTATTGCTCAAGAACGTTTGGTTGCTCAACAAAGATTGCTTCAACCCTGGATTGGTATTGGAGATGCAAGTAAACTTACTAGTCAAGCAATAAGTCAGCTAGTAAACTCAACGGTAATATTACAATAGTACTTTTACTGAAAAAAATTTAAATCGTTAACAGAAGAAATATGTTTTATAAATATACAGGCGGAAAGAGAGGAAAGTAAAAAATTAAAGCCGTTTAAATATATATAAAAATAATATTTAGGCAAATGGCAAATTTTGAATATATCCTTACCTAATCGAGTTCTACAGGGTTGTTCCGAAACGGTTTAATTAAAGACGAATGGAAAGTGATGTCAGATCCGGGTTTTCTGCAATCTTCCGTACTACAATTCTTCTATTTCATTATAAATTCCGTATTCCAAAGATGACAACAACTGTCAAATAACGATGTCACTTATAAATTTTTTAAAAGAAACATCCTATGTGTTATCAATTATTTTAAATCTCCAATAAATTTATAATATCTGTTGTATAGCATACCTCATGGGTTTCGAAATTACCGACAATTGAAGGTATGAACACTCGGAAAGTACTTTCCGCAAATATTAATGAGGAATATCGTGGTCATCTAAAAAGTTCGGTTTTGTACCTAAGACTGCGGTCTTTAAATGGCCCCAAATATAGAAATATAAAAAGGTTAGATCGGGTGACCTCAGAGGTCATTCAAGGCGCCCTCTTCTACCTATCCACCTTCTAGGAAACGTTTCATCTAGATAGTCTCCAACGTGTCTTCCAAAATGCTCTGGAGCCCCATCTCATTAAAAACAAATGTCATTTCTTAATATTAAGTCGTTGTGTTGACCATATTTCATAGCAAATTTAAGTCGGAATTAGCGGTCAAATTTTCATGAAAGAAGAAAAGCCTTATAATATGGTTTCCAATGATACCGGTCCATATATTTTAATTTAAAGGTGCAATGCCGAGAGAAATCAATAATTATTTTAATTCTACTGCGATAGAATCAAAAACTGGATTAACTTAACTATATGTAAATTTTATTTTAAAAAGGAGCTTAACCTGGTCAAAAGGTATGATTTTACTTATTCATCAAAACACTTATTCGGTACAATAATAATTCAAATACTAAGAAGCTATATTCCTCTTAATATCTTAAGTCTTTCCGCTCTATCAGCCTGACCAGTTTCTTATTAAAGACACTGGAAAGGTTGGTGAATCAACACATTAAAGAAAGAATAATGGTGCAATATCCCTTACATCCTTTGCAGTTTGCCTATCAGGCAGGAAAATCCACATATGCGGCGCTACACCGACTCGTCACAAGAGTCGAAAACGCGCTGTTGGGTGGACGATCTGCCTTAGGTACCTTTATCGATATCGAGGGGGCGTTCCACAACACGTCTCACGATTCAATATGCAATGCTCTACAATGATGAGGCTCTAAATCGACGGTAGTTGCATGGGCCTATGCTGATAACCTGGTCATTTTGTCCCTGGTCGCGATATCCGGAACCTGGAAGCGCCAATGATGCGAGCCCTCCGGATCGCGGAACGATAGTGGCATGGAGAAGAGCTCGGAATAAACCCAGACAAGGCCGAGATGGTACTCTTTACAAAAAAAGAGGAAAATGGGAACACTTCCCACAATTACATTGGTGGGAAGGACTCTTCAATTTAGGGGGACAGTTAAATACCTGGAAGTAATTCTGGACTCACGACTGAGCTAGAATGATCATATTGAGGCTAGAACCAAGAAAGCCATATGTGCTTTCTGGGCTTGGAAACGAGCCTTTGGGTGTATATGAGGACTGGCACCTAAAGTGTTATTTTGGATATACAATATGGTGATCCGCCAATGATAACGTACACCGCAATTGTATGGTGGCGAAGTACAACAAAGCGCAAACACATTCTTCAACTTGACAAAGTTCAAAGAATGGTTTGTGTGGGAATATTGAGTCCGATAAGGACTGCTCCCATCAGGGCTCTTGAAGTCCTGGTGAACATGCCTCCTCTTCACTTAAACATAGAGAACGAGGGCCTAAAGACTGTTTATTGTCTCAGTTGCCTGGAACATCTTGGAATTGGAACGGGCGGCTAATTAGGTGTCTGGGAAAGCGCGGTGGAGAGATGTCCATGCGGACAGATTACATGACGTTCTCTTTTAAGACCCAACCTCTCCCTGAAGATATTTCTGCCAAGTATAGAGGATTGGGAGGGAGAACAAGATCTTTCGAAAAATGAATCCTGGTGGTATACTGATGGATCCCGACAAGATGAAAGAGCCGGAGCAAAAGAGTTCTACCCTCTCGGACAATGTGCGAAAATCTTTACAGCGGAAATTTATGCTATTCTGCAGTGTGTCTATCTTTGTGAGAGGGATATAGGCAGGAATAGGGTAATAAATAAATGTTCAGACAGTAAGGCTGCGATATTGGCACCGAAGTCCAGTGTCGTAACTTCGCGACTGGTATCTGAGTGCCAGGACATACTAAATAATACGACAAGAAACGGCAGCACAGGCAGACTCGTACGGGTCCCGGGTTACACAAGCATACGAGAGAATGAGGAAGCAGACTGTCTGGAAAAGTTGGGTTTGGCAACTGAACCGTATGAATCCCAACCAATACTACATGTACAAATTGCTGTTGGCAAAAGGGATTAAAATTGTTGCTAGAAAGCAAATTTACTGAATCATGGATGGAAGCTCCTGGAATGAGGTGTGCTAAGGAACATATAACTGGGCCTAGCGCATGGCGTACTAAGGAGCTTCCCGCCTTGGGAAGGAAAGAGCTGCGAATTGTGGTGGGATTGTTGACAGAACATTGTCACCTCAGGGGCCATCTTCATAGAATCGGTGTCGAAGATGACCCGACGTGCAGATGGTGTTTGGAAGAGGATGAAACTGTTGACCATGTCCTCAACGAGTACTCAGCACTTAACGGACCGAGACAGAGATATTTCGGAGATACAATTTTGTTACCGGAAGCAGTTAGGCAAGTTCAACTAACGAGGCTTCTTGGATTCGCAAAGGCCATCGGCTTCGAATAACCTGCAGCTATGGTGGGATGTAAAGGGCCCAATGGCGGCCTAGACATCGATGATCTAGTATCATCACCCTTTTTGTCACAAATTTATTCATTCCTCTCAGATTTACCAGCCCAAAGGCTTCGCACTCCCTCCAGGGATTATTGACTCATACCAGGTATACAAAGACACCAAAAGTATGAAGCTGTATGGGAACTTTTTCCATGTTATCGGGACCTAGGTGCGTGGTCGTATTATTATTATTATTATTATTATTGTATTTTAGTATTCCGCTCTCAAAAAGGAACTACCAGAAAATATACACATCTTAACCTTGGAACCATGGACTTCTTCTAGTTACATCTTACGATTGGAACACATTTTGGAAAAAGGCGATGATCCTAATCTGTCAAAAACCACAACTATTAATCTGGAGGTAATAAAACTTAGTTTTCAGTAAATTAAAAAAAAAATGTCAAACTCGAGTTACTCCATATTAGTAGTTACAAAATTAAATTTTTAATTCTTTTTGCAGACTTTATTTAAAAATTTCACGGTGAAAAATATTATTGAAACAACTTTAGGAGCTAATCGAAAGTTAGATTCCAAAAAGAGGAACTATGATTGGAGCTATACGTCGGGATACCCTGTCAAACATGCACAAGAGGATCTAAATGCAAATCAAGTTGAACTATCACCAATGGATATTAGAACTTTTATAATAGAATTAAATAACAATTAAATTTTATGTAATACAGCTATTTAAACTGCAAATGTCTTTTTTTATTTTTTCTAATATATTATGTAAAATTTTACATAATATATTGTTATTTTATGGAATACTTTCATATAAATGATAAATCACCCTAGATGAGGTGTAATTAACCGATCACTGATAATGAATTATTCCGTAGTAATTAATAAAATATTATACCAACAGAAGAAAGTATCCTCTTTAGAGGCACAAAAATTTATCATACCATTTACTTGTTATCAGGTTACGAAATGTTTAGAAATAAACACAAAAGAAATTACCTATTTTTTGGACAAACCGAACCTTTTTCAAAAAAACGCTAATAAGTGAAAAATAACACTATTATTTTTTATGTGTAATTGAAATTTTTATAATTGCTGGAAAATTAATATACAAACAAATCTGTTCATAGAACAAAGTTGTCACGGTTCAATTTTGCACTTAAGCTCACTATGTCTAATTAATTTAATTTAACCTTATTTTGCAAATACTGTCGTTATGGGCAACACAGTATCATTTTCCTTAAGTATTTCCCAGGAATTCTTTGAAGACAAGCATTTCATTAAGTACAGTTTCAATTAATTTTATTTGCCATTATTTTGTCCTACTTTAGTATTTCTCTACACTGTGCTTAGGTATTTTCTTATCAATATCACTTTTTTTATTCAGGTTGATCTTGTTTTTTCCCGGCCATTTACCTGTACATTTGATGGGATTATATGTATGTTGGGTTGCAGAAATCAGGAAATTTCTATTGTATTAATATATATTTCTTGAATTTAAAAATCACTACTGGGATACTTATTAGATTTATTACTTTTATTTTGACTGGAAAATGCTAATGATTAACGATTTGGCTTAACTAACAAATGCATTTTAGCCGACTGTTGTTGCCCGGTGTCTTTCTTTTTGAGCTGTCATTTCTTTCATACGTGGATTAATTTAAGGTCCAAATGAGACTTAGAATAACATAACGCTTGGTTTTAAATTATGCTTTAATTTCCCTAGGTAAAAATCAATGTTGAGCTGACATTTCTTTCACACGTGGTAATAGAACGCGTCTAACGGAAGTCGATTAGGGCTCAAGCAGGGCCATGGTTATAAATGGACGCCGTTTTGCCTTGAATTTTTCACTTTTTCCTGGTTTGATTCGGCCGAAGCAGCTGCAGACTTTCATCTCAGTTTTTAGTTGCCAAATTTCTGGGATTCTGAGATGGAAAGTCGAAAATTATCCCAGTAATTTTGTTGAGTTTTGGTTTACCGTATCTTTTGCCAGATTAGCAGTTATGATTTTTTTTATCGGGATAAACCTGGAGACAGGGATTTTGGGCCGTTTGCATGAGTCAACGAAGGAATCAATATGACCCCAGAAGATCGGGTAAGAAACTTTAAAATAATTGCTGTTAAAACGATCTTGCATAGTTTTTTTTTATTTATTAAAAGATTTCAGCTCAAAATTGATTTTTATCTAGGGAAATTAAAGCATAATTTAAAACCAGCCGTTATGTTATTTTATGTCTCATTTAGACCTTACGTTAACTACCTGCGAAAGAAATTAGAGCTCAAAAAGAAAAACACCGGACAACAACAGTCGGCTCAAATGCATTTGTTAGTTAAGCCAATTCGTTAGTATTAGCATTTTCCAGTCAAAACAAAAATAATAAATCTAATAAGTATTCCAGTAGTTATTTTTTAAATTCAAGAAATATATATAATAATACATCAATGGAAATTTCCTGATTTCTGCAACCCAACATACATACAATCCCATCAAATGTAAATATAAATGCCCGGGAAAAAACAAGATTTATCTGAATACAAAAAAAAGGTAGCAATAAATTTGATATTGATAAGAAAATACCTAAGCACAGTGTAGAGAAATACTAAAGCAGGACAAAATAATGGCAAATAAAATTAATCGAAACTGTACTTAATGAAATGCTTGTCTTCAAAGAATCCCTGGGAAATACTTAAGAAATATGATACTGTGTTGCCCATAACGACAGTTGTATAAAAGTATACCAGAGAAAAAATTAGTAGGCCGTAGCAAATCTACTAGCTTGAAGTTTAAGAAAATAATTTTAGATTCATCATCTACGCCTCCGATAACTCCCCCAAAAATATACAAATTATTTATCCCGTAATATTTGATCCACGATGTTTCTTAAAATTATTTTAAATCTTACCAAACTGACCAGCAAGAAAATTTTTCATTTTAAAGATTATGCAACTGCAAATTTTGAATAAAATTATACCAGAAAAAAAATTAGTAGTCCATGCAAATCTACCAGCTTGAAATGCAAGAAAATAATTTTAGATTCATAATCTACGCCTCCGATAACTCCCTCAAAAATATGCAAGTCATATTTTATCCACAATGATGAATTTTACGAGATCAATTTTAGATCCGTGATATATATATATATATATATATATATATATATATATATATATATATATATATATATATATATATATATATATATATATCCCAAAAATTTACTAATACCAATTCAAAAAATGTCAATTTCATATTGAATTAAGAAATAAATAAATAAATTCGTTATCTACGCCCCTAAAACATCCCACATTAATTTTGGACGAATTTGGGAAAATATAAAATATTGACTGCCATATATTGGATCCGCCTTATTTGGTTTTAAAAAATAATTTTTAGATTCATAATCTGCGACCTGGAAACCTTCATATTAATTTTAGAGAAAATTAGAAAATTATATTTTTTTCCACTTTATCAGAGGTGCCATCCTGGATTTTACTGAATCAACTTCAGCCAAAATTATATGGGACCTCCCTTAGAAATAAATTCCAAAACATTTCATTTAAATCGGTAGAGTCGTTCCAAAGTAATCGCTGTACAGGGTTTGTATAAAAAATATCGGGAACATTCTTTTCTTAACGGGACTCAAGTCGCAGCGCGCTCAGTGGTGTGGGGCGTCGGTACAAGGCGCTAGAATGGTTTCAAGAAAAGAAAAACAACCGGTAGAATACCATTTTTAAAGCGCCCACCGCCCACTAAGAAATTTCGAGTATCATCTTAAAGTACGTTAAACAAATAGCCTCAACTAGAACTCAGACTGTTAGTTGTGATTAAAATTATATCCTTCTTTCAACTGCCGAACAACCAAAAGATCATATTAAATAAGCATGTCAACAACCTTCAACAGCATCCGATGAATTATGTACTAGGAATTAATTAAAATCACTCTTAGAATTATTGTTAAATTATTACATTAAATTGGATGACTAATCGATCTATTATCTCGTAAAAAGTCAGATATATCCTATTAATTATTAAAATACCTTTTTAAAAATATGCAAAAGTAATAAATCCTTCGATAAAAAAAAACCTATTAAATATTTGGGCGTTAAAAGTATACGACTAGGATGACATTTGCCAAAATATTGCCGCACCTTAGAACTTTACTGTTTCTCATTTGCGTATTTTTCATAAATAAACAAAAGGATCCACTTTCCAATTCAAATCTGTTAGTCAGAATTCCATCGTTAAAGTTGTTTCACAAATTTATCAAATATTATGTTGAATGGGTTTTTATCAAAAAAGTTGTCAGTGTATATCTTCAAAATTTTTAAAACTAAATGTAGCCACTTAGAAAACTTTTTATTTTTTTACAACCGTTTACATCTTATTAGAGTACTATTTGCACGAACATGACATATAAAACTGGACTGCTCATGATAATAATTTTTGACCCCCCCCCTTATTGGTCGCCATTAGATGCAATGATTTGTATGGCAACATTGAATTCCCTGATAGTTTCTTACATGGCGTGAATGTGTCGTGTATGAATGTCAATTATTATTCTAACAGATTTAGACAATAACTATATCTTCCTATACTATATCTAAAACAATAAATCGCTCTTCCTTGTTTTACTTAACAGGTTAATTGAGTATATTCAATAAAAAAGACCAGGATAATTGTTTCTATAAAACAATATTTAACTTCAATTTCTACTTTTAGTTTCCTCAAAATTATAATTTTTCTGTTTAAAGCAACTCCAATAAAGCAAAGTTTTTTAACTTTTTTGGAAAGGCGTAAATATGTAACAATTTTATTATTTTTAGATTACAAGCATGAAATGTCAGTTCTTATAAATAAATTAAAATGCTTTTTCTCTGACTTTACATATGTTATTTTTTACAATAAAACTATGATTTAGCAAATAACTAAAATGTGAAATATGCGCCAAAAACAAATCGAGACTAATTTTTTTTTTAAATATCTGTTTTAGAAACATCCTTATTCGGACATAGAGTATAAGAAGTTAACGGAAAAAAGTGTTAAGGCATTTATTTTTAAAAATTTTATATCATGATTTAATATAGTATATTATTTAATGTAATTAAAAAATTAATGTATCGAAATGTCCACATAACATATTGCAAAGTAACAGAGCTTCATCATTTAAAAATAGCTTCGATTAGGTCTTTGTTAAAATTATTTTCTCCTCAATGCTTTTAGGGAACTGATATGTTGGGTATTTATATAGGGTTAACAACATTCATAATAATCTTGACATTTCCTTCATAATAACGGAGCTTTAATTTAAAGGAAGTAAAGTAACATTATGTACTAAACCATTCTTATAAAAAAAATTAAACTCTAAAGGGGATAGTGTTAAAGCAGTTTATATTTAATTGTACACAACACAATATTTATTAAGACACTTTAAATATAAAAAAGCTTGTAAATACAAGAGAATTATTACCTGAGTACAGTCATTTTTAATCTAAATATATACATAAAGATTTACTAGCAACTTTAAATTTTTACACTAAGTCAAACTTTACATTTACTTAACTGTTTAAGGATCTGAAATTTCCTAGAGTTGAGTTTTTGAAATGGTAATGAATCGCAGCTTCTCACTACTTTGACAAAGGATTTTCATGACATAAATTTCCTATCTGAGCTAAAATCAAGAATTTTTGTTTTATTAATTAATAACATATTCAAACAACGGGTTATTATTTTATTTTTGGACAAAACAAATACATAAAAGGAAAATTTATGTAATTTCCAAACATGCTTAATAATATTAAAAAATTTCATATTATATGCAATCATTTATTTCTATTTTAATATGGCGGATTGGTTTTTAAACGTATAATCATTTTAAATTTTAACACCATACCAGTTTCGATGTTCAGCTTTATATGTCAGTGGAACATTAACTTTATGGTAAAACGATATTGTTGTTTGTTAATGCACACTTAATTCAGGACTTTTTTTTGTAGAGGGTATGTCATTAAGTCCAAGTTTAGTTGCTTCCAGATGTTTACATCAAACAGTACTTCGTAGTTTTTTTCAGCTTATTTGTAAGAAGCACAGCACAAATTTTTTGCTCATCTTCTTGTATAAAACTATTTCCAGAAAAATGCTCTGAACGGAGTTACTCATCTGGTGTATAAAAAAATTATGATCATGACCAATTTGCTTCAGCCCTTGAATTTGAAGATTCTTTTCTCTTAGAAAACTAAAATATTGATAGCATTTAAAAATTATCATACATCATATCCATAAGATTAAACTTGTTACCCTTAGATTTACAATTTGATTCTAAGGTAAAATTTTATATAATTATTATTGAATGCTTTATAACTTACCAATTAAATAAATTTCAATTTACCAGATGAGGTATTTGCACGTCTTACGATGAAGAATCACATTTTTTAAAATACCAAAAAAAACCTTAAAGTTCACGTTCCTGTTTGAAATTTTCAGGAAAACGTTACCTAAAGTGTGATAAAATCCATAAAACAGCAAAATCAAAAATAAATTTTTGTCAAAATGAAAAGTATTCAGTCAATGTCAAAAATACACTTTCCCCAATATCATGAAAACTTAGGGGATTCATTGTTGCCAAAGCAATTATTTGCACGTAATGGTACGGAGCATGGTGGCGTCATTTTTATTATAAGGGGAGGTATTATGCATGATCAGTCCAGTTTTATATGTCAAGTTCGTGACTATTTGTCATTGAAGTTTTTAATTTTAATAAATGATCTGTTAACTATTTTTCGCAAAAGCATATGCTTTTGCCACCTAAACAAGCATAACAAACCCAAGTAAAATTTAAATAAAATCACCTGAAAAATATTTTTATTTGGAATTATTAACTTTCACCACATACTAGATAAAATTTTTGAAATAAAACACTTACAATAAATATTTTAAACAAGTACTATTATTAGTACTCAGTTTTACACTAGAGGTTCCCAAACTTTTTTCTTCTGTGGGCTACCATCCAATCTTTTTGTTCTCCGTAGACTCTCCTTGACTTTCTAAGATTGAATTTTTAAAATTTTATCAACTTAAACGTGTTTTTGACATCTGATGATGGGACGCACACTACGATAAGTCGGGAATAGTTTGAAAAATATTAATGAAACAGATACTGTTGACGTTTTAGTATAAAGTGAAAAAGATTAAAATATAAACAAAGTGTTTTTGTTACAACTCATACCATGATTAATTAAAACGACAAAAAATCAAATCTTGTAAAATTCTTAGATAAATTATCCAGAGTGTCCGGAAAACGTGGGAAATCTTCGGGATATGCAAAAAACACGTGAAGGGAATACTACAAGTTCGTATAAACTTTTTTCGTATAGGCATCCTCTTCGGAGATATGGGGTCCTAAAGAGCTACAATGGAATCAAATTTTTTACACATAATTATTGAACCACCAAGTATATTTCAATTTTTTTTAATATGATGTATACCAGGTAAGATCCTTCAAATTAATATCCAAAAAAGTGTTGTGAATTACTCACAGCTGCAGGGACGGACTAGCTATGACACTCATGACCCCATTTTTTTACGCCCTGTATAAGAACTTTGGACAACGTTTTTTTACATACCTTTAACTATTGACTAAAAATTAAGTCCTCTTCATTCATGTCGTTAATCGGTTTTCGAAAAACATCATTTTATTTACATCATGTATTTGGTGTTTTTCGATAAAAAAAAATGCATCTTTGTTCCTATCAATTTTTCAGCCTTCATATTAATTTACTGATTTTTGGATTTCGTGGTGAAATTAAATGTGAAATAATTCGAAATATGGAATATACGTTTATTGAATATGCATCTGATGTTACGGTCTTGCATCTTCCAATGCTTTGGAAGCCAGGAGGTTATATCACGACAGATATCCTAATCGTACTCTTCCAAATCAAAAAACGTTTCAACGAGTTGATCAACGTCTATGGGAGAACTGTGAGGGATTCCATTTAATAAGATAATATTATCAAATTTCTTCATAATTTTAGGAAATTTTTGAAAAAGAAGTACTGATGCTGGTGGGAGAAGAACAGTACATATGCCGCAATTAAAAGAAAATATTTTAGATGCTGTAGATTACACTCCTTCAACGAGCTATCAAAAATTATCAGCGCAGTTTAGTACTTCAAAAACAAAGTACGTGAAGTTCTTCAAGAATGCAGTTAACAAACTGGCTATTGGATTAGCATCGAAATAATATAATTTGGAGTTTCTCCAGAACGCTTTTCACGATTTAGTAGAGCACTTACCATTTGAAACCCGTCGAAACATATACTACATGCACCATGAGGACCACCTTATTTCAAAGTTGCTGTGTAAGAGTACCTGAATAACGTCTATCAAAGCCATTGGATAGATGGAGGAGAACCTATTGCATGGCCCCCTCGATCTCCCGACCTAACGCCGTTGAATTTTTACGTGTAGGGACACCTCAAAACCTTGGGGTATTCCACTCCGGTCGATAGCATGGCGAAACTTCTACGGAGAATCACGTTTCATTATGATCAAATAAGAAACAATAACTCAGATTAATGTGGTGGGTACAGCAGTCCTCAATTTGTCGTGCCCGCGAGTGTATCAGACTTCACGGAGCCCATGTTGAAACCTCTTACGAAGTTTTTAACTAAGCAGTGAAATTGTAGTATTCTTTTCGCATGTTTTTTTCGTATCCGGGAGATTTCCCTCATTTTCCCGGACACCCTGTATATCCAAACAGAATCATTCCTTATATTCCAGTAATCACATTTTCTAGCAGGTGAGGATGATGACCAGAACGCAAAAATCTTCGATTACCATAAACTTTGACGATAGGTATAATACACTTTTAATGGGAAGGATGGGCCTGAGACTTTGGTAGCAGATTTTCAATAATAGATTTCAAATTATTCAGGTTTAATTTTAAATCTCTTCAGTCAGAGATTTTCAAACTGTTTCTTTTTCTTACAAGAAGATTAGCGACTGCTCTGAAATCTCTTCCCATGAGTTATGAAGAAGCTTTCAAAAAATGTCTTGCTATCGCTCATTATGAAGGATAAATACCAGTCTAAAGACAAAATTGCTGATATTCTTTTCTAAACTCCACCTTAAGTTCTTCGTTAGTTCTTATTCCGATCAGTCCTTCTAATATGACATCCAAATCGTTAATGAAGTGTTTCCATTGTTAAGACATCCTTAAATCTGGTTTTAAAATCTGTATCAGGGCGTTTAAATGTTGAACGTAGACCGAAACATCATCACCTAAAGGCAAGTCTGTGACAAGTTGGGAAATAGAAAATTCTCGCAGATCAATGGTTTGTTTCATAATGTTAATTCTGCAATCATAGACTTTGATTTTATTAAATTCAACAATTGCAAGTTAATCTGAATAAATCTGGTAAACACATCTGTTAAATAGGGAATGTTTGGATCTCATTTGATTACTTTTTTTTTCAAAATAGGACCTTTAGCATACGTATTATTGTAGCCGAAAAAGTGAATTTTTGTTATCCCGTTGTATTTTTACCATGAAAATAATGAACAAGTGTAAGTTCAATAGGCAGTTTTTCTGCTACATTTTAATTATGATAATTGTGCAAATTTTATAGGTATTAATACTTATACATTTTATTTAAAAATAATAATAATAATTCTTTTCAATTTCAAAATGAAGTACTGAACTATCTGATATTAAAGTTGTAGAAAGAAATTTATTTACTCGAGGTGGATGACAAAGTTTGCAGAATCGCCGAACTATAATTTAATATTAATGATGTAGCATGGAGAAAACCCATGACTTGGCCTTACTGTTTTGTCAATTTTGTTTATAATTCTGAATTAGTGTTGAAAAATAAATACATTTTTTATTCAAGAGGAGTTTATGTATTTTAGAGAAAGTACGTCCTTTTCTAACCGTGAGATTGTTAATTTATTAACAACTGTTGTGTATGAAATAATTAATTGTGTCAATTTTTTTTTTATTGGAGTTATAAAAGGAGTAATACTTCAGAAGGTTTCTTGCAGAACAATTAATTATATTGTTATTATATTATTTCAATAACCTATTAGACTTATCTAAATAACGTGTTTGTATATTTTCTTAAATTTTTAATCTTCAGGACCATTGATTGTATATCCAGTTGTGCAACTAATTTGACTTAACTTTTGTACTCTAATGCAAAAAATTATTGACAGAAATGGTGGTAACATCAATAATCTTTGCGTTATTATACGAGGGGGTTAATAAGTCCTTAAAAAATCCAAAAGATGACGCAGCAAATACCATTCTTCACTAAAACACTGTCAAAGTTTCAGCTATATTCACCGAGCGGTTTCATTTTAATTTTCTATTGAATTGAACAACTTTTCTTCACTACATAGTATAAAACAAAGTCGCTTTCTGTGTCCCTATGTCCCTTTGTATGCTTAAATCTTTAAAACTACGCACCGGATTTTGATGCGGTTTTTTTCAATAGATAGAGTGATTCAAGAGGAAGGTTTATATGTATAATAACATCCATTAAATAGTGGAGAAATACTGTTATTTTTGAGGTTCCTAATGTGATGTCGTTAATTATCATATTTTTTTCCGCTTACATTGCAAACGCAGGCTGAACCCTACGAGATTTATCAAAATAATGTACTAATTATTTGTACACATTGAAAAGGTCTACAGAAAACTCCGCGATGGTATATGTCTATCTCTCATGGATATCCCACAATAACCTTTTTTTGTCATTTACTTTTTACGACAAATAATGGCAAATTTTGAAGCGATTTTAACCAATACAGCATTAATCCTTATCCAATTAAATAGCTTAAATACATTGTTGATTTAATATAGATCTATATGGTCCTTTACAGCACAAGATTTAAATGAATATTTTCGAAGATATTACAGATTTAAAATTGCGGGAAGTAGCGCTTGCGGCGGTACTGGCCGACCGGGGCGGCGGCAGCGTGCCTATAAATAGCGCGTCGGAGGCCGATGTAATAATTGTTGTAAAAATAAAATAAATAGTCACAGTTTTTCTGTAGTGTATTTAGTATCAGCATTGCACCCGTGCGAAGCCGGGGCGGGTCGCTAGTTATTTATAAAAATGGAACAAAATTGAAAAAAGTGAGGCTTAACACCGAAAGAAATCAAAGCAGAGTTAGATGGAGTTCATGGCACATCTGCCACTATGTTTGCAATTATTTACAATTGGATCAATGAGTTTAAACGTGGTGATACATCAACAAAAGATGAGTATCGCTCAGGACGTCATGTAGAAGTGAGTACCTTCAAAATGGACAAAATCCACGACATTTTTTTAAGTAATCGAAGAACAAAATTGCGCACAATAGTTGCGGCCACAGGGATATCGAAAGGTGCAGTCATATCAATTTTACATGAAAAATTGGGTATGAAAAAAATTTCGGCAATATGGGAGCCGCATTTACTCACAGTTGAGAACAAACGCAGTCGTGTGGTCCCCTCTAAGGCTGTCTTGACGCGCATGCGTCGTAATTAGGACGAGTTTATACGTCTATACATAACCGTAGACGAAACATGAATACACTACTATACTTTCGAGACAAAGGAGCAGTCAAAACAATGGATTTTTAAAAACGAGAGCAATATCTAATATATATCTACTACTTCACGAGAAACATCTTTCTCTACTATCTTTAAACATACACAAATTCTAACTAGTCAAATATAAATAGACAATAGGTTATTTGCACACTGTAGGATGAGAGCCAACACGTTAACACTATTCCCAAATTCTCTGGCAGAAATCCTAAATCCAAAATTACATTTTATACAAGGATTTTCAAATATATTTTATTCAAATGATCCTCAAGAGTAACACTTATTATATAATTAATTTTAGGACTAGTATTATCTTATCAGCAATATTTCCTTAATAATTTTATCAATCATTGTTTTTGCTTTTTTGGCGTATCTTATTTTAAAAGAGTCTGCATCATAATTTAAAACCCTAATCTTAAGAGCCTCTTATACTGTAATAAAATACTTACGAATCATTTACGAAAAAGCCTTCATTGTGTGTATGTTCTCTTAAAAATAGGTAAGATTTTGTATTTTACTTATGTCTATGAATATCTAAATGGCTATTTTTTATAAAGTTAAAAATCCGATTCATCTCTAATTCTAATAAATTAAACTTACTTTACAATACTAGAAAATAATACAAGTTTTTAACAAGTTTACTGTTATATAACTTTTTTAATTTATAATATCTATAAAAACAAAACGAAAGAAAATGTCAGAATAAACACCATGTTTGTTTAGCTTTTACTAATGAATACTCAAGATATTGAATAAACCTAGAAAAGAGATATGTCGTTAATGACTGACCTGAGTGGTTCTTATATAACTTTTAATAGTTGGCATCGCGTTGATATAAACATGAGGACCGGACTTTAAATTTCCTTCTCAAGTTAATAAAAAATTATTGGACTTAAAAGCATTAAGGAGGTAGTAAAAAACATTAAAATATAGAAAAAACAACTTTAATTTGCCAAACTAGGGAAATTTCGAAATACCTACATCATATAATCTAGGTCATTTCAAGTCGTTAAAGAGTTCTCTGAGTACTTTGAGTATATAAGTATGTCACTGAATAAAAGCGATAAGGATAGAAAATATCAAAAAACATGCTTATAAAATCGGGCTTAACTATAATTGTTTCATCCGATTTTACAAAATTAATTTTTACTATACAAGACAAAATTTAATTTACTCGTAAAGGTTATTATATACTCGAAATTTTGAGAGTTTTGGCCAAATTTTTGAAAGAATCTAGATAATCTTGTTATAAATTCAGTCCATAATTAAATGATGTAAAAATGAAACAACAGATTTAAAAAAATTATAAAGGAAACTCACCACTAAATATTCCACAAGTTGTGGTCAAAATAAATTTAAAATTAAGCATTACTCCAGTCAATATTCAATAACAATAACCTTTAGACTGGTCGATTAAATCGTTTTAAATGTCTTCTAAAATATCTAAAGCAATCTAAAAAGCATTGGACCACTTTAGCGCTTTATTTTCTTATCCAATATCTATTTTTATATCGGTAGTTTCAAGTACTCTTCAAGTCAAGCGCCTTCTATAAATCGAATTAAATGGGCAAGATTATATTTGAAGCCCGCTGGGCTTATTAAGCAAGCTAGAAACGATTTAGGGTTGACTTGACCCAAGCGTGCTTCGATTGTGAAATAAAGCGCATTTGAAATCAATTGTTAACGTCAGAAAGATTGTGTCATGCATCAAATGGGCGTTAGTATATTATTTCGAATTATTTTTAAATTTTAAAAACACCCAAGTCAAAGGCTAAATGTAGAATAAAATAGTCTACTACTCACAATAGAAAACAATTGGTTTTAAATTAAAAAAAAAATATCACACACAAGCGTCATTTAAGTACAAAAAGTGCATCTGCCTATAAAGTTTTGCGAAAACTCCTTGAACTTGGCTTGAAGCCAAGGTCAAGTCATATTTAAGTCAGCGATATAAATTCCTGCAGTAATATTTCAAGTGGCTTAAATTTGAAGCTGGATCAAAAAGTGTCGATTTAAGCAAAGTCAATACATCATTTTATCAGGTTTCAGACCTCAAAAAGGCAACTAAAGATGACTATGGGGCTTTGTATCGATCTTTTGAAAAAAAAAAACATATTTTAATGGACTTTATAGCATTATATATTTTATAGTGTTAGTTCGTGTTTCTTGTTTGTTTAAAAATTCTTGCATCTCCCTCATTAGCCTCAGAAAGATTTCCTCGTTTGTCTTACGATCATCCTGGAAAACGCTGACTCTTCTTATGATTCTTCCTTGGTTCTTGGAGATCTGTTTGGCTATTTCAAAATGAAGGGCATAAGCAAGAGCCTCGGAAATTTTCTTCAATAGGGCCATTCTTAGAGTTTGACTTGTTTCTGGGTAGCGGAAACCATCCATAAAACTATTTACTGCTAACCCTTGCTTTATTTTTTCTAGACATGTTGGGTAAAATAAATTTATTAGTCTCATTATATCGGCTTCATATTCTTGAAGACTTCCGTTGTATTTTTGTCTTCTTTCTTGCAAACTTCTTGGAGGTGGGCAATCTCCAAAAACGTAACAATAAACTAAATCATTCGGCTTGTCTTCGGGAATGTTGCGTAGAACATCCATAGCTTCACCTCGTGGTACTAGAACAAGAACACGTGCCTTCTTCAGTGGATTCCAATTATTGTCGGCGGAGGCGGCTTCCAATTGACGAACATAATTTAGCCAAGATACTTTGCCGTCGAAGGTCGGTAGCTTCATCAAACTAGTTGCAGGAAATCATCTACCCTTATTGTACCTGTACTGGCTCCCTTCTCGATTTGCAAATGTAATTGTAGTATCTCTTTCTGGATTCATCATCTCATGTTGTACTTAGCCATGTGCGTATTCTCTTATTTTGATAATCTTCTGTTGCTTTTCTTGTTCTATGCGCTTCATATCATTTTAATCTTTTTAAAGTCTTCTTTTAATTCTTATTTCATCTTCTTAACTTATCTTAAGTTCTCGTCTCCTGTTCTCCAAATTTGCTTTTAGTTCTTGTTTTATACTTTCCTGATTTTTCTTAATGTCTTCTTTCAATTCTTGGTTCATATTTTATCGGCTTGTTTTCGGGTCACCAATTCTTGTTTGATATCAATTGGCTTGTCTTTAATTCTTGTTTCATATCGTCTTGATTTTTCATCATATCTTCTTTTAATTATTGTTTCATCCCTTGTTGGCTTTTCTTCATATCTTCTTGATTTGTTTTCATGTCTTTTACCATCATCAGTACCGATTTAAACTAGTTTGAAATTGCGCTTTCATGATTGCTTTCTGTTTTCTAGTTTCAACTGACATACAATTTCATTTCACTTTTTTTTTCTTTAACCTTTTTTAGATTGTATCCCACTTCTGACACCAATTTATTATTATTTAAAAAGTTTAATTCCAAATTTGTGTCGTTTTCCCTTTAAATACTGTCGAAAATTTAAGCGTCCTCGAAAAGGTACCATAGTTTCAACTATATATACATTTTCTTGAGATAATACGACACGTTTTCGTTTAGCAAATCTACAAATAATTGAATTTTGTAAAGTTTAACCCCTGGTATACAGATTTCATTATTTAAGAAATTCCACGTTCTTAGCAAAATTTCAAAACGGTTTCTTGACATGTAAGTAGTGGCTTTTGACTAGTTTAACTCTTGGGCTTTCTATCCAGACTCATCCCTAATAAAACACCCAAGAAATAGCACATTTCTGGATTTGTATCTTTCCATTTGTTCAAATGAGAAAAAGGTCCAATTCTTTCGTTCAAAATACCATTTACAATAGTTTGATTTGCATACAAGTTTGCTTGTTCGACTAACAAATTTATGAATTGTTCATCCAGTCTGTAATAATCAAGCTCGTTCCCATTTCTCAAGTCGATTATTTCCTGCACCACACCTAGATCTTCTTGAAAATTGAAACTATTCCCCAGTCATTGTCTAGAACTTCCTCCTCAAGCAGGGGTACTTCATTATCAGATTTGAAAGAAAATGGAAAAAATTCACCTAAAAACATATTTAATCAAACAAATCAACAAAAAATCAACAAACCAACCAAATAACCCACCAATCCACTTAATAATCAACCATCTAACAGACAAAATAAAATAAACTCATAAATAGATAAATACCTTCAGCTGTCTTCCGTGCTCGCTTGGCAGGTATGGCCGTGCTGCTATCTCTGGAATTTCGTAGGCCGGATCCTCGTCCGAAATATTTTGATATGGATTATCATAACTCATGTATATATCATCCAATAAAGCTTGTAAACCTTGCTTGTTCTTTTTCATATTGTGACAAATTGAATTCACAAATACAGTAACGTAATATTTCCCCACTACTATATCACCCTCTGAGCAATACTCAACAAACAATATAAACCGTGCGATATCTAAATAAAAATATAGAATTTTTGACTTGTGTAATGCATGCAGGCGCGTATCCAAGGGGGGGGGGGGCGATCGCCCCAACCCCCAAGAGCCTTGAGTTTAGGAAAATAGACCCGATTTTGCATCTTATACTATAGTTTATTCAAGAACTAGAGAGAGTAATAAATACTTTTTTACCCTTTTTTTTTTCTTCGTAAACTACCTGTGTTCTTTAGTCCGATGTCTTTGGCAAAATCTCTTAGACATATATATTTTTTAAAGCAATGGATTAGAAATTTTGTAGTCAAAAATACCGGTCTATAATAATGGGTTGGATAACAAAAGATATTTGGTTGTGTGAAGTATAAAAATGGATTTTAATCCTTCTCATTGGCGTCGAAAGAAGGTTTATTTTTTTTACTAAGTATTTGTAGCATAGAATATTATTTCGGTAATAAACTTAAAATAAAAAGTTTTTATAATATTATCTTATTTCTTATGATTTCTTAATAATTCACATACATCAGAAAATATAAATAATTTTGACATATTTAACACAAGTCACAAATGTATTTTTAATTCTGGCATAGAAACCGTTTTAGGCACATTCAAACTAAAACCTAGCCTTTTTCTCTAAAAAATTCTATATATATATATATATATATATATATATATATATATATATATATATATATATATATATATATAATTTACATACTTACAAAATTCCCATTGTCAAAAATACAAGAAGTTAAACAGATATAAAAAAATAAATTTGTCCATATTATATTGAAATTTTTTTGAGGCTATCGGTCATTTTATTATTAGTTAAAAACTTTTTTAGGATATTTGACGTTTCAATTTATTTATTTCTTAAACCATCTGCAAAATTAAAATTAAACAATAAAAAGGGATTCAAATGTAATCAATTTTTATATGTTACAGAAAATTTAAATAATAAATTGTGTTTACGCTGGTAAACATTATGTATCTAATTCGTAATCAAAGTCAGTGAAGTTATCTTCGCTCAAATTAATTATAATTGGTTTCTCTATCTCACGGATTATGAGATCAAATTTCCACATTTTCTTTTATTCTTTTATTGTTTGGATTTTTCAAATTTTCGGCACAAACTTTATTCAAAAAAATCTTTCAGAAGTTCAGTTAAATTTCTAATTTTGTAAATTGTGTTATTTCTAGCAACTCTTCCTTTTACTTGAGAGATATATTTCCTTCTCCATTATCCAGATGATTTATAAGAGCAGATTTCCTATGTGTTTTTTTTAAGTTCTCTGAGCAATTTCCAGAGCTCAGTTCTTTTAATTTCAGGTAAATCCCGATCTTCTCTGATTTTAAATAGAATTTTGTCTTCCAATGAGGTTTTTCGTCTGGCTGTGATCGAATGTAGCTTGGGAGTACTAACAATTCCAGTCGTTTTTTCTCCTTCTGTATACGGTACATAGTAGATTTTCCAACTCCTGTCATGTTGGAATACATCTCAACAGAGCTTTTAACATTATTATCTAGATATTGATAACTTAAGGCCTCATAAACATTCATCGTAATAAGATTTTCATTGAGGAAAAATGCCTTGGTTTAACGATTTTGAAATAAATATAGATGTGGAAGCCATATCTTTTAGGTATATCACTAATCTCAAATAATATATAAAAACAAGCACAAAAAAGATAAAGCACTAACGACACACTGTAAGGTGTACTTTGCTCATTGACCGAAATTAAATTGAACTATCAGAAATTTTGTTGTTGCAGTAAATTTATAAAAGCTTATAATATTTAAATATAATTAGATTTACGACAGTCCTCAGTTACCTGCGGCACTGGAGCAGGTACGTTGGAGGTTTCGGTAACAGTTTTATAACTCTCTCTAGTTTTTGAATAGAGTAGAGGAATGTGTATGCTTACGATCGCCCCTCCCCTTCTTAAGAGCTTTAAGTTCAGGAAAATAGAACCGATTCTGCATTTTATATTAGGAATGGGTATGCTGCCCCCCCCCTCCCGTAGATAATTTGTTTTTCTTGCGCGATAGCCCACCCCCAAGAACTATAAATTCAGGAAAATAGACCCGATTTTGCCTCTTATACTAGGAATGTGTATGCTGCTCGCATCCTCCCGCCTGTCGGCAACTTGTTTTTTCTTGTGATCGCCCCCCCCTCTCCAAGAGCTTCAAATTTAGAAAAATGGACCCGACCCTGCCTTTTACACTACAAATGGGAATATTGCTAGTGTCTCTCCCCCCCCCCGTCGACAACTTACTTTCGATTGCCATACTGTACTTTTATGATATCACCGCCCCCGCCCCCTCCAAAGAGAGAGGCTGGATCCGCCCCTGAATGCATGTATATATCTATATACACGTGGCGCTGTAACAAGTTTTAACATTTCAGCGCCACGTGTATCTATTTTGTACACTAGCCAAAAAGGCCTAAAAAAGATCAGATTAATAAAAAATACAAAAATGGCTATTCATAAAACCTATTTTAACACATAGAATTGGGATGTTGACTGTAATCAAATAAAAATATTTTTTTGCCGCGAAACGGTAATTTCCACAATAGAAATCCTAAAAAACCCAATATTTTTCTTTATTTTTAAGGAATTTTATTTTTATTTAATAATTAAAATGTAATTAAATCTCCTTCAAATCATGTCACAACGAACACCTATCAAAGTGAATGATGTCACTCCAGACTAACGTCATCGCTGGCACTACGTCCTGATACGGTTATTCTTTTGAATCACTATTACTTTCAGTTCTATGACTTGAAGTAATCATGATCACTGCGACCTAGTGACAAGTAAATGCGTATTCACTTTGATCATTTAATAATTACTCTAAAAAATACAGCTAAAGTAATCGCTGTCACGAACTTGATATATAAATTTATCGGTTTTATGTCACATTCGTGATCGCTGTCAAGGTCTAGGGTGCCTATTTAATAATGTATAGTCATTTACATGTAATTTCTTCGAAATTTGCTTACTACTCCCTTTGAAAACGATTCTAAGAAGTTTTCCCATGAAGGAGAGTGGATTTATTAAGGCAAATAGTTCGAGTTTGCCAAGAATTGATTTTTTTATGGTGACCAATTTATTCTCAACAAACAGTACTTGTGCTCTGCTGAATTTAGAAATATGAAGACCTCCATGTAAGTAATTTATCAAGAATTGTTATTTCCGTAACCGATAATGAATACATAATAGGAATCATATGTATTTATAAGCTGAAAACTAAAATAAAACGAGTAGTGCCGGGCTAGCTGAAGCCACATTATTTTACGAGCGTGCAACGTGAATAAATAACTTTTCAGGTGTTTTAATTATCGTACTTGTTCACTGAGGCACCACACAATACTTAAAATAACCTAGAACTCATCTTTTATCATAAAAATTACGAAAAAAATTTATCTATCCTTGTCAGTTTACCAGTGTGGCGTAACAGCGGTTAAGTGACAAGTATTGGCGTTTTGGAGGGAAATTTGAGACGGAATTTAAAAATTTATGATTTTTATAGTACTAGTTGTATTAAAAAAAAAAAACATTTTTAATATTTTCGGATACATTAAAGATGCATAGTTTTAAACACTTTCCCAAAAATAGTCAACATCCCAATTGAGAAAAAAATGCGTGACGTAAGAGGTCCCTTTAAAAATATGGCTTTACAGTCAAAGTGTTAATGAGACTATTCGATAAGGAAGAGAGAAAATATTATTTTTTGTCATAATTTTTTATTGACTTGGATTTAAAAAAATAAATAAATGTTTTTACCTATTCTGAGGATATCAAATCTTTAAAATAATGATTAAAAAAGCACATTTTGCAATTTTTGATGTTTCAAGTTTTGACTAGAGTACGACTTTCTCAAAAGTATAAACCCTTCATGCTGAAGTAGAAAGTAAAAAACTAAACTTACTCGAACAATTAGAAATTAAATTTTCAGAAAAGTTCAGTTATAAACACTAATTACCAACAAAATTCCTAAGGCACTTAGACATATACTAACAAACAGCTGAGAATTCGAATAAACCTTAATAATAAACAGTTCGTTACAAGCCTTTAACAGACTAGATACATCTTGTCAAACAAAACTCCTTTTAACTTTACTACAGTTCAAGTACTCTTAAGAAAACCATAAACAGGTGAAGCATTTGTAAAGCAATACATTAATCAAAACCTGAAACCTTAAAAAGCTAAAATTTAGTTTTTTTATTGAATGTTTCAAAAATGTAAAGAACCCACTGCAGATTCCCTGAAATATATTATATCTTTGTTAATAGAATCAAAATTAAAGTTTAAAATTTTATTTTTAGATCTCCACAACTAAAATATGAAATCTCTAGGCATTTTGCTGATAACAACTTTCATATTACAAAATGTTAGCAGCCACTACTTCCATAGATTTAAAACAATACGTCGGCCAGTACCGGTAGATGCCGGGGACCCTTTAATATTGACACCCTTAATTGAAGCAGGCCAAATTGAAGAAGCTAGATCTCAGGCTCTGGTGACCTACTCAGATTTTAAAAATATTGTCATGTACTCTGGATATTTCCAAGTAGATAAACAATTCGATAACAATTTATTTATCTATTTTTTCCCATCTGAAAATGATTTTGCAAACGATCCAGTAATTTTATGGCTCCAAGGAGGTCCTGGTGCTCCGGCCGGATTTGGACTTTTTGTTGAAAATGGACCTTTTATTATCAATGATGACTACAGTGTCGATCTGCGTGAAAATCGTTGGACCAAAAATCATTCGGTGCTCTATATTGACAACCCAGTAGGTACCGGCTTCAGTTTTACTACGAAAGATGGATATGCCGCGAATCAAACCAAAGTAGGTCAAGATCTCTACGGTGCCTTAGTACAATTCTTTACATTATTTCCAGAAATTCAAAACAACGATTTCTTTATAGTTGGAGAATCTTATGGTGGAAAATATGTTCCTGCAATTGGTTATACTATTCATCAAAATAATCCTTCAGCATCTTTAAAAATAAACCTTAAGGGATTGGCCACTGGTAATGGATTAAGTGATCCGGTTAACCAAGCTAATTATGGCGATTACGTCTACACGCTGGGTTTAGTTGATGCTAAAACCAGAGATACTTTGCATGAATATCAAGCTTTAGTTAAGAAGTATGTTGCTGAAGAAAATTGGGCCAAAGCCACAGAATATTTCGATGACCGCATGATGGGACTTATTGGAGAGGCTTCAGGAATACCTAGTGTTTACAATTATCTACAATTAGGCCCAGGTGAAAACGAAATGTGGCAGTCTTACATCCAAGAAGTACTTAGAGATGCACTTCACATTGGAAACACGGAGTTTAACAGTGGTCCAGTATTTGAATATTTAGCTAACGATATTGCTAAAAGTGTAGCTCCATGGATTTCAGAATTACTTAGTAACTATAGGTTTTTAGTATACAGTGGACAAGTTGATATTATAGTAGCTTATCCTTTAACTGCTAATTACTTACAAAACCTGGATTTTAGCTCTGCACAAGAATATAAGAAAGCAGAAAGGCAAATTTGGTGGGACACGGTGGGTACTGCTGGCTATTATAAAGAAGCTGGTAACTTAACTGAACTCCTAGTTAGAGATGCTGGACACATGGTACCTGTGGATCAGCCTAAAAGAGCATATATGATGATTTATAGTTTTGTAAGAGGTGAACCTTTTCCTCAAAACTTATAATAAGTAAAATTTTTGATGATGCTTTTAAATAAACAATTGCTTTTCAATTAGAATTAGTATTTTATTCATATTCTTCTTTTTACTGGCAAAACTAAATCAGTGTTAGACTAAATGTATTGCAACGGCCAAAAAACAACCCTATGATTATAAATAAATATATTGTTGTTTTTTGTACAAAGAAGCCTTGCGAGGTAAAGAATATTTCTTTAAGACAAGGTAGAATGGTTTCACTTTGTCGTAGGTTATGTAATTTAAAGTAGATTTCGGCCTATAATTGACTCAAACTCTCTTAATGATATAAACTTTAAAATCACTTGCAGCCTTAAAAATATTATATGAAAATGAAAATCAATTTATGTCATAGGCCATATTATCAAGAAATTATAATTAGCTTTTTCGTATACATTTTTGAAAATTCAATTTTTTAAAATGAAATAATTCGTACAGGGTCTTTTAGGAAATCAGGATCTTGGAACTTTCCCTTGAATTACACTACCATTTATAAATTAGATAAGGTTGCAAAAAATGAAAAATGATCTTTTTGAAATATTCATATTTCTTTCTTTTGCATTAAAATATTTAGCATATGTGGGGTTTCTCGAGGTATCAGTTAAAAAGGTATGACATAAAATTTTTTCAAAAATTAATTCTCTCTAGACACGAGCCGGAGGAAGGATGTTCAGAATGATGGTGGTAATTCATGGTTTCTTAGGCTTCAATTTTTTTTGGAAATAACTTTTTATTGAACTATTAAGGTGTGAAAAAATAGTCTTTTGAGTTATAGAAAAAGCTATTGCTCTCTAGAAAAAAAATTCCAAAAAAAAGTTGTGCGGTTTAGAAGTACCTATGTAATGGAACAAATATTAATTATTTTATACTGTTCAATGTGAACTATATTCCGTTAAAATGAATAATTAAATAATCACTCTGTGAATAGATTTCTAGTGGGAATAGGGTAGTTATATTTTTTATCACTATCCACGAAAGTCTAAAGGAAAAATAAATCAGTTATCGAACTTAACTTTTATGATCTTTGTCGTTTAAATGTTTTCTTAAAAAAAAATACATAAATTCAGTTAATTTATGAAGACGTAATAGGACCCTCTGTTAGAATTGGCTATAAATCTGTCGAAATAATCCTACTCTGATTATGAAATTAAATCCCGACGTGTGGATGGTAGTTTTTAACATATGGTATATAAAATACCGTTAAAATGTATTAAAATATTAAACGATTTTCCCATTATTAGGAAACAAAAGAATAATCAAATGAACTCATTATACTGTAATATAACGTTTGATCTGTGAAAGGAGGTATGTAGCGTATGTTTTTCCTAATTGCAAGAAAGAATGATTCAAATACCAGCATTATGAATAAAAGGACACTCAGGTTTTTCACAGACGTTATATTATCTTATTCCTTTATTTGTAGAAAGAAAGGATAGTTTTATTAATTATGTTTATATAAAAATTAAGAGTAAGACGCTCACAGGCCAATTCGTGAATCAAGCATCCAGTATAGAATAGCTAACGCCCTCAGCACATAACGATCGAAACCTTCGAACTTTAAGGGAAAGAAATTGACGTTTACCGGGTTCCATCGGGTAATATGGGTACAAACGGGAAACAAAGGGGTGTCGGGGGGTGTAAGATTCGAAGACACTCTTTAAAGGAATAGTAAATTTCAGTTCCAATCTGAAAGTAGAATTAGGGTGATCGGTACCGTTCTTTAAGCCCAGTGCCGTAGTGTATATTCGGCGGAAATGAAGGTTTTCTTTGTTTGATTTGTTTTTGATTTAATTCGGGAAGTTAAGGGAGTATCATGTGTTATTTTAGTCGGGCATTTCGCGATTTTTACACGGTTTGATTGAGGAATATAAATAACTGTTTTTCGCGTTTTATTTCTTTTTTGTTTTGTATTTTATTAGGCTATTTATACGTGTTTTTTTTTCAAAATTGGGTTTCACGTTTTTGGTTAAAAGAACGGCCAAGAAGAGCGATTATGCTAGTTTTTTTCCGTAATTGTAATTAGTTTTAGTTTCTCATTGTAAATAGTTCGTTTTTCTATTTATTTTTGTTAATAGATTAAGTTGTTTTGAGAAACTTCTTTTATTCAATTTAAATAAAACCTTCACGCGAATTAACTTGCGGGGGCGCTGTTGCGAGACCTACAAAACAAAAGATGTCTACTGACCAACTAATTAGCAGCCTTATCTGTGCCCTGAAGATCTGATTCATGGTTGTGGTAAGCTTTAATAACCGTAGTGTTTGGTACTAAAGCTGCAAGAGAGAAGTTGAACGACCAGACTTCCAGAGTATCTTTATTACTGTGATATTTATTTGTAGGTTATTAAAATAGTTACTAATTAATATAGGGCAAAAAATGATTATAGATAAAATGATTAACGCTACCTCAATATGTCATTGGCCAGACTCTATAATCAAATTCTGTCACACCTATAAAATAAAAAAAAAAACATGAGAATCAGTTTATTTGTTCATTAGTTATTGTAAAAAACTTGCTAAAATGGTTGTTTCTTCAATTGTTATTACATAATAGAAAACATATTGCATATACTTCATACTGTAGCAAAGAAGCCTCTTGTGGTATAAAATAATCTTGCTAAATTTCAAATAAACATATTCTAATAGTTTTTGCACGGTGAATTTGTTTATAACGGTTTGGATTGTGTTTAATTGTTTATTCTCAGCGATCGGGGGTCTTACGGCGATCTGCGAGGCTTGTACTACTAATATCAAAAAGAACGAAATGAAGTATTGATTTTAAATTGTTGTAATAGATTAACAAAATGAGCGTCCATTTTTTGTTGTAAACAAATAAAATACCGCTTCCACAAATACCGATATCAAAACTCCGATAACTAGACTTGATGGGCTGATATTTTAATGCGAATTGAAAAAAGAAAATAGTCTCTACGTCCAAGAGAAATCGAGATAAAGCTTTCTTTTTAAATCACTTTGGCGTTGTTTATTAACATTAAGGAATTATTTTAGTAGGACTTCACAAGGCATTGCTTAAACTATCGTATGCGGTAGTTTTCGACTCGATTATTTGAAGATTGATGATGTAACAATAGTTTTAAGTTTGCAGCCGACAACGCAAGCAGGAAAAGGAAACTGTGATGCTTTAAAAATTTTTTTATTTATGGTGTCCCGATGAAACATGAATAAGGAATATATATTTTCCTGAAAAATTTTCTTTTAAGCTTAGCAATAAACAAACAGTTGTATTTTCATGCTTTATGCATAATAAGTCATAAATCAATTAACGATATTTTTAACACAGTGCATTTGAAATTGGCAAAATTTATTGACATTAGTCAATAATACCAAATCAGATTAATTTTTAATATACTTTTTACTCAATACTTATCGATATGTAACATGAAACAAATTGCGACATATTTTATTGAGATGAACATTTTTTGTAGCATTAATATTTTTCGATTAATTCTATACGTAATATTTGTTGGATTCTCTATTTCTTAGAGATCAAGATCAACTCATTTTCTAAAGACTCATCATTTTCATTTTCTTCATCATCATTATTATTATAATATGATTTTCAAGCCAAACGGCTTCGCATTCCCTCCAGGGAATATTGACTCATTCCAAGTATACAAAGATACTAAAAATATGGAGCTCTGTGGAAACCATTTCTTTGTTATCGGGTCCTAGGTGACGTGGTCTGCTGTATTTCCACAAACTTTTGGACGGTCCGTGCGGTTGCAAGGAGGACTGCTGTCTGAATCGGTTTATACAGATGCTCACTAAGAGCCAGTCCCTTGATGTTCTGCAGGAAGTTCTTTGGTATGACTCTAGTTGTTGATAAAATTATAAAAATCGTTTGGATGCTATTCATTGTCCATTGTCTTCGAATTTGCACATCCAGATCTCTGTATTTGGCGATCTTCTCGTTAAATTTTGGCCTTAGGTTGTTGTTGTATAGCAAAATCAATTAGTGTAGTCGCCTAGAAATTTTATCTGTTAATATAATGTCTGGTGTATTATGAGCAACTGTTTGAAGTGTCAGAACCGTTTGGTCCCAATTTAGCTTGAACTCTTTGTTCTCAAGAAGAGGCACTTTTCCTGTCAGCAATAGATTTAACTTATCTGCTAACTCTTAGTGGAATATCTTGTCGCTGAGTCATATTTTTCATTATATTTCGTTGCAGTAAATGCTTGGCCTCTTCCAGTTATGTACTGGACTGTCTCTAATTTTCGACAGCTATATCTGCATTGGTCATTTTCTATTGAGGGATCTCCGATAGTTTTTCGCCTGCTTTTGGATCGCTAACAAAAAGCCCTCCATTTCCGGAGACATCTGTACTGAAATCAAGCCATAGTTCGAAGCTAAGTTGTCGACATTGTCCTGATCGACCTCATTTGGATGCTGTCCATGAAGTTCCTTATATAGCCAGGCTTGTAACTTCTCTTGGTCTGGTGGTGAGAAACAATATTTTGCTCCCTCAGCTGTAGTGGCGTGTCTGTCTCGCATATTACTCGACGTACTGTGGAAGAATCATTATTATCATCTTTTTCGATATCACTTTCATCGTCGTTTGACGTAATATCGTAATAATCTTCAATTAATTATAAGTGGCCGTGATAGGATTATCACTTACAATGTCATAGTCAAAGATCAAATTTTTATACATATCGATATTTACATCAATTTCTTCGACATTTGAACAAGTTTTCCATTAAAAGTAAAACAAACCGATAAACAATGTAATTCTAATAAAATATACAAAAAAGTATTCATGTATTTTTCTTGTAAAGTCAATTATTTGTCGGAAAATGACACCTCGATAGGTATAAATGATATATTAAGAGTGAATCTGATATTCAATATTTCTAATCAGTGCTATATTATTGAATAATGAATTTTCTCAATTTCAGTTGCACTAAGCTTGTTAAAAATATTGTTAATTGATTAATTATTTATTATGCATAAAGTATGAAAATACAAATTGTTTATTGTTAAGCTTAAAAATATTTTTTTCAGGAAAATGTATATTTCGTCCTTCAGGTTTCATCGAAATAACACAAATAAAAAAATGAAGGTTCTACGACCAATATTCGTCGAGATAATCCAAATTTTTCCAGCGAAACGAATTTGAAGTGTTAGAGTCTCATTTTCGTCTGCGTGCTCCTGGCATCCCCCACCACCGCACCCACATTGACTTTCGGAATAGCAGCAACTTTAAACTATTGTCACATCAACAATTTTTAAATAGTCTAGTCGAAAATTTCCGCATACCATAATTTAAGCAATGCCCTGTGAATTCCTGCTAAAATAGTTCCTTAATGTTAATAAACAACACCACAGTCATTTAAAAAAAACTCTGTGTCAACTTCTCTTGGTCGTAGAGTCTTTTTTTCTATTCTAAATTCGGGCAAAAATATCAACTACCATGTCCAGTTATTGGCGTTTCAATGTCGTTACTCGTCGAAGCGATATTATTGTAGTTTATAACAAAAAAACTTTGTTAATCTGTTTCAACAATTTACAATCAATACTTCATTTCGTTATTTTTGATGTGACTAGTATAAGTTTTGAAATTTGATTTGCGCACTCTCAGATCGCTCTACGACCTCCCGATCGCTGAGAGAAAACAATTAAACACAACCCCAAAATTTATAGTCAAATTCACTATGCATAAACTATTTGAATATTTTTACTTGAAACTTTGCATGCTTATTTAATACTACAAGAAGCTTTTGGCTGCAGTATGAATTATATGCAATATGTTTTTTATTATTTATAAACAATTGTAAAAACAGCCATTTTAACATGTTTTCTTGCAATAACTAAAGAATAAATAAGCCGATTTTGATGTTGTTTTTTGATTTTATAGGTATTTCTAGGGCGCATTCTAAAAAGCAATTTTTCTACTCCAAAACTATTTTTTCACACCTTAATTGTTTAAAAAAAATTGAAGACTAAAAAACCATAAATTACCACCATCATTCTGAACATTCTTCCGCCAGCTGATCTAGAAACACTTAATGTGAAAATCACCTCATATCGAGGGTAATAGGACTGGCCCAAGTACCAGATTTTTTTTGCTTCTCCACTAGATGTGTTCTTCTGGTGTTCTTTAATCCTTACTTCAAGAAGTCTTTTGGACAATAGAAATCCAGTATATATATATATATATATATATATATATATATATATATATATATATATATATGTATATATATATATATATATATATATATATATATATATATATATATATATATATATATATATATGTATATATATATATATATATATATATATATATATATATATATATATATATATATATATACTTCTTGCCTATGATCTTCAAACAAGCACAGAATTTAACTAGTCAAATATAAATAGAAAATAGGTTATTTGCAAATTGTTGTGTTGTTGGCTCAACACATTGGTACTAATTCCAAATTCTTTGGTAAAAATCTTGAATTTGTAATTACATTTTTCGGGATGATTTTCGAATATCTTTAATATAAAAGATACATCTAAAGGTACATTTATTATATTTTTAATTCTAAGACTATTACTATCTTATCAATAATATTTCTTTAAATTTTTTGTTAATCATTGTTCACGTATCTTATTTAAAAGAGTCTGCACTATAATATAAAATCCTAATCTTTAAGAGCCTCTTATACTGTAATCAAATTCTTGCAATATATCATTTACAAAACAACCTACATTGTGTTATGTTCTCTTATAAAATAGGTAAGATTTTGCATTTTACTTATATGAGTAAATATCTAAATGGTTAATTTTATTTAGTTTAGAGTTTACATACACAATTAACTTTTTTCATTTATAATATCTGGGATGTATGCTATAAAAATATAGAGAAAGATTATGTCATAATAAAAATCATTCATGTTTGTTGAACTTTTACCAATGTATACTCAACATGCTGAATAAACTTAGTCATTAGTGACAGACCTGAGTGGTTCTGGTTTATTTAACTTTTAACAGTTGGTATTACACTGGTATAAACTCCAAGATCGGACTTTAAATTTCCTTTGTCACTTAATAGAAAATTATTTTACTCAAGGACATTTAATAGACCTCTTAAAAATTAAAGTAAAAAAAACAACATTTTTTTGGATTTATTTAAACACAAATTTCTTAATGTGTTCAAAACCCTACAATAAAATATACTCCATGGAAATTAGATCAAAAAAGAGCTGTTTTGTTAATAAAAATGTAACAATGGTTTTTTTGCTTGAATATGTTCATTTCGGCATCCTATGAAACATATCTCGATGGTAACTCTGAAAGACCTGACCAAAAAAAATAGCGGACCAAAAATGGTCACGATTTTCAATTTTTTCGGTTTATCTCGAAAGGTAAAAGTTGTATCGAAAAATGTTTCAAACAAAAGTTGTAGAGAATTAAAAAACCTATCAATCCATATGATATATCGATTAATATATATATATATATATATATATATATATATATATATATATATATATATATATATATATATATATATATATATATATATATATATATATGAATAGTTTGGTTATCCCGGGTTTCAATCCGTTCGTTCAAAAAATCGTTTTCACGACGTTTCGCCAAAATCTCATTTGGCATTTTCAAGTGCGGTTCGTCTCGTTACTCGCTGAGAACTGACGGTGGCCTCTGAAGAATTTCGAGTTTTGTTTAGCTGGCTAGCTGCCTGATTGGATGGGCGGCTTCGTAGGCTCCTACCCCCCTCCCGAGTGCGAAACGTCATGAAAACGATTTTTTGAACGAATATATTGATATATATATATATATATATATATATATATATATATATATATATATATATATAAAAGTTATAGGTGGCGCCACTAGTTATCGAGATATTTTTTTACATGAAGCGCCAATGAATAATGCGCCTGAACTATGACAACCCGCCGACAGCGGTCTGAGCAGCTATTTTTGATTAGATTCGGTCCAATTTTCGAAGGTTCACAAAACGTATGGAAGCGTATTTCTTGGATTCAAAAAATTGACAGGTAAAGTAAAAGTATTAAAAAGCATCATCTGCAAATTTGAGCCCTTAATATTCATTTGCCACGCCATTATGAATTTTTGAAAAAATAACGTTTTTGTCATCCAAAATTAATTTTTTTTTGAGATCGGAAATGATACATCTAAATACAATGCATGCATTAAAAAAGTTTTATCTCCATCCGGTGAAAAGTTATCGCAATTTTTTTGGTGCAAAAATTGGTTTTTGCAAAATTTCTCGGCCCACGATTGAAAAAAAAAATTTTTTTATAGATCTTCAAAATATAAATCAATACAAAGAATTTCCATTAAGATTGAGCATTGTATCTTAATTCAGAAAGCGGAAAATTGAGGTTGAATTTTTAACTTTGACATAGAATTTCTCGGAAAAAAAAAACTCACAGATTCCGGGTTTTGACATATTTTCTTAGAATGATAATACCTACATTTATGTTAAATTTTAAATCGGTAATTTGTTAATAAATGTCTTTTTTAAAATAAAAAACCGTAAATTTTGTCGAAAAAAAAAATCCCAATAACTAGTAACGCCACCTATAACATATATTAAATAGATCGATAGGTTTTTTAATTTTCTACAACTTTTTTTTGAAACATTTTTCGATACAACTTTTACTTTTTGAGATAAACTCAAAAAACCGAAAATTGTGACCATTTTTGGTACGTCATTTTTTGCTCGAGTGTTTTAGAGTTACCATCGAGATATGTTTTATAGGATGCCGAAATGAATACATTCCAGCAAAAAAACCCATGTTACATTTTTGTTACTGACGCGAGTCTATTTTCCATGGAGTATAATAATTTCAGGCCTTTTGGGCTAGTATGAGTACACAACAATAACTTACTGATCGTGGGAAATTTCTAACCCACTGTATCATATGGTCGATGTCATTTTCACGTCATTGGTCTGAAAAAGTAACGAATCCTATCGATACTTTCAGTATATAAGTAGGACACTGTCTTACAAGCCATAAGGAAGGAAAAAACGAGCTTAACTATAATAGTTTTACATGAATTTTCAATCTGTCCATAATTAAATAATGTGCAAATGAAACAATACTACATTAAAACCTAGAAAATATAATTAAAACACAAAATAATATTTCAAAATATCAAATTTTGAAATGTATAAACTTCTCTTTTTATCCAAACCGATGCCAGTTATGATATACATGGCCTAAACTTTAAATCCTTCTAAAATACCCAAAGCAATCAGAAATGCACTGAACCACTTTAAAGTTTTATTCTCTTTTCCATTATGTCACTTTATCATAGCTCTGCTATTCATTAAAAAAGTTATAATCTTTACTTTCCTATTTCTCCTAACTACTTTCTTTCAACGTTGACCGCTAATTTAAATAAAAATACCGATTCGCATAGAAATTATTTTAAAATAATCCCTTCAAATACGAGGACAAAAATTTGTAAATATCGGATATGTCCTTTACATATCCCGACGGAATTTTTCACGTCGTTCATAGTAGAGCGATCTGTTGACTAACAACTAATATTCATGGGGTGACTTGTGAATTACCTTTTATCAAAATCTCATCGAAATCGACAGATTAGATTGGAAATTATGACGTTTTCAGTATCAGTACTTTTTTATACATCGTCACAAAACACAATGGAATAAAGGGCGAATATTAATTTTGTTTTAATCGTTGTAAAATATATTCAGAAACGTACAGTTTGATACAAAGTCTACAGCACTAATTGTTTATCCCGTACGCAACTCTATTCCTGGTATGCAGGCTTTAGAGACGGCCGCGGTGACTTGAATGATGATTCCCGACCATAGGCCTGGAGTGGGGTGTTCGTTGTTCCCGACCAAGCCTCCCGGTCACGGCCGCCACCGATGAATTTTCATCGGGAATTCGTTCCATATGGTCCCATAGTTAAAGGTGAATACCATTTGAGTGTTATGAAACGATTGTGGAAGAGAATAATACGACTAAGACTAGAATATTGTGAGCCAGACAGCTGCTACCTTTTGCACAATATTGTACCCAGGCGCGGATCCAAGGGGGGGGCGATCGTCCCCCCCCCCCCAAGAGCTTTGAGTTTAGGAAAATGGACCCGATTTTTCCTCTTATACTATAGTTTATTCAAGAACTAGAGAGAGTAATAAATCATTTTTTACCCTTTTTTTCTTTGCAAACTACCTGTGTTCTTCAGTCCGGTGTTTTTAGCAAAATTTGTTAGACACATATATTTTTCATAGGAATGGGTTAGAAATTTTATAATCAAAAATACCGGTCTATAATAATAGACTAAAACGTAGGATTATTCTCTTAAAAAATTCTAAGTTATAATTTAAATACTTACAAAATATCCATTGTCAAAAATACAAAAAGTTGAACATATATAAAAAAATAAATTCGTCCATATAATAATAAAATATTTTTGGGTTTATCGGTCATTTTATTATTAATTAAAAACATTTTTAGGGTATTTGACGTTTCAGTTTATTTATTTCTTAATCGATCTGCAGAATTACAATTAAACACTAAAAAGGGATTCAAATGTAATTACTTTTTTTTATGTTGTAATTAAAATTAGACCTACTTATTTTTATTTCTATTGTACTGATATCTTAATTTAATTTACTTTTATATATGGAAATACGATAGCCCCAAAAAAATAAAATAAACATGTTAATTCTACACGCTTAAGAAAAAGACACAAATACAATAATAAAATAATAAAAAACTTACGGCTAATTAGAATTAAATATATATAAAATTAAAGAGGGGGACACACTAAAATAAAATATATAAAAAATAAAAAAACATATAAACAACATTAAACAATAAAATACAACAAAAATAAAAATTTAAATAATAAATTGTGTTTACACTAGTAAACATTACGTATCTAATCAAAGTCAGTGAAACTATCTTCGCTAAAATTAATTATAATTGGTTCCTCTATCTCACCGATTATGAGATCGAGTTCTCACATTTTGTTTTATTCTTTTATTATATGGATTTTTCCCAATTTTCCGCAGTAACTTTATTCAAAAAAATCTTTCAAAAGTTTAGTTAAATTACTAATTTTATTAATTGTGTTATTTCTAGCAACTCTACCTTTTACTTGAGAGAGATATTTACGTCTTCAACGGATAGTTTCCGGACGATTTATAAGAACAGATTTTCTATTTGGTTTTTTCCAGCAAAAATTAAGTTCTCTGAGTAATTTCCAGAGATCAGTTCTTTTAATTTCAGATAAATCGCGATCTTCAATGATTTTAGTTAGAATTTTGTAGATGTTTGGAATCTGCTTCTCATAATAAAATATATATACAACCCCTTTAATTGCAGTTTTCATCTCTTCTTCCAACGAGGTTTTTCGTTTGCCTGTGATCGAATGTGGCTTGGGAGTACTAACAATTCCAGTCGTTTTTTCTCCTTCAGTATTCGGTACATAGTAGATTTTCCAACTCCTGTCATGTTGGAACATATCTCAACAGAGCTTTTAACATTATTATCTAGATATTGATATCTTAAGGCATCATAAACATTCATCGTAATAAGTTTTTCGTTGAAGAAAAAATGCCCTGGTTTAACGATTTTGGAATAAATATAGATGAAAGCCATATCTTTTGGATATCTCACTAATCTCAAATAATATATAAAAACAAGCACAAACAAGATAAATCACTAAGAAAAAACTGTAAGTTGTACTTTGCTCACTGACAGAAATTAAATGAAACTATCAGAAATTCTATGTTGCAGTAAATTTATATAATATATTTGAATATAATGAAATATAATTAGATTTACGGCAGTTCTCAGTTACCTGCGGCACTGAAGCATGTACGGTTTCGGTAACAGTTTTATTACTCTCTCTAGTTCTTGAATAGAGTATAAGAGTCTGTATGCTTGCGATCGCCCCCCCCCTCCCAAAAGCTTTGAGTTCAGGAAAATAGAACCCATTCTGCTTTTTATATTAGGAATGAGTATGCTGCTTGCATCCCCCCCCTCCCCGTTGACATCTTGTTTTTCTTGCCATACTGTACTTTTATGATATCACCGCCCCCCCCCCCAGAGAGAGGCTGGATCCGCCCCTGATTGTCCCTCCATAGAAGACCGTCGCTGTTCGTGAGTTTTAGCCAAAAAACAAGTTCCTGTGATCCAGTATCCGTCGTACTCACATAACCACCCTGCAATTATTTCCTGTTTCTCAAGATGAAATGGGCTATAAAAAGAAAAATATACGAAGATATAGAAGCCATCAGGGTGATTGTGACGAGGGTAGTCGAAGCCATTGAGAAACCAGCGATGCAAAAATTCATGCGAGCAATGGTTGACCGCACCAATTTTTAAATAAACTCAAAAAGACCATACTTAAAATAAACTTAATCACTCTTATAAAAATATAAAGACATTTTTTTAATCTCGTTCGGTTTTCTAAAGGATATACTGTGTAGTATCAATAATTCTCTAGGGAAATTTGGTAATTTTTAATCCTAAAAATATTTCTCAATAAAAAAAAAGTAACATTCTGTTCTAGTTTTTGGTCATATTTGTTAAGAAGCTTTTATTAAATGATATGTCCCTGTTTCCTTCAGAAAATTCTGTTTAAAATGGTTAAAATTTTAAGTCTGTAATAGTCCTTAGGTCACAATATATTCATTAAAAAATCTATCTGATTAGGAAAAGAGAAAACATTATTTTCTTGTCATAATTTTTTTATTGCCTTGAATTCTCAAAAAAGTAAATGTTAAGAAAACTTTACCTATTCTCAAGATATTGAATATTTGAAATAATTCTTTTAAAAACACAATTTTCGCTTTTTGATGTTCCAAATTTTGATTATAGTGTTGATCTACATATGATTCACCTATTTAGGGCTTTATCAAAAGTTTAACACCTTCGTACCGAAATAAGAGGTAAAAATCTAAACTTGCACTAACAATTAGAATTTAAAATTTTCATAAAAGACAATTCAGTTATAAACACTAATGACGAACAATATTTCCAAGTCACCATAATTATAGACACATATTTACAAACAGCTGGTAATCCAGTAAACCCTATTAATAAACAGTTCGTTACAAGCCATTGACAAACTAGGCGTCCCTTGTCAAACAAAACTGTTTTTACGTTTAGTAGTTCACGTACTCTTGATAAAGACGAAACATATGCAGAGCAATACTGTGATCAGAACTTGAAACCTTGAAATTTAAAACTGTGTTTTTTGAATGGTTATTTCAAAATGTTCCATTAAGTAACAACTGCAGTTTCGGTGAAATATATTATATATTTGCTAACTGCGTTGAAATTAAAGTTAATAATTTTATTTTTAGATCTCCACAACTAAAATATGAAATCTCTAGGCGTTTTGCTGGTAATAATTTTCATATTACAAAATGTTAGTGGTCACTACTTCCATAGATTTAAAACAATACGGCGGCCAGTGCCGGTGGATGCCGGGGACCCTTTAATATTGACACCCTTAATTGAAGCTGGCCAAATTGAAGAAGCTAGATCTCAGGCGCTGGTGACCTACTCAGATTTTAGAAATATTGTTATGTACTCTGCATACTTCCAAGTAGATAAACAATTTGATAACAACCTATTTTTCTATTTTTTTCCATCTGAAAATGATTTTGCTAATGATCCAGTAATTTTGTGGCTCCAAGGAGGTCCCGGTGCTCCTGCAGGATACGGACTCTTTGTTGAAAATGGACCTTTTATTATCAATGATGACTATAGCGTCGATTTACGTGAAAATCGTTGGACCAGGAATCATTCTGTCCTCTATATAGACAATCCAGTAGGTACCGGCTTCAGTTTTACTACCAAAGATGGATATGCTGCAAATCAAACCAAAGTAGGCCAAGACCTCTACGGTGCTTTAGTGCAATTATTTACATTATTTCCAGAAATTCAAGACAACGATTTCTTTATAGTTGGAGAATCTTATGGTGGAAAATATGTTCCTGCAATTGGTTACACTATTCATCAAAATAATCCTTCAGCATCTTTAAAAATAAACCTTAAGGGATTGGCCACTGGTAATGGATTAAGTGATCCAGTTAATCAAGCTGATTATGGAGATTACGTTTACACGCTGGGTTTAGTGGATGCTAAAACCCGAGATACTTTGCATGAATATCAAGATTTAGTTAAGAAGTATGTTGCTGAAGAAAATTGGGAGCAAGCCGCAGAATTTTTCAGTAACCGCATGTTGGGACTTATTGAAGGTGCCACAGGAATTCCTAGTGTTTACAATTATTTACAGTTAGGCCCAGATGAAGACGAAACGTGGCAACCTTATATCCAGGAGGTACTTAGAGACGCGCTTCACATTGGGAATACAGAGTTTAATAATGGTCCAGTATTTGAATATTTAGCTAACGATATTGCTAAAAGTGTAGCTCCATGGATTTCAGAATTACTTAGTCATTATAGGTTTTTGGTATACAGTGGACAAGTTGATATTATAGTAGCTTATCCTTTAACTGCTAATTACTTACAAAACCTAGATTTTAGCGCTGCACAAGAATACAAGGAAGCAGAAAGGCAAATTTGGTGGGACACGGTAGGTACCGCCGGCTATTATAAAGAAGCTGGTAACCTAACTGAACTTCTAGTTAGAGATGCTGGACACATGGTGCCTGTAGATCAACCTAAAAGAGCATATATGATGATCTATAGTTTTGTAAGGGGTCAACCATTTCCTCAAAACTTGTAAGATGTGACACTTTTATTGATATTTATAAATAAACGATTGATTTCAATTAAAATTCAATGGTATTTTATTTTTATATTTCATAATATTTAGATTATTATTTTGTCATTTTTTACTAGCAGAACTAAATTAATGTTAGAATAAATGTATTGCAATGGCCAAAAATAACTCTAAAATTGTAAATAAATTTTTATTTCTTTTTGTACAAAGAAACCTTGCAAGCTAAAGAATATTTCTTTAAGACAAGTTAGAATGGTTCCACGTTGTCGTCGGTTGTGTAATCATCACTTGAAGCATATTTTAAAGAGGTTCAAGTGCTGCCCATGTGAACTAAAAAATATTGGAAACATAAAGAAAATGTGTTTTTTTTATAATAATTTAGTTGTATTCTATATTATCGCGGAATTCCAATTAATTAGCATGTAAATTTTTGAGAACTCAATTTTCAAAAGTGTAATCACTCTCATTTGAATTATACTACCATTGTCAATTAGATGTTGCTGGAAAATATTAAAAATTAACTTTTTGAGATCTACAAATATCATTTTTTACAATATTTAAGATCTCGGTGAAATTTACTGAGATGTCAGCTAAAATAAATGACATAAAATATAGGATTAACCTGCATTAAAACAGAGTCGAAGCATTTGGCAACGTTGTATGCGCGCGCACTTCAAATCTTTAAATACATTCAATATAAAAACTTTTACCCATTGATGGTATATATATATATATATATATATATATATATATATATATATATATATATATATATATATATATATATATATATTGTAGCATTTTCATATTTTCTTATATTAATGCCACATTATTTCCCATAATTAGAAATTTTCATTTTCCGTGTAACTCATTTAATGTTACGAAGTAAACGTAGGCAATATCACTAGCGTTGTTTTGTCCCGATTCGTTTCTTTGCGAAAGCGAGAGCATTATTCTATTCCGGACGTACCTTTATGATAGCTGTTGCCCGATGACGTACCCAGGAATTGGCGCGAAAAATTAATTTGAGTAGTTCATAGGTTTATGGCATTTATCGTTTAGCTGTTGAAAGATCCAGAGTGCTATTTTGTAGTTCTCTTTTTGAAGGCCAAAGCCCTTTTAGAGGTAAGTTTTTTGAAAAATTATCCTGATATCGCCTTACGCCGTCTCTCTATTAATTTCAGGGTTTGTTTATTTGTCTGGTTGTTTTGCTTGGTTGTATTTCTTCCACCTTTATTTTGGCTTCCACCAATGTATATCCCACTATAAGACGGATATGGTATTTTTTCTTGTATTTTATGCTGCCAACTTTTAATAATAAAGCCGCCACATTTTAGAATGAAGCCGCTGAAGTCTTTCTACTGACACCAGAAGAATCAAGGATAAGGCCTGTATCAATTAAGTTTTTATTTTAATGAAATTTAAAAAAAATATATCTATGCCATAAGAAAATTATATCTTCGAAACATTTATAGCATATTTTTTATTAAGCTCACTTATGGTGCTATCTGGGTAAGCTGTTTACAAGCAAAACATTTTATTATATTACCTTCCTTTCAAGACCTTCATATTCTTACCCAGAGAAACCGATTTGATAGAAAAAAAAGAGTATAAATAACGTAAGATCGTAGCAGTAAATAACCTTATGTATTGATGCTTTAAGTAAAATTATTTTGTCTCAATATAGCTTAAGTTTTAGCAGGTGTTTCAATGTTTTATTGGTTTCCAACTTAAAATAATATGGTTAGGTTTTTCTCTGTTTTATCCTTAAAAACCAGAGTGGCGCCCTTACAAAAATAAAAAAATGGAGTTTGAACAGATAAGTCTGGGACCCACGACTCTTGCCGTATATATATATATATATATATATATATATATATATATATATATATATATATATATATATATATATATATATATATATATATATATATATATATATATATATATACATACTTTCATCATAATCTTTTTTTAAATGGATGGAAAAATGCTTGCTGTAAAAGAGTAATTAACAAGATATGTTAGAGGCTCAACAATAATATCAACTATATGTTTTACAAGTGAGCAAAGCATTTCATCAAAGTAGACAGAATACTTTGAGGAAACTGAAAACATGATTTATTTAATATAATTTTTTGAATATGGCCCCAAGAATAAAGTATTATTTATGGTTTTATACACCAGTCAAAATTAGTTTTGGAAAAAAAAATAGTTCATTACAACAAACTAATAGGGGAATATTGCAGGTAATATCATAACTAATGAAAGAAAAATAATTCGGACCACCGGCGACCCAGTGGGGTAAAATGAGGGTGATTTTTAGGGGTAAAAAACAGTTTTTTTTTTCGATTTCCGGCTAAACTAACGCATCTTATTGAAAAAAGTTAAATATAAAGGTTGTAGGGAACAAAAAGGTCTACAATATTTGTAGAAACCATTTTTACCATAACCTCAAAATTTTCCGAGAAAAATGCAAAAAAAAAAACGTTTTTTCGGTTTTTTGTTTTTTTCTTCCACAAAAATGATTCGATTAAGCTCCAACTTGGAGAGAGTGTACCTTTTAATGTTCCAAATAAGCTTTATTTTTTTTGTGCAAAAATGTTCAATCGTTGCGGTTTTATTTAACTTTAAAAAAAAAAGAAGTGAAATAGTTAACCGCATTTTCTCTTAAAAATAATCGTCCGACAGGGTTCGGACTGGCCTCCTTTTTTTTACTTCTAATTTCATTAATATATAGTATAATGGAAGAAATTTCCGAAGAATCGCAAAAACCGAAAAAATGGCTTTTTTCAGTTTTTGCGATATCTAGTACCCAAATCATTATTTATATTTACACCACTGTTGCATGTGGAACCATTCACTGAATCAACAAGATAATTGTTAAAGATTTTTGCTACATAATTTAAAAGATATATACTGTCTATATCTCCATTAGTAAAGGAATTAAGAAGGGATAATTGGGAAACAAGTATATCAATGTCCCCAGTGGAGGATCGGAATGCACAACAAATCAAGAAATTAAAACCCTTTAATAAAATATTACAAAATGCAAATTCAAAATGCTGATAATGCATTGGGATCATTTTTGTAATTGTTTGAAATCTGTTACTACAAATTTTTGACATTTGTGTATTGTTTACAATGAAAATAATGCATTTTTTCTGCAAAACAATTTATTGAGTTTGAATTCTACCATGGAATAATCATGATGAGAATTTCGATCCTCTGAATCATCAATAAATGCATTCTACATATATAAAGATGACATAGATATCAAAATTAATAAATCTGTTCTTTTAGACTCAATACGAGTTATCAGACAATTTATTCATATTTTTGAAAAAATAGTCAAATGTGTGTGACGCCTGAAAATATTTGACATTTTTTTGGCCTTCTCAGGAAGATTCAAAGTCAAAAAAACTATACAGCATATTTCATTAAAAAAAAAAATGCCGGTGGCGTCATATCTCGAACAAGTGCAATGTGGCGCGTGAAAAAATATTTTCAAAAGGTGAACAATTGAAAATAAAATTCGGCCTTATCGAGAATTTCTCCCAAATTTATTTGGCAAGAATGAATTTTTTTCTTAGTCTACAAATACTCTGTTTGTGAGTGAGTAAGCAACTTATTCATTTCAAAGAAACTGAAAAATCAACAGATGATCCGTTTGCTTTTTGAAATACGAAAATCTAAAAAAAAAAATAAGGAACACTTGAATTACTATTACTATTTTTTATTATTTTTTGTTTAATTTAAATCTAAAATGCATAATTATAATTTTTTTACATTTTTAAAAAAACGGACTAGCTATTTTTCTTACTTTATATCTATTTACATATAATGTCTTTCATAGAAATTTAAAATTAGTGGTTTTTATTCTAGAAATTTAATTTAAGTTATTCAAAAACTATTAACATTTTCAAAAAAGTTCTCTTTAATACTGGTTGGCTGCTCCACATTTTGCTCTTTTTGTTTTTGATCCGCGATCCAGACAAGTGCCTTTAAAATTTGAGGTGGAATTGGTGGAGGTGTTGGTAAGTGATCACCCTCTGGATGGAAACCATTTTTATCAGCAGTGTAAGTTAAATGAATAGGTACTCCTTCTGGAGATGTGTACAGAAAAGAACCTTGTACGGAAAGATCTACATCTTCCGAATTGGAATTTTGAATGGTTCCTCTTTCTTCTGCATAGATTCCATTATCGGTTTCATATCTAAAAAAATACGATTTATATTTAGAATATAGTACCGTATGATTCCACTTAATAATTTTAAAATCAAGGCTTGGCTCTAGTCACCATGGAATAAAGAATTTCTAATTGGGCCACCTCTTTTTGACCTCCAAGTATTGAATATCTTTACATAGTATAATTTCATATCATATGGGGAAAACTAGGTAACGAATTTTGATCAGAGTTTTATCTTTTCTGAGAGATTTTAGTTTGTAATAAAAGCTAGTTAACTTTAATTTAAAATAAAAATACAACCGCCATAAAATAGCTTCGTGATATTTAAAAAAATTATTCTGTAACACCAATTTCAAGCCAGTTTTTCACACAAAGGGGCACTTCTTTCACCAATGTCTCAAATATATTTGTTTTTAGTTCAAATAATGTGTGCTGTTTATTAACATAAATCAAAAATTTTATAGCAGTATAAGGAAAAAAATTAAATTTAATCGCATGATTTTGGCGGCTATGTCACAGCAAAATTTCTTGAGGTATATGACAACGTGTTGTTGCTACCACATATTGCTCAAATCACACTCATCCAATACATCTCAGAAAAAAATTATAATCATGTTTCTGTAGTGTTCCCCGTTGACTTTAACGACAGCATAATTTTCATTTTCAAAAAGAAAATTATCAAATGCAAATCTTGGTAAAGAATATTATATGTAGTGTCATGAGAAAGTACAGGTTCCAGGTTCCTGAAAACGACATGCAGTTGATTCATCGGAATGATCATTCACCCTTGATGCACACCATCAATATTTTCAATAGTATGTTTATGGTTTCTACGTGTTGAATCTTAAGCATGACAAACACTATCATTCGACTTAAGTTTATTGATTAAATTATAAATACACTTCCGTTTTCGTCTTGTGTAGGTGCGGGACGCAAGTAAAACGCAGAGCCGGCAGTATGGTGTAAAAAGGGTTCTGTTGTGCTTACTGAGAAAATTGTGATTATTTGGGCGAAAATTGTGGTATCTATAAAGAAATATCTTTCTTGCTCCAAATAAAAACCAAACGAGGAAAGGTCGGCTAATTGCTCTTCGAAGCATCAACCCAATTTGGAGCAAAAAAAAAATTATACCTTTTGAAACTTTATTATGTTGGGCATAAATATCAAGTAAACTGAAATGTAGAACAACAAAAGCGCAACCAAAAAATGACGGCTGTGACGTGTCAGGAAGTAAAGAAATAATTGTTTGATGGCCCTTGTCATGGATAAATAATAATGATATATACAATAACGATAGTTTCAAACTATGTCGGAGACAAAACAAATATCCTTGCAGTTTCGATACAAAACCGTCTGTGCTAGTAAAAAACTTTAGTTGTAGAAAAACTTTACTATTACTTACGCATACTCGTAACTTCCTTCCGGTCTTATATCCGAAAAATATTTTATTGTTTTTGCTGCATAGTCGGGAACTCTGTCGCAAGATGTCACCCATATTAACACTGATAAAACGGTTCCCTAAAAGAAAAATAAAATGCTTTTACAATTAAATTAAACAGTTGAAATGAAAAAAAAAAGTAGTAAAATAGTTTAAACCCATAATAAAAAAATATATTTACTTAAAATGAACATCAATTCTACTAAATTTGCTTTCACGTTTATTAGTTTTATCTTCAAGTTGTATATATTATATTTCGTTTTTTACCGTACCGAAAGCTGGTGAGAAATCCATTTTTATTACGAAGGATTCTGGCAAAAATAAGTACCTAGCAATGATAGCAACAACTGACTGTACGTTGTCTACTAACGTTTAATATTGGCAATCTTTTTGGGTATCAAATTTGATTTCAATTCGTTCATTATTTCGTGTTTTATTAAGTGTTTTTGTGAAAAAATAAATTTTGAAATTGGAACACTGAAGTGTCATCATCAAATTTTTAACAAAGAATTTTTGCATGAAAGAGAAATTATGGTTGTCGATAATCGTTTTTTGAGTGGTCTACTATGGCTAAAACATTAAATTTATCTAAATCAAGCATTTAAACAATTCTACATCTTAAACTGGGCATGGGGATTTCTAATTAACAAACAGGTCTCAAGCGATGAACTACAATGCAAAGATGTTTCAGACAGATTGGTATATATAATACTTAATTGGTGGCTTCAATGTAAAAGTAGGGAGAAGGTTATAAGCAACTAAAGAGTTATTAGATGAGGACATATTGAACAAAAGAAATGACAGAGATCATCTACTCATTCATTTTGCTGAATCAAATAAAATGTTTATATTGAATGCGTTCTTTAAAACACACAAATAATGAAAATATACTTGGAGAAGCCCAAATCATTCAATCAAAAATGAAATCGACTTTATGTCAGATAACGGTCAAATGATAAGAGAAATAAAAATTTTAATATTATTTTTGACGGAAGTGATTATCGAATGGTAAGAGGAAAACTTCATATTAACCTCCAAAGAGGGCAAACAGATTTAGATCCAAAATAAAACAAAGAGATACAATAAAGTTAAGCCACAATAAAAACAAACACTACAAATTTAGAACAGCCTATACGATTTTCGGAAATTTTTTACCGTTGGTCCAACTTAGGGTGTATGCCAATCGAGTGTTATATTGATTAGAGCTTTAATTCCTCACATCGGATTACAATTTCAAAACACGCAAATTTTCCTTTTTTCATATTTATGTGACCTTTTCAGCCCTTTCGTCTACTTGAGCATGCATGGCTTTCATTACTAGACCTTACATTCCTTTGAATCCTCTTATATTACAAAGGCATGAAACAAAATATCATGGGAAAACAAAAAGTTTTTCACAAATTTTCATTATGGCCAAAAATTTTGCAACTGTAAATCTTTCTTGTTTTAGGTTTAATTATCAACCTTTGAAAAGGCATGCGGTATAAAATGGGAGAACATAACCGGTCACCATCTCCCGGTCTATTCAGGACGGCTCCCCTTTATAGGTATAGGTATATAACGAATAAACTACCAATAAACTAACATTGTTAACTTTTTTAAATCAAAAAACTCGGGTACATAAATAACAAAGGATGTGACTACGTCGCGAGAATTTGTAGTACAGCAAAAATAAATAGTTTTTGTCGCAATTATGTTTTGCACCAATTCCCTTCTCTTAAAACAATTGATAAGACAAAGGATTTTTAACACTGCAGTATTGTGGCGGCGATAAGTACGTATATTTAGTTTCGATTTAAAACCAAGATGTACATGCCAGAGTTATACGAACTCGGAAAAACTACCAGACTTGCAGATACTTAACCTAATGACATTTGAGCATTCAATTTAATAAAAACAATAAAGATGTGTTTCGTTATGTGACGCGAATCGCTTAAAAAGTATTATGGAATGCGAAATTAATAACAATAAGTTTAATTTTAACAATAAGCGACAATAATGGGTAAGTTTTCCTTATTTTATATTCTAACAAAAGAATTGTGCTAAAGCGTATGTAATGAATTCTCATAAAAAATAAAAGACATACTATTTACAAATCAATTAGACAAAAAATAAGTTCGGTTCGACGTAAAATGTCGAGTAGTTATTGAATTAAATACAATGGTAACAGTGCAACGCTGTCAACTTTTAAGAAAACTCTAAATTTTCTGACCTGTTTAATATGAAAATGGATCCACTTTGTATACATGTTCTGAGGAACTTTTTGGTTTAAAATAATGTGTGAAATCGTTGGTTAAATTTAAAAAGGTTATTTTCTTAATACCCTGTATATTTTATTCTCTACTTTTCATAGCAACTCCATTTATTGAACTTTTGTCACAACATAATTCCATCAAGACCGAAAAAATGACTTCATATTTGTTGATTTTTAAAGTATATTTCATAAACAAAAATTAAAATTTAGAATTAATACTCCCTTACATTTAATATTCACCTATACCCAGGGGCGGATCCAGCCTCTCTCCTTGGGGGGGGGGGGGGCGGTGACATCACAAAAGTGCAGTATGGCAAGCAAAAGCAAGTTGTTGACGGGGGGGGAGACATCAGCAACATTCCCATTTCTAGAGTAAAAGGCAGGGTCGGGTCTATTTTTCAGGAATTTGAAGCTGTTGGAGAGGGGGGCGATCACAAGAAAAAACAAATTGCCCACAGGGAGGCAGGATGCAAGCAGCATACACATGCCTAGTATAAGAGGCAGAATCGGGTTTATTTTCCTGAATTCAAAGCTCTTGGGGGGGGGGGGCTATCGCAAGAAAAACAAGTTGTCAATGGGACTGCCAGCAGCATACAAATTCCTAATATTCGATCAGGGGCAGACGAAAATCCTCGTTGGAACAAGAGATGTAAACTGCAATAAAAGAAGTTGTACACATATTTTATTATGAGAAGCAGATCCCAACCGTCGACAAAATTCTAAGTAAAATCAATGAAGATCGGGATTTACCTGAAATTAAAAGAACTGAGCTCTGGAAATTGCTAAGAAAACTTAATTTTTGCTGGAAAAAAGCAGATAGGAAATCTGTTCTTATAGATCGTCTGGAATATGTCCGTTGGAGAACGAAATATCTCTCTCAAGTAAAAAGTAGAGTTGCTAGAAATATTATAACTTACAAAATTAGTAATTTAACTGAACTTTAGAAAGATTTTTTTGAATAAAGTTACTGCAGAAAATTGGGAAAAATCCTTATAATAAAACAATAAAAGGAAATGTGGAAACTCGATCTAATGACCGGTGAGATAGAGGAACCGATTATAATTAATTTAAGCGAAGATAGGTTCACTGACTTTTATTACGAATTAGATACGTAATGTTTACCAGCGTTAACACAATTTATTATTTAAATTTTCTGTAACTTATAAAAATATATTACATTTCAATCCCTTTTTAGTGTTTAATTTTAGTTCTGCAAATGATTTCAGAAATAAATAAACTGAACAATCAAATATCCTTAAAATGTTTTTAATTAATAATAAAAAGGCCGATAGCCCCAAAAATATTTTAATATTATATGGACGAATTTATTTTTTTATATATGTTTAACTTCTTGTATTTTTGACAATGGATATTTTGTAAGTATTTAAATTATAACTTAGAATTTTTTGAGAGAAAAAGGCTACATTTTAGTCGGAATGTGCATAAAACGATTTCTATGCCACAATTAAAATTAATAAAAATACAGTTGTGATTTGTGTGAAATATGTCAAAATTTTCTATATTTTCTAATGTATGTGAATTATTAAGAAATCATAAGAAATTAAAAAAAATTATAAAAACTTTTTATTTCAGGTTAATTACCGAAATAATATTAAAATCCTTTTTAACACTTCACACATCCAAATATCTATTGTTATCCAACTCAAATAGTCCATTATTATAGACCGGTATTTTTGATTATAAAATTTCTAACCCATTCCTATGAAAAATATATATGTCTAACAGATTTTGCCAAAGAAATCGGACTAAAGAACAAAGGTAGTTTGCGAAGAAAAAAAAGGGTAGAAAATGATTTATTACTCTCTCTAGTTCTCAAATGAACTGTAGTATAAGAGGAAAAATCGGGTCTATTTTCCTGAACTCAAAACTCTTGGGGGGGGGGGGCGATCACCCCCACCGCCCCCCCTTGGATCCGCGCCTGCCTATACCTAAAGTCCATAATTTCTGCCAGTGACTCATTTAGTAGCGATCACCAAAGCGATGAAGCGGCAGAATAAACATCTCATGCAACTATAGATGATTTAAAACTTTGCCACTTTATTAAGAAGGCGGGAATTACAAACTTACAACGCATTGTTGTCATATTTCGCGAGTCTTCAGCTGATCGCATTTAAAATAGCAGGGTGATGCAGACCAACATGTACTTGGTTCCTTATCGCGAAGATAATGAATGTAACAACACGCATACACGGAATGTTTATCTGGAATAGACTTGAAAATAAGTAACCCGACTGGGTTTTCGCAATATTTGAATATTTTATTGATTTATTATTGTTTCATGGACAGATTCTGTGAGTTCACATTCTAATTACTATGCTTCGTTGTATATAGATATTGTGTTCTGTAAATAAACTTTACTGTAGTGTATTATAGTATATATTTGGTATATATATATATATATATATATATATATAAATATATATACACATTTGATTTGCTAAAATTTTTCTTAAGCCATCTATATATATAAATGTACGGTAACTTCTTTGGATTAGGTTTGAAGATTAATACTACTATTCTGTGTTTGACGTTTCGCCCAACTAGGATTAATTTTTAATTTTTGATTTTTAATTCACATTATTTTATAAATTGATATTTTTAATTAATATTGTATCGTTTAAGTGTTAATTCTAAGTCATGTGAATGTGCGTTTGTGACCATGTTAGTTGTATTTTGCTTTTATTTTGGATTATACTTTTGGGCGAAACGTCAAGCACAGAATAGTAGTATTAATCTTGAAACCTAATCCAAAGAAGTTACCATATATTTATATATACATATATATATATATATATATATATATATATATATATATATATATATATATATATATTTATATATATATATATATATATATATATATTTATATATATTTATATATTTATATTTGTGGTAAACTGTAGACATTAACGAACCTTGAACTAGTAGTGCGACTACAAAAAAAGTCAGTTGACGTTAAAAGAACGAATATTAATTATTTATTTATTGATACTCTTAGAAACACCTAAACATAACATGCTACAAAGTAAATATAAGTAAGACAAATTTTACAGACTTAACTAACTCATAAGAAAGAAAGCACAGGCGAGAACCTGAAGGTCACTGCATAAATTGCAATAACAATTTCTTAACACAATTAAAAAAATCAGTTTAATTATTCTTATATAGTATATTGCACTCAATTAATATTAAATTCATTGGAGCACGACTACCAATGGAGACATGAAAGAATTGTTCCTTTTGTATCCTTAATCCTATCTTAGGTACATGAAGAGGTATATAATTAATCAAAGAACAATTGTTAAAGTTATATTATTGATAATACAATAAACAAATATCACTGATTGAATTTGCCTTCTTTTCTGAAGGGTTTGAAATTTAAAGCTTTCTAACATACTGCGATAAGAGATCAGATATGGATATAAGTTATTTTTGCTAACATATAAATATCTCAAAAACCTTTTTTGAACACGCTCAAGAGCATCACAATGCACATTTGCACTAGGAGACCATATATTAGATGCATATTTTAGATGAGGACGAACAAGTGCATTATACAAAATTATTATTATATTATGGTTATTAAACTGACTTGTATTTCTAATCACAAAACCAAGGAACCTAAAAGCCTTAATAATATTGCAATAGTGGGTATTAAATTTCAATTTAGACTGGAAGTGTACCCTCAAATCCCTGCATTCAGTCTTTTTTTGTAGTTTTGCTCCATCAATCAAGTAATTAAAATTAATAGGATTTATTTTATTTGTATAAGACATAAAGAAGCATTTATTAGTATTTAAAAACATTTTATTTAATCAAAACCAGTCCGATACGCAATTTAGGTCTGCTTGCAGTACACTACAATCATTACTGTTTGTTACTTTCTTAAATATTTTAAAGTCGTCCGCAAATAAGAGACCATCACAAAATTGGACACTATTAGATAAATCATTTATACACATTAAAAATAACAGTGGGCCCAAGTTGCTACACCGCGGTACACCCGATGTTGCCATAAAAGCCTTAGAAAATGACCCTCCCACTCTTACCCTGTGCGGCCTACACGAAAGATAACTTCTCATAAAGAAGTAAGCATTCCTAGAAAAGCCAAACTCAACAAGCTTAAAAATGTTTACCATGGTGTCTAGGAACGAAACTACTTTGAATGCTGCAGAGATATGTGGCATTTTAAGGAAAATATCTTCTCTTACGGTATCCTTGGATTTTAAATGGTTATTATAAAGAAAACGACCAAAAAAATGCAAAGCAGATAAGACGACGGAAAAAAATAATCTCGGACAATGATAGAAAATACGTCATTCGTTCCAAAGCCCATGGTTTCTTTTTCGAAAATGAAATACCAACATTAAAAAAAAATTAAGACAGAAATTAATAACACATCGTTACCTAAAATATTATTAAGAGTTGTTAAACGAACTTTTATAGAAATGAATTTTAGATATCTTAAACGGAATCGAAAAAGCCTACCAATTGAAAAGACCAAAATTGTCTTGTAGCGGCAAAAATACTTAGAAAAAACACAAGAATTTCAAGAAAAATACGAAACATGGCTCAATGAAGGGCACACGGTTGGAAGTATGGCAAGATCTGAACAGTAAAAGTTCGAATCAGACATTTATGGAAGAATTTTCCTAATGACTACGCGATTCTAATGGAAAAGGTCAAAAAATAGGGCTAATTTTGACAATTTTTTTTGGAAGTATGGAAGAGAAGTAGGAAAATTCTTTTCAGAGGGTTCATTCAGCACAGGAGTATAAAAAAAAATTATTATGATTTTGACACAAGATGGCGGCGACAGAGCCGATCTTCGAAATCACCTTTTTTAAAAATTGAAAAACATTTTTCGTGAAATATGAGACCACGAACAAATAACAAAGAAAATATACAGTTTACATATAATTGGCTCCCCGATGGCGTAGGGTTTTTTTTTTAAATCGAATTTTATAGAAATGGCACACTTTTGAAAAAAGTTAGTCGATTTTTGGTCAAAAATAAAACAATAAATTGTTGATAAAAAAAAAAGTTTACATTCAATCGAAAAACGGCTATGTAGCAGAGAAGATAATATAATTGTGAAGCTATTGTTAAAATTTCAGATCGATCAGTTTGAAAAAAGTAATTTTAGGAAAAACTCGTTTAAAATTTTACATTTATTATATAGAATTATCGCACTTGAGGACTTCTGGCACAATTGGTGGTCAACAGGCCCACTTATCACTTTATTATTCTGATGTTAAAATATTTAATCTATGGTAAAGTTTGGTGCTGTTAAACAAGTTGCAAATCGCTGCAGACCTGCTCAGAGTTTCTCAACCTTTTAGTATTTGTGATCAGAGCTTCCACGCCGATTTTAATCAAACGCTCTGTTAATAGCTTTTTGGAATTTTATTCATATTTTCTTTTTCCGCGATATACCAACACCAAGTTCAATATCTCCCTATAAGTAGTAAAATTACGTCCCTTTGGTTACACGGTGCACCTTGGGATATTTGGAAGTAATTTTTCCAAAAATCAAATATTTCCAGTAGTGGTAATGCTAACGAGATAATTTTTTTAATTAAGGGTGATGCAGTTACGAATTTGGGCACTAATAAAGTAACAAAACTGAAGAGAATCGACAGTGATCACTTGAAAAGCAGCCATGGACATTCGACGACCATTTTTGAGATAAAAACAACGAAGTGTCTTTCCTTTTTCAGCAATATTTTCATATCCTTAAGGAAATATTGAAGGTCAAAGTTAAAAATTTTATTTTTCGAGTTAATTTATCTCTGAGAGTAAAATTTCCAAAAATCTAAATCACACACATTTTTGAGGGAATTTTTGGGTAGAAAACTTACATTTATTTCGTTAAATCTCCAATTTAAAAAGAGTTCGTATATACCAATTTTGATCATCTTGAAAAATATGTTGCAAGGTATCGAAATACATATATGAACCAACTTTGGTCATAGCCTTATGCTTGTAACCTATAAAATTAGCTAAAAACGCTATTAAAGGCTCTTTACTCTCTAATGAATTATTATTTTATTAATATTCTATAGCTTATAGGCCTAAGCTCATGATCAAACTTGACTGAGGTGTGTATTTTGATGTCTCAAACACATTTTTTATACCGTATACATTAATTATTTTAAATGGATATTTTCTTGTATTCCTTTCTTTATTTCCGATAACTTTTACTCAAAATTTTTTATCTTACTCTACCCGTTTTAGAGAAAAAAAATATTTTTTCAAATTTTTACCTTTAACAGGATAGCGACACCCAGGTCAAAATTTGAAAAAAAAAAATTCCTCAAAAACGGCTAGAGAAAGGCAAAAAAACTTTAAGTAAAAGTTATCGGAAATGAAAAAAGGAATACAAAAAAATGACATAGAGGGTGATCCATTTAAAACAAGTAAGTTTCGGACAACTTCCGGTATAACCGGAAGTTACACAAGAACGCTGTTACTTCATGTGAAGAGAGCGTTTATACAAATATACTTCCCGAGATATTGTAATGGACGGTCACCATCGGACACCCTGTCTGTATATATATATATATATATATATATATATATATATATATATATATATATATATATATATATACATACATACATACATATAAGTCATCAGTTTAAAAGTAGTTTTCAAGGTCAACTAAAAATCACTGGAACTTTTAAAATTTTTCCCAAATTCTCAATTGCATAACCTTTAATTTAAAAAAAAAATTATTGCATTAGCGTTATCCCAAGGAAAGATACTTGATTTTCGGAAAAATTACTTCCCAGTGTTCCATAATGTGGCACCTACCTAAGGGAAGCGCATCCCATAGGTTGAGAATCGCTGCTGACTCTAGCTGAACAATTAAAAAAGTGTGTAAGGACCCTGTAATAAGATATGATTATGTTTTTATGACCCATGATGTGCATATAGTTAAATATATATATATATATATATATATATATATATATATATATATATATATATATATATATATATATATATATATAATTTTTTGTTGCCCCAATTTCTTCTTTGAATTAGATACTTTTTATTAAGAGCAAACTTTGTAACTAGACCATTTAAGTTAATTACTACCAGCGACATATCTTTGAAAATATCTAAAAATTTTCAAATTTCACGATTCCTTCAGAATACGTTATAATAAACAACAATCCCTCAAAAAAATAAACATTTTCAAAACCACTTACCATAGTTATTATCATCATCTTTACCAAATGATTATGCACCCACTTATTGAAAAGCTTCACTGACACAAGCAAATAGTAAAAAGAAATTACAGTTATACCATTTATATCAATAACACATAAACCCTCTAACCCCCCTTTCAATTCAGAGAAAAAATAAAAGATGTTGACAAGATTCTCGAAAATTGTACGATTAATCATTAAAAATGCCATCCAGCAGCTACTGATTGATGAGAGGACAAAATAAGTTTACGAGAACACATCTTGTTAACCACAACCGTTCGCCATAAATTTCGGAGATTTTTGCGCTTGATAAGGTGTTGAACAATAAAATTTTACATAACTTTTCGTATGTAGTTCTTCATGTAATTTGAAATTTTTACTCGATGTAATTAATATCTGTTGATTTGACACCAGATAATGTGCAACTTATACACTTGTAATATAATGTTAGGAAATATGTTATATTGTAAGTTATAAAACCAAAAAAAAAATAGTAATTTTAGAATGAGAAAAACAGTTAATAAATTTTAGTCCGCCCTAAGCTTGAATTTAAAAATTTGTTATATAACTTCATATTTTTTACCGCGAAAAATTCTTGTTAAGAAGTATATATCAGCAATAATATTTTTTTTATAAAATTGGGTAAAATTCGTAAATTTGTAATTGATAATTTCAGTCATTAATTCACAAAAAAGAATTACCAATTCCTTTATCAACTGATAATTTTGAAGATAAAATAAGCAATTAATGAAATAATTTGTAATGTGATTCTTCAAATTATCAGTTAATAAAGTAATGTGGCAATTTTATTCCCACAATTATCAATAACCGAGGTAACTGGTAATTTCATCTTTAAAATTATTAATTAGTAATAATTTTAATTTCAAAATTACTTTAGTAAGAAAACTGATGATTCAACCACTCTACTATTATAAGAATATCTAATACCATAAAAGAAATATAATTTTTACGATGGTCGTCAAATTGAGTATGAACAATAAATTCTGAGATATATTCAAAATTTTTTGTATCCCTTTTTATATTTTTAATAATAAAAACCATTAAAAAACTCCATCTTTTTAGAAAAACTCATTAAAAATTAACACTAGGAAAAATGCGTCATTTAATTCTAGGAGAAAAAAATTAACGAAAACGTATTTTACATCTCTGAAACAGTTTTCATTCAGGCTGAAACAAATAAATAACTAAAAATAAAATTTTATATGATGCAGTATTATTTGCGAAAAACCTCATTAAATTATTAAAAAAAAAATTAATTTTTAAATTTAATTCAGATTACCAAATATTATTGCAGTAATTGACAAAAGTAAATTATCAGTAATTCTGGTAATGGGTAATGTTATTCTCAAAATGATTAATGACTACGTCAATTAATGATTTTATAAATGAAATTATGAATTATTTCGTTAATTCATAATTGTAGGAATACAATATATATATACCGGGTATCCCAGACCACTCGTCCACCCCTTTTAAAATCTAGGGGAGTGGATTTTTTAAGAATTTCAAGATTTTGTATGATTATGTCGGGTACGCTCTTTCGATTGGTGACACTTACAATTTCCGGTTCTGACCGGAAGTTCGTTTTTCTAAATGGAACATACATATTTTTATAACCGAATCGGATTCTACTCCACAAAATATGAAACTTTTGTTTAAAAATTTTTTTTCGAAAACGGCCTCTAAATGACCTTCAAATTTAAGTTCGCGTTCTGTTTACACAAAATCTCTTTTGTACTTTGCTAATCGAATTTTCAGAAAGACAGCTATGATATCTAACAGTTCTGCGTTGTGTCAAAAGATAGTCATTTTGTCGTTTTCGAGAAAAATTCTTTAAACTAAAGTTTCATATTTTGTGGCGTAGAATCCGATTCCATTTCAAAAATATGTATGTTCCATTAAAAAAAAAAAAAACTTTCGGTCTGAAAAACCCACTTCCGGTCGGAACCGGAAATTATAAGTACAACCAATCGAAAGAGCGTACCCGACATAATTATACCAGATTTTGAAATTCTCAAAAAAAACCATGTCCCTAGATTTTAAAAGGGGTGGACGGGTTTTCTGGGACACCCGGTATATATAATTATGTCGGTTAGTTGTATTTCCATTCTGTGACATTTTTTCTTCCATTTTGATAAAGGTTTCTTCACATATATCTTGAATAATGTAGGTGAGATGCAGCATCCCTGTCTTAAACCTTTGGTGATTTTAGAGGATTTTGATAACTTATTTCCCATTTTGATTTTTGAGATAGAATCTCTATATATATTTTGTACAGCTTTAATAAGTGTATGGTTTATATTTGTCTTCGTCATCGTTAGTTATAGGAATGTTATCCTAAGCCTTAGTTAAATCTGTAAATGATATATGAGTATCTTGATTAATAGCGGCTCTTTTTTCAATTATTTGTTTTATACAAAAACTATTATCATTACAAGATCTTACACCACGAAAACCGCCCTGTTGTTTTTCCTCATTGTATTCTTTTTCAACGAAATCTCCGAGTATTTTCTGTAGAGTCGACTCATTGTACTAGTTGTTATACCTTTGTAGTTTTGGCTATATTTTCCTTGTTTCCTTTTTTGTGGATTCAAATAATGTTCCCTTCTTTCCATTGTGTAGGGGATTCTTGACCATTGAAACCTTTATTAAATATCCATGCATGTTAAAAATCTTTATTGTTCCACTTTTTAATAATTCTGTATGGTGCCCTCAGATCCACATGATTTTCCATTTTGTATTTTTGTCAATTAGCAATTCCTGATAATGCATAATTCATTGGTTTTTAGATATTACTTCAATAGACGGTGTTTCCTGTCCTGTATTCTTTATGGTTTTTACGAATTTCCAAGCTTCAAAGCATTTTCTTCCGCCAGTGTATGTGTCTATTTCTTTACAGTTATTATTCCACATTTCGTTATTTCTAAAGTTGACACTTTTTACTTCTATACTGATTTCCTCATATGCTTCTTTTTCTCTTGGACTTTTTATACTTAACTATTTCACTATTTCTTCATTTTTACTAAATCTTCGATCTGCTTTGTCCACCAAGGCTTATTGCTTGTTTTTCTTTTTTTGTATCCTAATGCTTCCCTTGCTGCTTTATGTCTACTTTCAATAGTATTTTGGTTTACTTCTGAGAATGATTGTTGAGATTGGTCCAAGTGTTCATCTAGTCTCCGTTGGTATAAGTATTTAGTGCGTTCTCCGCCTAAGCTGTTCAAGTTGTATTTAGGGTAATTCACTGCATGTCTATCTAAATCGATGTTAATTTTCTCTGGTCTGTTGCTATTATACCTTGGAAAATATATCCTTGATACTGATAGGTAGTGATCAGATTCACAAATAACACCTGTATATACCCTTACATCTTCAACTAGAAATTTTATGTTTAAGTTTTTATTACCAGTAAAATCAGTTTATCAATATGGATACTGCTTTCAGGATATGTTTCTGAATTCCCATTTGCTCTCCCATGTCAAAATATTTCAGTATTCATCGGACATTTGTAATTAATGAAATACCATATAAATTTTAAGATTTTTACTAGTTTCACATCTACTAAAATACAAGAAAGATTTTACTTATTAACTATTTAAAACTTTTCTTAAATATTTGTTAGATTTAACTAAATTTGAAGCATGGTAACTTCCATTCTTCCATTTGAAGAATAACTGATTTTACGGGTAATAAAACTTCCAATTTACACCTAAACGTTGTAGTTTATCCACTCAAATAAGGAGTACCTTTATTATTCGGAATTATTTTGTTTTTAAAAGGATATGTCCTTTTTTTCAATAACCAAAACAAAAAAAGATATGTGAAAAATAATATTTGAATTTCATGTGAAGTGACCCCTGGTGGCACAGTAGAGAATTATTTTTACAACAGAATTATAGAAATTATTAGACGTATTCAAATATCAACTTCATAAGTTAAAAACTAACCACAAAATGTTAAAAATAAGAAAAAAATAAACCGTGAAAGGCTGTAGCTCGACAAATATTGAGGTTTCGACTTTTTCGTATATGACTTACTACTGTTATTTTACCAGGTAGAATCACCCCTCCAAATATCATGATGCATTATCCGAATACTCTCTATAATTTTATTTTATTGTTTTCTATTGTAATTAATTTAGTAATTTAATTCAATAAATTTACTTATCACTTTTTTGAAGTCAGCACCACAGCAGTTAAAGGGGTTATTTTAAAATGAATTATAGGTGGATTGGTATGTATTTCAGTTATTTGTGTTTTAGTATTGCAGTTATAAGGCTATCCCAAAATAATTTTTTGAGTCCTAAGATGCCAAAATAATTTTCTCACAATCTAAGATATGAATGAATGAATGAAAAATGGGTGGTGATACTAAATCATCGATGCCTAGGCCTCCATTGGGCCCTTTACATCCCACCATATCTGCAGGTTATTCGAGGCCGATCTCCTTTGCGAATCCAAGCAGCCTCGTTATTTGAACTTGCCTAACTGCTTCCGGTAACAAAACTATATCTCCGAAATATCTCTCTCAGTCCGTTGAATGCAGGGCACCCTCTGAGAACATGGTCAACAGTTTCATCCTCCTCAAAACACCATCTGCACGTCGGGTCGCCCTCGACACCGATTCTATGAAGATGGCCCCGGAGGTGATAATGTCCTGTCAACAATCCCACCACAATTCGCAGCTCTTTCCTTCCCAAGGAGAGAAGCTCCTTAGTACGCCGTGCGCTAGGCCCCGTTATATGTTCCTTAGCACACCTCATTTCAGAATCTAAGATATGAAAATTATATTTTACACCCTCCAGATAGGTCACAAAGTAGATTTTAGGCGCGATCCATTAAAAAACTGCTCCTCCCAGAAAACCATGAAATATGTACTAAAATTAAGAATCTAGTTATTGAACATTTTGGAGCGATTTTCTCAAACAAAACAAGATCAAACCTTATAATAATAAATGACAAAAAATCTAGCTCCATTAATGAAAAAATCTAAAGTAAAAAAATCGACATAAAATATTTTTCTTAAAATATTTTTAGGACTATTTTTTGAAGTCAGTAAAAAAAGGATCCATTTCAGCCAAAAATTATTGCCAAACGCAATAAATTTAGCAATACGAATTTTTTTTACTAAAATTTTGTTGCTAGTCCTGAACCGTTACCTATATTAAAAGAGTTTCATTTTCAGTTTCAATTAAATAGGGTCCGAGGACGATCTGAGCACTCCATACAAAACAGTATGTTTCACCCAAATGTTTTTCGTGAACGACTTTTGGATTCTCAATTCCCTAAATCCTACATTTTTGCTTATTTGTTTGAAATTCGTTGGTTCTGAAAACTCCCTACCTAACAACTTTGAAAGAAATTGCCCGTCATATGGATTAACTTTAGATTCGTAATCTACGACCTCTAAAACCACTAATAACAATTTTGGAAAAATTTAGAAAATGCAAAATATTTTGTCCTCCAAATGGGATCTACCATATTGAATTTTAAAAAATATATATATAAAATATTGTATTATTTATTTCATAGAATTATTGGATATCTACAGATGTTTTCCTGTTTTTAGGGCGTCAATGTATATTTATTATAAAATTAAATTTCTTGATCTGAATAACGTTTTTGGTTTGATATTTTGAACTACCCTACCCTGTATATAAATATAAAACCCATATGAAATCATATTTGTATAATTTAGGTACCATCTGCCTTAGTCTAGAAAACCACGACAAAATTACAAATTTAAATTTAAATGATTTCCCCAAGATTCAAGATAAAAATCACATTTAAATACGAGGGTAGACATTTCAGCAACAACAAACAGAAATATCAAGCATAGTTTTTGAACATATTAACCTCCTCTTTTGGTGTTAAATCATGATTGTAAGGCGGATAATCCATCAATTCCTCGCTTTAAGTACTCAGATGTCACTTGCTTGAGCCGATGTGTGAGATCTCGCAGTATCATAATGGAAAATGATCTGTCGTTTCTGGTTGGTTTTCATCAATTCATCGACGACTTTCGGCTAACACAGGATGATGTATTATTCAATATTAACGGTTCAATGATTCTTTAAAGACACATTGCCAATTTTTCCGACAAAACAGTCGACTATTTCCCTCGAAGTGCTTCGTACGGAAGCAGCTTTTATTGGTTTTGGCCTATCATGAAAGACCCATACAGTCACCCAATATTCGTCACCTGTAACCGTCTTATAAATGTCTATGGAGGCACTGCGACTGTATTTTTTTACCATTTCCTTGCACCAATCGACACAAGCCTTTTTTAGAGCGCTTGTCAATTCTGCGTGATCCAAGGAAACATGCTTTTTTCACAACCAAATGTTCATGCAATGTATTATATACGTTGCTGTTATAGTTGCCCAGAAATGCCTCGTCGGTGAGCGAGCAACAGTCACGATTGAATTCGCTAAACTAGAGATATATAATATAATAAAGAACTATATTTATCTATACACTGTTCTTGAGGAAAGCAACGTCAAAAGTTGTGAAAAATAATTGCACGAAAGCGAATTGTTTTCATTTTTTGAATGAGATGAAATTTTGTAATTACTGTATACAAAACAAATATATCACTTATATGTCAAAATGTTCTGAGTACGTATACCATTTAAACTGTCAAACTTTACAGTGAGTATGTCAGGTCGCACCTAGCTACACCAATTTTGTTAGTTCCCAAAATATAATAAACAGCTTCCCTCGTATTTCGTACTTGTATTATTTTGTGACTAACCACATTAGATTTGAAATCCGAAGGTTTTATGTAATATTGCAAGGTAAATAACTTTCCGATGTAAATGTGTTCATAGAATTACCGATTCACTAGAATACTATTTTCAAGTTTTTAAAAATTTATAAATTAGAAAAATGACCGATTAAAATAAATTAATTTTACAAATTAAGACTCATTAAAGTAAACCCAAGTTACGCAAGAAAAACAGAGCTTTACAGTTGCCTAAGAATTTTCCATACGAAAAGCTAAGCTTTTTGATACTCTAGCAGAATTACCTTTTGGATATATATATATATATATATATATATATATATATATATATATATATATATATATATATATATATATATCCAAAGGCTTTTAAAAAGATCCCTTTATTGCAGCAGCACGATAACAACTTTAAAATTAGAAATTAAAAGTAATCTATGTGACAACTCGTTCATTTAGGAATAGGTTACGACTAAGGAGGGCAGTATGAGTGCAGGTTATTCTTATTGGAACTCTATTTGTTTATTCCCATACAGTATCGGTTTTCTATAGATACAATTCGTCCGTTCTCACACTAACATTTGCACCGTTAGGATAAACAAATACTATTGTTCTAGAAATTATTTACTGCCCCTGTGCAGGTCAGTATTTGATGAATAAGTAATATATATATATATATATATATATATATATATATATATATATATATATATATATATATATATATATATATCGGATCAGAGCTATGACCAAAATTAGAAGCAATCAAAAAAGTTGACCAAGGGCTCATTTTAAAGCTTGGAGCGTCTACTTTCAAATGCCGAGTATGCCTTTAAAAAATCCAATATGGCAGCCTGAAGCCTGAGAAAAATCGAGTGTCTAGCAAAAAAATCTTGTAAAAATAAAGAATTGGCAAACGATCGGATCGTTTTTGGCTCAAATTATAGGTGATGGATGCCCATAAACAGCTGATGTGATAAGTTGACAAAATTCAACGTTTTGAACCAAATTTGGTGTAAGGGGATTTTTGGTGTCGCTGATCACGAATCGGAGGTCGGACTTGCAAAATTCACGTTAGCGGATCCAATTTGGTTGACGTATTTTTTTAAAATCATCCGATTTGCACCAAATTAGGTATACGGGGAATTTTGGGGGCGCCGATTACCAATATGAGGTCAAATTTCCAAAATTTTGAAGTTCAATAAGGCGGATCTAAGATGGCGGACGACATTTTTGAAAATCAACCGATTTGTACCAAATTTTTTATACGAAAATCTTTGGGATCGCTGATCATGAATCCGAAGTCAGATTTTCAAAATTCAAGATGGTGGACCCAATAGGGCGAAACTCTATGACCCAATCCTCTATATTATATATTAAGTCTGCAATCCTGAATTTCGAAAATTCTCTGATTCATGATCAGCGACCCCAAAAACCCCCGTATACCAAATTTAGTACAAATCGGTTCATTTTCAAAAAACACGTCCGTCATATTGGATCCGCCATCTTGGATTTTGCAAATCGGATCTCAGATTCGTGATCAGTGACCTCAGGAACCCCCGAATACCAAATTTGGTTCAAATCGGTTGATTTTAAAAAATTCGGCCACAATATTGAATTTTTGACCGTCATATTGGATTCGCCATGTCGGATTTTTTCAACCTACCACACTAGCTTTTTAGGTTACAAGTTTTTTTTGATAGACACTCGATTTTTCTACGGCTTCCAGCCGCCATATTGGATTTTTCAAAGGCGCACTCGGTATTTGAAAGTAGACTCTCTAAACTTTAAAACGAGCCCTTGGTCGATTTTTTTGATTGCTTTTAATTTTGGTCACGGCTCTGATCCTGTTGACGCGAATTGACCTATATATATATATATATATATATATATATATATATATATATATATATATATATATATATATATATATATATATATATATATATGAAGTAAAACGCGAACAGTAAATGCAAACTTCGTTCCATCATATCCTTTCTGTGTTGCACAATTTGAATAAATTGCTACAGCCCTTGGTCGATTTTTTTGATTGCTTTTAATTTTGGTCACAGCTCTGATCCTGTTGACGCGAATTGACCTATATATATATATATATATATATATATATATATATATATATATATATATATATATATATATATATATATATATATATATATGAAGTAAAACGCGAACAGTAAATGCAAACTTCGTTCCATCATATCCTTTCCGTGTTGGAGGTTGCACAATTTGAATAAATTGCTACACAACACAATTTATCCTATTCCACCACCATTGAGATGATGGCCTACCTGTATCACCGTATCGAGAAGAAAGTCAAAACTTGCCCTCCCCGCCACAATGATACGGCAGAGGTACATGTTTCGTCTCTACTAGACTCGTCAGGGTACCGACATGCACCTGTTTGTGCAAAGGACAGATCGGAAGGAAGTATGCAACACTAAACGCGGCTTCGCTGACCTGTTTGTTTATGAGGTTTTCACGGATTCCTCCGTGTGAAATGCAATAGCAGTGGATATATCCACATTATGCCGTTGTGTTGTGTAGCAATTTATTCAAATTGTGCAACCTCCTACACGGAAAGGATATGATGGAACGAAGTTTGCATTTACTATTCGCATTTTATTATTTATATACGGAGTTGCATATAGTTGTACGTTTGCTGAATGTGATTTCAATTGCAATTGATGAAACAGTAAAAGAAAATATCAGAAATTACATAAAAAGACGGTGCTTCTCTAAATTAAGTATTTATTTAGCGTTCCAAAGATTGTCTTAGACTAATTTTTCTTTGCAACTGATCTTTAAATTTGGGTTTTGCTTATCTTAAAGACAAGACCTTGGACACTTTAGATCTTGTGATGAAATTCCCGGGCTTTGCAGTTGCTTAACGGTTAATTCCAGTTTTTTCTTTTCCCGTTGAAGTTCTTCTAGTTCTTGCTTTAATTTTTCACAATCATCCCCGCTGGAAATTTCACCACCTACTATAGGAAGTTAATTACAAATAGGTTATTTATTTATGGGCTAACCAATAGTTAAATTAATAATATAAATAATTTAAATCTAAAATAAAGCAAACATAAAATTGTTATATAAATCTCGTGTTCACCGTTTAACAATAGAATAATATGCATATGCAAATAGTGGCGTTGTCCTGAGAGACTCATTGAATTACAGATAGATCTATGCACAGCCCAAACTATTAAAGATAAAATCATGAAATTTTGGAATATGGTTGGCAACGCCATGAAGGCAAAAATTTAGTAAGGGTTTTTCAAAATTCGCACTCTGAAAGGTGTAAATTGTCATTTGATAAATTTATCGATATTTCTTGATGAAATATAGATATTGATTTCAAAATATCATAATAATATTTGAAGACCGATTTCTTAATTTTCCAATGTTGAAAAGTAATTTTCTCTGCGAAAAATCACGATACGAACAAGATTTTTGGCTGCACATGTTCTGCATTTTTTTTGTAATTCCTTTTTTTAAGGCTAAAAAGGGTTAACATGTATTTTTACTATTTATACCGCTAAGACTACTACATACAGTTGGTCCAGCGAGAAAGTACCCATGAGTTGTTAATAATATTCGTCTGAACCACATCAAAATTAATTAGTCAATACATAGTCCAAAAATATAAAATTTTTAGACGTATTGCATCTACCATACTGAATTTTTTGAAAAAAATTTGATTATTTACACTCTCAGAAACCCCTCAGTACCAATTTTCAACAAAATCTACGCCCTCAAAAACCTAGACTAATATTGGATAAAATCGAAAATGTCAAATTTTTAATCCGCCATTTTGAATTTTTTGAAAATAATTTTAGATTCCTTAATTACGACTCCGAAAATTCCCTAATCTCAATTTTGGAGAAAATCGACCAAAATATTTTTTTTGTACGCCACATTATCAACGACATCCCGGATTTTACCGAACCGATTTCGGCCAAAATAATATGAGACTACCGCAGCAACTTCCTGAAAGTAATGCAAATAATATCGTTCAAATCGGTGCTGCCATTCCGCCAAGCTTTTTAACCACACCTTTTATTAAAGTTGCGATTATACCGTTAGATTACACCTAAGATATTATAAAAATAAATCGTTTAAAATATTGTAATATCTTTTTAAATAACAAGACATTTAAATTCCTAGTTTTGTGATCCAGGGAGGTAAAGTTGAGGTTTTTACATTTTAAATTATTTGATCAATTTAATTAAAAAAAAAAAATAATCAATTTCTTTTGAAAAACTTGAACTCCCATATTGTAGTGAATAAAAAGTGAAATAGTCTGAGATTTGAACCTGATCTAATTACCATAATAACTAAAACTTTTAGTTTTATTATGTATATAAAATTAGTATAAATACCATTTTCTATTTACTAGATCACACGATTTTGCTTCATAAATAAGGATCCCCATAAGAAGCCTCTTAGATACCTGGACTATGACACAAACATTCATGTTTGTTGGTACTTGCAAACTTCCCCTTTTGATTTCTGGTGTTCATCTGATCCCAATCTTTATATTGTTGACTTAATTCTTCCACGACTTTTTTAACGGCACATTCAGATTGTTTTAATATTTTTTTCATGTGATCATCACCATTTATTGATACCATCTTGTTTAAAATATCTTGTAGCCTTTTATTTTCTGCTTTAGCTGCTTCTAGCTGTTTAGTCATTTGCTTTACTGAATCTAATTCTTTTCTATTTAATTTTTGACTTGTACTGATGGATCCTTTTTGACAACGTAGTTGATTTTCTAAACACGAGATGTGGCAATCTTTTTTTAATAATTTATGTTCCGCGTTGTGAAGGAGCTTTTCCAGTTCCTTTATTCGGGTGGTCAAACTTTGTGATTGCGTTAGTTGTTCGTTCGAAGTAGCTATATATCTATCTTTTTTGTTTAATTCCTCTTTTAGGGCATTCATTTGGTTCTAAAATTGAAACATCACAACTTGTAAATAAATACTTTGGCATATAAAAAAATTAAAAACCTCTTCGTTTTCGCAGAAATGCAACCAGTACAGAAGTCAGTCTACCTCCAGGATTCTTAGGAAGACAAGATCATGATATCTAGACCGTTCCAAAAACGTAAAATAGCCCAAACTTGCAAAATAATGCTACTTAGTCGAGACATTAAGGAAGTATGAAAAATTTCTAGAAGACATGGCTATTATTGGACTGAGCGATGTTACAAAACGTGGAGAAGAATGGCTTAGACTTAAGTTAGAACATGTTCTCAATCCCACGGGAGCAACAGAAAACTCGATAAATCAAAGAAGTATTCTCGTAAATGAAAAACACTTCAATTAATATTAGCAGCATCGAAATCATTTCTAACCATGTAGATCAAATGATGCACCGTCTAAATAACAGAATTAAAATGATAATTTCAGCTTATGGCACCATATTAGACCTTGAACCGATGATGTTCATTCATTTTATAATTTGTGATTGTAATGCAATATTGCAAAACAGTTTAAGGATACCAAACAAAAATTCCATGATTCTCTCAAAAAGTTGAGGAAAAATGCAAAGAAAAAAAATAGCGTATTTAAGATATAGAACACTAAGGACTGCATAATCGTATGAACAATACAAAATAGATCGCAACAAAACATCACTGTTAGTTAGACAAACAAAAAATAAGTACTGGGAGGATTTCTCGAAACGAATGGAAAATGATTTATATGGGCCTCAAAAGCAAATGTGGCAATTAAGCAGATCATCGAAAAGAAGTAAAAGAGCTTAATGAAACAGATCAAATCACCAAAGAAACATGGGTTAAATATTTCACAGATTTATATAAAGCAAACAATAATATAATTGAAATTAACACGCCTGAAATAACTACCAACGAGATTAAAGAAATAGAAGCACTCGAGGTACGACTATCAATCTCCAAGCTAAAAAACAGAAAAAGCCCTGGTCCAGACGACATTACAAATGAACTGCTCAAATATGGTAGACAGAGTCTTACAACACAACTAACAATTCTAATCCGTAAAATTATTTTCTTTCATAAAATCCAGATGAGTGGCAATCCCGTACTGCAATCTTTATGGTTAAAATGGGCGACAAAAAACTGCCATCGAACAACGAGGAGTAAATTTGATAAATACAATCCTAAAATTAACAACGAATCAAAACAAATATCTATCAAATGAAAGACAAGGCTTTAGACCGGATAGGTCATGCACCGATGCGGTTTTAAGACAAATAATGGTGAAATCAATCGAATACAACAAGTCAGCATATATATGTTTTATAGACTTGGAAAAAGCCTCCAGCCGTGTCCAGCTTAGAGATATATTACATCTTCTGTATGACAGGCAAATCCCACGCAACCTAATTGAAGCTATCGAAAATATATATTTTGATAACCAAGTTCAAGTCAGGATCAAAGGAGAAATTACAGATCCGATTCCAGTTGCTAGAGGAACTAGACAAGGGGACTCCTTAAGGCCGCTTTTCTTTAATGTTATTATCGATCAGATAATAATGAAAATAAGGAAATTGAGAGTATACAGAATGGGTGACCGCAAGATTAAGATTCTATGTTACGCCGATGACGCTGTACTGGTAGCAGAAGATGAAGACGAGCTACAAAGACTACTTCAAGCATGTAACCGAACAGCAAAGGCTCTTAATATGATCATATCTGCTTCTAAGACAAAATGCATGACCACCTCAAAGTCACCAATAAGATGGAAGCTTGTGATCGACGAGAAGATCATTCAACATGAAATGAAATTTAAGTAACTGAGAATATAAATATCCGACTATGAAGATTTCGAAGCAGAGGTTTGAGAATAAATTAACAAAGCAGTTAGGAAAGCAGCATTCCTAAATAACACCATTTGGCAAAATAAACACATCAGAATGGAAACGAAGGCCAAAATCTATAAGACCACGATTAGGTCAATAATAACATACACTGTAGAAACACGACTTGACACAACTCTGCTGACGATATAAAAAACGGAAATGAAGTTATTACGGAAGACAGCACGTGACAAATCACCCTAAGTTCGAAGTAGTGTAGGGTGACCTCGAAAAAGATGGAGCGACAATTTAAGGCCCGAGTAGGCGGGGGGAACGGAGAAAAAACAGGCATTTTATGCCTAAACGAAAGAAAGAAGAAGAAAAAGAAGAAGCTTAAGGATGCGGAGACAGCATTAGGTCCATTTAGAACAAGAACAACAAATACCACGATAATAAATTTTCTTTTAAAACATCTACTTTTTCTAATGAACGGCTTCTTCCAGGAAAAAAAATCAAAAAAGATGGATATGACTCATCTCAAATAGGTGAATAAAAAAAATCAATTCCATTATAGCTAACAAGAAGCAAATAACGACTGACGTGACAGTATTGATCAATAAGGATAAAACTAATAATCGAAGAGCTAGTAAACCCTTCATGTAACGGTCTGCGTGTAAGGCTGGGAATTTTTCTAACATAATTTGAAAAATAGACGAACCCAAAAACGTTTGTCTGGTAAACCTCATCCACTCGGTGTCCCACCTTCTCTATTTTTGAAAAGATCAAGAAGTTAATATTTTTAACCTTAAAGGTGTAAGGTTAGCCTTTGGATGCTAGCAATAGAAAAGTGTAAAAAAATCCAAAGAAAGTCATAAATGTCATACTTACATTTGTATCATTTCTAGTTTTGGACATGCTTTCAACTTGCAAAACAAGGCCTTTTATTTCATCTTCCTGATCGCAAATGCATGCTTCCAAATCTTCCACTTGCTTCTGTAAATGATCTCGTTCCCTGCTCATCGTTCTAGCTTCATCAACTTGAGCTTTTAACATCTCACATCGACATTCCATGTCAAGAACTTCTTCATATTTTTGTTTGTACATATCTCTTTCCGATTTTATATTGTCAAATATCTTGATTTTATTCATCATTTCCTCATACTGACCCTACAATATGAATATAAATTTATAAAAGGGAAAATTTTAAAAACACTATTATTAAATAATCGCACAAATCAAAATATATACCAAAAATACAATTATTTTTTATTTTAAAAAATATACCTGTATATCTGCTAGCTCATTTAATTTAATCTGAAGTCGATCTCTTTCTAATCTTAGCATTTCAGCTTCAGTGACTTTGACTTTTTGACTATCCAATTCTTTCTTCATACTATCTATTCTCTTTTGCATAGCATCTTTTTCCGACTTGACATTTTGCAACTCCTTTTCTAAGCTTCCAGCAATAGATTGGGTCTTTTTTAGTTCAATTCCAGAACTTCTATCCCCTTTGCTCATGTTTCGCAGTTCCCGTTCCAATTCGTCCACTCTTTCCGCTTTCATTTTAAATTTTTGCAATTCCTCTTCCAGACCTTTTATTTGTTTAACCTTTTTAGCCAAATTATCTCTTTCTTCCAGAGCACTGTCTAACATGTCTGATTTGTTTTTAAGAAGTTCAAGATCACCTGGGAGATCTTGATACTGCAATAATTGTTTTTCCAATTGATTAACCTTATTGGCCAACATATCTCTTTCATTTGTTAGACCTTCAAGATTTTTAAGTTTATCTTTTAGAGTTCCTTTGTCCCCTGGTTCCATATCAGCCCCACTATCCTTAACGGCAAGTTCTACTTTAAGTTTTTGATTTTCGTTTTCCACTTCTTTTAGTTTAGTGCAGTATCGTTTCAATATTTCTACTTCTTTTTTTATTATCTCCGCCTCTTCCTCAGGAGACGGGTTGCCACTTCTCATTATATTTATTTCTGCTTCGAGTGCCTCGATTTCTTGTTGACATGAAGCAGGTAGAGTAGGATTTGCTACAGTTTGTAGTTTCTGAATAAATTAAAACTAACTGTTAAAATTTAATAATGTTAGTATATTTTTTAATGAGGAAAATTAGATCGGTTACTGCTGCATGCTCAAAAATAAATACCTGTAAGACTGAACATGCAGCAGTAACGTACTTCTAATTTTCCTCGTTAAAGAAAAAAAATAGGAAAGAAAAGATACAAATGCTTCATCATTATCTATTTAAATTATTGGCAGTCACAACAGGGATTGCAATCACATAAAGAAAATTTGCTTTTGTTCAGCCCACTCCTTTTAGTTACATTTGTCAAGAAGCACTAAAAGGGCAAAAATTAGTTTATTAAAATTTAATCAAAATTGGAATTAACAAAAAAAAATATTCAATGTTAAGCAGTTTGCCTAAATGATATTTTTACATTGATATTTAAATTATTTTAAAATTAAACTGACTAAAAATTACAATAGAGGTATTAGAACAATCCTATCAATATCTTAAAATAATATTTAGTTTTTCTGTCAATTTAATTTCAAAATATTTTAAATGTTAACAATTGTCCCTGTGCGACATTCATATTGAAAAACGGCAGTCCATTCTTTATTTTTAGTCAAATGTTCTCAAAAACAGTCAGATATGCAATGAGGACATCAAAACTCCCAAAAAAATGTGAATCTGACATAGGTCGAGAATTTTGGACAAGATATTTCTTGTTTGTATCGTCTCTGTTTTAACTTAAAATCTCTTTAGCATAACTTCATTGTTTTTGTACGTAAGCTTGACCACTCTAACACTATTTAGATTTACTAACCTTAAAGTTTTCTAATTCTTTTATGCAAGCCTCGAGCTTTTTTTTAAGATCATCTCTTTCTTTGGTTAGTTCTTCAATTTTTGCTTGTTGTTCATTACACAAAGCTTCCGTTGCCTGAAATGAAATTCAGAAATATGCTAGAGTTATCGCGGTTTTAATTAATTCCAGTTAATACAATTAGCACAATTATTTTCTGTATATTACACCTTTTAATAATTGTCTATTAAAAGTACACCTAAGCTTAGCTCACACGACCCTTGTCTAGCTGCCAGACTATGTGCTATAAACCATGATGGCCTTACCTATGGTTTCTCGAGAGAGATGTCCTGTCAAAAATAAGAGAGATTTTAATTCAAAGGATGAGATTTTAATCATACAGCGTTAGTTGAAATAAATCAGTCACTCTGCATTACCTTAAGTTAATTAGACATTTTTTTAAATCACTCTAATTCCCTTCACAACACAGAGGAAACTAGAAGACATCGGTCCCATTAACCAACAAGGAAACACAATACTACTTTCCCAGGAAGTAAAATATCTATGGGTCATTTTCGACTCCAGACTGATCTGGAACAAGCATGTGGAAAAAGTAACAAGAAAATCAGAAACAACTCTTGTGATTGTTAGATGGTTGTGTGGAAAAGTATGTTGTCCCTCACCCTAGATGTCGCGATATACCAGTGTGGTGAGACCAGCGATCACATATGTAGTCTTGGTCTGGTGGCCCAAAGTAATAAAAAAGACAGCTTTGATCAAGCTAGGCGGCATACAGAGGGTCGCCTGGTTGGACACTACGGTGGCTATGAAGTCGACCTCGGCAATGAAGTGCATTCTAGACCTCCCTCCACTATATTTAGTTATTCAAGGAGTGGAAAGAATGGGGCTTCATGGGCTACACCACTCAATGCCAGCAGCATAAATGCTGATGACAGGACATAAGACTATATTTAACGAAATTAAAGGCCCTGGGTTGGAAATGACTATATGACCTCGGGCTACCGCTACAATATACCATTCGAGGTCACTATAGAGGATCGAAGAATAAGCAAGCAAGCAAAACCGGAACTGAAGGTTGAAAAATCAATAAGAGTATCTACAAGCCCAACCCAGTAACGGAAAAGTATGAAGGTAACAACTCAGAGGATCCATCATAACATCCAAAATTACAACCCGCTTGAAACTCAGCAGCGAAATCAAGTAGGCAGTCCAACAACCAAGCAAGCGTTATGTGAGCTAAAAGCTGAAAGTTCCGTGGTAAGTTGTTCGGATAGGTATATTTCCCAAAAAAAAAAAGATACATTAAGTCTGCCACAAAATACTAAGCAACTGTACTGCCACGGCAGCCATTTTAGTAGAACTTGCAATGCCAGTAAATTGGTAGTACGAGAGAAGATACTCAAATATTATGTGAGTATATATTTCTACACCAATTCAGTCGATTTGTGAGTTTTGGAAACACGTTTAGAAAATTCTCAATGTTACAAATTATAAGAAAAAATATAAACCGAGCATGGTTTTTAGCACAGAATAGGAACAAATAAACCTTATCAAAGGCACTACTGAGGCTAGGACGTCCAGGGAACAAAACAGAAAATTTGCAGTCTAATAAACAAGAAGGAAGAAGTAAATCTCAACAAAAAATATATACTCGTACATAAAGGAAAGTGAATAACGTAATGATCAAAATAAAACAGAAAGTCTAACAAGAACATAGCGATAGTGAAAATGATGAAGGCAGCCCTTTTACAATAGAAAAAATGTGGTATATGTAAAAATTGAGAGCATCTGAAATGTTTCTCCCAATTGTTATTCAGATGAGTCATTTGGTAAGTGCTTTACTATATAATTTATTGGTCATTTAATAGGTTAATTTATCTAAATGAGTAGACTAAATCATTATATTTAATTGATGATTATTAGCAAGTACATGTTGTTGTTAGTAACGATAATTAGAGCTGTTAACTATAAAAAAGTTATTAGATCGTATTAAAGGGATATTCTTGTTGAGTTGTCTTGTTGTTTCTGAAGTTTATAATCGTTGTTTCATTATTCTAAGATTACGTTGAAAATACGAGCTTAGTTAAATGATTGAATGAATAAACAAAAAGGTGGTTACACTTGATCATCGATGCCTAGGCTTTATTGGTCCCTTTCATCCTAGCATTGCTGCAGGTCATTCGACGCCGATCGCCTTTGCCAATCCAAGCGGCCTCGTTAATTTAACTTGCCAACGGCTTGCGGTGACAAAATTGTGTCTCCGAAATGTCTTCGCTTTAATCCGTTGAGTGATGGGCATCATCTGAAGTCATGATCAACAGTTTCATCCTCCTCCAGATACCATCTGCCCATCGGATCATCTATGACCCCAGTCTTATGAAGATGGCCCCTGAGGTGACAATGTTCTGTGTTCTGTCAACAGTCCCACTAAAATTCGCAGCTCTTTCTTTCTTAAGGAGAAAAGCTCGCTCTAGTAAGCCGTACGCTGGGCCTAATTATGTGCTCCTTGGCACACCTCATTCCAAGAGCTCCTCTTCACGATTCTATAAATTTGCTCTCCAGCAACAGTTTTAGTTCTCTTTTACTAACGGCAATTGGGGCAGTTAAAATTGGTTAGGGTCCATATAGTTGAATCGCGAACCTCATCTTTGCCAGACGGTCCGTCATGCTTTCCCAGACACTTCTATAGCCGTCTTTCCAGTTCCGAGATACCCTAGGTAACTGAGACAGAAGGTAGCCTTCTGAAAGCAAGATTATTCTTGTAGCTGTATATTCACATCAGCTCATTATAGCTATTTAAATTTATTGTTTTAAAAGTTAAATATATCCATAGTACCACAGTATATATTAAAATGAATGCAAAGTCTTAAAAGTGGTACATTTTTGTAAAGGTTGTTCTTAGGGGTATTCACATAAAATAAATCTGTAGATCTGTATAAATTTCGTATAATAAACCCCAACATCTTCTTAACCTTGACAGTAAAATTATCAACTTACTCATTCAAATTTAATCTAGAATCAAAATAAACCCCAAGATCCCTATGTTAGTCAGTTCTTTTTAAAGAATTATCGTTTATGCAGTCATCAAGTTGAATAGGGATATTAACTGTTTTTGGGCAAGTGTATAGAACCTTGTCTATTCAAAGTTATTATTTTTCAAGTTTTCAAAGAGCAAAATTAGGATTTTGAGGTTAGAAATAAAGTAATCAAAGTTGGGTAATAATGCTTTGTACTTGTTTTATTTTCGTTTTCAGCTTATAAATACCTATGATTATTATTATGTATTCATTATCGTTTGCAGAAATAACAATTTTTGGTATATTACTTAGATGGAGGTCTTCACATTGTCAGCAGAGCAGACATTACTGTTTGTTGCGAAGAAATTGACCACCATAAAACAATCAATTCTCGACAAATTCGAACTATTTGCCTTAATCCAATTCCCCTCATGGGAAAATTTCTTAGAATCGTTTTCAACGGGAGTAGTAAGCAAATTTCGAAGAAATTGCACAAAAGTCACTATAAAATAATGTTGATCTAACAACATAGCCTCTGACAGCGATGATGTTTACCAACAACTGACATTATGAACTTTAATTAGTGTTCGTTATCACGTGATTTAATTACATTTTGGTTATTAAATTCCTTTAAAATAAAGAAAAATATTGTGTTTTTTATTATTCCTATTATGGAAACAACCATTTCACTGCAAAACTATATTTTTATTTCAATACAGTCGACATCTCTATTTATATATCACTGCACATATTTTATCTTAGTTGCGTTTGTAGTAACGCATTAGTATGTTTCTGTCTTTAAAGCGATACGGAACTGAACGATGATGCCACGGACATTGTCGATTTCATTCGTATTTTGTTAATATTCTACAATCCGATGTCTGGTTTTTCAATCGAGTATCCGTATCAATCCGTATTAATAGAGTACATATAAGGGATCGAAATGTTGTAAATAGTAAAGTTTTACAGATTGCGGAATACGGATGGTTAATTAATTCGAATATTAAATTCGTGATCCAAATATTTACAACACTAGTGCAAATAGTTTTGCACTTACTTACGATATCCACTCCCCGTGACTGTTTTTCACTCTTATGATACAGTTAAAAATCTTTCAATACACAAAATGGATTAAAATTACTACCTATATACTTACTGCTAACTTATCAGGAGAATCACGTTTTATTTCTGTTTTTGTTTCTGAGGGTTTCTTTGGTAGTCCTGCAGCTTTTATTGTGATATGTCCAGGTTTAGACGGATCAGTTACCACTTGAAAACCTGGCCGAAGTCCCCTCATTCTTGAAACCTGTAAGAATTTGATAGTTTTCAATTATAAACTGTCATTTAAGCATAGGTATATCTGTAAATCTTGCCACTTTTGGATTTTGTTTGAATGAGTTAATATTTAAAGGGTATTAATTTGTTTTATTTCAGTATATTCCAAACTGATAACTGTGATTAATTACTTTCCTTGATTGACTTTGGAAAACCATGAAATAAGTTGAGAAGTAAATTTGGGAGGTTCACGCTATAAATTAATTTTTCAGGCTATTTTATGCCGAAACGAATTCTTTTGCCCCAAAGGTACATAATCAAAAAATATCTTTAAAGTGGTCATACTTCTCCAAATGATTCACAAATATATGATTAAATTGTTAAATTACAACTCTAAAATGAGATTTGTTTTAAACATGGCTGTCTATTTCATTGATAAGTAGGTCATATTAATATATTTAAAAAAAAATTTGACTGCCCTCTAAAAAATAACTAAAATGTGCATAATAACTATAAATTTTTATCTGAAATTGAAATTTTTGTATAAAAATATTATTCGCCAATTAATCCTACAATATATGCTTGCATCATGATTACTTTCGTATTGAAACTACTTTATATATCGTTTATTTTATTTAGTAATATGGGCCTCTACTTCAAATTTTAATTTCATAACGAGGGATGCTCATTTTTTTAATTTTATTTTTCGATTTTTAAATTTGAACTCCTCGCGATGTCCATAAATTATTGAAAAAACCAATTAGGACATATATGGTACCACGCAATATTGTGAAGGTAGTAAGACAGTACCCATTTTACTCAAAATCATTGTAAATCACTATAAGTTGAGCAACCAAAAACTCTTCGATTCTGAAAATTATCCAAATCCCTAATTTTAAATGAAACTGGACCAAACAAAAATTTATTCCGCCGTAGTAAATCTGCTAGCTTGAAAGAATTTGACAAATGTAAATCAGAATGAAGGTTAAAATATATACAAGCCGCAAACAGGACTACTAACCCTCAACAGGCCACACATTACCTCTAACATAGTGCTGGAATGCCATGAGGCCCTTGCCTTGGCTATAACTGAAAATTCGATCACTGACCTGGATCAACTATTCGTTCGATGATAATCGTATTACTGAAGCAAAACTCATTTGCGTCTATAATTAAGTCAGCAATGGCAAATTAAAGATTACTCCCATCATCTATTTAAAATGCGATGGAATGAAACCATGAACTAGGAACTTTCCAAGCAATTTTCAAACTATCCAGAGGTGGAAACAAACACAAGATATCTGGCGATGTCCAAAAGAAAATTGGGATTAGTTACAGGGATCCTCACAAGACACTGCTAGCTAAGAAAACACGTATATAATATGAAAATGTGTGACATTCTCGTAGGTACAAGGTTAGTTCAAGTGAGTTCAGATTAATTACCGTAGGCAGTTACCCCGTATGTCGGGGTTGTGAAACAAAGATAAGAACATATTTTATGTGACTGTCTCGCTGTTTCACTAAAAAAAGATTCATGTTATGCAAGAATTGGCTCAGAAGGGCAATGCCGCTTGGAAACGCATTCCCACTTTAAGTCTATAGGCTGGGCGACGAGCTGAGCCATGCAGTCGATGGTTTCAAACCTATAGGAGGACGTTCAACGGTTCTAATGAAGCTTAACTGATATGGAGCTAGCCCTCTGCTGGAGCAAATTTCATAAACGTTTGTTAAATGCGTTTAATGTAATGCATTAAATTTAATAATTTACATTAATTTAAATTAATTTATTCCATTAAATCTAGTGTAATCATATATTAAATTTGAAGTTTTGATCAACACTTTTTAAAATTACTGTTTACAGTGTTCATTGAATTTAAGATATGGTATCACATATCTAATGCACCAACATCAATATGAGTTCAAAAAATTCTACAATCAGGAAAAGTTTTCCCATTGGTAGTGTACCGTCATCTGTATACCGGTTTCAAAGTCATTGATTTCCATCAGTACCGGCACACATCTAAATCTCATCTTCAGAAAATTGAGTCCTTTGAGTAACTTTTATAATACTAAATAAAAAAGTCAATACTAGTTGCGCCATCTCCCGGAATCTCATTAAAAGTGATTAACATGTATCTTAACATTAAAAGAGTTTACATTAATATTTATGGTACATTGCATGAGATTCCGGGAGATGGCGTAACTTGTATTAAACTTTCTATGTAGTATGATATTTCTTATGATGAGATGTACATGTCTGCCGGTACTGACGGAAACCAATGGGTTCGAAACCGGTCCACAGATGACGGCACACTACCTATGGGAAAAATTTCCACCTTTTCTTGATCCATTTTGACCTTAATCAAGATTTTTCAAAAAGGGGCATAAAAATGTTTATTCATTTATTTACACTCTTTATCCTTTCTAATAAAATATTTCTTTTTTAAATTTTAAAATGAAATATTTTTAAAACTGTTACATTGACAAAGTTTACCTTAGGTGGCGCTCTCTACAGCTAATAGCAAAACTTTGAAAATAATTTGATGGTCGCCTTAAAAAATTCTCTGTAAATTAGTCCAAATATTTGACTTTCACAATATTTTTACTTAATTGAGCTGCTATTGCCCTGTGTAACATTAGTTATGTGACACCCGGTATACGAATAATTACATATCTGATCAATTGGATAAGAGTATAACTAAAATATGCCTAAAAATGTACTTACCATTTTCCCAGGCTCTTGTACTTTGGTTTGAATTTTAGGTAAACTAGTATCATCTTCTTTGGGAAGTTGTGAATAAGCTGTGCACGCTTCAACGCAACTGTCGCTTTTTAGTCCTTCTTCGGGTTCACTCCCGGCTGGAAATGCACGGGCACTTTCGGGTTTACCCCCGGCTGGATATGCATCGGTACCTTGGGCTTTACCCCCGGCTTTAAATGCATCCGTACAAAGCTGATCCATTTTTGTAGTCTTAAAATAAAAAAAATCTACAAATAAAAAGCTATTGATGCAATCGATAAGAATAAATTGGCGCTTGCAAAACTATATTAAAGATCGCAGAATAGGATTCTAGAATAAAAATTTTAAGTGTACCAAGCCTAAAACCCATTATCCTGTTAGTGACGTCAGCTAAGATATTCAGAATAATTTACCCTAACTGTGTCACACTCTTAGTTATTATCAGAAGTACACTATGATGTGCATCGCGTAAACGCCATCCAGTCTATGAGGTTTTAGGTGCCAATGATTTAGCGGGAAACTTATAATCATGTTGATGATTGCTGCTTTCGTTAAGAAAAATCCCGAGGTTTTCTATCAAAAGCAAATATAAAATTGAATATCCTAATACCCCCTCAGCCATGAGACCTGTAGCTCAGGACGCTTCCAGTATACCTATCCCTAAGCCTCCAGAAAGATACAAAATCATCTCGGAAACGAATGAACTAGATGGTTTTGAACCAAAAACCGGTCCAAGTTTTCAAGAGAAAAACGATTACGAATGCAGGAGCAGTAAACAGCCCAGTGCTGTGCACAACCACAAAAAAATTCTGTCCAGTGCTGTGCACAGCCACACAAAAAATTTCTAGCCAATGCTGTACACAGCCACACAAAAAATTCTAGCCTGGGGTCCTGACTATGTCTACTATATGTTTTCGGGGTCGCTGAATCCAAATTTGCGGTTCATTAAACCTCATCACGTCAAGGTTTTACATAACTTCAAAAAAAAAACAAATTCAGACTGTTAAGTGTTATTGAACGCTGTTAACCCAAATCAATGCTGTTACCCCCCAAAAACGCCATTACCCAAAGATCTCATAACCCTATGACTCCATAACTTGACAACTTTATAACCCTATAACCATGTTTCTGAAATCATTGAGTTTATGGGGTTCAACAGCCATGGTTTGAGGAAACTAAGAACACGAAAAGTTCTTCCGCTATGGGGGATTGAGTGTAATGAGTTCAGTAACATTGTTATGGGGTTATCGAGTCATGGGGTTATGGGTTATTGGCTCATGGGGTCCAACAGCCGTAACTTAAAGGAATTGAAACGGCGATAAGCTCTACCATTATGGGGGAATGAGTGTCATGATTTTAGTAACACGGTTATGGAGTTATAGAATCATGGGATCATGGGGTTATAGAGTTATTGGATCAAGGAGCTCGACAGCTTTAGTTTAAAGAAGTTGAGGCGACTACAAGCTCTTTTGCTATGAGAGATTGAGTGTATTGATTTCAGTATCACAATTATGGGATTATAGGGTCGTTGGGTCATGGAATTATTAGGGTTTTAACAGCATTAGTTTTGGGTTAAAAGCGTTCAATAATGCTTAATAGTCTTAGTTTTGAGTTTTTTTTTGAGGTTATATCAAAACTCTAACGTGATGGGGTGGTTTAATGGACCCCGGATTCGAACTCAGTTACCAAAAAAACATATAGTAGATATAGTCAGAACTCCAAGCCAGAAAAAAAATTTTTGTGTGACTGTATTATTGTACAAAAATTATTTGATCGACAAGGACTATTTCTGGAGGAATTTATTCATTGAAATGAATGCGAAATTAAATATGTTCCAAGGCCCAAATACTGGCTGGGTTTAAAGATGTTTGCCGTTTATTATAGAAAAAAATGTTGTTTTTTTTTTCACTTCTTTCGCATATTTTTCTATTTTACAATTTAAATGCGTAGTTCAAAAATCAGAATAGTATCAGTCGAAAAAAGGTTTTCAACAAAGAAATTATATTTTGTTCTAGGATTGATATTTACGAAAATGGAAAAGATAATTGCTACATTATTTTGTTTAATAATTTTTCATGCTTCGAGCTTACGTCTTCAGACTGAAGTATAGGTCAGTTATCATTGCTGCATCATTCCATCAAACTACCTCCTGCTACACCAAACTGAGTCTACTTTTGGACCTAATTCGCCTGTTGTTTTTGTACGCTTACTTCATATCACAGCATTGCCAATTTTTCATTTTAGAGTCACTATCACGCCGGATCCGCTCGAAATATTCTTAGATAATGAAGTTTATATTACTACTGTTAATTAACGATGAGGAAAAGTATCCCCATTTCATATCATGCCTAATAATGCCAATAATAGACATCACATATTCTTTTTTGGAAAAATATACACAAACATTTTTTAGTTTTGTATGACTATGTCATACTAAGGCTATTACCATGAATGAATGAAAGAGGGGTGGTGATACTAGATCATCGATGTCTAGGCCTCTATTGGGCCCTTTACATTCCACCATATCTGCAGGTCATTCGAGGCCGATCGCCTTTGCCGATTCAAGCAGCCTCGTTAGTTGAACTTGACTCACTGCTTCCGGTAGCAAAAATGTATCTCCGAAATATCTCGGTCTCACTCCGTTGAGTGCTGGACACTCTCTGAGGATATGGTCAACAGTTTCATCCTCCTCCAAACACCATCTGCACGTCGGATCGTCTTCGACATCGATTTTATGAAGGTGGCCCCTGAGGTGACAATGTCCTGTCAACAATCCCACCACAATTCGCAGCTCTTTTCTTCCCAAGTAATAAAACTCCTTGGTATCCCGTGCACTAGGCCCAGGTATATGTTCCTTAGCACACCTCATTCCAGGAGCTCCTCTCCACAATTCAATAAATTTGCTTTCCAGCAACGGTTTTTATTCCCTTTTGCCAATAGCAATTGGGACAGGTACTATTGGTTGGGGTCCATACGGTTCAGTTGCCGAACCCAACTTTGCCAGCCGGCCTGCTTTCTCATTCCCGCGTATGCCCGAGTGACCCGGGACCCATACGAGTCTGACTGTGAAGCTGTTCCTTGGCATACCATTCAGTACGTCCTTGCACTCAGACACCAGTCGCGAAGTTAGAACATTGGACTTCAGTGCCAATATCGCAGCCTTACTATCCGAGCATATGTTTATTACCCTTTTCCTGTCTATATCCCTCTCATAGAACTGCATAATATCATACATTTCCGTTGTGAAGATTGTCGCACATTGTCCGAGAGGGTAGAACTCTCTGACTCCTGTGCTCCTACCGAATACTCCGGCTCCAGCCCTTTCATCTTGTCGAGATCCATCAGTGTACCACCATGATCTATTTTTCGGAAGATTTTGTTCTCCCTCCTAATCTTCTCTACTTAGCAGAAATATCTGAGACGTTGGGTTTTAAAAGCGACGTCATGTAATCGATCCGCATGTAGAGTGATGGACACCTCTCCACCGCACTTTCCCAGACATCTGAGTAGCCGCCCGGTCCAATTCCAAAATATTCGAGGCAACTGAGACGATAAACAGTCTTCAGGGCCTCGTTCTCTATGTATAAGTGAAGAGGAGGCAGGTTCGCCAGGACTTCAAGAGCCCTGGTGAGAGCAGTCCTCATCGCACTCAATATTCCCACACAAGCCATTCTTTGAAGGAGTATTACGCCACCATAGAATAGCGACGTACGTTATCATGGGACGGATCATCATAGTGTATATCCAGAATAGCACTTTAGGTGCAGTCCCCATGTGCACCCAAAGGCTCTTTTACAAGCCCCGAAAGCACTATGTCTTTCATGGTTCGAGGCTCTTACCATAGACCCAATATTAAATGTTGCCGTTTATATATTGAATATCTCGACCAAAATGGGCATGGTATCTGAAATTTCCCAATCTTACGGAAAATTATAGCAACAAGAACATGTTTGCTAATGACAACCTATTTTTTTCAAGAAATCTTGAGTTTATGATTAAAAAATGTTAAAAACAATGTACTTTAATAACTTGAAAATAATGTCTGTGATTAGTTAGTTTTGTTACTTATCTAAATATCTAATTTGTAATTTTCCAAAAAAAAAACAATGTGGCTTTATTTTCTGTCACAAAATTGTCCTAAAATTTCTAACAAGTATTAATTCTAAAAAACGTTATTTAGCTCTTACAGATTATTATACTTACTTACCATTTCTTTCAATTTCTTTAAATCACTATCTGTTAACTTCAAACCTTGTACAAAATTCCAAAGTTGTTTCATACAGGTTTTCAATTTTGCTATGTCTGCATTTGCCATAGCCAACAGAGTAGCGATAATTACATCTATGGGAATTATTTTTCCGAAACACTAAAAAAAGAGCAATGCCAATTACGAACAAAGACTTTTTAATTTCAATCAGTTCTGCTTTAAATTTAGTAGGCTAATTACACCAGAATTTAAAGGTGAAAACGAAGACTTTGAAGCGAAACCTTGAGGCGAAATCACGGTCATGGTAAGTTTTTTCACTTTCTAAATGTTTTTTTTTTTTTCAAAATTTACTCCACCTAATAGGCTATATACTTGAGAAAGGAACGAAAAAGAAATAAAATCACAATCAACTCTATCAAATTAAAGGGTACATTTTTGAGATTAAGGTGAGAATTGTCTACTTCTGAGTTTTACGCGAGAACTATGCATTTTTCGTAGATACATGTTAAGAGAAAAGTTGTTGTAATGAATTTTCCTATCAAAATACTATCTCACGAAGTCCAAAAAAGTCTTTTTTCAAACAAATACACCCCAAAAACAAAATAAAAAAGCAAAAAATGACATTTTTTCCCCATAAACCAGTAATATGGGGCGTTATAACATTATTTTATGCCTATTTTAATTTATTTATTTTTATTCAAAAGCTGGATTCAGCTAATTTATTTTCAATCATTTTGTTAACTTCTTCATCAGTATCTTCGAAAAATTACGCCTTCAGTAACGTAACCTAACCTTTAAAAAAATTAAATACATCAAAAAATATGACTTCTTCGTAGAAACAATGTATGCTTTCGTTAATGTACGAATTTTGATGTTGATAATGTGGTGCTGAATTTGAAGTTACACAATAATAACAGCGTAGCAAAAGTAACAGTTACTTACTTTTCCAATATCTTTCACTATTAACTCTAAAATATGTTGGCGACGATCTTCTACAATGTCACACCAATTCCTAATATCCGTAGATGAGGGATAAGTTTTTAAACGGGATTCGGATCTTCTTCGTTCGGGTTTTATATCCTTACGCTCCATCCACATTCTGTTTTTCTTTTGCACGTAGGTAGTCATTTTTAATGGTTACAATTTCGAAATTGACAAAAATGTAAAATAATAAGTGGAGACTTGGTATTAACTAAATTTTAAATATGCCTGTAATCATGAAAAAAATTTGACGTTTTTACTACATGTCATTTTTCCCGTAACATTTAACTTTTCAGGTATACCAGTTACAAATGTCTTACCTTAACCTGACTGATTGGTTTGATATCCCTTCAACTTAGTATGAAGATAGAGAATGGGTGGTTTTTTATTTCAATTTTAGCTCTGAGTGATTACAAAACATGCTGGTGCTTGAATGAATTAATGAATGAAAAAGGGGTGGTGATACTAGATCATTGATGCCTAGGCCTCCATTTGGCCCTTTACGTCCCGAGGCCGATCGCCTTTGCGAATCCAAGCAGCCTCATTATTTGAACTTGCCTAACTGCTTCCGGTAACAAAACTATATCTACGAAATATCTCTGTCTCAGTCCGTTGAGTGCTGGGCACCCTCTGAGAACATGGTCAACAGTTTCATCCTCCTCCAAACACCATCTGCACGTCGGGTCATCTTCGACACCGATTCTATGAAGGTGGCCCCTGAGGTGACAATGTCCTGTCAACAATCCCACCACAATTCGCAGCTCTTTTCTTCCCAAGGAGTAAAGCTCCTTAGTACGCCGCACGCTAGGCCCAGTTATATGTTCCTTAGCACACCTCATTCCAGGAGTTCCTCTCCACAATTCAATAAATTTGCTTTCCAACAACAATTTCAATTCCCTTTTGCCAATAGCAATTGGGACAGGTAATATTGGTTGGGGTCCATACGGTTCGATCGCCGAACCCAACTTTGCCAGACGGTCTGCTTCCTCATTCACGCATATGCCCGAGTGACCCGGGACCCATACGAGTCTGACTATGTAGCCTTTCCTTATCATACCATTTAGTACATCCTTGCACTCAGACACCAGTCGCGAAGTCACGACACTTGACTTCAGTGCCAATATCGCAGCCCTACTGTCTGAGCATATATTTATTACTCTATTCCTGTCTATGTCCCTCTCACAGAAATGGGCACACTGCAGAATAGCATAAATTTCCGCTGTGAAAATTGTCGCACATTGTCCGAGCGCGTAGAACTCTCTGACTCCTGTGGTCTTGCCGAATACTCCGGCTGCAGCTCTTTCATCTTGTCGAGATCCATCAGTATACCACTAGGATCCATTTTTCGGAAGATTTTGTTCTCCCTCCCAATCCTCTCTGCTTGGCATAAGTATCTCCAGGGAGAGGTTGGGTTTTAAAAACGGCGTCATGTAGTCTGTCCGCATGGGGAGTGATGGACACCTCTCCACCACGCTTTCCCAGACACCTGAGTCACCACCTGTTTCAATTCCAAGATGTCCCAGGCAACTGAGACGATAAACAGTCCTCAGGGCCTCGTTCTCTATGTATAAGTGAAGAGGAGGCAGGTTCACCAGGACTTCCGGAGCCCTGGTGGGAGCAGTCCTCATCGCACTCAATGTTCCCACACAAGCCATTCTCTGAACTTTGTGTGCTGGTGCTTAAAAGGATCAAAAATGCGTCGACGTTCTTGCGTATAATCACCCAAAGGACATACATAATCTCATTGCAACGCATTCAATAAGGTATGATCAGTGTGCCCACTTCTTGAGACACCTGGAATATTACTTGCAGGTGTCATAGAAAATTAGATTTAGTATATTACCTAGTTCACTGAGTCGAATTAAATATTAAAATAAAACTTGATATAGAATTACATTTGTTTTCTTTGTATACTCTCGTTCATGGGTGAATATGACAAGTTAGTATTTAGATATGTTAGTTTCTACAAAAGTTGCTCATTAATTATTATTCAAGTGATATATTTATGGTCTGGGACTAAACACAAAAAATTTATAGAAAACTGAAAAAATTTGAATGAGGGAAATGTGGTAAGGCTTTATAATGAAGCTCTCAGTTCGTTTTTTTCTAAACTAGTAATTACAGTAAATATGATATTTTTCCACTTTGACCTATTTCTAATTTCTTGTCTCTGGCGTTACCAATTTTATAATACCAAACTTTATTATTTTGATATAGAAGGAAACGAATGATGCCACCAACAGAATATTCATAAACTTTTTCGTTTTGAAGATATAGAGCGATTTTGCAAATTATGCATTTTGGAGCACTCCTCGTATCTGGGTTATATTGCAACTTATCGCAAAGTTAAAAAATTGAGCTACTGGAGTTTTTCATGTAGGTTTCAGTGGCGTAGTCAGTTTTTTTATAGGGTCAACTGTTTCGGAGAAATAAATCAGCGTGGACTTTTTATGCTTGTATTTTTAGGGTTTAAAATTTACTTGACTTATTGTTACTCATGTCAGTTTAAGCCCTCCGCTGTCAATTTAGGATGATTTTTAAATTAAAACATGTTAGTGAATCCAGATATAAAAGTCGAAATTTTCACAGATTTTCGACGAGGGCCTATATTTTATGATGCAATGAATAAGTATAAAATTTATGCAATATGCATGAAGTGACAGGGCGATAAAGTGCAGGTACTTGCAGAAATGAGCTCTGGCTGGTGGTGGGCGTCACTGTTATGATATCGGAACTTCAAATTGGAGCACGCTGCAACATTTAATATTGTTCTAGACAACGTAGGGCCTTCACTTTTTTTAAACTGGTTATTTAACTCGATGAAATATGAATATATGGTAATTTTCATTACCGTAGAAAATCGACATGCGTTATTAACGAAAATTTATTTACAACGTAAATACTCAAATTTTGCAATATATTTGTCACTGTTTCGGAAAAATAAATCAAACTTCCTTTTTTAAATAGTTACTCTGTATATTTTTAAATAATGTGATTTAGTTTATTATAACCTTTTCAAAAATATATTACATTCTGTATCAACTATTAGTATTGAATCTTGAATTTACGTTTTTTAAAAAAATAATCGGATCGTGTTAGTAGGCCGTGGCGGATATTTAAAGAAACAAAACATCAAAATGACGTCATCTGAGATTTCTGTCAGAATAATTAGATATTCGTCATATTTTTGTACCGAAATTTTGGATTAATCAGCTAACCTTTTTTGTTCCAGGTTAATCAGTTTCTTCTTAATACTGGCAGGCTTTGTAAACTTTGAGAACAACGAAAAATTGGTTATGCTCATTTGTTATACTCAGTGTAATGAAAATGCAGATGAAGCGCTAGAAGTGTATTTCAAAAGGTTTGAGAATTTTTACATTATTTTCAATTTGAAATTTATAAATGCCTTTAATTCGTAGGTACCCAGAGAGAAGACAGTCAGATAAACAATATCAGCCCAACTATTAAACTCACCATGGAGAAAGAAGTAGAAAATAAATTACCATTCTTAGATGTCTTGGTTGAAAAAATGGCAGACAAATTCGAACTGTTTATATCAGATACCATGTGAATGTGGCAATTCGTATGTTGGCGAAACAAAGAGACCTCTTGACGTAAGGATCAAAAAACACCAAAAATGCACATCTCGAGGAGAAACAGAAAAATCTGGTGCCGCCAACCATGCCTGAACTCATGGACACCACATAAAATGGTCTGAAGCATTGGAGGAAACGGAAATTCAGAGAAGCCTCGGTTATACATCAGAACGCGAGTTGTTTTAGTAAACCATCTTTAGATATAAGAGAAGTGTGGAAACCACTTCTTAATAATTGTAAACTAAAACTAAATGCAGCATGGGATTTTGCCATAGCAGGCATGACTGCACCCATCTCAGTCACACTCCACTGCATTTGAGGTGACAGTCAGATAAACGAATGTTTGTGAGTATAAAATCAAATTTAATTCACCACGATCTATTTTCTAAACCACTGTCTGAAATCTACAACAAGGAAAACCGTGAGATTGATGAAATCAATGCATTAGCTTTTATTGAAGCAAATCCAAGTAGTTCTTGCAGAATAATAGAAAGTTCTGTAGGAGTTAAAAAGTCAAGGGTTCAAACAATCTTAAAAAACACAGGTTTAAACCATATAAATATCACCTGGTGCAACAATTTACATCCTTGTAACGCACAGAGCGGGATAGAGTTTTAACTGAAATTTACAAAATGTAAACAAGGAAGAGAATTTTGAAATAGCCATTATATAGTCTGATGAGGTTTATTTTACCAGCGCCGGTATATTGAATAGACAGAATACTAGGTTTTGGTCTCAGGAAAATTAACATGTAATATTTCCAAGTTGACAGCAAGGCAGGTTTAGCATCAACGTTTCATGTTTTATACTTGGAACAAAAATCGTATATGATATATAGGAAGGTAGCCTAACCGCAAATAAATATTTATAAATTCTGCAACCAGGTCTCCTGATTTGTCGATTTTAGACTTCTTCTTGTGGGGATACCTCAAAAATAAAATTTACTCCAGTATCAAATCATGGCGGATTTAGTAAATGCGACTCAAGGGGTCTTTAGAGAGTTATAGATGCGGCCTTTTATTATTTCAAATGCATTGAAGAAAATAATAATTATGTGTGAATCATGTTTAAGCCATAACAGAGAACAATTTGACAATATTTGGGAACAATTTTTTTAGTTTAACGTAATATACAACTCTTTGTTGTTATAAAGTAAATTATACTAAGAGTTTGTCTGCAAAAAAAGGCGAAAAAGTTTATTACAGATATTTGACGGTTTTAAATCAAATGGGAGGTCCAGTAAATGATAAATGCGTAAGGAGGTACTGTCAGATCGGCTCTATTTTTTTACAATGGTTGGAAAATTAGATTTTCTGCCCCTAGAATTTTCCTAAAACATTTTAGGGAAAGGTTGTATTAATAAAAGTTGTAGGTATTGAAAATGCCTTTAATTTCATGCTTTATACATCAAAATTGATCAACAATTTATCGAGAACGTGGCGAAAAATCCACTTTTTTGCACTATTTTATGTAATAACTTTTACAATAATGCCGAAAGTGACATATAACACCTTAATGATGACGCCATTATAAGTGTGCGAAAGTTCAGCCAGATCCATTAAATTATGATTAATGTCAATTGTTTATTAAAAGTACTGCCAGATTCACTAAGAAGATTTAAGAGTTAAACCCAATCTAGTTGCCATGAAATTTAAATCTTCTAGTCGATCAGTTTTGTTTTGCTTATGATATTGTCATAATTTACATTACATATGTCAACAAGTAAACGCTTTAATAGAGATATTAAAGATAAGGATTTTGCGATAAAGCCTTGCAATATGCATATAAACTTTATCTATTTTCGGGATACTTTTTCTTACATATTTCAAAGGTTTATCGCAAGGTTCTTATCCTTAATATCCCTAAATAAGCTTTTATTTGGTGACATATGTAATATTAATTATGACAATATCATAAGCAAGGCAAAACTGGCCGACTATAGGATTTAAATTTCATTCAACCTTCAGTCGAACTTATAAAAAACTGACTACGCTACTGAACCCTACATGAAAAACCTCAATAACTCTAATTTTTAACTTTGCGATAAGTTGCAAGATAACCAAGGTGCCCAAAATGTATAATTCTCAAAATCGCTGATTATCTCCAAAAAGAAGAGGTTTATGAAAATTCTGTTAGTGGCATAGCTTTTTTCTTCAGAAAGTAGCATAGTATCATGGAAACCTTATCCTTCTATTTTTACTCATAACGGAGATAACCCAAAAAACATCAAACAGAACACATTATACATAATAATAATAATCATGTTATATATATATATATATATATATATATATATATATATATATATATATATATATATATATATATATGTTGTTGTATACGCACGCGATATACAATCTGATAAATATTAGACCCAAATATTTTACAGCGGTGTTTCGTCCTCGACGTCGACGGTAGGATTCATCAGTGGGTCCGTCGACGCCTTAGCAAGACACCCTGTGTTGACGTACTTATATATATTTGGATGTTGTATTTGTACTTATTTTCGGGCGGAACGTGTCGGTAGGATATTGATTATTAGTGGTATTGCTTATTGACCAGACGTCGTGATTTTTAATTTTGATCCGTAGTACTACGACACGCCCCCCTTCAAGCAACCACTTTCCATATTATTCCGTGATCTGTGTCTTGTTCACCAATCAAGATGGAAAGCTGGGTGCCTAAGAACTCAACGACGCACTGCAAATTTCGGCCCCAATTACGCAGATCCAGTCGCTAGTAAGGCAGACTCAATGCGTAGGTAAATTCCATGTCAGGTATCTAGCGGGTCCCTCCCCTAAGAATCCCCGAGTCATGGTATCGGAATTGGGTCTTCTAGACGACTCTAGCGGGTCCCTCCCCTAAGAAACCGTCGAGTCCCACTCTGAACCCTGTCGGGTCCCTCCCCTGAAGATTCAGAGCTATTTCGACAAACCCCGCAAAGGTCCCCACCAGGGATGCCATGTTGTAATATAGGAGAAAGTCTGGCCTACTACTTATCGACTTATCCCTGTATTCTCCTATATTACAACATGACATCCCTGTAGAGGACAATTGCAGCGGGTCGCAGCTTCAACGAAATATAGATCCCTGCATGGAAAAAGCATTGAGCTAAAAATGCTGAACCCACGACAGATGTGACACGTAAAGGGATAACCGACAGAAAAATAGTTGAGCTATCAGCCAAGGGGACTGAAATATAGCAATAAACATATAAAGTCCGGTGAAGCCCTAGTCACGATGTTGAATAATATGTAATTCGGGGTGTTAGTCCCCGCAGTTCCTGGGCATCCAACGTTCAGCGTTCGTTCGAGATAAGGACGTATGAGATCTCGAAGAACGACGATGTTGTCTGGCCTAAAGGAGGAGGTGTCGTATTATTCAACATCTTACCGCCATCCTCCGGCCAGATTTAACTTCAAATATCAGAACCGAACATTAATAAGTACGACGACGGGTGTCTGGGAAGGTGCCAACTAGAATCCCACTGACGAGTCCTATAGTTGGTACCTGGACGAAACACCCACATTTTTAAAGAAATTCGTAATATAACATTAACCCGATTGAGACACGGCAGGTCTTTTCTAGGTTTTCCCTGCCAAATAACCCGATGACGACAAAATAACCCGGAAAGAGAGACCGATAGAGACAACCCATATGAGAGACAAAGAAAGAAAACCGAACGTGCTTGTAATGTAGGAGTATACAGGGATAAGTCGATAAGTAGTAGGCCAGACTTTCTCCTATATTACAACAATATATATATATATATATATATATATATATATATATATATATATATATATATATATATAATTATTTTATTAATTTTTTCCAACTTTTAAACCTAAGAACAAAAACTCCCCAATAAATCGGTAAGTTCATCATTCTGATCCGTGTCTTCTGTTAATTATATTAATAGCCGGTGGTAAATCACGTTAACAGGTTATTCCGTAGAGAAAGTACACATTCAGCTGGTTGTTATTATTTCTGTCACATTTTGACAAATATTTTTATTTATACACATATTTTATAATTTCCCACAACACAAAAAGATAAGTAAACCTATCTCTAAAGTAACAGTCCATTCATTGTTTCAACTCAATTATGTCCTACATTAATAAAAAGGAACGCATATTTAGATATGGAGAACGTCTTGATATCCCGCATTCTCGTTCGGAAGCTCGTATTAAAAAATATTGGTCAGCTACAGACAGAAGAGCTTGGTGTGATGAAGTTGAACTTCGTCGGCAGCATATTTTGGAACTTGCTCAGAGAAATAAAGGTGTAAGTAATAATTATAAGCTGAAAAGAAAAGCCTAACATGTTCCACATACAGTTCTGACTTCCCCTTAGTAAAATAAAAACCCACTTGTAAATAGTCTGTCATATATTGGTTTCTTTCTCTTTTTTTCTCACTGTGTTCGCCTATTTTTTCTCTACTTTCAATCTGGCGAGAATGTTGCTCACTACCACTGCCACCCCGTGTTGGTTCCAAATCAGGAAGTGAAGTAGAAGAAGCAATTGATTGCTCGTCCAGCTTTTCATCATACTTAGCAAAACTAACTTAACCAACGATCTATTTTACATTTAAGGAGCAAAAATTATTTGCTTTCACGGTCGACGTGCGTACCCCTTTATGAAACTTACGAACTAGATTATTATATATAATAATAATTATATCAAAAGCATGGTTTTTGTTTGAAGGTCATAGACAACGATGTTTCTTGCGAAGTAGTAGATATCTGTTAAACTTCCATTGTCTTTATTTTTGTTGAATATCACGACGTTTCGTAGTTATCTCTAGCCGTTTTCAGGTGAAACTAAATAAATCCCTTAGCTACATGACTATATATACTAAAAGTAAATGCAGTGGAGTGTAACTGAGATGGGTGCAGTCATGCCTGCTATGGCAAAATCCCATTTTTTATGCTGCATTTAATTTTAGTTTACAATTATTAAGAAGTGGTTTCCACACTTCTCTTATATCTAAAGATGGTTTACTAAAACAACTCGGATTCTGATGTATGACCGCGGCTTCTTTGAATTTCCGTTTTCTCCAATGTCGTTCTCGGTATAGTATTTTAGCTTCAGACCATTTTATGGGGTATCCATGAGTCCAGGCATGGTTGGCGGCACCAGATTTTTCTGTTTCTCCTCGAGATGTGCATTTTTGGTGTTCTTTGATCCTTACGTCAAGAGGTCTCTTTGTTTCGCCAACGTAGGAATTGCCACATTCACATGGTATCTGATATACACAGTTCTTTATGTCCCTCTGAGTTGCTGGTTTGACCATAGTCGGCCGACTTCTCAGAGAGTTATTGGAATTGAAAACAACGTCGATTTTATATCGTTTTCCTATCCTTCTAACTTTTTCTAAAATGCCTTTAATGTAGGGGATGTTCAATACGGGTTTTCGTTCTTCATTCGTTGTCGATATTGTCCTATTTCTGCGTTGTTCTAGAAATTTATCCACTAGATATACTGGGTATCCGTTGGCTGGACTGAATCATGGACACCACATAAAATGGTCTGAAGCTAAAATACTACACCAAGAACAACATTGGAGAAAACGGAAATTCAAAGAAGCCGCGGTTATACATCAGAACCCGAGTTGTTTTAGTAAATCAGATATAAGAGAAGTGTGGAAACCACTTCTTAATAATTGTAAACTAAAACTAAATGCAGCATAAAAATGGGATTTTGCCAGAGCAGGCATTACTGCACCTATCTCAGTCACACTCCACTGACAATGGAAGTCCAACAGATATCTACTACTTCGCAAAAAAATCATGGTTCTTGGATTTAGACCTATAATTACACGAGGCACTAAGGATCTTTACTTCACTAAATTAGAACACTAAATGACTATCGAGGAGCAACAGCCCGGTATTTATACCCGACTAATGCTCACCGAACCGTGATCCAGCGTTACAATTGATTTCCAAGTTTGATGTAGACCATAACCTGCATCTCTATTAATATTATTTGGATATTTACAAATTTTGATTGACTCTCTAATTTTACAAAAAACAGAAATCGGACATTGATGCTAGCACCTGAATTTCTTTTACATTGAAAGTGTGACCTGAGCAATGCTGGTATTCAGCTACTGCAGATTGTACAATTTATTTTTTTTTATACATCTTTCATGTTCCTTAAGCCTAGTGGATATGGATCGTCCTGTTTCACCTATATACGCTTTACCACAAGAGCAAGATATCTTGTAAATGCCTTCTGTTTGAAATAGAATTGTGTCCTTTGGAGAATTCAAACATTGTCCAACTTTCTTACATGTGTTGAAAATTGTCCGAATGTTTGATTTTTGGAGTAATCTGGCAATCTTCTCGGTGGTTCCGTGTATGTAAGGTAAGACAACACTCTCTATAGGAAGTACATTTATGACATTTTGTTGAGGAGTTTTAATATTTACTAATAGAACGTCTTATATCTTCAGCGCAATATATGTTGCCTCTCAGAGCATTAGTCATTTTTTCTGCTTCTATTTCAAGTGATTGTTGGTCACATATTGAAAGTGCTCTATGTACCAAAGAGTTTATGACAGATTGTTTTTGAAAAGGATGGTGGGATGTTGCATTGAGCTATCGATTTGTATGTGTTGATTATCCGTACACAGAATGTCCTAATTTGCCATTGTATTACTACATCAAGAAAAGGAAGGGCACCATTTGATTCAGTTTCCATAGTGAATTTTATGCTAGGGTGTTGTTGATTTAGATGAACCAGAAAATTATGGAGGTTATCTGCGCCATGCGGTCAAACTACGAACGTATAATCTACATATCTCAACAAAAAATTAGGTTTTGAAGAAGCAAAAGTTGTCTTCGAAAGCTTCTATGAAGATGTTAACTACTACAGGTGATAGCGGAGATCCCATGGCCGCTCCCGAAGTCTGCTCGTAGAAAGTTCCTTGAAAAGTAAAATAAGAGGAAATCAGACATGCTTTAATTAATTCTAATAGGGTGGAGTCCATGTTGTTGTTTCGTAATATGTCTGCTATTATGGAAACTGAATCAATAATTTATTGGTTGGGAAATAGGACACAATAATAAATACATTTTGTTTTTACTATTTATTGTATAATTTACATTGTGTAATATTACAACTTTGGGGTTTTTTAAGTTATTTTTTTATATATAATTTAGACATTCAATGCAATTTTACGCAAAGTTAAACTATGAAATTGATTAAAATTTATTATTTAATAGAAAATCTTTTCAAAAAATGCTGTTTTCATATTAAAGATTTTTTCAATTAATATTTTTATGAATCTCGTATTTTTTTAATAAAAGAGTTATACCTATTTTCATTATTTGTAGCAATTTTGTCTGGAGAACCTCTTTCCCTTGGATCTTCTCATCAATGCTATGGCTGCAAACAGAGATGAGCAAATTAATAAGCTTCAGAAACGAATTGATTATTTGGAGGCTTTGATTGAAATCTACAGGCAAATTGATCTAACCCCGGAACAACAAAAACAACTCGATGATTTGGTAAAGATATATAACATTCAGCATCCTGACAATGATTATCATGATTATTAAAAATGTTACTTTTGTATCAAAATTACGTGTTTTTATAATACTAAAATAAAAATTTCGAAAAGTGATTGTGTATTATTAGAAGAAATATCCAGCAATGAATATTTTTAATAATCATTTAATAATCCTCAAAATTATTACAAATGGATTTTTAGAGGCTAAATGGTCATAACACAACATATACTTAGTTTTAAAACTCGGCAATTTTGTTCGTCGCAAAATTTTCTTGCGATCTTTACTATTTCGATTATGCAACATTTTTTGTCGATTGTGCAAAAGTATTTAACCGATCAGAGCCATTTTTTGGGAATATATATGTTGAAATGCAAAATTTAATGTGCCTTAAGATTGGAAACATTATCTGGATTGATCAAAAAGTTCCCGGAGTTATCACCAGCGGTCTTGGCCTGCTGAGTTGAATTCGGTTTTTTAGTTAGGTTGCCATATCTGTCATTGATATGTCCACCAAATGTTACCGTCGTAGCATGACATTTGTAAAAGTTACGCCGTCTTGAGTACATTTAACTCAGCACGTGTTTTCTTTTTTTTTATAATTTTAATAATGGAGTTGAATTTGCAACAAGTTTGCATTAAATTTTCCTCTAAAAATGGATTCAATGGTGTGAAAAATTTGGAAATGTTGAGAAATAGCGGCATGAACCCTACAGAAGTGGTCATGAGTCCGTCGAAGATGACGAATGCAGTAGCTGGCCGTCGACATCGAAAACCGACGAAAATATCCATAAAATGAGAGAAATGTTGGTCAATAACCACAAATTAACAATCAGAGAGCCAGCAGAGAACTTAAACATTGCTTATGGATTCGTTTAAAACATTATAGTTAATGATTTGGATTTCCATCGTATTGCTGCAAAGTGGGTCCCGAAGGACCTAAATTTCATGCAAAGAAGGGTTCGCGTTGACATCGCCAAAAACATGACTTCCAAGACCTGACTCCGACCCAACATTCATCAAATGCATCATTACTGGAGACGATTCGCTAAATAGTTAATACGAAGTATTATTTGAGCATTATAAGATGTTTGCGTAAAGCTACTCGCCAGAAAAGAAAGGATTTGTGGACAAACAACTCGTGGATTTTACACCATGATAACGCACATTATCATCATTATACGTGAATTTTTGACCAAGAACGAAACGAATACCATCCACTAGCCATTGAATTCACCTGATATGGTTCCCTGTGACTTTTTTCTGTTCGATCGAGTGAAAAACCCACTACGGGTTCCAGAAATGTTTCGAGCGCTGGATCAACGCTGGCCTAAGTGCGTTGCAGTTGATAATGAGTACTTTGAAGCAGACAATATCAATTTTAATGAATAAACTTGTATTTTGAATTGTCTGAATAAATTTAGGGAATTTTTTGATCAAGAAAAATTACATATTTCGAAGATCAGAATAGCATAGATTAACAGAAAAAGAACAAATTATGCCCTATAATATTTTGTTCTAGAATTCATATTTACGTAGCAGTTATTGGCGTAACGTTGGAGACTAAATTGAAATATATTTTCTTGTACTTTATAAATTAGAAAACATAATTTTAACATATCAATTTTCATTGAAAATAAGTTTTAAGGGCTGTTAAATCCAATTTTTTCTTCTTCTTAAAATAAATTTTAGATTTACGTTTAAAACAAATTAAGACAGATCTTAAGACAAAAACTCTAAGTTTAGATATAAACATATATAAAGATTGTATAAAATATCAAATTGACAAATTCAATACAAAATACTGAAAGAAACTGGGATAAAAAATAATGAAACATATAACTAGTGCGGAATCAAACCTCATACAAGTACAAACTCATATGATCTGCAACACTCAACATAAAATCGAATTGCCCCACGCATTCATCAAACTCACAATTTTAAGATAGGGTGAAAATTTATGCAAATTTAAAGTCTTAAGTTTCGATAATGATATGACTAAATAAAAAAAATTATATAACATTTTTAAAGACCTGTTTAACGGCACTCGATTGGATAAACAAAAGGGTGAAATTAAATTTTAAACAGTATTTTATATCTCTATTAGTGGATGTAACTTATCCGCAATAATTTGCGTTACATATATTTAGTAAGAGCTATTATAACAATTTTTTTTTAGAATATACCTTAACACATTTATTTATTTGTGTAAAGACCAATCAAATGATACTCCCCTCGATGGGAAGACAAAACAAAAATTTTACAATCCTCAATTTTAGCACAGGGATAGGTACACTAAATACTTTTCCAGCTTCTCCTCAAATCTGTTTTTAGGTTTCTAAAACGCATGTGCCTGCAAAATTTCGTTGCAAAAGATTAAGAACTGAAGAATTTATAAGGTTGTGATATGACGGGAAGGACCCTTCAATACAAAGGAACAATTAAATGAATGGGAGAAATTCTAGACTTATGACTGAGCTGGAATAATTATATTGAGGCTCGAAACAAGAAGGTCATATGTGCTTTCAGGACTTTCAACGAGCCTTTTGGTGCACAGGAGGGCTGACGCCGAAAGTGCTATTTTGAATATACTCTAAAGTGATCCGTACTCCTAGTACAACAAGTAGGAAATACCGTCTCCAACTTGATGAAGTTCAAAGAATGGGTTGTATGAGAATAATGAGTGCAATCAGGACTGCCTCTTCTAGGTCTCTAGAGGTTTTGGTTAACCTAATATCTCTTCACTTATATAAAGAAAACAAGGTCCTGGAGGCTGCTTACCGACTTAGCAGCCTAGGGCATCTTGGAATTGGAATAGGCGGCTGCTCAGGCTCCCGAAATTAGGTGTACCAAGAAACACGTAACTGGACCTAGTGTACGGCTTACAAGGGAGCTTCCCTCCTTAGGGAGAGAAGAACTGTGAATTATGGTGGGACTATTGACAGGATATTGCCACTTAAGAGGCCATCTTCATAAGGTTGCTGTCATAGATGACCCGACGTATAGAACGTGCCTAAAGGACGATGAAACTGTTGACTATGTCCTCAGAGAGTGCCCAGCACTCAATGAACTAAGGCAAAGACATTTCGAATATACAATTTGGTAACTGGAAGCCATTAGGCAAGTTTAATCAATGAGGCTGCTTAGATTCACAAAGACGATCGGCCTCGAATGACCTGCAGCTTTGGTGGGATTTACAAGGCCCAACGAGGTCTAAGCGTTGATGATCTAGTATCACCATCTTTTATTCATTCATTCAAAACTATAACATATACACCTTAAAGGACGACTTTGACATTTTTTCAGTAAATAATTTTCAGAATGGCATATAGATTAATTCAAAGTGATTTATTCAGAAAGTAAAATTACCTCCCTCTACAGCAACCTCGATTCCTATTTAGACTGAGCTACAAGTCCTTACCAGGTGGTAATAAGATAATAATAACAGCTTTTTTTCGTTTTTTTCGGAAAAATCGAACATTTTTATACTTTTAGGCACTAATGTGAAGTTTACAATGTTTTAGAATGCGAAGTTAAAAACAGAAAGAAAAAAACTTAAGGCTGCACAACAAGAAAAAGTTGGTGCAGGTGAACCTCAGCAGGTCGATAGAGGCCTTAAACCAAAAGTAAGTTAAAAGTAAAATATAGATTATTAGATAGATAAATACTGTTATTCCAAAACAAAATTATCCCTATGGGTTTAGTTGAATAAGTATGACGAATCGGCCCCCAAAATGACAACTTATATCGAAACCTGATATACAAACGCGATTTATATGTATTTTGCAACCGCACTCCGTTTTGACCTTGGGATATGAAAAAAAAATTGGCGTATGCACGACCATAGTTCAAAGAGACGTATCTCGAAAACTAATTGAGCTAGAGATGAAACCAACGATGATTAGGTTTCACATCATTAAAAAATAAATAAAAAATATAATTTTTATTATTTTAGTGTTCTCTGTGACTTACAATCACTAAAATAATATAGTTTGTAACACACTATTGCTGTTAGAAAAAGTTGGTGCAACATTTCGAAAATATAATTGGACGCGCACCACACCGTTTGAGGATTCAAACTTGGCATAGGACACACACATATAAATATTTTATGGGTTATGAGTAATAATAGTACATATCAAGTATTACAGCATATATTATTTCAGTGATTGTATGTCACAAACGACACTGAAATAACAATTATTACATTTTCTATACGCTTTTTAATAATGTGCTTAATTACTGGAAAAATTTTAAAAAAATTGATAATAAAACCTAAGTTTTGATATAGGTTGCCATTTGAGGGCCGACTTGTCATGCTTGCCGGGCTAAAATCATTTATATGCAGGTAAAACATCCCATGGTATGCTATCTTTAGGATTTCGAAGTTTTAATGTTGAGTTAATACTCTCAACGCGAAACAGGCAGAAGACTTCACTTATTTTGCAATTGTTGGATGTGATTAGGGCTGTATCTATATGTAGACACAAGAGTTTGCAGCAGTCACTTACAGGGATTTCGTTGTCGCCACTCCCAATATTTCTAATTACTCGTATTGTGAAATAAAAACACACAGATTTTTAATAAACATACTTCACCTATTTTGCATAAATCAACTTTCTATTAACTTCCCAATCCACGAGCATGAACTAACTTCATACTGGTCTAAGTTAGTAGTAAAGGTTGTAAATTGATAAGTGCAATAAGGTATGCTGGCTTTTTCGAAAAATTTATAAATACTTTTTGTTGAGAAATGACAGTTTTACTTACCAAGTAAAATATACTTTTTTTTATATATTATCTGTAACCTGAACTGACCTAAAAACTATTTTTTTTAAGTTTTTGAAAAAATTTAGAATAACAACAGGTTTAACTACAACTAAAAATAGAATTTTAATTTACTTCAAATGAACAATTATAATGTGAACACATTGACGAGCTGCCTGACATCCCTTTGATAAATGTTTCATTTTTATTTATTCGGTTAGCTAGCTTATCTTCTAAGCTTTCTAAATAATAACTGGCTCTAGAGATTCAGTTATTATATGGTTCATTTAAACAACATAAACTCTTCTCTGGCAAATATGTAAATTATTTATCTACGTGGCAATAGGGATCTTTTAATCTAATTAGTGCATTTTCTAGTTAAGGCCCCCTATTTAGTTTTTGGTCAAAAGGCGAAATCCACCTTAAATCACCCTACGTTAAAACTTTTTCTCTTAAAAACATCTTATCATCAACTGAAATATTAGCAACGATATTTATGTCGGTGAAAAGCAAGGTATTAATGTATATTTTATTATTATCTGCCACAACTTCAACTGTTCAAGACTCAGAAATGGTAATTTTAAGTGTTTTCAAAAAGAATATAGCACAAATCAAGTTACTTTTTGCAAGCTTCCCTTAAAGCAAGTTATTAAAATATATTTTATTATTATCTGCCACAACTTCAACTGTTCAAGACTCAGAAATGGTAATTTTAAGTGTTATCAAAAAGAATATAGCACAAATCAAGTTATTTTTTCAAGCCTCCCCTTAAAGCAAGTTATTAAAATATTTTTAAAAAACCAAAGGAATCTTTCTGCTGTCTTTAAATAGTTTGTGATATATGTAATTCACCTTTCAGGCAGAAAATATGAAAAATATATATACAAACAGTTTATTTCCTGCAAATATCGCTCTGGTCCTCTCTCCATACGCGTTTCGATCACCTCATGATCTCGTCAGTGGAGCTGTGTCGAACCGAGAGCAAAATTAGCCGGAAATAACTGATATATGAACCATAAATTTCAAGGTATGTCGGCAGGATATTGCTCCTGCCATCTACCAACTTCGATGTCAGACTGAAAAATATCGCCAGTTGAACGACATCTATGAATCATCGGAGTAACGTGAAATTTTAAAAAATCAAAATTTCAGTACGAAGTAAAGAAATCTTTCTGCCGTATTTAAATAGTTTGTTATATATGTAATTCTCCTTTTAAGCAGAGAATATGAACAATATATATACAAACAATTTAATTCCTGCAAATATCGCTCTGGTCCTCTCTCTATACGCGTTTCGATCACCTCATGATCTCGTCAGTGGAGCTGTATCGAACCGAGAGCAACATTAGCAGGAAATAACTGATATATGAACCATAAATTTCAAGGTATGTCGGCAGCCATCTACCAACTTCGATGTCAGACTTATCTACCACAACTTCAACTGTTCAAGACTCGAAAGTGCTAAGTTTAAGTGTTTTTAAAAAGAATATAGCACAAATTAAGTTACTTTTTGCAAGCCTCCTCTTCCTTAATATTCCTGATTGTTTTTTTTGATAATATTGTTTAGTGAAAAACATATAGAAATAGTATCTAAAGATGTTTTTAAGAGTCCAATTTTCATATAGGCTGCCATTTTTATGGACTGTTCATTCACATAATTTATAAATTGTTTACATTGTTTATGTTACAAGTTCAAGCATTGATAAAGTGTATAATGTGTGTGGGTATTTATGCTTATTAATTAACCAATATGAAATGTAGCTATTTACCAAAGAGACTATAAAATTACAAGAACAAGTATTTATAATAAGGTTATCTGGATATGTTTCAATATTGTGAAACTCTTTATTTTCAGATATGATTGGAGCAAAATTAGTTTTTAGGAATCTAATAAAAATCAGCTGTGCTAGTTAAATCACATAATTTTAAAGTCTGTGTGTTTTAACAATTATCAAATATCTTTAGAAAAATTGTATATTTAATATTTAACTTTTTCGTCTTATGGCAATTTTTTATGATGTGTTTAATTGACACCTTATCTGTATAGGGCAGACAGGTAAAAGATGAATATGGCCTAAAAAGATCAAGTTCGGAAGAAGGAGGACGACCAAAAACTACAAAAAGAAAACGATCAAGCAGTAAACCGAGAACGTTCAGGTCAGTTGACAGGGGAAAACCTGACGACACAGATGGAAAGCCAATTGATAAAACTGATAAAAAAAAGAGACCTAGGTCAAGTAGTGAAATGGGTGGCGATCGGGGATCATCAGTAGAGAAAGAGCCAAAGAAAAGAAGAACAAAAAGCACACAACCTTCTTTAGTAGGGGTAAGCTATAGGTGTTATTACAGATGGAAAAAAACCTTCTAAACCAGAAACTAAGATTTCAGGTGATGATGGCCGTAGAAAAGCAGACGATAAAACAAAACCTTCAGGCAAGGGAGAGCCAAGTATGGGGAAAAAAACCGGGAAACCAAAAATCTCTCTAGAGGATGGTAGGCCAAAAACACCTCAAGATAGTACAAGATATGAAAAAAAAACAGATGAGCTTCAGCCAAGCGGTGTTAAGGGGCGAGAAAAAGGTAAAGGAAGACCAGATGATCAAGCCAAACGGGACAGAATTAAAGACGGTGGTGAGAGAGATCGAGATAAGGAATTGGGAGGTAAATTTATAAATATTTTAATTAGAATTACAGTTTCATTTTAAATTCCGAAAATGTAATATGGTTAAGATGGTTATGCGTACTTATTTGCAAAATACAGTTCTTTCAGCAATAAATGCTCTGTACATACCTTTTTACCATTCATATGATTTTTTATATTGAACCTGTATATAGATTTTGTACAGCTCTAATAAGTGTATGGTTTGTATTTGCGTTTGTCATCATGTTCCGCAGTTTAGTTGCAAGGATATTGTCGTAGTCCTTAGTTAAATCTATAAATGATATATGAGTATCTAAATTTGTAGCGGCTCTTTTTTCAATTATTTTTTTCATACCAAAAATATTATCATTACAGAATTTTCCACCCCGAAATCCGCCCTGTTTTTCTTCATCATTCTATTCTTTTTCAATAAGGTCTTTGAGTATTTTTCCATAGAAGCGACTTATTGGGCTAATTATCGTTATACCTCTGTAGTTTTGGCAATATTCCTTACTTCTTTTTTTGTGAATTCAGGTACTGTGGCCTTCTTTCCATTGTGTAGGGGATTCTTGATCATTAAGACATTTATTAAATATCCATGCAAGCATGTTAAAAAGCTTTGTTGTTTCTCTTTTTAGTAATTCGGTATAGATTATTTTTAATACCTTCAGCGACATAATTGCTATCTATTTCGACTTGCTGTCCTTGAATATTGATTTTAGCTGTTGCTTTCATATACTGCACGCCCTTTTCAGGTAGCAATTCCTGATAATGGATAATCCATTGATTTTCTAATATTTCGATTGATGCGTCTCCTGTCATTTTTTATGGTTTTTATGAATTTCCAAGCTTCAGAGCATTTTCTTTCGTCAATGTATTTGTATATTTCTTCTTACATTTATTTACATTTTTTTTTAAAGTTGACAGTTCTTTTTAATTTTCTTCTGATTTCCTCATGCCTTTTTTTCTGTTTCTTTATTTTTACGAGATCTCCGATATCCTTCGTCCGCCAAAGTTGTTGCTTATCTTTCTTTTTTTGTGTCCTAATATTTCATCTGATCTCCGTTGATATAAGTATCTAGTGTTTCCTCCATCTTAGCTGTCCTGGTTGTATTTGAAGTAAATCGCCGTTTGTCTATCTAAATCCATATTAATTTCTTCTGGTGAGTTGTTGGTATAATACGGTATTAATAGGTAATTATCCGATCCACAAATAGCACATCCATATACTCTTATATCTGGAATTTGAAGTTTTATATTCTGTCTTATGATTATATAATCCATAATGGATTTCTATTGTTTTGTTCGTTGTTCCCAAGTAATCTTTTGTGTTGAAAGAATCCGTTGGTTATTTTAAGATCGTTAGTTGAACACCGTTATCATGTGTAACTATTTCTCCAAATGGTCCTACCCCTTGATCTTAATATACTTCCCATTATTGTCACATTTATCTTTATTCTATTTTCATTAATTGGCTCCCAGTTTGTGATATATTCATTAAGTTTTTTGTGTATTAATGTTACAACTCCTCTCTTTGCACAAGTAGACTTGGGAACTCCACTAAATAGATGCACATACTTTCCCCATGTTTACGATCCATGTCCCTTTTTCCTTGTTTCACTTATAACTACTCTAGTTGTCTTAAAAATTTTCAACCCATTTAAAATCTCATTCATTCTATTTTTCTGCCCTGTAAATTCCATGTTTCGTAATTCATAAACTTCTTCTTTGATTTATGTCTTTTTCTAGTTGATCCTTCCGATGCTTCGAGGCGAAGTATGGAATTTTTATTACCAATCTGAGATTTTTCCAGATGTTAGGTAGCTAACCTAACACTCTAACACTCTAAGCCCAATCTGGAGGCCCAGGTTTTCTTCCTCTAGCCTTTGATGATCAAATACTTAAATGCAAAGCACCATCTTCCAAAATTCACCATCCTAAAATAGGACGACATTTCGTTAATGAGACGATTAAACAAAAAACATTTTTAATTGCTTTTTTGAAAACCTGTTCAACGGTACTCCACTCGATGCGACAAACAAAAAAGGCTAAATTAAATTTTACAAATTTTTTTTATTTCGCCAAAATTAGTGGACGTAACTTAACTATAATAATTTTTATTGAATATTATTAAGTGCTATTATGCTAAATTTTTAAAATTTACGGTTGGAAAATTAAAGTGGGGAAATTTAAAAACCAGTTTGCAGGCTCATATTTCGCCAATGAAGCGACATGCAGACGGACAGATGGTGGACAGACATATTCGAGTTTTTATTACTCTTTTTCAATCTAATATTTTGTTCTTTCAGCTAGCTCTTCACCATCACAAATAAAAGGTCGTGGTAGAGGAAGGGGTATACCTAGCGATAAAACAACCGACCGCTCACCGGAAGCAGGAAAAGGCGATAAAAGTCCAGTAAAAGCAATACATCGAAGACCAGGAGACGAAGTCAGTAGAACACCAAAGGGTAAATATAATACAGTTCATTTATCCAATGCACAAATAGTACAAATATTGACTCGTGCACAATAAAATCTTGCCTCGCTGTAGAGCTCTTCGCAATACAATTGGGTAAAACAACTTCTATATGCTTTTAACCCAATGATAAATGTGCAAAGTATTATTTTTGGTTTTAATATTGACTGATCACCATGCAACCAATCACAAAGTGAAATCGAACAAACAGTCTGGGATTGGTTTCAAAGAGATTTTAGGTTCAAACAGAGACATAAATGGACAAGAAAAACTCTTTCAACAAACAAAAACAATTCCCTAAGTATAGTAGTGTTTCACAAGAACTCGTGTAGCCACAGTAACTACCTGCGCGACATTTTGAAAATTTTTATTTCTTATTAACATTTTTATAATTATTTTAATATCACGAGGTATTAAATATCGTAATTTCTGGAATTTAAAGAATTTTACACCTATTAAAAAATACTTTTACCAAAAAATGTTTGTCCAACAAATAGTTCGAATCCGAACATTATAATTTCTCCAGGATAACTACATAACTTGGCAATGTTGCTTATCATCGGTCATGGCAATTCTTCTTTTGATTTTAATAGATTTTTAAAGTTATTTTAAAGATATTGATTTGTCTTTGTGAAACAAAGTTGATTAAATTTATGAATAATAGTAAGTAACTTACAAGAATAAATAAATAATTGTGTGAAATTCAAGTATCTCTTAAGAAAAGAAGATGTTTGTAAGGGAGTATCAGACATTGTTGTAACACATAAAACGGTATAGTTTTTTCGTTACCTATTTGTAACGATCTTGACTATAAACAAAGAATAGACTTGACGGTCCCTGTTAATCTAAAATGTCTTTGATTCGTTTGTAGTCGGTCTTCGTAGCTGATGAAGAGACATAACTTCACCAAAGTTTTTTTATATGTATTTTGACTCTCTAATTACGAATATCGAGGATGGATTCGATTAAAATTCACCAAAAAAATTGTAATTTTTTTTCAAAAAAAAAATCAAAACTGGGATTATACCTCAAAATATCAAAAAAAGTTATTAGAAAAAGTTTTTCTCAATACAATTTTCATATGCAAAATTTTAGCTGTATAAGGTAATGTAGATTTTTTACCCATTTTTCATAAATTGCACCACTGTAGCAAAATAAGACTCGGCGCAACCTACATAAAACTACTTAGTTTTGACAATGCTTCATTCCAAACATATTTTGTTTAGAGTAGCACCATATCAAAAATTTGGTCACATGTCAAGCAAAGTTTATTTGTTTTTGACCCAGTACAAGGTAACTTCATAAAATAACTATTTTTGAAAACGTAGTTTGTGTTTAAAAGTAACACACATTAATATTAAGAAAATAGTTTAATTGAAAAGACTCAAATATTCTAATAAAAAAATCATAATGTAAAAAAAATTAAATAAAAATTTATTTTCCACCGAATGCAGACTTTACTGATAACACTGTGTACTTGTTTGTCTTAATTATAACGTGTATTACTTTTAAACACAAACTACGTTTTCAAAAGTAGTTACTTAATCGTTTTGTATACCTCTGTTTCTTCACTTTTACGAGATCTTCGATGTCCTCCCTGCACCAAGGATTGTTGCTTGGTTTTCTTTCTTAGTGTCCTAATTCTTCCCTTACTGCTTTGTGTATACTTTCAATAATATTTTGGTATACTTTCGAGAGAAATTGTTTTGATTTATTCAAGTGTTCATCTAATCTCTGTTGGTATAAGTATCTAATACTTCCTCCACCTAATCTGTCCTGGTTGTATTTGGGTTAAATCACTGATTATCAATCTAAAGCAATGTTAATTTCATTTGGTGAGTTGTTATAACATGGTAAATATATTCTTGAGATTTGTGTACTATCCAAAGTCACACTCCTAAAATAGGAATGAGACGACTAAACAAAAACATCGTAATACATATTAAATTGCATAAATAAAAATTTATTTTCCACCTAATGCAGACTTTACTGATGACACTGTGTACTTGTTTGTCTTAATTATAATGTGAATTACTTTTAAACACAAAATACGTTTTCAAAAGCAGTTATTTTATGAAGTTACCTTATACAGGGTCAAAAACAAATAAACCTTGCCCATGTGACCACATTTTAATGGCCCTATTTGGATTTTGTAGAAGAACATGCTTTAAACAAAATATGTCTGGTATTGTCAAAACTAAGAAATTTTATGTAGGTTGCATTGAGTCTTATATTGCAACAGTGGTGCAATTTACAAAAAATGGGTAAAAACTCTAAATTATCTTATACAGCTGAAACTTTTTTCGATATTTTGAGATATAACTCCACTTTTGAAAAAATAAATAAAATTTTTCAGTTAAAGCTAACCACGTGACTACTATTTTTTTGGTTAATTTTTATCTCGATCGAAGCAGAAATTGATGCCAAAATCAAATGTCGAATAAAGTTATTAATAAAAAAATCCCATATGATGCTGACTTTACTGGTTATATATATATATATATATATATATATATATATATATATATATATATATATATATATATATATATATATATATATATATATATATGTGGGTCTGGATACAAAGTTATTGGTGCAGGAATGAGGTCATTTTGAAGAAACTCCAAATATCTCGCAACAGTAAGCGCCCAGTTTTAACATTTAATTTAAATGGTACCAATGTTTTTTTATATATTTTCCAGTAATTTTTCTTGTCAATTTCGTTATGTAACCAACATTAATATTTACCTTTTCGTATATAAAAAATGTGCCCTTTCTGATTCTAAAATAACTTAAAATGTTCATAAGCCTTTATTTAATTACTTTAATAGATTATAAAACGCCTTTGCAATCCAAGGAAGTAGGAGAAAGAGGAAGGGCGAGGGGAAAAACACCAACTGGACGACCTGGACCACCTGAAAAAGGCGGGTTGGCTAAAGTAGATGAGGAAATGGTCGGTCAAGATAGAGGTGAGAAACCTAGAGCTGGTGCAGGTACAGCAAAAGAGACAGAGGCAGATGTTGGTGATAAAAGCAAAGATCGAGTTAGACCTGGACGCAAAGGTATTAGGGTATTTAATATTTCTTTTTAAATTACGTATAATTGAAAGATTGTGTACTGAATACATATAAACTCCATAAACTTACAATAACGCAACTATTTCAATACTTGTTGGTATGGTTAACATGATCCCATATAGCACAATACTGTGATAAAGAAAATTGGATTTTAATTTGCAATATATTAATTTAAATCTTATTTACTGAAATAGGCGATGAATCGCCGTTAAAAACTGGAGAAGTAGGAGGACGAGGTAGGGGAAAACCTGCTCATAAAGTGGAGCAACCTGCCGGTGAAAGAGGAGGGAAAGAAGGATTAATTGATCAGGATAAATATGGAAAACCAAAAACTGGCACAGGGGCAGATAGTGATAAAGGTAGGTTATAGTATATATTTGGCAATAGATGCCGAGATTAAATTTTATTAGTATTTCCAACAAAATATTTTGTAGTATTTAAAAAACTAGATTAAAACTATATTGCCAGGTCGAGGCTTTCCACAAGGCGAAGGAATAGACAGAGTAGGAGTTGAGAGTAAGAAACCACCCAAAGACACCGACGGTTATGAAATGAAACCAGGTGCCGGTAAAACTGATAAAATGGGAAAACCAGGAACTGCTACTGGAATTAGTGATAAAGGAAAAGACGGGACTGGTACCCAAGGAATAGGTACTAATTTATAAACTATCAAATATTATTCTACACAAGAAAAATATTGCAAGCAAATATATATATATATATATATATATATATATATATATATATATATATATATATATATATATTATCTTTATAAGTTTTATAAATGCTTTTTAATTCTCTTTTTAGATTCACCGTCACAAACTGCTCAAGTGAGAGGCCGCGGTAGAGGTAGACCAAGATTGGGTAGTAGAGAAAAACCAAGAGAAACAACAGACGATGGAGTAACGGGAGTTGCTGGAAAAGATAGAGATGGTAAAACAAGGCCTACTGCTAAAAATAAAATTGAAAAAGCCGGTGTAGATGCACGTGTGGAAAGTCCTGATAAAGGTTAAATTTCTATCATATATTTGTTTTTGACTTGACTCATATAATTTTACTCACATCACTCTTCTTCTTTCCACAAGTCAAGGGAGTAGACAGAATAGGAGTTGGGAGTAAAAAGCCACCCAAAGACACCGAAGGATATGAAATGAAACCAGGTGCCGGTAAAACTGATAAAATGGAAAAACCAGAAATTGCTACTGGGATAGGTGATAAAGGAAAAGATGGGATTGGTACCGAAGGAATAGGTACTAATTTATAAACTATCAATTAAATATATATATATATATATATATATATATATATATATATATATATATATATATATATATATATATATATATGAAGTAAAATGCGAAACAGTGAATGCAAACTTCGCTCCATCATATCCTTTCTGTGTTAGAGGTTGCACAGTTAGAATAAATTGCAATAAAACACAATTCATCCTATTCCACCACCATCGAGATGGTGACCTACCTGTACCACCATACCGAGAAGAAAGTCAAAGCTTACCCTCCTCGCCATAGTGATACGGCAGAGATACATGTTTCGTCTCTCACTAGACTCATCAGGGTACCGACATGCACCTGGCTGTGCAAAGGACAGATCGGAAGGAAGCATGCAACACTGAACGCGGCTTCGCCGACCTCTCGTCGGATGGCTGTCCTTTGCACAGCCAGGTGCATGTCGGTACCCTGATGAGTTTAGTGAGAGACGAAACATGTATCTCTGCCGTATCACTATGGCGAGGAGGGTAAGCTTTGACTTTCTTCTCGGTATGGTGGTACAGGTAGGTCACCATCTCGATGGTGGTGGAATAGGATGAATTGTGTTTTATTACAATTTATTCTAACTGTGCAACCTCTAACACAGAAAGGATATGATGGAGCGAAGTTTGCATTCACTGTTTCGCATTTTACTTCACTTATGTACGGAGTTGCATATAGTTGTACGTTTGCTGAATGTGATTTCAGCACTACAACAGCATAATGTGGATATTACCACTGCTAATGCATCTCATACGGAGGTATCCGTGAAAGCCGTATAAACATATATAAGCCATCCGACGAGAGGTCGGCGAAGCCGCGTCCAGTGTTGCATGCTTCCTTCCGATCTGTCCTTTGCACAGCCAGGTGCATGTCGGTACCCTGATGAGTCTAGTGAGAGACGAAACATGTATCTCTGCCGTATCACTATGGCGAGGAGGGTAAGCTTTGACTTTCTTCTCGGTATGGTGGTACAGGTAGGTCACCATCTCGATGGTGGTGGAATAGGATGAATTGTGTTTTATTACAATTTATTCTAACTGTGCAACCTCTAACACAGAAAGGATATGATGGAGCGAAGTTTGCATTCACTGTTTCGCATTTTACTTCACTTATGTACGGAGTTGCATATAGTTGTACGTTTGCTGAATGTGATTTCAGCACTACAACAGCATAATGTGGATATAACCACTGCTAATGCATCTCACACGGAGGTATCCGTGAAAGCCGTATAAACATATATAAGCCATCCGACGAGAGGTCGGCGAAGCCGCGTCCAGTGTTGCATGCTTCCTTCCGATCTGTCCTTTGCACAGCCAGGTGCATGTCGGTACCCTGATGAGTCTAGTGAGAGACGAAACATGTATCTCTGCCGTATCACTATGGCGAGGAGGGTAAGCTTTGACTTTCTTCTCGGTATGGCGGTACAGGTAGGTCACCATCTCGATGGTGGTGGAATAGGATGAATTGTGTTTTATTACAATTTATTCTAACTGTGCAACCTCTAACACAGAAAGGATATGATGGAGCGATGTTTGCATTTACTGTTTCGCATTTTACTTCACTTATGTACGGAGTTGCATATAGTTGTACGTTTGCTGAATGTGATTTCAGCACTACAACAGCATAATGTGGATATAACCACTGCTAATGCATCTCACACGGAGGTATCGGTGAAAGCCGTATAAACATATATATATATATATATATATATATATATATATATATATATATATATATATATATATATATATATATATATATATATATATGTATCTTGGATATTGTCATGTGGTGTGTAATCGAAGGTTTTCGGGCATCCTGTGTATGCGCTGAGTCTCTCAGAACTGTAAGGCAGCTGACGTTTCGGTGAAATCTCATTCACCATTTTCATGAAAATATATATATGAATTAATATATATATATATATGTACATAAGTCTTTTGGCACTTAAATCTTAATAAGTTTTATAAACTCTTTTTAAATCTCTTTCTAGATTCACCATCAAAAACTGTTCAAGAGAGAGGCCGCGGTAGAGGCAGACCAGGAGAGGGTAGTAGAGGAAAACCAAGAGAAACAACAGGCGATGGAGTAACAGGAGTTGGTAAAACCAGTACTACCGGCAAAGATAAAATTGAAAAACCTGGTGTAGATGCAGGTTTAGAAAGTCCTAATAAAGGTTAAATTACTATAATATATTTGTTTTTGACATATCTAATATAAGTTTACTCACATTACTCTTTCTCTTTCCACAAATCAAAGGAACAGATAGAGTAGGAGTTGAAAGTAAAAAGCCACCGAAAGACATCGAAGGATATGGCACGAAACCAGGTGCCGGTAAAACTGATAAAATGGGAAAACCAGGAACAGCTGCTGGAATAGATGGGATTGATACTCAAGGTACTAATATATAAACTATCAAATATTATTCTACACAATAAAAAAAATATAGCATATATATATATATATATATATATATATATATATATATATATATATATATATATGCACAGCTGTTTTTTCGATTTTCAAGCCGTTCGTCAGTAGAAAAATCGTAACATTTCGTCAACATCTCAGCTGGCATTTTCAAGTGATGCTTCCTTGACGACTGCTCGACTTGGAACGAGAGTGCTAGTCCTCTGTCTGTCTTTTTATAGTTTGGTGTTGCCTGGTTGATTTTTTTTTTGCTTCCCTGAGTCTGGTCCTCCTCTCGATTAGCTCGCTGTCCTGTTTTTCTGGTGTGTTGATTAAGTTTTTTCATGTATTTCAGATATATTATCTCTCTTGTGAAGAGTTTTAATGGTTTCTATTTTAAGAGCTTCTCTGATGATGCGCGTTCTATAGTGCCTTATGAGTGCGAACTGTTTGATTTCCTGGAAATTTATAGTGTGTCCTGTCTCCTGATGATGTGGGAATAAAGTTTATGTATTTGGTTTATTCTTTATGCTCTTTTTATGTTCTTGGAGTCTGGCCGTATAAACATATATCTGTTTATTTGGCCGATGTATTCTATCTCACAGTCTCTACATGGAACGCTGTACACTCTCTGGTTTTCCAATGGTATTCTGTCTTTGGGATTACCCGATAATTTGTATATTGTTGTTTGTAGATTGTAAATTGTGCCTATAAGCATGCTTCCTCAGAATTCTTCCAATTATTACATCTTTTATGTATGGCAGTGTGGTTTTTGGTTTGGATTTGTTGTCTTCTTTTCTCTCTACTTTTGCATTTATATGACGTTTTATGGTCCATTTGATATTGTGTTCTTTGTAGTTGTTTTGTTTTAGAGCTGTTGTGATATTATTATGTTCTTCTTGGCAGTTCGTGGATTTGGTTAGTCGCAAGGATCTGGATATCAGTGTGTTAGCGACTGATTGTAACTGTGATGGATGGTGATTTGGTTTCCAGTAGACCGTGTAATCGATACTTAGATACTTAGGTCGACTTTTCTGGTGATTAGAAGGTCAAGGAGAGGTAGCTGCTTGTTAACTTCGACCTTCAATGTGAATTGTGTGCGGTGATGAATGCTGTTTAATTCTAAAAATATGTCTAGGTTGGATCTTCAGACAGTGTTCAGAGAGGTTGATGATGTGATGTGGGACCTCATTCGTAGCTATCTGGTTTAGAGCTTCGCCAATCGGTATGGTTCTATACAGAGATTTGATGTCCAAGCTAGCGAAAATAACAAAAAAAAAATAATCAAAACCGCCAAGCTAGGAGAAAATCGTAAAGCACATCATTTTTCAGAAAAAAAATAAGCAGATGTCCAAATCAATATGGACTACCAAAAATCCATAAAGAAGGATCACCGATAAAACCCATGGTAAGTGCAGTGGATTCAGCTACTCAACAACTAAAAAAATACCTGGCACAAAATATATAACCAACGACTAAAATTGCAGACTCATACCTGAAATTTCGAATCACCTGGTCAGCATACTTCAAGGGCTAAAACTGGAAAAAAAATAACATTCTTGCTAGTCTGGACATCAAAACCCTGTATCTAAGCATACCAATTGACGAGGCATTAGACCAGATAGCTATGAACGAGGCATATTTTTTTTATTAAAATTACTTCCGCCGACAGACAAATGGAGCAGTCATCGCAAACCTTTTTATGAAGTTTTTCGAAACAGATGTCCCAAGAAAAACAAAAACAAAACCATCTCTCTGAAAACATTACGTGGATGACATCTTCATCATATGGCCACAAGGAAGATGCAACTTAGACTTATTTTTAGAGGAACTAAAAAGCATTCATCATCGCATACAGTTCACATTGAAGATCGAAATCAACATACAACTACCATTTCTTTACATTCTAATCTCCAGAAAAGACGATCTAAGCATCGATTACACGGCCTTCAGAAAACCCACTTTTACAAACAGATACCTGAACGCCGAATCTCATCACCATCCATCACAGGTACAATCGGATGCAAACACACTGATCTCCAGATCCTTGCAACTAATCAAACTCACGAAACGTCAAGAAAAACTCAACAACATCACAACAGCTCTAAAACAAAACGAGTACAAATAATTGGCGAATTGCCTTGCAGGAAAGCCATTGCCCCTTCGAAAGAAGGGTGCAAGCAGTAACAGTAACTACAAAAAAATACAATATCAAAAAGGTCATAAAACAGATCACATATGCAAAAGCATAGAAAAAAGAAAAACAACCCAACCAAATCCAAACCAAAAACCACACTGCCATACATAAAAGATGTAACAGGCGTAAATGGAAGAATTTTGAGGAAGCATAACATGCACAATTTACAAGTCATAAATAACAATACACAAATTACTAGGCAATCCCAAAGACAAAATACCATTGGAAAACCAGGGAGTGTACAGGATCTCATGTAGAGACTGTCAAACAAACAGAAGAATCTTTACCAGAGTTCAAGAACAAAAAAATAAGATAAAAAATAAGCAAACCACGTCAGCATTATTTCAACATCATCAAGAGACAGGACACACTATAAATTTCTAGGAAACCAATAAGATCGCACCCCTAAGCACTATAGAACGCGCATCACCAAAGAAGCTCTCGAAATAGAATACATTAAAGCTTTAACAAGAGAGATAGTGTACAAAACACCTTAAATACATGGAAAACCCTATTCAAAACCCAACCAAAAATAACACACTAGAAAAACAAGAGAGCGAGCCGAAAAGAGACCAAGACCCAAGGAAGCAAGGAAACCAACCAGACAGCGCCAAACTATAAAAACGCATACAGAGAACCTTGAGCACTTGACAAACACTAGCTGAAATGTTAGTGAAACGTCGTAAAGATGTTTTTTCTGACGAACGGATTGAATACCAGTGCACATTACACATTCCACCGTCCGTGAAAACCTATATATATATATATATATATATATATATATATATATATATATATATATATATATATATATATATATATATATATATCACTGTAGCGGGGAGGGTAAGTTTTAACTTACTTCTCGATATGGTAGTACAGGTAGGCCATCATCTCGATGGTGGTGGAAATGGATGGATTGTGTTCTGTAGCAATCTATTCAAACTGTGCAACCTCTAACACGGAAAGGATATGATGGAACGAGGTTTACATTTACTGTTCGCATTTTACTTCTCATATATATATATATATATATATATATATATATATATATATATATATATATATATATATATATATATTTATATTTGTAATAATTTGACAGTTTTTCTGACGTAATGAGCTTCTTCAAAGTTATGTATGGTATATTTATCTTTCATCTACAAAATTACAATTTTTTTTTTCTTAATAAACATGTATCACAGTAATTGTCCTACATAACTATTACATTTATATTTTTGATATTTAAAATTAATAAAAATGACCACATTTTGCAACAGTCTTAAAATTAAAACAAAACTATACACAAGTTAAAATAGTAAAAAATATAAAATAGTACTTACCCTGAAGGTAGCTTTGTGCGTCTGTTAAAAATAAATTCAATTATTACAACTTTTTAAACAATTGATCTGGATAGATTACTTTTTATAACATCAAAAAATAGAAAAAAAGATTATTATTTTATTTTAATAACGTTCTTTGATTTGCATGAGTTTATACGAAAGCGTGCCAAGCATCATAACATTATGTCTGATATTTTTTATAGTGTCGCTTCAAGAATGAATCAAATTATAGTAAATTTGACTTAGGTTTTTGACATCTTGTTTGTCATTTACAGCATTTTTATCTTTTTTTATATGTATTATTTCTTTGATGACCAGTTTGTGATAATTTCAGAACCTAAACTGTGGGTGTTTTTAAAGTCGAATTCATGTTTAGTTGTTTGCTCATGTTTATATAAGGATGTCGATGGGTTTTTAGTATACTTGTGTCCATTAATTCTATTTTCAGTATATTGTGTCGTCATACCAATGAATTTTTTAGGACAGTTTAGGCATGGAATTGCATATATTACGTTAGATTTTTTGGTGGAAACTTTGCTTTTTAATTTCGTAAAAGTCTTCACCATTTTAATTTTAAGACTGTTGTAAAATCTGTTCATATTTACTAATTTTAAATATTAACTTAAAAATATAAATGTAATAGTTATGTAGGACAATTACTGTGATAGATATTTATTTTTAAAAAAATTGTAATTTTGTAGTTGAAAGATAGAGATGCCATAGCTTTGAAGAAGCTCACTATGTAGAGCGAAAAATCAGAAAATTATCGTCTTTTGATTTTCAAATGGAAAAACCTGTACCCAAGAAAATATTACAGAAAAATATTAACAAGATATATATATATATATATATATATATATATATATATATATATATATATATATATAAATCTTTATAAGTTTTATAAACTCTTTTTAATTCTCTTTTTAGATTCACCATCACAACCTGCTCAAGTAAGAGGCCGCGGTAGAGGCAGACCAAGAATGAGTAGTAGAGAAAAACCAAGAGAAACAACAGACGATGGAGTAACGGGAGTTGGTGAAAAAGATAGAGATGGTAAAACAAGGCCTACTTCTAAAGATAAAATTCAAAAAGCCGGTGTAGATGCACGTGTGGAAAGTCCTGATAAAGGTTAAATTTCTATCATATATTTGTTTTTGACTTGACTCAAATAATTTTACTCACATCACTCTTCCTCTTTCCGCAAGTCAAAGAAATAGACAGAACAGGAGTTGGCAGTAAAAAGCCACCCAAAGACACCGAAGGCTCTGAAATGAAACCAGGTGTTGGTAAAACTGATAAAATGGAAAAACCAGGAACTGCCACTGGGATAGGTGATAAAGGAAAAGATGGGATTGGTACTGAAGGAATAGGTACTAGTTTATAAACTATCAAATTATTTATATATATATATATATATATATATATATATATATATATATATATATATATGTATATATATATATATATATATATATATATATATATATATATATATATATATATATATAATGTCTTTTGACACTTAAATCTTGATATAAGTTTTATAAACGCTTTTTAAATCTCTTTCTAGATTCACCATCAAAAACTGCTCAAGTGAGAGGCCGCGGTAGAGGCAGACCAAGAGTGAACAGTAAAGAAAAGCCAAGAGAAATAGCAGACGATCGAGTAACGGGAGTTGGTGAAAAAGATAGAGTTGGTAAAACAAGTCCTACTGCGAAAGATAAAATTGAAAAACCCGGTGCACTTGCAAGTGAAGAAAGTCCTGATAAAGGTTAAATCACTATCCTATATTCGTTTTGAAATGTTCCTTTATTGATTTTAATGTTGCCTGAATAATACGGGTAAAGAGAACGTTGAGATTGATGCAGAAAATAAGATTGCGTACTTCATAACTATTTGATATTGTAACTTTATCCCCACCATAAAAACCTTGCAAAAGTTTCATGTAATAAAATTATTAATAGAATAGTCCTTTAACAATTTAAATATTTCTGCATTTATTAAAGAATAAATTATTCTGATTTCAGATTTACTTACTCCTTCAAAAATTGAACAAGTAAAAGGAAGAGGGAGAGGCAAACCAGATTTAGGCGATAAAGATAAACCAGGAGAACTCAAAGGTGATGGAATTCCCGGAAGTGGTGAAAAAGATAAATATAAAGATCGCAAAGTCAGCCCAACTGATAAGGAAAGACTTGACAAATCACCTGCAGGTGCAGGTATGTGAGGATAGAAATTACTAATAATTTACTTTTTATAATTCTCATTCAAAAACTGAATAAAACAGAAAGTAAGGTAGAAGGACATCAAAAGAAACCAACAACGGTGAAAAACAGTAGTTACTGGTAAATTGTAGATATAATCCATTAATAGCAGATTTGCACCCAACTAGATTTCTAAATTATTTTAAGTTTTTTACTTTGTCTAAAAAGATAATAATAGATTTATTTAAATAGGCAACTAAGAAAAGGTATCTGCAAATGTTTTTGCAAAAACGTTTTTTTTTTTCACAATATATGCAATGTTGGCCAAGCCAATGAAAATTATTATATATCTTCGTAGAATTCTGCTTATAATATATTTTTTAAGATCTCTCACAGGTGACAGGAAAAGGCAAAGGTAGAGCAGAAGTAGAAGGTAAAGATAGACCAGGAGACACCGGAGGAGAGGTAGATACCTCCGATAAAGATAAAGTTGGAAAACCCAATTTAATTGCAGGAATAGGAAGTACTGATAAAGGTTCTCAGGTTCTCTGTTTTTCCTAATACAATAGCAAATAAGATAAAATAGTTTTTCTCTGATGCTACATACATTTTAATGTATTCCGTTAATTAAAATATCCATAATTTTATACTAATACAGGGTGCGCCATCTATTATGTCGGTATGTAAACATTGAATAACTTTGAAAAAAAAATTGTTTTCTATATATGAGGTATTTTTATTAAATTTGGTCCTTTACAAGTTATTGAGACTAGTTTTTGAATACTACATCGATCAAGTGGCCACCTTTATTGACCAGAGCAAAAAGTGAACTTTTTACTGCGTTTTTCATTACTTTTTCGAGTATCTCGGATGGTATAGCGGTGATTTCGGCACGAATGTTTGCCTTCAGCTCTTCAATGGTCTGAGGCAGTGCTGGCGTACACTTTGCTTTTTTAATAACCCCACAAAAAGAAGTACTGGAGTTCTGCGTGGCCAGTCAATGTCGCCTCTTTTTCACATCAGACGTCCAGGGAATTTCTGTTGCAGAAACTGGATTGTTTGATTTGCAGTGTGGCATGGCGTACCGTCTTCTTGAAACCACTAATCATCAAGGCCTTTTTCACGCATTTGTGGACAGACATAATGAGCCAACATCCACCGATATCGATTTCCATCGACTGTTTTGTTTTCTTTGAAAAAAATGGCCCAATGATGGTTTTGGCGCAAACGCCGTCCCAAACAGTCACTTTTCGGCCATGCAATAACGTTTCGTGGATCTCGTGTGGAGTCTCCGTGAGGCCTCGTCGGTCATCAAAATTGGCTTCCAAAAATCAGGTTGAGTGTCAACCATTCGAGCGACTGTTTGGCCGTATTTCAAGCGACATGGACGGTCTGTCGGCAATATCCTTTGCGTTAACTGCACTTTATACGGAAACAAATGCAAACCATCCTTCAAAATGTTCCGCAAAGTGGTTCCCCTGACGCCAAAATACTGAGCGCGGTGACGATACGACACTTTTGGATTCTGGGCAACGCTCTCTCTGACCGCTTCAACTAGCTCATTGGAACGTCTTGGTCGTTGATGAACGGTATGTTGACGATCTCTCACTGTCCCGTACTCAACAAAATTCGAAACTAAACAACGGATAGTGTTGTCAGACAGTGCCTGTTGGCCACAATATTTTCGACAATATGCACGTTGAGTTGACACAATTGAACGACTATTTTCAATGTACATTGTCTGTATTTCGGCGCGTTGTTTCGGTGTAAAGCGATACATGGTTAAAATTGTATTGAATTGACGTTTTAAAAACAGGTATAATCAAATCAATCGGTTGGTAAATGTCAAAGTTATTCAATGTTTACATACCGATATAAAAGATGGCGCACCCTGTATATTGCTGCAATCAAAAATTACTCTTAAAATAAGTTTAGGAAATACATTAATCATCAACCTCTTTCGCAAATCGGAAAGTAAAAGAAAGAGGTAAATTAGAAAGTTATAATAAAGCCGGGCCAAAAAAAAAAGAACGATTTGACCGAAGTTGGTGAAAAAAATGAAGCCAGTAAAGTGGATCTGGCTAACAATGATAAAAAAATGGAGAAAGGTTAAAATAAAATATTATATAAATGTTTCCATATTATACTTTTTTTATATATCCACATTCTTTTCTACAAGTACGAAGCCAATATATTCTTCATGTCAGTGCATTTTACTGTTAAAATTTCGATAATTTTACCTTCATTTTCTACCAATTATTTTATTTCTAAAGTTTTTTTTCAGATTAATTTGATACTTCATTTTAAAAATATTTGCCATAATTTTCCAGACCGTGGTTCTCCTTCGCAAATTGCACAAGGTAGAGCTAGGGGAAGAGGCCGACTTAAAGAATCGAGGACCGAAGTGGGTGAAAAAGATAAAGGCGGAAAAGCAGATGAAATCGAAAAAGATAAAATTGGGAACCCCGGTGCAGGACCAGGCCTAGACGGTACTGATGGAATGGGTGCAAAAGGTAAAAAATGAACAATTTCCCCATTTTTTTTTAAGAATGTGTGTTCAAGTCGTTTTAAAACCTTATTTATTACTTTACAAAGATACCTTGAATTTTAGAAGTTAGAAGCTTCGGACTCCAGTGCGCTGATGCCTTAATTTTACATATTGTTCCTTATCTTTCAGAGACGTAAAAAGTGTTTAATCATTAGCCATGAGTATTCATTAACTCTTTAAACCGATTTAAACTCTTGGATAAAGATACAACATTTTCTACAACATAGTATAGCATTATACGGACGATCTTATGTTTATTTAAAATAAAACATTTTCAATAATTGGGCCCCACCTTAATCATATTATTCAGACATTTTTATTAAAATTATGCAATAACAATAAATTATATAATAAAATTCTTTACCAATTTGTAAGAGCGTGCAAAATGGACATTTTCCCTGTAGATTAAAAATAGCCTGAGTAGTTCCTATTTTTAAGAGAAATGACAACCACGATGTACAAAATTATCGCCCAATTACACTTTGAACATCTTTTCAAAGATGAATCTATATTATATGAAAAAATTTATTCTTTTTTGAATAAATTAAATGTTATAACATCGTATCAGCACGACTTTCATAAAAGGCACTTCTACAGAAACTGTCACTGCTGATTTTGTTCAGCAAGTGTACCGAAATCTAGACGAGTAAATTCACGGCGGGGGTATTCTTCATTCTAATGCGTTCCTTCAACACATTGAATGTATACTTTCTTGTTAATTTAGAGCTCTTGAAATTAGGGGTCCTTTGAGTGACTGAATAAACTCATATTTATCAAACCAAAAGTTATCAAAATATCAAATCAAATGTCTGAAGAGCAGGAGTCAAACGTCGGCGCACCTCAAGGTAGTGTATTGGATCGACTTGTGTTCCTATTGTATAATAATAATCTGTCTGCCGACTTAAAAGAGGCCTTCGTTTTTCTTTTTGGGGACGACACGTCTTACATCGTTTCTGCCGCTAGTTTTGGCTCTTTCATAAAATAAATCTTCTTTTCTTCCAGTTTTCTAATTACTGCAAACAGAACAACTTAATAATGAACTATAATAAAATCGAAGTAATTAATTTAGAAATAATAGAGGAAATGAGTCTGAGTTTGCTTAAATTTGAATTTCAACGGTATGTTTCTGCGGTGTGTGCCGTCGGAAAATGCTTAGAAAGCTTTATAGACGCTCAGTTAAATTGGGCGGTGAATATAGGTTCAATTTCTACAAAACCTAATAAGTGTGCTTATATAACGAATAACTTAAGAAATCTATGGTCCCAAGTAGGTCTAATCTCAGTTTATCATGCATTACCGCATTCCATCTTAAGCTACAATATAATATGTTGGGAACACAGTAATGAAATCAATCAAGTTTTGACTGTTTCTTTGTTTCAGGTATGTAGTGATAGACCCATGTTTCATCCATAGTTATGAATCGACGCAAAAACTCGGCTTTGTTGCAACGAAACATGGCCAAACACGGCACCCATCTTGCACACACCATTCTCATATCCAAATGTTTAGTCAATATGCGACATAGAACACTTTTTGAAATGACTACCATTTCTGCTAACCCGCGCACTTTTAGTCGACGATCATCCAATACCATTTTGTAGATTTTTTCATCGTTTCTGGATTAGTTACCTCATTTGGTCGACCACTGTAATGTTCGTCTTCGCAGCTCGTACGGCCTCGTTTAACTCTGCCACCCAATACTCCACTGTTGAAAACGAAGGTGCAGACTCCCCAAAGTAGAGTCTAGCTCAGGTTTGATATTGGTTGCACTAAGTCCTTTCAAATGAAAGTATTGAATCACATAACGATGAATAATTTTTTCCATGTTTACAAATTCACTGAGATCGTTCACTATTAATGGCTGTCAAACAATTAATAAACAACGTAGCGTCTTCAAACTTAAAACTTGATCTTTCTAAGGTAGTATCTAACACAGTAATTATATTTGAACAACTACTATATATAATTATATATATATATATATATATATATATATATATATATATATATATATATATATATATATATATATATATATATAATAAAGGTTTTTATTGTAAAGTAAGTAAAGTAAACATTTTTACAAAGCATTGTCGCCCCTTTATAGCTCGTGATTCTCCTTCAAGAGTTGCACAAGTTAGAGGCAGAGGTAGGGGAAGATTAGAAGTTGGTGATAAAGATAAGCCAGGGGAAATGAGAGATGGTAGCGCACCAGGAGTTGATGAAAAAGGTCGAGAAGGTATAGTGAGTCAAATTTATTATAGATATTGATATAGTAACTAAATTTGTAGATTCACAACGTGAATCAAAAAATTATATTAAATGTTGAAATGAATATGTCAGCAGGTATATTAAATCTAAAACCGAAAAATTTTCATAGGAATTCATAATGAAACTTTTATGAGATTTCAGGATTATAGATAAAACGATGTGTAACAACATTATAAAGTATTTTAAAATAATATAGTTCCATTTTACCAGGCGAGTTTTGGCCTCTGAACTAAATCAGTATAATTTCAAAATATTTGTAAAAGTTAAAAACAATATGGCGGTTTATGAACAGATGATTTTCCATAAGTATTAAGCCAGGCCAGTATTGTCTAAGGGTACATAGTAATATTCGGAAAACACAATTGAGTCAAGCCAGTAATCGAGAAAGGAGAATAAATAGAATGCTGGAATAACTTTTGAAGATAGTAACATTCTCCCACCGTTGCTCGCTCACGATTGACTTTCGGTTGTCCCCATGTGAACATTCTGAGCAAGCGAGTAATGACTATGTCAAAACTTGTTGTTTTGCTTACAGTTGGAATTTCCAGCTTCACTTTAACGAGAATTGCATTTTACTTCATTGTATTTTTCTCTTGAATTCGGGGTGCAGTCAGATGTAGTAAGTCATCAAACTTCTCTTTGATTATTCCCCAAACAAGCTCGATATTCACAAGGATCTTCATTCTTTAATTCATTTAATACGTAAAATTTAGAACAATTAGATACTTTGCATAAATTCGGTAACATCACACTGATTTTGACAAACTACTAGCCTAGGTCCTATTTGTTAGTACATAAAATCATAAAAGTTAAAAATACAAAATGATCATTTTTGCATATGTAACTTTGGCAAAAATCATTTTAGAAAATTGATTTGGACCAATTTCTTTTTAGATTGGGTATCTCCTTCGCAAATTGCGCAAGTTAGAGGCAGAGGTAGAGGTAGAGGAAGAGGAGAGACTGAAGATAAAGACAAACCAGGAAAAATAAGAGGTGATGGTACTCCAGAAAAACCCATTCCAGGTGCAGAAGGTACAAAAAATAAAAATATAGAATTAAATGAAGGTGGTTACATGTCTACTAAATTATTAAATTCCGTTATTAAATAAAAAATGTTTATCAATATTTAAGAGTGTAGAATGTACGTAAAATATTATGTTTTAAATGTATTTGAATATGTTTTTTTTTTTTTAATTCTACTATACTAAAATGTAAGTGGAGCTTCAACTTGAAAGGCTAAAATTAACCTTTTGACGTTAATTGCCGACATAGAAGATGAATTTATTCTGGATATACATCTAATTCGTCAACATGGATTTTCCTTCGACAACGAGCTTATCATCCTAAAGTTTGACATCGAAGAATTTATTCTGTCTATGAACTGTAGTGTCGGGCAAATCAGAGTCATTGCTGGGCGAACAACCAGAATAAAGGGGAACACAGAGAAAATCATTTACGAAATCTAGGCAAGAGTTCTGGCAGCCACATCGTACAACACCTCAACTATTCCTGGAAATATGAAGGCTATACTCAATTCAGATGACATATGTCAATAAGACTAGTGAATATTCTTCCTATGTCAAAATTATTAAAGGAGACAGTAACATTATACAAGTCAATTAAAATGGTGGTAAAATTTGAACAACTCGGCAAACCTACATTAAAGTTATCATGTAATGAACTCGCAAAATAACTTCATTCAAATTCGAAACATCTTTCGTTTCAAGAACTAAAGAAGCCAAGACGTTTATAAAGATGCATAATGATGTTTTTGAAGCAAAAAATGGTAATACGGGTAGAACGAACATCATCCAACATGAAATAAATATTGGCAGTACACAACCAATATGGCAGGCAACCAGCAGACTTCCCGTGGCCAAATGCCAAGAAGTGACAAAATTCTGAATGAGGAGGTTATAGAAGAACCATATAGTCCTTTGTTATCTCTTATAATATTAATAGCTAAAAAGGAAGGCACTACAGATTTTTTGTTGAGTACAGGACGCTTAGCGTTGGCTGAATCACAATTGTTTTCCATACTAGATCTAATAAGTGGATGTTAGTAGCAAGTAGACATCCCAGATAAAGATAAGGAAAAGACTGCTTTTTCCACTGGCGCTGATCTGTACGATGTCATGCCATTCTGACCCAGCAACTCTCCTCCCACCTTTGAGCGACTAGTGAAAGTAGTACTACGAGATCTTACATGGAAAACAAGTCTAGTCTACCTTGATGATGTCATGGTTATGGAAAAAACATTTGATGAACACAAAATTTACGGGGAGTTTTTGCAAGAATTCAAACGCCAACCTTCAACTTAACCAGTAAAACAAAAAGTTAAATTTCTTGGACATATAGTATCACCAGAAGGAATCCACACGGATGAAAGAAGAATGCAAATTATAAAAATAAACCTCGACCACTTGTGACAAACATAATTTGAGAAGTTTTCTTCGGTTATACACATACTATAGAAGATTGCCAATATTGTTTACTGAAGAAAAGATTCCTTATTAATGGACTTCAGATTGTGATCAAGCTTTTTGAAAACTCAAGGCTGCATTATGTTCCAGTTCAATTTTAGGCTACCCATAATTATTGTCTCAGATCCAGAATGGTCAAGAACGAGTTATTGAATAAAACAGCTAAGTGCATTTAAAACTGGAAAGAAATTATTGTGCCACGAGAAAAGAATGTTCGTCACGATCATCACGTTTTCATAAATATTTATATGGGCAGGACAGGTCACCACCTTTTAAATGGCTCCTAAATATGATGCAACCTAAAGGACAAATAACAAAATAGTTTGAAAAACTACAACAGTATAATTTTAAAATCAAACATAGACCAGGAAGACTGCAGAATAACTCAGATACCTGGTCAAGAAAGCCATGTAAGGAAGAATGCAAGCATTGTAGCAAAATAATACAAAGAGAAGTGTTTCCTATTCAGAGAGTTACTTTTATCGTTGATCCCAAATACAGCTCAGATGAGAAAAGACTAACTTCAAGACAATGATCTGGTACCATTTCTTCCACTTAAAGAAAATAATGAAAGGCATCGTAGTTAAGAAGGTAGGTAAAGGACTTAGATTCAAGGCGCTTTGGGTTCAGTGGGATTCACAATTGATTGAAAAGAGATCCTGGAGGCATACGATAGCAAGGAAATCAAAACTCGGTAGTTCCCAGAAACAAAGTTGCAGGGATTTTAGAAAAAATTCACATCGCTGTGCTCATTTAGGAGGTAACAAAACTGCAGACAAACTTCGAGAAAAGACTCGTTTAATAATATTACTCTGCAGTAAAAAGATTCTACCAAGTTAAACACTTCTTCTGCTAATCTTAGTTTAAATTTTTTTTTATGTCTAAAATTTCCTTCAAACTGGCTTTATATTTTATTTCAACAATATTTACCAAATCATTTTCAGATCTCGGTTCTCCTTCACAAATTGCACAAGGAAGAGGTCGAGGAAGAGGCCGACCTAAAGAATCCAGAGATGATGGTATTAAACAAGTTGGTGAAAAAGGTAAAGGCGGAAGAGCAGATGAAAGCGAAAAAGATAAAACTGGGAAACCCGGTGCTGGGCCAGATCTAGAAAGTACTGATGGAATGGGTGCAAAAGGTAAAAAATTAAGAACTTTTACATTTTTCTTGAAGAATATGAGATCGAGTCATTTTAAAACCTTTACAAAGGTATCTAACATTTTTTTCGGACTTCAGTATATTAATTCATTATTGTATACATTGTCCCTGTATTGCAAATATGTTAAAAAATTATTTTCTTTAATTGACATAAGTTTCCAAAGATTGCCAGTTTTAATAGTCCTTTTTTACTCATTTTGAAAGTAATCGATTATATTGCGATTCACTTGTTTAGCCTGCTAATCTGCAAACCGATTTTTTGCATTTCTCTAAAAAAATTTCTTCCATTTTAACAAGTGTTGGAAATAATGCATGCTTATCCGCTTATCCCAATTATACTACTTTACCCTAACTTGAGCAGTATGGCACGATAGTATTTCCCTGAAAAACTGATATCCCGTCTAGTTGTATGGAAGGAGACTTTATTCGAAAAGAATTCCACATAAACATAAAAGTCATAATTTTTACTTCAAATGAGTTTGTTGCCAATTTTAAACAAAGATATTTGATTTGCATGGATTAACCAGTGAGAAGAAGACTTATTTTTATTGCCCACGTTTCGCCTTATTTAAAATCTTCCCTAATGTTCAAAAACATGGTTTTCGTGTATTAAACACTAAATACATTATTGATTTTCACGAAGAAAGAATAAAAAATAATAAACGTTGTAGATACAAAAAAATAATTTTTGCACATGTAAATATGATAAAAATCATTTTGGAAAATTGATTTGGAACATTTTTTTTTAGATCTGATATCTCCTTCGCGAATTGCGCAAGTTAGAGGCAGAGGTAGAGGTAGAGGCAGAGGGAGAGGAGAGGTTGAAGATAAAGACAAACCAGGAAAAATAAGAGGTGATGCCAGTCCAGAAAAAGTCAAGGAGGGTAAAGCAGGCCCTACGGATAAAGCAGATGAAGAAGGTACAAATAATTAAAAATATGGAATTAGAAATGGTTACATGTCTACAAAAGTATGAACTTCCGTTATTATATAGAAAAATATACAATTATGTTTAGCATTATACAGGCTGATTCTCCGGGAACTTTATCGATCGATTGTGGGAAAACTATAACTAAGAAGAATCTGAAAATTTGCTAGTATACCAACCTGCATGGGGGACAGCCGGCTAAAATATTTTCAAGATGGCGCACTTCCGGTTATACCGGAAGTGAATGTCAACTTGCTTATTTTAAATGGAACACCCTATATATTGTTGCATTTTTGATTTCTACATAAAATTCTAGACATATTTCATGTATAATATTCTATACTTAAATGTCACCGTTTTGGACATATTTAAATTTTTATATCAAAAATGACGTGTGCGGACCAAAATTTAACTATAAATTTTTCCTATAAGAAAGTCTTTATTTTTAATTTGGCTTAGTTTTCTTGTAGACGAGGATCGACTTTAGTAGTCTTTTTATGATATTTTGAAAATTATTTGTACAGAGTGGTCAAAAAAGAAGCATAAAAATTATATTTAAAAAATCGTCAAAAGTCAATTTTTTCAAGTACAAAGCACCTATTTTTATAATTTTATCATATTAAGCATTAAAAATAAAGGTAACTTTGTATAAGGCTGTCTATTCCAAAAATTTGTAGTTTTCAAAATATTGGCAATTCATCATTTTTCTATTGTAAAAATGCAATACGGCTTTTAAGCTTTGTTATTAGTTGGTCATGACAGCGAGGCGTGGCGAAAATAAAACAATCGAATCCTACAGAATTGTCACTATTTCTTGCCCTTTGACATTCATAAATAATAATCATGCCGAGGCGATTAAATTACACACACGAAGATTATTTAAACTTATTTATTATTTATGGAGAATGTGATAGAGTTATTTCAAGAATATGCGATATATTCGCGATCCGATATCTGACGAAACAGAAACCAACACCACCAACTGTTAATAGGATTATAGAAAACTTAAAGTACTTTGGATCCAAGAAAGAAATGGAAATAAACCTGTTGTTAATAATGGAAATATTGAAACTACAATTTTAGGATATTTCGCCGCATTTCCGACAATAACTACAAGGCAAGTAGCATTAGAGTCTGGATTATCTCGAACATCAGTTTTAAGGATTTTATGGAAACACAATTTTCATCTCTATGTATATTCCATAGTACAACATTTAAAAGGCACTAATTTTCCACAAAGAGTAGAGTTCTGTCAATTTATTTTACTTCAATCACAAGAAAATGCTGGTTTTTTGGATAATATTATTTTGTCGGACGAAGCCAAAAAATTGATTGTTTAATCGACGCAATTCCCACTATTGGAGCGACTCAAACGTACATCCAGAATTAAATTTTCAAGAGGCTTGGAACTTTAACGTGTATTGTGCTATAAGAAATGACGGCTTCGTCGCCTTAGAACTCTGCCAAGATAGTCTGAATGGCAAGTTAGCCATTTTTGAAGCCTTCTAGGTACAAAATACGTTTTTAACTTATAGATAAGCGCCACTTCGACATCTTGAGAAATTGGGAAGTGAACTATTTAGATAACTTGGCGCTGGCTGATCACAGAAATCTATTTTATCAACGTGATGGGGCGCTTCCACATAATAGTCATTTAGTTAACAATCGTCGGCAAAACTTGTTTTATGATCAATGGATAGCCAAAAATAGACCACATCTTTGGCCCCGCTCCCCAGACCTAACAGTATTTTATTTTTTTATTTGAATGACAACCAAAAATAAAGTATACAACACCGCATTAACCACTATGGAAGATTGCATGCAGCGTGTCAGAATAGCATTTGAAGAACTTAATCCTCAGTCAGTAAGAAGAGCCACTCATAAAGAGTTCCTGCTTAGGTGCGAAAAATGTTTGGAAGTTCAAGGGCGTCAATTTGAATATTTACTTTTTTATAACTTTATTTTATTGACAACTGGTTTATTTATATTTCTTTTAGCTTTTATATATCCAAAGTTCTTGAAGTTTTTTATAATCTTTTAAACAGTTAGTAGTTTTCCCACAAAGTTCCCGGAGAAACACCCTGTATATTAAGAGTGTAAAATGTCAATACGTGAACTAATAAGTTTTTTAAATTTTACTATGCTGACTTTGGGTGTTTGAAAGTAAACCGGTTCGATTTTAAATTTAAAATCTTCCTATAAAACTTTATATTTAACTCGGTGCAAAAATCATTCACCAATTTTTCTTTATTTTCGTAGTTGTGTAGGGCATATTTTTATAATTAAAAATTTTTTTTTCAAAACATTTTCGGCATCGCAACTCTCCCTCTAAAACTAGCCAGAGAGAAAGAAGTAAAAAAAAATAGATTAGGTGCCAGCAGCAAAGACAGCCCAGGGAAATTAACACGATGACATGAAGGAAGTAGATAAAATGATAGAAACGGTAAAACTAGTGTACTGGACAAAAGTAAAAATGGAAGAACGAGAACTTATGCAAGGGTTGTTTAATGGGAGAGTAGGGATGAGTTGCAGTAGAAAAACAACTATTGGACTTTTTTTTCTAGACTATGACAGTCATCTTTTAATTATTTCGTATTGACTTTGATGTTGATTTTTTAATGTAAAAGTTAAAGTATTATTTTAAAATTCCATTGCACATCCAGGTGTAGTACGATACAAAAATTTTTTTCTAACTTAATTATTTTTTAGATTCACAACTGTCAAGAACAGATAGTGAATGCTTAGCCGTAAAAGACGCAATAGAAAAAGGTCTTATGAAGCCTAAACCACCAACAGACAAAGGCAAACGAGGTGAAAGTGTTGGACCAGTTGCTGCCGGAAAAGGTAAAAATAATATTTTCTTGGATAATATCCTCATACTATAAGCGGTATAGTTTGAATGGCAAGTTTTCAATATCAGTCCTTAGAAGCTAATTTAGGAGTCGATCTAGGGCAATATCTACAAGATAAAAGAGCTGATTCAAAAATAATATTTAATAAAACTAATTGATGATTTTGAAAATAACCCAGCACTATCAGTCGAAGTTGTACAATTTAAAATTGATCTAAAAAATGTCAAGAAGATAACGACGCTTTTCCGAAAACGATAAAGACATTGCAAATCTGATATAGCTGTACTTGCAAAACTTAAAGCTGACTTGTGAAGCTGCCTAAAAGAAAAAAGCTACTAAAACAAATTAATTATTTTTAAAAATATGGGAAATCTCTACAAGATAAAGATCTTACCTGACCGCCGTTGCAAAGTTTAAAGGTGAGCTAGTAATTTGCTCAAAGGTAGAACAAAATGAACTAAAATATATTGATAATTTTAAAAAACGACCCGTCACATCGACGCCGGCATAATTAAAACTGATCTAGACAAATGTTTACTATATAAGACGGTAAATACTTTGCAAAAACATTTTGCCTCTATCGTTTGTTTGAAAGTTGTAGTCAATGTTAAAAATCTGTTAAAATGTGGTTGTCGGACTTGCATTGTCTTTGTTTTTGTTCATTTTTATAAAAATAAACAAAGACAATGCAAGTCCGACAACCACATTTTAGTCAACTTGCCTCTAGTGTAACTGAAGATCTGTCTAGCTATATTTTTAAAACAATGCTAAAGTAAAAGACTGCTTTAAAGGAATCAATAATCCTAAAAAATAACCACTCAGAGCAAATCAATTCTAGACCAAATTTAAAAAGCTGATCTAGAAACGTGTGGCAGGAAAAAGTTTTTTTTTTCTTTTAAAATGATAGACAATATACAAAACAACTTTTATCTGATGCAATTAAAGCTCTGTCTGATATGGCTGTTTTTGTTGCTTAACCCTGAACTAGAAAATCATAGTAACTGACCTCATTTTTTTAATACTGAAATTAATCTAAAAGACATTCAACGTACTCTGTTTAAGTTTTCCTTTGGTATAGTCAGATTCTTAAAATTTGTCATTTTCACGTTGTAAAATAGTGTTATATCTGAGAGAGGACATGTTTAATATTTTTTGTGATAGTCGAGATCAGAAGCTGAGGATTTTTTCTTCAGAATGCGATTTTTTTATATTTTTGAAGTCAATATATTCTTTTTTTATTATTATTACTTGAACAAAGCAGTTCATTAGAGTGTTAAATTAAAATATTTTTAACTCCTTTTCCTACCTATTATTTTATTTCTAAAATTTCCTTCAGATTAGTTTTATATTTCACTTTAAAAATATTTGTCATTTTTTTTTAGATCGCGATTCTCCTTCACAAATTGCACAAGTTAGAGGTAGAGGAAGAGGCCGACCAAAAGAATCCAGAGATGAAAGTCTTATTAAAGTTGGTGAAAGAGATAAAGGCGGAAACGTAGATGAAGGCGAAAAAGATAAAACTAAAAAACCAGGTGCTGTGCCGGGTCTAGAAAGTACTGATGGATTGGGTGCAAAAGGTAAAATATGAAAAATTTTCACATTTTTCTTGGGGAATGTGGGTTCAAATCATTTTAAAACCTTACTTATTCCTTTACAAAGTTATCTTAAATTTTAGAAGTTAGAAGCTGCAGAGTTCAATACGCTAATGCATTAGCGTCCAGCGAGACAATACCCATACGTCATCAATAATATTCATCTGAACTAAATCAAAATTAATTAGTCAATACAACGTTTATATTCATAAAGACGTGCCTATTGGACCGACGAACGGAACTAGACAGTATACTGAAAAATATCGCTATATTTTCGCATTCACCATCAGGAAAAGGGAAATACTCCAACTTTTATTGTAACAGAGATTATACTCTTACTTTCTTACATAAGTGAAAATATCAGTGAAATAATAATAATAGAGATTTATTGAAAAGAAAAAAACTGTCACAAAACACAAAGAGGCGGAATTATGACTCCTCTCTAACCAAAAAAAAACATTAAATATAACAAAATAAGGTTTACCTGCAAACACTTGAACTAAGCATTTTTTTTAATGAAAAGTTATTATAGCTCTTTTGAGCGCAATATTTATAAAATATATTTTTAAAGTTGAAAAACAACAGCAATAATAATAATAATTCAAAATTTTAAAAAAGTACGCTAGATGTTCGTTTTTCTACTTATAGTTAAGAATGTTGAACTTTCAGCAGTCAGATTTTCAATAATTTTTCAAAAGTTACAAAATTACTGAGGCAGCAAACTATAATACTAAAATATACAAACTTATTCACACTTGGCCGCACATAACACTGAAATTAAATCAGATTTTACTCGGTCAAAAAAAAACAGTCTAAGAGGACAAAAAGAATCACCAACAAAAGCGAAAACCCAAGAAACAAAATTATAAAACATAATTTCAACTGCTATCATTACTTTCTGAGTCTGTATATTTTCTGACAGACTTATTATTATCGGTTCAATTTCAATATCTATCAAATATTGTTCTCTAATGTACCATTCTTTAATAATTTTTTCAGTATGTTTCACATTCCTTTCCCACGCTTCGGGATTACACTCTTGTAAAGCATCAGTTCACATGGTTAGACCTTTATCATCACCAAACCCATCTCTACCAATATGTCTGCTATAGTATGATTTGGATTCTACCCATATTAATTCCATAGCTTTAAAGTCGCAGTGGTATGGTGGAAGTCCTAATACCTCATGACCATATCGTCTTAACAGCTCATCAATAATATATATATATATATATATATATATATATATATATATATATATATATATATATTCTTTTCGATTTCTTTTTGCTTTTGAATAATTTATTATCAGAGGTTATATGATTTGCCTCTAGCCAATTTGATTTTTGTAAATGATCTGAATGGCTGTTTTTCTGTAAAAACGCTATGAAATGATACATTGTCCATTACTATTAAAGATGGTTCTTTCAGGCTCGGTATTAATTTATTTTTGGCCCATTTTGTAAAAATGTCGCTGTTCATTTCACCATGATAATCTACCGTCAAAAATTTATAGGTAAACACCAAACTTGCTCCATGAACAAATCCTCTCACAGAACCAGCATGAACAACAATAAATCGTTTACCGCCATATCCTTGAGGTTTGCGTACACTTTTTATATTGTCATCCTACCATGAACATATTTAATTGTCTTTAGAATAAATTCAAGTTTCGTCTAAGAAAACTACCGCTCTTGGATAAGAACTATTCAGATTTTTCATATATTTTCGAGGAAAACGAGCTCTTGCAGGAGATACGCATGTTCTTTCTGTTAATGCTCTTCTGTTGTCATCCATCTTGTACTTGAATCCCAACTTCTTAAGCAGAATACTTAAAGATGACTTACCCATAGATACAATCTCTTTGTTTTTCAATTCAGTGTTTAAGCTTTTTAGAGTAACATTCTTTTCTAAAAATTAAAAAAATATTAAGATTGTAAAATATAGGCCAACGATACTACCATCAAGGTTAGCTTATATAATAACAGAGATTACACTCTTACTTTCTTGATACATATTGTAGAGTTTATTTCGAGCTTCCAATGTGGTTCTCTCAGGAGATCTGTGGTTATTTCTTTTCGCCTAGGTCTCTTTTCCAGGAGAGGAAATAATCGAATTGTTTTCCTTCTTTTCCCTAACGGTATAAAGAATTCTCCTTGAAATTGAAAATAGTTGTTTCCAAAAATAAAATTATTTTTCTACCTCTGGGACAGACGAAACAGATTCCACTGGACCACCGTTTCTCGTCTCCAACTCAAAATACTCGCATAAATTAAGTACAAGCTGCTTTGCTTGCCTATTAAAAATTTTTCCACACATTATCTAAAAGGACAAATCAAATCTTATTACTTTATTCTAATTTTTAACGCCTGATTATTACAACTGATTAAAGTAGTGTAAAGAACGTTTTAAAATTATATATGTGTGTCAGATATTTAGATACCGACGACAGATTTGAAGATTAGAAACATTTTTACGTCTAGGTTTATTTTTTAAATAAAAATATAATACATACTTACCAGTAATAAATCCTAAAACAATAATTATTAGCCTTTACATACAACAATCTTCTGTTTTAAATTCACTTGAATGATCCCATTTCTCAAGAACACAGTGTAAGCAGAACCCTGGAACAAAAAAGGTTAGAGCAGAACTCTAAATAATGACTATCAATAAAATGTTTTGATTGAAGTCAACAGAAAGTCTGCATTCATAAAACGAAATGACTCGTTTGTCTCAGTTGTCTCTTCCTATCTTGCTGTTCCCATAATGTCATATTTTTAGCGACATGTGGCTTAGATTGGTAGAGTAATATTCTGTTTTCCGTCCTATTTTTATACAAATTAAATTGCACAGGTCTTAAAACTGTCTACGAAATGTTCATAGACTGATGACGCATGGATATTCTGTCACTGGACCAATTGTGTGTATATATATATATATATATATATATATATATATATATATATATATATATATATATATATATATATATATATATATATATATATATATATATATTTAAAACATACAAATGCTTGTATGCTTATTTAAAATAAAACATAAATAAAATGATTGGACCCCACCTTAATGATATTACAACACATTTTTTCACCTTTATAGATCGTGATTCTCCTTCAAGAGTTGCACAAGTTAGAGGCAGAGGTATGGGAAGACCAGAAGTAAGCGATAAAGACCGGCCAGGAGAAATGAGAGACAGTGGCGCACCAGGAGCTGATAAAAAAGATCGAGAAGGTGTAGTGGGTCCTATTGTTTATAAAAGTAGATTTAATAATTAGCATCTAAAATTGTATTTTATTTTATTTTTGAATTTGCAGAATTAAAAGGGGAATCAAAGTATTATACTAAAACGAGTTTGGCAACAGGTATATTAAATCTGAAACCAAAAAGGTTTCATAAAAATTCATAATAAAACTTTTATGAGATTTCAGGATTCTAGATAAAACAGTATGTAACGATATTGTAAACTATGTTAAAATATAGTATAGTTCCATTTTTCTAGGCGAATGTTGGTCTCTGAACCAAGTCAATCGAATTTGAAAATATTTGTAAATGTAAAAGCAATATGGCGATGTATGTGCAGCTGGATTTCTATAAGCTTTGGTGATAATAGATTTTTTAACTACTGGTTTGCAAAGCTACTGTGATTGAGGCAGTTTAGCCAGCTTCTTTTGCCCCCGTCCCGTGCATACATCTTCTCTAACTGGGACCCCTTCGGGAAGGTTTACATTTTAGCCTGGATATTTCCATCATCCAACCTGAATTGTTGGTCATGTTTTTGTCGACTATTACAAGGAAGTCTCTAGTCACATTTGCGGCTGAAGTTTACAGAATTCAAACCAATTATTTTGCTTGAACTGCAGAGTAAACCGCCTGCCATAGGTATATCCATTCACTTTAACTGCACAAAGGAACGATTTGGGGTAAAAATTGCCTCGCTCTCTGTAAACTATACAGCCTTACATAAACTTTTCCAAATTTTGTACAAATTTTTCCTCATCCGCTTTTTAAAAAACTCGCATTTGAAATGGTCAAGGTCGTCAGCACTCTGATTTAGAGGAAAATATTTTACTCGCTCCTAGTATTTGAGACAGTATCTAATATAGCACATTTTTTTTACTAACGGCAATCTTTTTTTCCTTTAACTGATTTTACCGAGTCGTATTGCCATAATTTTAACCAACCTCCATTCGAAAATATGATTTCGTCTAACAAAATAACTTTCTACATTCTGAATCATATTTTTCATCAGGTTTGAAAAAATCATTTCGGAAAATTGACGTGAAACAATTTTTTTTTAGATTTGGTATCTCCTTCGCGAATTGCGCAAGTTAGAGGCAGAGGTAGGGGTAGAGGAGTAGGAGAGATTGAAGATAAAGACAAACCAGGAAAAATAAGAGGTGATGACAGTCCTGAAAAAGTCAAAGAGGGTAAAGCTGTCCCTACAGATAAAGCTGGAAAACCAATTTCAGGTGCAGAAGGTACAAAAAATTAAAAATATAGAATCAGATGAAGGTGGTTATATGTTTGCCAAATCATTAATATCCGTAATTTCATAAAAAAATGTAAAAATATATACTTTTAGCAATATATGTATATTGATAGTGTAGAATATCAATATCAATACCTGAGATATTAAGTTTTAAACGTATTTGCATATATATTTTTTTAATTTTACTATACTGGTTTTAGGTATTTGAAAGTAAATATAATCGATTTTAAATTAAAAATCTTCTACCTATAAACATTTGTAGAGCACTTTTTTATAATTAAGAAAAAAATTTTTTAAACCTTTTCGACATCGCGACTCTCACTCCGAAACTAGCTAAAGAGGAAGAAATAAAAAATAGATTAGGAGCCAACGGCAAAAAAAGCCCTGGAAAAAAAATGATAAAGATAAAACTAGTCTACTTGGTAAAAGTCAAGATGGAAGAACAAGAAATTGTGCGAGGGTTGTTTAACGAGAGAGAAGGGATGAGCTGAAGTAGAAATACAACTATTTAAATTTATTCCTAAGTTATGACAGATATAACGATTATATATTGTTCTACATTTTAACTTCTTTTTTAAATAATTTGTAGTGTGTAAAATTATATACCCAATTTCGATCGTCTACAATATCTAAATATCTCCTAATTTAACCTTTAATGATATTTTTCTTTTTGTAATTCTCCATCTTTTAATTATTTAAAATCGATTTTGATGTATATTTTTAAGGTAAAAGTGCCAGTTCTATTTTAAAGTTCAGTTACACATCCAAGGGTGGTGCGACACACATATTTTTTAGCTAACTCAATTATTTTTAGGTTCACAACTGGCAAGAACAGAAAGTGGCATAAAAGAAGCAATAGAGACAGGTCTTATTAAAGCTAAACCATCAAAAGACCAAGGTAAACTAGGTGAATATGTTGGACCAGATGCAGCTGGAAAAGGTAAAAAAATATATATTTTCTTGGATACACCCTCATACTATATACGGTAAAAAAAAATTAAAATGGCAAATTTTCAGTACCAATCCTAATTAGCTAAATTAAGAGCCGATCTAGAACAAGATAAGGAAGCCGATTGAAGGATATATAATATTTAAAAAAAAAAAAACAACTTTCCTTCAATACAATTAGAGATTTAACTAATATGACTACTTCTGGAAAATATAACGTTGACCTGGAAAATTGCTTAAAAGAAAAATAATATCCAATAAAATAAATTGACGATTTTCAAAAACAACCCGACACTATCAATCAATCGAAGTTGGTACTATTTAGAGCTGATCAAAAAAAAATGTTAATAGAGAAGATTTTCCGAAAACAATAAATATTTTGCAAATGCAACTTGTATCTAGTTTTACTGAGGATCTATCTGATATAGGTGTACTTGCAAAACTTAAAACTGACGTGTGAAACTGCCTTAAACAACTTCTAAAATAAAATAATGATCTCAAAAAACAAGCGAAATGCTAACAAGATAAAGCTGACCAAAACATTTGCTTAAAAGTAAAAGAAAATCGATTAAAATAAATTGATAATTTTAAAAAATGAAGTGTCACATCAGGTCATTCGGAGCCAGGAAACTTAGAAGCTTCACAAGATAGGACGCCGCTTTCAAAAATGGCATATACTTAGAAAAACATCTTGCCACTAGTATAACTTACTACATTTCCTAAAATTTGAAGCTGAACTAGAAAACTGCTTAAAAGAAAAAGAAAATGTAAAAGCTAATCTAGAAACATGTGTACAAGAAAAAGGTATTTTTATTTATTTATTTATTTATTGATACTCTTACAAACACCTAAACATAACATGCTACAAGGTAATTATAAGTAAGAGAAATTTTACAGACTTAACTAACACAGAACAAAGACAGCACAGACAAGAACCTGAATAAACCTAAAGGTCACTGCATAAGTTGCAATAGCAATTTCTTGGTACAATTAAAAAAGTCAATATCATTATTCTTATATAGTATGTTGCACTCAGTTAACATTAAATTCATTGGAGAACGACTACCAATGGAGACATGAAAGAATTTTTCCTTTTGTATCCTTAATCCTATCTTTGGTACATGAAGAGGTATATAATTAATCAAAGAACAATTGTTAAATTTTATATTATTGATAATACAATAAACAAATATCACAGATTGAATTTGCCTTCTTTTCTGAAGAGTTTGAAATTTAAAGCTTTCTAACATACTGCTATAAGAGATCAGATATGGATATAAGTTATTTTTCCTAACATATAAATATCTCAAAAACCTTTTTTGAACACGCTCAATAGCATCACAATGCACATTTGCACTAGGAGACCATATATTAGATGCATATTCTAGATGAGGACGAACAAGTGCATTATACAATTTTATTATTATATTATAGTTATTAAACTGACTTGTATTTCTAATTACAAAACCAAGCATCCTGAAAGCCTTATTAATAATATTGCGGTAGTGGGTATTAAATTTCAAATTAGACTGGAAGTGCACCCCCAAATCCCTACATTCAGTCTTTTTTTGTAGTTTTGCTCCATCAATAAAGTAATTAAAATTAATAGGATTTATTTTATTTGTATAAGACATAAAGAAGCATTTATTAGTATTTAAAAACATTTTATTTAATTGAAACCATTCTGTTACTGAATTTAAATCTGCTTGCAGTGCACTACAATCATTACTGTTTGTTACTTTCTTAAATATTTTAAAGTCATCCGCAAATAAGAGACCATCAGAATGTTTAACACTATTAGGTAAATCATTTATAAACATTAAAAATAACAGTGGGCCCAGGTTGCTACCCTGCGGTACACCAGATGTTGCCATAAAAGCCTGAGAAAATGACCCTCCCACTCTCACCATGTGCGGCCTACACGAAAGATAACTTTTCATGAAGAGGTAAGCATTCCTAGAAAAGCCAAACTCGACAAGCTTAGCCAGCAACACCCGATGGTCCACCTTATCAAATGCCTTTGCACAATCGATATATACTGTATCCAACTGCTTCCCGCCACCAATAGCCTCCGAGGCATGATTTGTAAACATACATAAATTTGTTACTGTGGATTTTCCACTTACAAATCCATGTTGTTGTTCTACTATTTTATGAGTGATGTTGGTCATAATGTCATCTGAAAGGATCATCTCAAATATCTTAGCAAGTGAATTAAGTATACTAATTGGTCTATAATTTTCAACATTTGCTTGTTTACCATCCTTAAATATGGGAGAAATAATTGCTGTTTTTAGTTTATTGGGAAAAATTTTTGTTTTTAGGGCAACTTGAAAAATATGAGCAATAGGGGCTGCTAAAAAGTCTGAGCAGCCTTTATAGATATATGAGGGAATATTATCCTCTCCTGTGCTTTTTTTTGGTTTTAGTTTTTTTATACTTTTCTTTACAGTCTCCTCTGATATTAAAGAAAATTCCAAGTCTCCCCATCTATTAATATCTATAGGGTCGCCGTTGGGCACTGATGACAACTCAAACACTGAACTGAAATACTGTGCAAAAGCATTGGCAATATGTTCGTGCTCTTCCAATGATACTCCATTATAAGACATAACCCTTGGCATACCATACCTTTTACTCTTACAGCCAACATACATCCAAAAACTGCTAGGATCAAAATTTACATTATTCTCTATATTTCTTAAATACAAAGAGGACTCATAATCAATCTGTTTTTTAATATTATACCTTAAGTTACGATATTCCTCATATTGAAAAACACTAGCTTTGCCACATTGTATATGTCTATGCATTCTATTCTTTAATTTTATTTTACGTACTAAATCATTTGAAAACCAAAGAGGATATTTACAATAATTTACTTCACTATTACCAACAGATTTAGCTTTTTTTGGAATTGCGTTATTTAAGCAGTTAAGTAATTTGTCATAAAATATGGCAACACATTCATTTGGATCGGTAATTTTTTTTATTTCAGACCAATTTGTTTGTTGTATTAGGTTGTAAAGCTTTAAAAAGTCACCTTTAGCATAATCATATACAAAAGAGGTAGATATGGTACTTTTAATTAAAGATTGTTGGTTATTTATTCGCACCGACATAGACAATGATGGATGATATAAATCTTCCACAATTAAGGGAGAATCGCACCTCTCTAATGATATAATTTCAATATTAGATAAAACAAGATCTAGCTTTCTCTGCATATGGTTAAGAACTGTATTATACTGAGTTAAATTATTAATTTCAAGAAACTGACTTAGTAGCATAGATTTATCACAGTCGTTTTCCTTATATTCAGGTACATTAAAATCACCTATTATTATAACCCTAACACTAGTTGATAAAATATTGGACAAACAATCATAAAATTTTTTATACATATCTATACTCTGATTTGGTGGAATATACACACAGCATACATATAAAAGTAGTTTTCTAAATTTAACTCTTAATATCACACATTCAGTATCACAGTTAGTCTCAATCACCTCAAATCGAAACTTTTTCTTAATTGCGATTAAAACACCGCCACCCCTCTTGCTATCATTACATCTATCCATTCTTTTCACGTTGTACCTTAGGTCAAAAAGCTCAGAATCATGGAAGCTAGCATTTAACCATGTTTCTGTTAAAAATATTAAGTCGTAATCCTCAGACAGACTACTATTATGAAGTTGGGTAGTTTTTGTTCGAAGACCTCTGACATTTTGATAGTAAATATTTATGACTTGAGTGTTGTTCACATTTAGCTCTGAGGATGTACCTGTTCCTCTGATTGCGGCAGCATCCTCCTTTGCGAGAAAAACCGTGAGACAAGTGAACCAACTGGCCATACCTCCCTTTTCCAAGCATCTCTAAAGTGTTCTTGGCGGATTGTTACTTTCATCGAAGCATACTTATCAGGATGTTTCGACTCATGCACTTCACACTCAACATCCGGGAACTTCTCCATTAAAATACTTTTCAAGTCAGCAGGTGTAGTATGGGGGTGAAGCCTGGTTACATGTAGAGATACAAATTTAGGGACAGTTTGAATAGGTCCTGTGTTGTTATTTTGGCCTACAACAAAACGTCGTTTTCTTCTGTGCCTCACACTTTTCCAGCCAGAATTTTCATCACTGTCCTGGTTCTCTTGCAAACTCTGCACTTCCTCCATTTTGTTTATTTGTTGAGCTTTCATGATCGCCAGATTCACCTGCTCGGTACGGATAACAGGTCGAGTGTTAATGTTATTGTTTTCATTTCTTTTGAGGTTACTTGTATGAGTGGTTGCCTGAGCCATCTGCTTATCAGTACCGCACGAACGCAAGTCTGATACCGATATAACTGCAGTGCTTCCATCCCTTTCAGCCACATTAGCATAAGAAAGAGAAGAAACACTGCTTCCCTCCTTGCCTCCCTGATGCTGATTCATCTTTTGTGGGTAATAATTCTTTTGTTTTAATTTTTCTGCTATATGATCAATTTTTTCCTTGAGTAAATCGATATTCTCATAGAGGATTTTATTTTTTGACTCTTTTTCGTCCACAAGTTTACGCAGCAAAACATTTTCAGAACGGATAATATCCAAGTTCTCGCCAATTTTTTGTTGACCGGGCTGATGATTACCTTTACAAGGTTCACAAATCCAAAAAATATTGGTATTTTCATTTAGAATTTTATACCACGTATCTTTAATTGATACACAAATTGTGTGATACTTGTTTCCACAGAAAAAACACTTCACAAACTTGGTACTAACAACAAAATTATCAGAGCACTTTAAACAGACATCTGCTTCGGACGCCATCTTTATGGTAGACAATATACAAAAACAACTTTTTTCTGATGCAATTAAAAATCTTTCTCATATGGCTGCTTTTTCTGCTGAACTAAAAAAGTGTATAAAGGAAAAAAGGCAGAATTAAAGAGCTGAAAAGGCCCAAGTACTAAATAAAAAAATAGTTCTTTATTGAATTCTGGGACCGCATACCTGAAATTCCTTGCCCATTTTAACGTTAATATTATTTTCCTTTCGTTATTCCTTAACTTTTGAGAGCGCAATATTGGAAAAACTAAAAAGACAATTACTATATTACTAGAATTATAGGAGGAATTCTAACAGAGTTCTGCCACCTGAGGTCCACAACAACCCAAAAAAATCCTCTGCTTCCCTCTCTCCTCTTCCACCTCCTCCCACTCATCCTCATCGTCGTCGATCCCCCCCCTCCACTGGAGGGATTGGTTTTGTATCTCACTATTTACCAATTTTTTTTCAAATCGCGGTTCTCCTTCTCAAATTTCACAAGTTAAATGTTAAGGAAGAGTCAGACCTAAAGAAATCAGAAATAAAGGTATTATAGAAGTTGATGAAAATGATGAAGGCGGGAAAACAGATAAAAGAGAAAAAGATAAAATTGGAAAACCCGGTGTAGAGTCTGGTCTAGAAACTACTGATAAAATAGTTGCAAAAGGTGAAAAATTTTTTGTTAGAGAATGGGAGTCCGAATCATTTTAAAACCTTGCTCATTACTTTACAAGGATATCTTAAATTTTAGAAGTTTGAAGATTGGAACCCCAATATGCTGATGCATCATTGTATCTTATATTACACATATGTTAAAAAAGTGTTTAATCTTACCAATGAGTTTAAAACTCGTCGGTAAAAATACAACATTCTTACAACATAGTGTGCCACCATTCGGATGCAATTATGTTTATTTAAAATAAAACACTTTCAATAATCAGGCCCCACCTTAATCATATTGTTCTGATAAATTGGATTACTTTCAAAATAAACAAAACAAAACATCAAATCCAAAATCTAGTCAAGGAGAAATATAAAATTTCTAATTTAAATTTTAACCATATCCTTAGAAACTCAAAGGAGTAATTTATCTCATAAAACTATTATTATGACATTAAATAAATACTAAAGCAATACAGATTTAAAAAATCGGGTGATGAATTATGATTTTTCTGAACCAACCATTGAAATATTTCGCTATCTAGCATAATTAACGATGGTTCATATAAATTTGGTACAAGTTTTGCTCATCTGCTTTTTGACAGAAGTTGCTGAAAAAAATTAAATGATAAAGAGGATTAAGTTGATAATGATAAAAAATGAAGAGGATTCCTTTCTGCGATTACGAATTTTTGTTCTTATTATTACTTGAGCAAGGCGGTGTATTTTACTGTTAAAAGTAAATATGTTCAACTCCATTTTCTACCAATCATTTTATTCAAAATTTCTTCAGATTGGTTTTATATTTCTTTTTATTCTATTAGCCAAATCTTTTTCAGATCGTGATTCTCCACAAATTGCACAAGGTAGAGGTAGAGGAAGAGGAAAAGATGATAGTATTATGGAACCAGGTGAAAAGGACAGAGGCGGAAAAGCAGATGAAGTAGGAAAAGATAAAATTGGGCAATCCGGTGCAGGACCAGGTCTAAAAAGTCTTGATGGAGTGGGTGCAAGAGGTGAAACATGAACGATTTTCCCATTTTTCTTGGAGTATTTGGGTTCGAATCATTTTAAAACTCATTACTGTACAAAGACATCTCGAATGTAAGAAGTTAGATGATTCGAACCCCAGTACGCTGATGTATCAGTTGTATATATTGTTCCTTATATTACAGATATATTAAAAAATATTTAATCGTTACCCATAACTATATGTCCTTTACACCAGTTCAAATTCTTTTATAAAAATGCAACATTTTTAAAACATAGTGCAGTCCTATACAAATGCTCTTATTTTTATATAAAATACAGCAATTTGAATAACTGAACCCCACCTTAATCATATTGTTCTGTCAAATTAGCTTAATATAGAGTACTTTTAAAGTGAACAAATATGATTATTACATTGACTAACTATACCTAATTAAGTACATTTGTTAATAAAATAAGAAGTCAAAAACAGGAACCCATTCCAAAATAACTAATACTAGCCTCATGAGCCCACTCTTCGCAGTCTCCATACTTAATCCAATCTTCCTCAGGTGGGCTCACATAAATAGCTATTGAATACGGCAAGACATCAAATCCAAAGTCCAGTCAAGAAGAAATATAAGCTCTTAAGTCAAATTTAAAATTATGAAATAAATAGTAAAACAAAATAACTAAAAAAAAAATCAGTTGATGAATTATGGTTTTCCTGAATTAACCATTGAAATATTTCGCTTTTTTCCATTGAGAATTTAGCTGTTTATTTAACGTCCGGGAATGATAAAATAGTTTAGTTGCCCAACAGCAACAATTTTTTTCTGTTGACATGGTCATTTAAAATGAATGTTGCGTCGTCAGGAAAAAAAAATAATTCTTTTTTCAAAATAATTGTTATTATTGCATACTTGTTGCATTTGCTCACACAATTGATTTCTGCGGTCAAAAGCATTTTTCGAAAACTCCTGAACTAAGCATATGTTGTAGTGGTGAAACTACGCCTTTTTCACACATTTCAATGTGCTACATTAAAAGTTAAAACTGTTTACACGAGTGTGGACCAAGGATTACCTTAAGCTATCAGCATCTATTATTGAGGGTCAACCAGATTTCTTAATATTCCGAACATGCCCAATGCCTGCAATTTGCCTCAACTCGGCTTACCATGCTTTAGCTTACAGATTACCGATTAGGGTGAATTGCATTGAATAACTCAAGTCACCTCTGTTTACGCTTTCTATCTTCAAAACCAATCATGCCTAATATTTCAATTATTTCACGTTCCGTTAATTTTATCATTTTCCCACAAAATAACAATAAAGTAAAATAAACATTCTGACATACTTGTTTCGCCTACCAAGAAAATTAAGCAATTATTGAAGATATAAAATGCTAATATCTAATGTCAAAACTTACTTTTTGTTACGTTGGAAATAAAAACCTTTGTAAACAAATTTAATATCATTAATGTAGGCAAACAAAGAAATTTAATATCATTAAATAGGCGGGCAGGTGGAAGATCTTGCGAATTAAAGAAATTTTTTTTTGACAATTTTCTTATGTAACAGAATCGATATTTACCTTATCGTACGGAGAAAATGTTCCCTTCCTGATTTTGAAATAAAAAGTGGGGTTTAAAGTTTAAAAAAAATATCGATGATCTCTTAGCTTCTTGTTAAGTTACCCTGTGTTTTTCTGTATCACGCAAAAAAACTTTTACTTTATATTGAATTTATATATATATATATATATATATATATATATATATATATATATATATATATATATATATATATATGTATATATATATATATAAATTCTTTTTTACAATTACGAAACCAATATATTTTTCTTGTTATTATTATTATTACTTGAACAAGGCAGAATATTTTACTTTTAAATTTAAATATTTTTAACTCCATTTTTCAATTATTTAATTTCTAAAATTTCCTTCATGATTGGCTTTATATTTCATATTTTAAATATTGACCACCATTTTTTCAGACCTCGGTTCTCCTTCAGAAATTGCACAAGTTAGAGGTAGAGGAAGAGGCAGACCTAAGGAAGCCAGAGATGATGGTTTTATAGAAGTTGGTGAAAAGAATAAAAGTGGAAAAGCTGATGAAATTGAAAAAGATAAAATTAGAAAACCCGATGCCGGACTAGGTCTAGAAATTACTGATGGAATAGGTGCAAAAGGTATAAAATGAACAATTTATTCATTTTTCTTAGAGAATGTGGATTCGAATCGTTTTAAAACCTTACTCATTACTTTTAATTTTAGAAATTAGAAATATTTTTTTTAAAACCGATTCGAACCCTTATATTTATTTGAAATAAAATAGTTTCATTATTTGGCCTGCACCTTAATCATATTGTTCTGACAAATTAGCTTAATATAGATTACTTTGAAAACGAACAAAAGAAAACTACTAAATCCGGTATAACATCAAATCCTAAATCTACTCAGTAAGAAATATAAAGTTTTCCTAATCCAAATTTAAAACCATATTCATAAAAACTCGTAGGAGTAATTTATTATGCCATTATTATAGAGTAAAATAAATAAAAAAATCTGGTTAATTATGATTTTCACTGAGAATTTAACTGTTTATTTAGTGTCCTAAAATAATACAATTCATTATCTTGCACGTTCAGCGATGGGCCATTCTAATTTAGTACAAGTTTTTCCTCACCAACTTTTTGACAGTCGGAAGTTGTTGAAAAAGATTAAGAATGGTAACGTAGAAACATGTATACAAATATATGTATATACATTATTTTCTGCAATTATAAAGCCAATATATCAATCTTGTTATTATAATTACTTGAACAGGTTAACGCGTTTTATTGTTAAATTTAAATATTTTTAACTCCATTTCCTACTAATTATTTTATTTCTAAAATTTCCTTCAGTTGGTTTTATATTTCATTTCAAAAATATTTACCAAAACCTTTTCAGATGTCCGTTCTCCTTCACAAATTGCACAAGGTAGAGGTAGAGGAAGAGGTCGACCTGAAGAATCCAGAGATTATGGTATTATAAAAGATGGAGATAAAGATAAAGGCGGAAAAGCAGATGAAATCGAAACAGATAAAAGTGGGAAACCCACTGCAGGACCAGGTCCAAAAAGTACTGATGGAATGGGTGTAAAAGGTGAAAAATCAACAATTTTCCCTTTTTTTAGAGAATGTGGGTTCGAATCATTTTCAAACCTTACTTATCCCTTTACAATGATATCTTAAATTTTGTAAGTTATAAGATTAGCACTTCAATACGCCAATGCATTAATTGTATATATTGTTTTACAAGCATGTTATATTAAAAAAAATGTTTAATCATTACCCATGAGTATGTGCTCCTTAAACCAATTAAAACTCTTGGGTAAAGATATATTTCTTAAAACATAAAAACATAGTTCACCTCTATATAAATGCTTAAGTTTATTTTAAATAAAATATTTTCAATAATTGGGCCCCACCTTAATCATAGTGTTCTGACGAATTAGGTTCCATTACACATTCAGGGTGGTACGACGTTTTCTCTAAGTTTAGAGAAATTGTGCACGATCTAGCAACATCGCATGGGGGGGGCGTATGGGGATGACCCCCCATCTACGAAGTCCCAATCCCCTAAGGCTTTAAATAACGGAGATATCCATTAAACTCCATCTAACTCCAAATTTCACCATACCCCGTAGTCGTCGAAGGGTCAGCTACTTATCGAAGAGCTCCTGTATGCAGGAATTATGTCGTCACTTCTGGTACTCTCGATATCCGATGTTTCCAAAAAACATCATATGAACGAAACGGCTATATAAACAGCCGGCCGGTCGTCGGAAGATCTGTATTGGATACAAGAGCAAAATGCAAAAAACTAGCGAATAGTCTTAGCTTTGTAATACTGCTATTATTTTCGCCGTGTGTAAACCATGTCGTTGCGATCCTGTGTGAACCGAATAGTTTTTGTAGTATATGTGGTGAAGTGACCCCGAAAGCTCAACGAAGAACTTTGAGCCTACTTGTAAGAAAAGCCTACTAGTTATATTTTGAGTGCAAAGTTGGCCACCAAGACAAAACTCGAGCACCCAAAGTTTGCTGCTACACTTGCTCAAGAACCTTGACAGGATGATTACTGAATATTCACAAGTTTGGAGTGCCAATGATTTGGCGGAAACATCATAATGATGTTGATTGCTACTTTTGCTTAACAAAAATATTGGGGTTTTCTAGTAAAAGCAAGCATAAAATTGAATATTCTAATATCCCCTCAACCATGAGAGCTGTACCTTAGGACACTTCTATTATACCTGTCCCTAAGCTTCCAGAAAAATACGAAATCGACTAGGATCGGACGACCTAGAAGATTTGGAACCAAAAGCCGGTCCATGTTTTCAAGAGAAGAGCGATTACTAATGTAGGAGCAGTAAACAGTCCTATTTAATATCTCAGGAAAAGCCCAACGATCTTATTCGTAATTGGATCTTGTTTTTTACAGCAGTGGCATCTCTTACAAAAAAGAGTGAAAATTTCCACGTTTCGAAAAAGTCGGTTTCTGCTGGCAGTATTTTTTTCAATGACGAATGACAACGAACTTGGCTTTTCCTATAAACCTACCGGTGGTGACTTTATTGACTCTTCGAAGATAAGTCTAAAGCCAGTTTTATTGTTTAATGGAAATGAACAACCATCTGTTCTCGTAGGTCAAGCTGTAAAAATGAAAGAAACGTACGAGAACATGCGTATATTACTTCAAAGCATAAAATACGAAGATCATAAATAAAGTCTCTGTGCCGTTATTCTACTACTTACTAGTGGCTACACCAAATATTGTTATTTTTTATGCGAATGGGACAGCAAAGCCAGAAACCAAGATTATGTCGTTAAAGAAAGGGCGTTATGTAAAAGCATTGTGCCCGATCTGAAAAAGTCCTTAAAAAACCCTTCGTAGAAACCACTTCTGCACGTAAACCTAGGACTTGTAATAAATTTTGTTAAAGCCTTAAATAGAGAAGAAAATAATTTTCCTTATTTGAAACGGAAATTCGCGCGTATAAGGGGGGCAAAGCTTAAACAAGGTATGTTCGGTAAGCGGCAAATAAGAGAACTTTTTAATGACGAAAATTTTGACACTACATTTTTGGGTAACAAGAAATCAGAAAACTTCAAAGATCTAGTTGGAGAACTTATCCATGGTTACGTTGCAACATGTCATTAAGGCTTCATTTTCTTCACTCCCATTTGGAATTCTTCCCTGACAATTTAGGTTTAGTTTCAGACGAACACGACGAAATTTCGTCAGCAAAATGTTCAAATGTAAAAGTGGTATAGTGGAAAATGGACCCCAAACATATTAACGGACTACTGTTGAACCCTCAGACGTGAAACCGATCCCGACGAATACAAACGAAAAAAAATAACAAAATAATTTGTTTCATTATATTATACTTTTTTCAATACAAAATAAAATATATTTTGTAAATAAAGTATTTTGCTTTTTTTTTAAACTTTGAAAATTCACTAGATTTTTCTTTCTTTCTCTAACAATTTATGAGTGATAGGTAAAAACCGAGCTCATATTTAAACTGAGCATGTTACAGTAGATACAAAAAATATCAGGGAGCGACAAAAAATTTCAAAATGCAGAATGGTGTAATCAGTTATATTGAAAATCATTTCTTTACACTGAGAATGCAAAACAACTGTAGACTGATTTTTGATCGCTACGTTACAACTATTCTCAAAAATGTATCTCACTTTCTGTACTTCTCCACAACACATTGAATCTGCCAAATGACTAGCCATGGCTAGGTTCTCTTTGACTAAAATGTGGTTGTCGGACTTGCATTGTCTTTATTTTTATTTATTTTTACGACGTTTCGATTAGGTTGTATCTCTAATCGTTATCAAGTATAAACTGTTCAGTTCAATTTATACTTGATAACGATTAGAGATACAACCTAATCGAAACATCGTAAAAATAAATAAAAATAAAGACAATGCAAGTCCGACAACCACATTTTAGTCAATCTTCAACATTGTCGTCTACAACCTTCAAACAAACGTTAGGTTCTCTTTGTTGATATGAAAAATAATAAAGGTTGAAGATAAAAAAAATTATAATTTTTCCCAATATAACTTAGGCTAAAATTATTTTGAAAAATTTATTGGGAACATTTTTTTTAGATCTGTTATCTCCTTCGCAAATTGCGCAAGTTAGAGACAGAGGTAGAGGTAAAGGGGTAGGAGAGATTGAAGATAAAAACAAACCAGGAAAAATAAGAATTGATGACAGTCCAGAAAAAGGCAAAGAGGGTAAAGCCTTCCCTACAGATAAAGCTGGAGAACCCATTCCAGGTGCAGAAGGTACTAAAAATACAGAATTAGACGAAAGTGGGTACATGTTTACCAGAATATTAACTTCCGTTATAAAAAAAAAATACTTTTAGCAACATATATTAAGAGTGTGGAATGTCGGTACGTGACATAATAAATTTAAAATATGTACATATTTTAAGTATAATAAAGTAAGTTGATTCGGTTTAAATTTAAAACTTTCTTCCTATAAAACTTTGTAGGGTACTTTTAATAATTAAGAAAAGTTGTATCAAAAACTTCCTCCGAAGTTAACCAAAGAGAAAGAAGTAAAAAATAGATTAAGAACCAGCAGCTAAAAAAACCTAGGGGCCGTATCCTCGAACTGGGGAACGTGAAGTGAACGGTGAAAAGGTGGCGAATGCGTATTCTTGAAACGTTCATCATTCATATTCTAGTTCACCCGGTGAAAGGCAAGCGAACGGTGAAACATGCGCAAATGAAATGTCAGGTTGTGGGTCAAAAGTGACTCCAAGATTCTTAAAAGAATCAATTCGTTTAATTCTCTGGCTGCCTAGAGTACTACTAGCCATGACTAGGTCCGATTTTTTAGTACAAAAAATAATAAAACTAAAACGTAAAATATGATCATTTTTTAACCTGTAACTTCGACTAAACTCATTTTGGAAAACTGATTAGATTAATTTTTTTTAGATCTATTATCTCCTTCGCAAATTGCGCAAGTTAGAGGCAGAGGGAGAGGTAGAGAGGCAGGAGAGATTGAAGATAAAGACAAACCAGGAAAAATAAGAGATGATGACAGTCCAGAAAAAGTCAAAAAGGGTGAAGCAATCGCCACAGATAAAGTCGGAAAACCCATTCCAGGTGCAGAAGGTACAAAGAATTAAAAATATGAAATCAGATGAAAGTGGTTACACGTCGACCAAATTATTATTATATAAAAAAAAGTAAAAATACGTTTTGCAAGAGTGTGGAATGTGGAAAGTCTTATATGTTATATTATTTTAAAACCTTCTTTCTATAAAACTTTGTAGGGCACTTTTTTTAATTAAGAAAATTTATATCAAAACCTATTCGACATTGCGAATTAAAAAAAAAAATAGATTAGAACCCAGCAGCAAAGTGAGCCCAGGGAAATTGAAGAAGATTACACAAAAAAAGTAGATAAAAATGATAGAGACGGTAAAAGTAGTGTATTTGACAAAAGTAAAGATGGAAGAACGAGGGGTTGTATAATGAGAGAGAGAAAAAGAAGGAATGAGTTGAAGTAGAAAAATAAATAATTGATTTTCGTTCTAGGTTATGACATGGTTATACATTATTGGACTTTTTACCTTCTATTAGTATTTTAAATAATTTCTAGTTTAACCTTCAACGTTATTTTCCCTTTTGGTATTCCTTACCTTTTAATTATTTAAAATGGGTCTTGATGTCTATTTTTTAATCTATAAGTTCAAATATTTTTATAAAATTCGATTACATGTCCAGAGTGGTACGACACATATTTTTTTATTTAACTCAATTATTTATTAGGTTCACAACGGCCAAAAAGAGAGAGTGAATGCTTATCCATAAAAGATGCAATAGAGAAAGGTCTTATTAAGCCTAAGCCAGCAGATAAAGGCACAATAGATGAATATATTGGACCAGTTGCCGCTGGAAAAGGTAAAACTATTGTTTTCTTTTATAATACCTACATACTATATACGGTATAGAAAAAAAAATACTTTAAATGGCAAATTTTCAATATCTATCTTAACTAGTCACATTAATAATATATCTAGAATTGTCTATAAGATAAGGAAGCTGATTCATAAATTAAAAATATTTTACAAAAGTAACTTCTCTCTGGTACTATTAAGGATTGGCTTGCTGTCGCTACTTTTGAAAAAATTGAAGCTGACCTGGAAAACTGCTTAAAAAAAAAATGATATCTAATAAAACAAATTAATGATACTGAAAAATAACCCTATATTGAACAATCGAAACTAGCACAATTTAAAGGTGATCTAAAAAATATCAATAAGATAACAAAGCTTTTTCGAAAACGATAAATATTTTGCAAATACAACTTGTCTCTAGTTTAACTGAAGATCCATCTGATATAGCTGTAATTTCAAAACTTAAAGCTGAGGTGTGAAACTACTAAAACTAATTAATGATTTTAAAAATAATCTGAGACCATCGATCAATCTAAATTGGTAATGAATAAAAGATGATCTAATGAAATGTCTACAAGATAAAAATCCTGCCTGATATGGCATTTGCAAAACTTAAAGTTCACTTAGCGATTTGCTTAAAAGTAAAAGGCAATCAACTAAAATATATTGATAATTTTAAAAAACGATCTGTCAGATTAAGTCAATCGGGGCCGGCAAAGTAAAAAGCTGATCTCGAAAAATGTTTACAAGATAAGACGGCTGTTTCAAAAAAGGCAATACTTTGTAAAAATAACTTGCCTCTATTATAACTGAAGATCTGTCTAGCTACATTTTCAAAATTTAAACATGAATTAGAAAACTGCTGAAAAGAAAAAAAATCTACTGAAAGAAATCCATAATCCTAAAAATAACCATTCACGATAGATCAATTCTATATATATAACCTACTAGAACCAATCGATACTCTCAGACAACTTGCAATAATGCATCAATTTGAATTGGAAAAGTGTAACTCAAGAGCTGAAAAGCCCGAGTACTAAATAAAAAACAATTCTTTATTCACTCTCGGGATTTCATAATTGAAAATCCCTACCCATTTTAATATTAATATTATTTTCCTTTTGTTATTCCTTACCTTTTGACAGCGCACTTGAGAAAGAACTAAAAAAAAGATCCAATTATTGGGCACACCTACAAGAAATGATACAAGTGAAGATACTTCTGGAGAACTATTACCAAAAGAAATTCAAGTAAAAACCAATTTAGAATTTTAATAGGAATCTTAACAGAGCACTACCACGTGAAAGGGCATCTTGGAAAATTTGAACTAGCACAGAAAGAAAATGCAGATTTTTGCGAAGAAGAAGACGAAACCTCTATATATATTCTTTCACAATGCATCGCTTTTGAAAAACTTTAGTACGCGACACCTGAGGGCGCGTATCGAATAGAAGAACAATTTTTACTCATTCCGAAGGAGACCGACATTTCCTAAGACATAGATCTTTCAGGCCCCAGGGCACACAGCTCCTTCTCCACAGACATCATCATGATCATTTAAAATCGATTATATTACACATTTTTTAATTTAAAATATTCAAGTATTAATAAAATTCCATTATTTTTCTCTTAATAACACATCTGGAAGTTGTGAAACACAGGTTTTTTCATCTAACTCAATTATTTATTAGGTGCACAACAGGCAAGCACAGAAAGGGAAGGCATATCCACAAAAGATGAGGTAGTGGGAGGTGCGCCTAAAACTGACAAAGACAAACCGAGTGAAAAAGTTGGTCCAGTTACAGCTGAAAAAGGTAAAAAATTATGGTTTCTTTGATAAAGTACATAGAGCACATGCGGTATAGAAAGAAACACCTTTAATGAAAGTGAAATAAGCAACAATTTCAAATTTTCATCATCACATTCTGGTGCCAATATTCCCGGAAACATTACTAAATATTTAAAATGGTAATAAAAACATACAGGCTAACATACACTATTTCTAAATCTAACCATTCTTAAAATTAACGACATCGTTACACTCCTAATTTCTGATCTTTCTTATCCATTCTGCTCGATGGACAACGATTCTTCACTTCGGTCAAGTTCATCCCATACTAACTCAATAGGAGAAAGATCTGGCGATTGTGATGGCCATTTCATAATTTGCAGAACTTTTTCGTCTCGTGTTGTTGGCCTGTTGTTAGCAGCTGGGGATCATTTCCGAAGTAATTTGCTACGTAGAATGCAAATCCGAAATCAAAATTGGCCCACCACGTCAGGATTCTGAGATATTTGAGGTTATGCACTAGAAAAATTGGCTTTTTGGCTACTTCTGAAGTTTTGTACATTTTGCCTGGAACATTCGAATGTGGCATGCGAAAGTATTTTGAACTCATATTTTCGATACTGAAATTACTCTAAAAGACACTCAATGTATTCTTGATTTTCATTGGTATAGTCAGATCTTTAAAAATTTGGCGTTTTGACCTCGAAAAAAAGTGTTATATCTCGGAAAGAGCGTATTCAATATTGCTTCGTTAGTCGAGATCGAAAGCTGAGGATTTTTTACATCGATATAGATATTTCTCAGAATGGGATTTTTTGATTTGAGATATGAAGCGAGAAACATCGGACAGCGTGTAAATTTTGCGAACGCATAATATGCGCTGCTGCGTACTCCGCTCCATAATAATATTATAGTTCAATACAATTTTCAGTGATTTTTAAAACGGTTTCGTTTTCTCACTTTTCATTTCTTCTTACTTCCCATGCTTGCTTTCCCGAATCCCGTCTAGTTTAATGGAAAGCCACCTTATTCAAAAAAATTCCACATAAAAATAAAATTCATAATTATTACTTTGAATGAGCTTATTTTTATTGCCGACGTTATTTTGTATAAAGTTGGTAACAACACATTGATTTTCATGAACAACTAGCATGTGGCTAGGTTAATAAAATAATAATTTTCCCATATATAACTTTGGCCAAAATTATTTTTGAAAATTGATTTAGAACAACTTTCTTTTAGATCTAGTATCTCCTTCGCGAATTGCGCAAGTTAAAGGCAGAGGTAGAGGTAGAGAGACAGGAGAGATTGAAGATAAAGACGAACCAGGAAAAATAATAGGTTATGACAGCCCAGAAAAATTCAAAGAGGGTAAACCAGTCCCTACAGATAAAGCTGGAAAATCCATTCCAAGTGCAGAAGGTATAAAAAATTTAAAATATAGAATCAGATAAAGGTGGTTACATGTCTACCAAATTATTACTTTAAATAAGTTTGTTGCCAATTTTGATTATACATGTTTGATATGTGTAGATTAACCAGTAGGGAGAAAAGGTTTATATTTATTACCGTCGTGTCACTTTATTTAAAAAGTTCTTCAGAGCTGAAAAACATTGTTTTCTGGAGTCAAATACCAAATACATAAAAATAAGGACAATGAAATACTGTATATAAAGTAGATAACAACACATTTTAATATTAATATTTTGATTTTGACGAACAACTAGCCATGGCTAGGTCTGATGTGTTGGTACAAAATATAATTAATATTGAAGATAAAAATGATAATTCTTCCATATATAACTTTGGCTAAAATTATTTTTGAAAATTGATTTGGAACAACTTTTTTTTAGGTCTGGTATCTCCTTCGCGAATTGCGCAGGTTAGAGAGAGAGGTAGAGGTAGAGAGACAGGAGAGATTGAAGATAAAGACGAACCAGGAAAAATAAGAGGTTATGATAGCCCAGAAAAATTCAAAGAGGGTAAACCAGTCCTTACAGATAAAGCTGGAAAACCCATTCCAAGTGCAGAAGGTACAAAAAATTTAAAATATGGAATCAGATAAAGGTAGTTACATGTCTACCAAATTATTATTTTAAATGAGTTTGTTGTCAATTTTGATTATACATGTTTGAAATGTGTTGATTAACCAGTAGGGAGAAAAGGTTTATATTTATTACCGACGTTTCACTTTATTTTAAAAGTTCTTCAGGGCTGAAAAACATTGTTTTCTGGTGTGAAATACCAAATACATAAAAATAAGGACAATGAAATACTTTACATAAAGTAGATAACAACATATTTTAATATTTTGATTTTGATTTTGATGAAGAACTAGCCATGGCTAGGTCCAATGTGTTGGGACAAAATATAATTAATGTTTAAGATAAAAATGATAATTCTTCCATATATAACTTTGGCTAAAATCATTTTTGAAAATTGATTTGGAACAACTTTTTTTAGGTCTGGTATCTCCTTCGCGAATTGCGCAAGTTAGAGACAGAGGTAGAGGTAGAGAGATAGGAGAGATTGAAGATAAAGACGAACCAGGAAAAATAAGAGATTATGATAGCCCAGAAAAAGTCAAAGAGGGTAAGCCAGCCCCTACAGATAAAGCTGGAAAACCTACTCCAAGTGCAGAAGGTACAAAAAATTTAAAAAATAGAATCAGATGAAAATAATTATATGTCTACCAAATTAACTTCCTTTATGACATAGAAAATGTAAAAATTCGATTAGCAATATATATTAAAAGTATAGGATGTCATTACGTGAAATAAGAAGTTTTAAATCTAGATGCATATATATATATATATATATATATATATATATATATATATATATATATATATATATATTTATGGGGTTTTCACGGATTCCTCCGTGTGAGATGCAATATCCACATTATGCCGTTGTAGTGCTGAAATCACATTCAGCAAACGTACAACTATATGCAGCTCCGTGTAGGAATGAAGTAAAATGCGAACAGTAAATGCAAACTTCGTACCAACCATATCCTTTCCGTGTTAGAGGTTGCACAGTTTGAACAAATTGCTAAGGAACACAATTTATCCTATTCCACCATCATCGAGATGATGGCCTACCTGTACCACCATACCGAGAAGAAAGTCAAAACTTACCCTCCCGCCACAGTGATACGGCAGAGGTACATGTTTCGTCTCTACTAGACTCATCAGGGTACCGACATGCACCTGGCTGTGCAAAGGATAGATCGGAAGGAAGCATGCAAATACTGAACGCGGCTTCACCGACTTCCCGCCGGATGGCGGTTTTCACGGATTCCTCCGTGTGAGATGCAATAGCAGTGGAAACCGCGTTCAGTATTTGCATGCTTCCTTCCGATCTATCTTTTGCACAGCCAGGTGCATGTCGGTACCCTGATGAGTCTAGTAGAGATGAAACATGTATCTCTGCCGTATCACTGGTGTATCCTATTCCACCATCATCTCGATGATGGTGGAATAGGATAAATTGTGTTCCTTAGCAATTTGTTCAAACTGTGCCACCTCTAACACGGAAAGGATATGGTTGGTACGAAGTTTGCATTTACTGTTCGCATTTTACTTCATATATATATATATATATATATATATATATATATATATATATATATATATATATATATATATAAGATTTTGTTATACAAGAGGATAAAAAATGATAATTTTTCAGGTAGAGGTAGAGAGACAGGAGAGATTGAAGGTAGAGACGAACCAGGAAAAATAAGAGGTTATGATGGTCCAGAAAAATTCAAAGAGGGTAAACCAGTCCCTCCAGATAAAGCTGAAAAACCCATTCCAAGTGCAGAAGGTACAAAACACCAAAATAATAGAATGAGATAAAGGAGGTTACACTTCTTCTGCCAAATTATTAACTTGTTACGACATGAAAAATGTAAAAATACATATATTAAGGCTGCGGAATGTCAGTACGTAAAATAATGAATTTTAAATGTATTCGAATATTTCTTTTCAATATTGTTATACTGGTTTTCGGTATTTGTAAAGTAAATTGATTCAATTTTTAATTTAAAACCTTTTTCCTATAAAACTTTGTCAGGCACATTTTTATAATTAAGAAAATTATTATCAAAAACTTTTCGACATCGCGAATCTCCCTCTGAAAACAGCAAAGATAATCCTGGAAAACTGAAAAAGATGATACCAAAAAAGCAGATAAAAATGATAGAGATGGTACAACCAGTGTAGTTGGAAAAAGTAAAAATGGAAGAACAAGAACTTGTGCGGGCGTTTTATTATGAAAAAGATGGAGAGAAAGGATGAGTAGCAAAAAAACATCTATTTGATTTTCTTTCTATGTTATGACAGACAATCATTTTATATTGTTAAACTTTTTCAGCCTGATTCTCTAACATGGTTTTATTTTAAAACCGTCCTAAATGGACAGCAGAAGGCCTAAACTAACAAGAGCAACAATAAGTCACGCAAGTTTTAAACCCTTAAAGTACAAGCATAAAAAATCATTTTGTTTTACTAATGAACCGGAAAAGGGGATAATTTTATTTATTTTCGGTATACAACCTTTTCCCTTACATAATTAAAGACCTTATCACAAGGTTCTTATCCTTAATATCCCTATATAAGCGTTTATATTGTTGATATGTAATATAAATTATGACAATATCATAAGCAAAAAAAGACTGGCCGACTGGAAGATTTAAATTTCATGGCAACTAGATCGGGTTTAACCCTCAAATCTTCTTAGTGAATCTGGTTGCTTAAATTCTATTTGCATTTCAAATAATTTGTAGTATGAACAATAATATAAGCAATTTAAATCGTCTAAAATACGTAAATATCTTCTAGTTGAACTTTTAACGTTATTTTTCTTTTCGTTATGCCATACCTTTTAATTATTTAAAGTCGATCTTGATATTTATTTTTTAATTAAAAGTTCAAATAAAATTTCAAAGTTTCATTACACAGCCCGGGTAGTACAACATATTTTTTTCTCTAACTCAATTATTTATTAGATTCACAACAGCCAAGAAGAGAGAGTCAATGTTTATCCATAAAAGATGCAATAGAGAAAGGTCTTATTAAGCCTGAACCACCAACAGACAAGGGCAAAATAGATGAATATGTTGGACCAGTTGCGGCTGGAAAAGGTAAAAATATTATTTTCCCACATACTAGATGCGGAAAAGAAAAAAATACTTTAAATGGCAAATTTTTGAGTATCAAATCGATTGTGGGTAATGGCTACAAGATAAGGAAGCCTATTCAAAAATTGTATATATTTTGCAATAGCAACTTGCCTCTGATACACTTAAGGATTTGGCTTCTTTTGGAAAACCGGGAAAACCACTAAAAAAAAATTTTTTTACCAGACGTTTTCAGATTTTTTAAAAGCAAAATTTACGAAAAAAAAAACGACGAGAAATTTGCTTGATAAAATTCGAAACTTTCGTTATATAATTATTACTCCAAACTATAAATTAATAGCTTCTAGAGAGGAACGCTATGCAGTAGTAGTAGAACCTTTAGAGTTTACGAAGAATATTGATATTAATTTATACATTTTTCAATTCTAGGAATATCTGGAAGAGAGGTTCCTATGGAAGTTGAAGGAAAACCGGCTGTTAAAGAAGAACCTAGTAAAGTAGAAACCGGTAGAGATGGAGCTGAAAAAGGAGCTGGTAAAGAACCTGAAATAAAACAGCCAGTGATGGATGATAAGAAACAAGTACCTGTTAAAGGAGAGACTGAAGAAGGAATGGAAGGTAAAAATTTGTGGATTAAATGCTACTCAAGCAAAATATTCCCATACTTGATATTCGATTCAAATTACTAAATCCACACGCTTTTTCAAACAATAAATCAATGTTTTCAAGCGCTTTGAAACAATTTTTGTTTTGTTTTCAATCACTTTTTTTGTGTTTTAGATAATTAGAATGAACCTATATCAATTTTAAAATATATTTCAAATGGTCCCAATCACACAGAGGCTTTATCTGTTTTTTAATATTAAATAATGTTAATGTTTTCAGGACGGGCAATAAAAGATGATAAAGTTATGCCATCAGAAAAGCCCCTTGATAAATTTGAAGTACCCATTGATGAAAAATTACCTAAAGAATTGACTGATGGATTTGGAAAACCCATTAAATATGAAGCGAAAGATGGAATTGGTCTGCCAACTGATGAAAAAGAACGTGGAGCATTTGCCGATAAATTTGGTAGACCTTATAAAGATGACAAGAAAATTTTAGATGAGGGTGCTGAAGGTCCAGAACCTATAGACAAAGAATTGATTGAAAAGAGAGCAGTAGACAAAGATCTTGAAACATCAGGAAAGACACTCGATAAATTTGGACGACCAATCGAAGATCAAGCGGATAAACACATTAAAGACGATAAAAAGATTTTCGAAGAAGGTACTGGGGGCCCAGAATCAATTGATAGGGAACCAGTCAGAAAAAGCATAAAAGACGAACCATTAGAAGAAGAGGTAGATACATTTGGAGGACCAATCGAGGACAGAAGGCGGAGCTCAATAACCGATGAATTTGGCAAACCCGTTAAAAAAATAAGTTCTAAAGAGGATGCTAAAGACCTGGAAGCTATCGACAAAACCGGAACAGGAGTCAGCGGAGTAGATAGGAAACCTAAAATTGAACCACCAGGTACAGAATTAGATCAGCTACGTCAGCGTACTGATGATACACTAGGTTTACCTATTAAAGATAAAGAACTTTCTCCCTCAAAAGCAGACATCGATAAACTAGAACCTCTTGGTAAAATCTCTGAAGTTGGTGAAGAATATCCCGAGGATGATGATAAACGTAAAATGCGCTTAGAAAAACCACCCGGTATTACTGACGATGGCAGAAAGTATGAAGATCTTTACAGGCCCGAAGAGGTATCTTATACTTTTTTTTTAATTTTAAATTTAATTGCCGTTCAGTAGAAAAGTGAGATCACTAAAATCTAAACATATAATATAAAACGGAGACCCAATTTTGCCTTAGTTTGAACTGGGCAATTTTTTGCAGGTGGCTCAACTACTCACAAAATTGGTTCCAGTTTGATCTTGGTTTTTAGATCAACGTAACTTGCCGAACGGTCGTTAATATTTGGCTTTCCTGTTCTACACGTCTATCCACATTTTATGTTACAGTACTAGAATGGCCACAATTAATTGCATTTTACCTGCCAAGTTTTCCATCCTAATGAAAATAAAAGTCCAGATCAACGTGTCAATATGAAAAATTCGTCTTTCTGCGGTTATTTATGTAAATTTTGTTAAAAAAAATTATTAAATATTATGTTGTGTTTGTGAATTTTATTAAAAGTGACCAAAATTTAAAGGTAGTGACCGAAAAATACAAGTTTTATGAGCGAAAAGATTTTTTTTTGAAAAAGTATACGAGATCGCCAAAAAAACTTTATATTTGTGTTCTACCACCCGAAAGTAGGAGGTGTGTAAAAAATCATCGAAAAATTCGGAAAATTGGGGTTCCCACTATTCCAAATAATTATCAATTTCTCATCCAAAAAGATACCTAAAGCACCAAATTTAATCAAGCTATTCATAAGATAAATATTTTAAAAAAAGGTTAATTTTGACACCCTATATTTTTAAATTAAGGTAAATTTTGCTAGAACCTGACATTTTAGCCTAATGAATTTGCGTTGGCGTTTTGTACAGACTTTTTATATAAGGAATAAAGTCTTCTCTCTAGTTTTTGAAAATGAATTTGAAATTTGATAACTTTAAAGCATGAGTTTCATCTTTTCATCTATCAATTTAAATTCCACTAAAAAATTATCAAGATTTCTGAAATAATATGAATCATCAGTAAGACATGATATATTTTGGAAACATTTTTGACATAACTCTCAATATATTACTCACACTTTAGCAAATTATCTAGCATATTATGTTTTAGAACAAGTCAATTATTTTAGGACCTAAGTAGGCGTCCCAAAGAGAGGGTTAGCACTGTTGCTGTTCCTTCAGATGAACAGCTATCCGATACCGAAAAAGATAAAGACCAAGAAAAAACTAAAAAGGACATCCAGGATAAGGTATTACTTTTTGAATACTTAAAGCTATTTAAATAATTAAAGTATATATTCTAGGAAGAAAAGCAGTTTAAAAAACCTTGGGATGTAGTAGATGTTGAAAGAGATCGTCCTCTTAGGCAGGAAGAAATAGAAGGAGGCGTACCCAAAAAATTAGATGATCATGATGTTAGTGCACCTAAGGGCGAAGGCATTAGTACGTTAGAAGAATTAAGAAAAGGCATGGAAGAAGAAGGTATTCCAGAAAGAATTAAAAGAGGTGAAATAGGAGAAGAAACTACTGAGCCTGCTGCCGTTACAGAGGCATTAGAGAAAGATGGAGGACGTTTAAAGTATCCTGGATATCCAGGCCCTGTTGAAAAGGGTAAACCAGAGTATTTAGAAGAATTCGAAAGGGGTTTAGATAAAGAAATTCTTCCAGAGTATTTTGAAACTCCTGATACGGGCATATCTCGAGGCTTTGGTAGGCCTATAGGCGAATGTCAAGCTAAATGTAACTTAGTTCCAAAGAAACAAATTCCTGAAAGAAATATTAAAAAAGAGTCTGATGAAGAAGAACCACTAACGGTTATACCCGATCTAACAGAAAGAGCAGATGTTTCCCCAGAAAGAAAATATTATACAGCGTCGGAAAAATCAGTTATTTTAATTGATGAAACAGAAAAATTGGTTATCGTATCAAGCGAAAATCTGGATTCAATACTAAAAATCACTGAAAAAAAAGTACCTTTTAAAACTGATATTTCATATAAACCTTCTTTAGAGGGAATTAAAAAAGAACTACCTTCTAAAACTGATATTGCATATAAACCTTCTTTAGAGGGAATTAAAAAAGAAGTACCTTCTAAAACTGATATTTCATATGAACGTTCTTTAGAGGAAATTAAAAAAGGTGAGATTAAAGTGGAATCATTTTTATCGGCCATATCCAAAGATGAATCTACAGAAACCAAAAGACCTGACCATAAATGTGTAGCAGCCTGTCGGAATGCTAAAGAAAGACCTACAGTTTTTGGAGAAGAAACAGGAGGGATCGTGTTAGGTACCGATACAGAAACTGCTCATGATCTAGTGCCGCCGGGTTACTACTTACCAGATGACATGGCACCTAGACAATTAATTCCAGAATGGGCAGATATACCAAAACCAATACCTATTCAACAAGAAGGTTTATCGCTATCGGAGCCAACAGCACTCACTACGTCTGAAAGTGAAAAAGAAATGTGGATAATTCCAAAACCAGAGGAACAGATCCTTGAAGCACCAAAAGATAAATCAATTCCTAAATTAGAAGAAGAATGGGAAACCGAAACGGAAACATTTGCAGAAGATCAAGATCGATTAGCCATAACAGATGAAATAATGAGAAATATCATGTCAAGAGTTTTATCTGGCCAAGTAGTTGGTTTACCACCAACAACTCCCTTATTGGAACATGCTTCCCAACAGACTCTTTCTGGAGCTATTTACCAACGAAAACTCTCAATGAAAGTGTGCAAAGCAATTTGTGCAAATAAAAAAATTGATGCTGACACCGTTGTAGAAGAACCTGTGGAAACTATAGAAGATGTAAGCGATATAAATACTGACTCGGAAATGGCTACAGAGATCTACGATTATGAAAAAACAGATTCATATAAAACGCCCAGAGAAGATATATCTAAAGAAGCTGAAAAAACTGAAACAGCAACTGATCCTGATGAAATCTTTATCACGGCAATTACGTTTGCAAATGAAACTAGAACTGAAGATTACGAAGATGCAAGAGAATATCCACAAGTACTAGAACCACCTAAAATTTGCAAAGCGGTGTGCTCGAGACAAAAAATTGATGATATTAAAGTCAGCCCTGAAGATGTGAGTATTGTTCATGTTGATTCAAATGTTGCTATAGAGGACGGTGAATTCGAAAAACCAATTCCAGAAACAGAACAAGCTTACGAAAAAACTACTTCCAGTACAGCATTATCTCCACTTAATAAATCTGATGAAGAGTTTCAAGATGCAAAAGATATTAGTACTATCGAGCCACTGACTATTTCATCAGATTACGCAACTACTAAATTAGGGGAGGAAACTTTATTACAGCAAAATCAAGAATATGTTGATAGGAAAGAAACTTCTCAAGAAGCTCAAAAAAGTAACATCAAAATTGACGAAACTTCTTCGTTACAGAAGGAATCGGAAACTAAATTAGAACAAGATACTTTATTACAGGAAACCCCGAGAGATGATGGTTTTAGTAAAGGAATTTCTATGGAACCATTCCAAAAAGATATAATAAGTAACAAAATTGATTCAGTGCAAAAACAGACAGAAGAACAAAAAAATAAAATGGTTAGGTTAAAACAAACTCCAGAGGAAGATATTTATGTAGATCTAACAGAAATAAGACCACCACACGACATAGTAGATGATTCTGATATTTATATCATGCTGGATGATGAGAAATCAGAATGCCATGAAAATAAAGAAGAAGAGTTTATAGATGCCAAATCGACATTAGAGGTCGAAGGATCTGTTCATGCTAGTACCGCAACACAACATACCAGTCCCCAAATTATGCAATCCATTTCTATAGAAGCAGCTAGTGAATTAAAAGAAGTGTCAGTGGAAACTACTTCAAAAGAGACCTCTTCTCGATATACCGAAGCAATTGAAAAAATGCCACTACCAAAACAAGAAAAAACTACTCCACGCTTTGCAAATTGGTTTGGAGCAAAAGCATTTTCTCATGAAGAAAAAAGGACCTCTCAGGCTGGACAGGAAAAGTCTGTCTGTCTTGCACCATGTTCACGAACATCTAAAATCTCTGAAAAAATAACTGACCAATCGGTTAGTCCGAAGCCTTGCACTAGTGTTTGTGGCACTTCGACAGAACCAGAATATAGGCAGACTCAACAAAGCTCATCGACTTCAACAGAAACTACAGAAAAACTTGAAAAATGTTTACGACGCTTGGCATGTCCACCTAAAAAGAAATGCTATGCAAAATGTGCAATGACTCCAAAAAATAAAGACGAAGAAATTCAGCAATTAAGAGACGAACTAGCAGTAAGTAGTAAAGGAGTTTTTTATATTGCCTTAAAACTGAGTTATTTTCTATAATTATCAAATCAAGTACAAATAATTCATTATACAGGATGTCCGAGAAAATGAGTGAAATCTCTTGGATATGAAAAAAAAAACGCGAAGGGAATACTACAACTTCATATAAACTTTTTTCGTATAGGCCTCCTCTTCGGAAATATGGGCTCGCAAAGAGCTGCAATGGAATCAAGTTTTTTACACACAATTATTGAACCACCAGGTATATTTCATTTTTTTTAATATAGTGTGTGTCAGGTAAGACCCAAGAAAGTGTTGTGAATTACTCACAGCTGCAGAGACGGACTAGCTATGACACTCATGACCCCATTTTCTACGCCCGGTATGATAAGAATTTTAGACAACGTTTTTTACGTGCCTTTAACTGTTAACTAAAAATTGAGTACTCTACATTCATGTCGCTAATCCTAACTGTCGTAGTAATGCCGCTGATGTTAAGGGCATATAGCTAACGAACTATTTGCGTCCACTTGAAACCTACGGATGTTTCGTCCCGATACCGGTGGTGGACTCATCAGTGGGATCCTGTATCTTTCCCAGACATCCCTGTACTTTCCACAAACTTGGACCTCTATTTAAGTCCAATTTAGCTGGAAAGCGGTGGTAAGATGTTAAGTTCTACAACAATACATGATGTAAATAATAACATCATATATTCGGCATATTTCGATAAAAGATACATCTTTGTGTCTATCAAATGTTCAACCTTCAATCTTATAATAAAAAAATTCGATCCAAAATTAGAGTTTATCTCTTTACCTAAAAACGTCTAATTCTGTGAATTGTAGTTCGACCTAGGTTCGCAAAAAATGTGCATTTTATTTTATCGGCACCAAAAATAAAGTATTGTTGCAAACGTTACATAAGAAAGAAATAAATATCCTGTATTTTAGAACTTGTCAACTTTCACATCCCTGACAGACTGATTCTTTACTTGAATATTAATTTACTGATTTTTTGGATTTCGTGGTGAAATTAATTGTGAGATAGTTCGAAATATGGAATACACGTTTATTGAGTATGCAGATATACATCTGATGTATGGTCTTGCATCTTGCAATGCTTTCGAAGCCAGGAGGTTAATTCATCACATATATACTAATCGTACTCATCCAGATCAGAAAACAGTTCAATGAGTTGACCAACGTCCAAGGGAGACTGGTAGGCGATTCCATTTAATAAGGTAAAATTATTAAATGTCTTCCTAATTTTAGGACATTTTGGGAAAAGAAGTACTAATGCTGGTCGGGGAAGAACAGTACCTACGCCGCAATAGCAGAAAATATTTTAAATGCTATAGATGACTAAGTTCTTCAAGAACAGCTGTTATATCCATATCATTTAAAAAAAAGGACATAAATTGATTCCTGAAGATTTTCCCAGTAGAACGCAATTTGCAAACTGCTCACATGTATGGGCTGATGAAATCCTCATATAACTATTGTTTCGTATCATCAACATCAGTTCCAATCAATTAATGTCTCGCCAAAAATCATCGGCATTTTTTTGATTGGACCATTTGTTTTGCCAGATCGCTTTTCACAATTTAATAGAGCACTTACTACTTGAAACCCGCCGAAACATGTACTACATCCACGATGGAGCACTGCCCCATTTCGGCGTTGCTATGCGGGAACACCTGAATAACGTCTATCCAAACCTTTGGATTAGTAGAGGAAGACCTATTGCCTGGCCTCCTCGATCACCCGACCTAGCGCCGTTGGATTTTTACCTGTGTGGACACCTCAAAACCTTGGTGTATTCCACTACTGTCGATAGTAGGGAGTAACTTCTACGGAGAATCACGTTTCATTGTGATCAGATAAGGAACAATGCTGATTTAATGTGGCGGGTACATCAGTCCTCAATTCGTCGTGCCCGCGAGTGTATCAGACTTCACGGAGTCTATGTTGAACCCTCTTACGAAGTTTTTAACTAAGCAGTTAGTTTAATTTTTATTAAAACTATGGTGACAGGGGAAAATTTATCTTTTTCATATTCAACCCAACAAAAGTTAGAGGACTAAGAGTGTAAATAAAATGAAATATTTTCAAAAACGGTTAGAATTAGCGACATGAGTGAAGAGTACTTAATTTTTAGTCAATAATTAGAGGATTGTAAAAAACGTTGTCCGAAGTTACACATACAGGGCGTAAAAAAAATGAGGTCATGATTGTCACACGTAGTGCGCCCTTGCAGCTGTAAGTAATTCACAATACTTTCATGGATGGTAATTTGAAGGATCTTACTTGGTATACATATTTAAAAAAAAAATTGAAGTATATCTGGTGGTTAAATAATTAATTGAAAATGAAATTGAAATTGTTATAATCAAAGCCACAGTAATTAAAAAAAATAGCTCTTCTCCTATTGCTTGCTTTCAGAATATCGAAATTAATTGTGTCGGTCGTAAAACATTTATAAACAACAGTATCTGAATATATTTTCATTCAAATTTTCATTGCAATATTCCCTGAAAATTTCTTTTTCGGCAACTACAGTGTATGTCTATCTTTGGCCTCATACAGTTGATCATACGTGAAAATCAAAGGAAAAATATTTTATTTAAAGTTTTTATTCACTATTTCCCTTTTTACTATTCTAAGAAATTCGAACAATATTGTTTTTATCTCACCTTTAACAGAAATTTTGTCTTCCACAAAAAAAACTATAAAGTACGCACTCTAAAGTTTTTTTTATTTCATTTAATCAATTGAATTTTTCAAAATTTCCATATTCATATATCATCATATCATATCCAATTTTATTTACTGAATTCAGTTCTTCAGTATGTCTGGAAAGTATTTTAAATGCGAAACTTCTGTTATTTTTTAAAGAACCCAAACGCACAGGGAAAACATTTGGCTACCCATGTGTTCACTACAAAAACCTTTATTTGCTAAACGTGTTTTGACTTAAGTGCTACTAAATTGTGTGTAGTATTATTATCCAAGCCTATTACGCCCTTTTATTGTTTTGACTATAGAGTTAGTATCAAGCAACTACTGCAGTAAGTCAAATCAACATTAATTAAAAATTATGTAAATTCACTTAAAAACTATGTAGCTACAACTACTTCTATTTTCGAATAGCATTAACGACTTAAAAGTAAAACTATAAACCCTTGTTTCAAGTATAATAAATCATGACGAAAGGTTAAAGGCATTCAATCAAACCCGTATCGGCACCTCAATGAATTCCTCTCGGACTCAAACTGGAATTTATTATAACTCTATGTCGGACGAAATTTAAAACCACCAAAATAGATTGAACAACATGTTCTTCAATATTCCTGAAACCAACAACGAAAAATATTGAGTAATAATTCCCTTGAGGTGATCAACTTTTCTAGAATTAATAGAAAGAATGATAAAGTACGCGAGTTCTGAAAATATCATTTAAATCACATAATGAAGTACAATAGCTTATCCAGTTTCGTCAAAAAATATGAACTTGGATTTAACACCAAAACTCAGAGAAGTTGAAAATCACATCTAAACCGATTTAGCGATCGAAAAACGAGGCAAAAAACTGGAGTATGCATTGAGTACACCAAGGGAATTCCACAAATTGCTGAAAAGAGGGACGAGTCTACAAATGTTTTATCAGAACGTCAGAGGCCTACGTCCAAAATTTCCGGAAGTGTTCCAAAATATTTCCATTAACAATAATCCTAACGGAAACAAACTTGTCTCAACATGTTGCTGATGCTGATTTGGAAGTAAGTAATTATGCAATTTTTCGAAGGGATCGTTCCTAACAAATTTATACGAAACAATCAGTGAAAGATCTGGCTGGTGACTGTTCACAGATTAGTGTCATGTAAACTGATCTCAGTTACTATAAATTTAGAACAAATTTATATATTCATCGGCTCTTCTAGAGGTCAGTGTGTTTTTGCTACTTCTATCTACCTCCAAACTCTCCTCCAGTTGACTCAGTCGTTCAGCGAATCCATGGATTCAATAACCGATGTTTTCTTGAAGTTGTGCTCTCTATAGCTGGATACTTTAACATTACCAAGGCACCAGGAAGGTTTGATGATGTGTGTTCAGTGGTCGTTGAGAACATAAAAATTGTATATTGTGCACATAATAATATTTTTCAGCTTAGTATTAATGTTAATTTTAATAAGGTTATCCTGGATTTGATGTTTGGTGAGAATTTTCGTTAACTAATGTGATCCTTTAGTCCAAAGAGTTTTTCAACGTTAGTAAACAAGATAATTAATTTTACTACGACTTTAAATCAGGTTACACGTCGATTTATTTATGGCCTGATTAATATCACCATCCAAAAAAAAATTGTACATCAAAATAATAAAATGAGTAAATCTTATTATCATGCAGTGGCGGCTAATGCATAAGTGCTACAGAGCTGCAGAACCACTAACATTTTTAAGTTAAAAGCATTGTTGTGAATATCTTATAAAATGTTTTATAAAGCAGCCGCTGTGAATTCTGAAACACAATAAAATCGAGTCGAGAGTTCGTTAAAAAAAAAGCGAAAATAATACACAACAGAAAAAGCTTGAAAGAGTGGTTCGAAAAAGCAATGGTATAAAAAGAAACAGGTAATGTTGGTATGTCTGATTATATCTAATTGTTGCCAGGTGGTTGACGCGTGCAGCCAGCGCCGGCGGTCCGTTCCATTCGGTCACACGAAATAATGCAACAGGAAGACGTTCGTTCAGTTCTAATTACCTTTGAAACTACACCCGCTGCGTCCTTCTTCTCTACTTTAACATAGCTTTTTTAGCTGTGAATCGGTTCTGCAGTTTCGGCAGTTAAGTTTGTTTATTGGCGTTGCGTGTGTTCTTGTAATACGGTGGGGTAAAGTGCGGTAAAAAAACTATTAAAACTTATTAAAACCGGGTAATCAGGAGCGCTTAATATAGTATGGATATTATTTGTACTTTAATAAACGTTAAAAGATTTTTTCAATCTACTTATGAAGAAAGAATAAAACTGGAAAAGGAAGTTCTTCCTTCCCGTACCGGGTCTTTTGAAAAAGAAGGATCGAGCCGAGGAAATCTTACAAAAGGCAATTTAATCGAGATATATATTTTAGAAATGAGTGGAAATCTGGTTGTAATAGAAAAAAAGACCTTTTTTGTTTTCCATGAATACTTTTTAGAGGAGATGTCTTGGACACAAATTGGTGAAATCGACCTAGTGCATTTAAGCGAAAAAATAAAAAGGCATGGGTTAACTAAAAATCATTGGCACAGTGAAATGGAATTTGCTTTGTTAGGGACTGTTAATAGAAGAGAACAATTAGATTCGGCATATTGGATGAATATTCGGAAATTTAATGACAGTGTTACAAAAAATAGGTATTTTTGATCAAAAATCATTGATTGTATAAAATTTTGTTGTGTATTTGAGTTCGCTCTTCGGGGGCACGATGAAACAGAACAATCTGACAATTCGGATATTTTTCGTGGTCTAATAAATTTCACTGCAAAATATTGTTTTAATAAGAAATACGCTGGACGATATTGCTAACGAAGCTTCTAATTTATGCACTGAACCGATGCCCGCCAAAAGAAAGCGAAAAAATGATAGTAAATCGGATCACCAAATTGTTGCAATAGAAGTTTGCGACATAATAATAAACTGTGCACTTATCGGCGGCATCATTATTATACTCCAATCAATTTGGTAAATATTGTGGATCTTTTCCTGATGATACATTAAATTTAACATATTTCGCATACGCAAATTTAGATAAGGAACGTGTGAAAACTGATTTATCTGTTACTTATGCCAGGACAAATAGTAGAGAAATAAGTGAGGCAATACCTTTTTTGAAATTCTCTACTCTAAAAAGAATAAAGACTTTCTTAAGAAGTTTCATGACTGAAGATCGCCAGTGGTTTTATCGATGTTGTCGTTTGAAAAGAAGATAATTAGTAAAACTCTAAATTTTAATGAACGTGTCAAAAGCAAATTTGCTTTGATAAAAAAATCGAATAATATGCAAGAAAATAATTTTTTGTAGTATAGTGAATTTTTGATAAGTCGTTGACGTTACTGGCATGAAATTTACAATCAAATAGAAGAATTGTAGTTCTGAAGGTTGAAGAACACCGGGATCCACTTTCACTTTCCGTTCGCTTTTAATTAAGTCGTCCTGGAACATTTGCCCAACCCTGTATTATTTCGCCACCTGTCGTTACCTATTAAATTATCTAACATGACATCAGTCATTATTTAATAACATTTTTATGATTTTTTTAAGATGTCAACAATTTATAACAAAAGTTTTGTAAGTTTATTCATTTCACTGTTTACATGTATTTATTGATATTAAAAACTTTTAGGCCAAAGAAGCGTACTGCGCCGAACAACGCAAAATTGCTACGGCTGCTTTAGAACAACTAGAAAATATCAAAAATATTGTTGAAGAACGAGATGATCTTCGCAAAAAGCTTCAAACTTCGCAGTATGAATTGGCAGACCTCAAGGTATGCGAAATAATCAAAATATCAACAACGTGATCCAAATTATTTTTTATGCCCATAAAATGAATGGTATTTTTTTTAATCTAAACTCCTACGGGTTAAGCAATCTAAAATTTGAAATTAGTAATTATCTAAGAAGGAACTGTATCACCAAACAGTCCTTATTAAAATTAATCTACGTTCTTGTGTCTACTTATATTTCATAATTAAAACTAAGCTGTACATAAAAACAGAACTATTAGATTAGAAGTATAATCATCTAAAATCCATTTATTAGATTCGTGGGTTTAAATTAGGTAAGTCTTGGGGTAAGTAACTGATTGGTTGGTAGATTAGAGTGCACATTACGTAGTATTCAAAGTATTTCACACTACACTCTTTGATTTCTTCTTCGAGGGTTTCCCCTAAGATCTGAATGGCATAAGTCTATATCGGCCGATGTACGGCTTTAAATAATAGTATTTTGTTGAGATCTTCATCCAACCACCCACTACAATTCCCTCCGAAACTATTTCCGTTTTGTCAAAATATTTTGGTAGTCGAGATTCTTGCTAAGATATTTGGCATCTTCTGTTTGAGGTTGTTGGTGAATATTGAGCTTTATTGATGAATAAGATCCTGTTTTTTGGTAACTGTAGCATATCACGATTTTGTTTCATTAGCCTTAACTCGCCATAACTTAAATCAATCCTGAATTCCATTCAAGCTCAATTGCAAACTCTGGAATGCCACAACCGAATCCACATGAGATGCTATAACAAGTATATCGTCAGTGAATGTAGCTACTATCGTTTATAATGCTGTTTCACTGAGATATTTCGAATTGAATAAAATGGAATTGCATGTGTTCGTATTGTTACTTAAAATGGAAATGTTTATTGCTAAGATAAGATTTACGGATTAGATAGTAATTATATGACAGGTTATTCTTTAGTTTATATCATAACCCTTTGTGTTAAGGGATTGACTTATATCCAAGAAAGCAGCAGAGCTAGACTATTTCCTGTGATAGCTCCTATTGATTTTTTTCGCTACTCAATATAATTGCTCAATAGTACCGTCTTAATTTCAGAACCCAAATTTGTGATCAGGTATTCGTTTTTGCTGTTCTAATATTGGTTTTAATCTTTTTGGGGAAACTTTAGATAAAATGCTGTATGTCCAGAATTGAAAGAGAATAAATAAGCATTTATTTTTGAATTTTAATATGTATTATTTCTTATGGTTAAACTTTAAATTATACACAAAAAAGTGATAACACTTAAAAATTAGTAGATCAGTTGCTGGATCTTGTGCTACTAATATCTATAGCTTCTCTCTTCACGGTCCAACAGTAATCTGCTTTCATAGCAGGGGTCTTCTTTTCTTGATACCGTCGTTACTTGCCCAATATCCCGTGATGGGAGCGCTGCCAATATGATCTTTCTTATGTACTAATGATAAATGAAGTATATTCTTTATTTTTGGTGTAAAATTCTCCCTGGAAGTTAATGTTTCTTTATCAATTTATTCTTTCTGTCATGGTTATCCCAAAACTTTGTGTTTTTGCATTCCTAAAGTAATTGTAATAACTTGAGGATCGTGTTTAATGCCGTAGTAACCTTTAAATAACCCATTAAATATTTAACTATGTACAAGTACTGCTCTCACGAAAATTAGTGACGATATATTCCTTGCAAATGATAAGGACCAAAATTCTTTAATTCTTCTCGATTACAGTAACGCATTTCACACCCTAGACCACAAGTTTCTTTTTATAAAATTAAAATATTTCGGTATAAGGGATAACGATTTACAATGTTAGTAATAGATTTAGGAGAGTTAATTTTAACAACAGCTTTTCTTCTTATGTGCCTCTATCTGAGAGGGTTGCACAGTGCAGCATTATCGATCCAGGTATATTTTTTATTACACTTCTGACTTCTGTAAATTCATTAAGCATTGTTCTTCTTTTTTCAACTCTTTTATAATTATATTAAGTATAAATAAAGGTTTATTTCATTTATTTATTAAATTATCAAAAAGAGAAAATTTGTAGAAGAATTTATAGACTCGTTATTGAGATACCTAATCTTTAGCAACCGTTCTTTTGTAATGGACATGGTAATATTAAGACAAAATATTCAATTTATACTATACAAAAACAGAAACAATGCAACCACATTTTATTAATTTAGTTTGTATTGAAACTAATTAATTCGTTGAGAATACAAAAATTTCTTCCACGAATTATAAATGTATTGCCAATTGTATAAAATCTTTCACTATGCATAATGACAATTTAAACAAATTACAGAAAAACCTTGAATCATTGGGATTCGGCGATGGGGAGAATGTCGACAAGAAAAAATCCGATGTGTACGTTCCATTTAGAGATAGTAACACGTCGTTGATAAATTCATGTGACGGAGATATTAGACAGCTCGAAGAAGAAGTTAAAAGAATGAGAACATCAAGTATGACCCCTGATCAAGAAACAAAAGTTATTAAAAAGGAAGTTGAAGTCCTAAAACGATATTGTGCAAAATTATCCTCTATACAACAAGAAAATGCTACGCTTAAAGAATGTAATACCGATCTTCAGCGTAGGTGCATGGAATCGGAAGAAAAACTGCAGATACTTGGTAAGTACAGAGTCAGTGGAAAACTAGTAAGCGTGGGCTAAAGATAAACCTTATTAGTAGATTTATATTTCAGCGACAGAAAGAACTATTTATCTTTGAGTAATTAGAGATAAACTTGTATCTGTATGTGTGTAAAATTGGAGATCTATTGTGTTCTCCTTTTGCTGCGAAGTCGTTAGAATGATGGTTGGTATGTTCCCAAGAACCGCATTCTAGGATTTTCTGAAGCTCTGCACTCTGAAATGATGTGAATAGAGGTTTCGTTCTCTTCCTCGCAGAATCTGCACCCTTCTCTTTCTGCCAATCCGAGTTTCTTGAGGTGTCCCTTCAACTCTAAGTTGGTTTTTGCTTAGGCTTATGCATTCCTTAAATCTCTTATGATCGTAGTTCTCAAGAAGTATCTACGCTCGTCTTATTCCTTGCAGATCCGTTCTGCTCTCTTTCTCTCTTTTTAGTTCTTCCAGCATTATACTGCTACTGATTCTACAGAAAGGTTCGGGCCCCAGAAATGGTATCTCAGCCCTTTTCTTGTGAGCTTGTCTACTATTTCATTCCCCTCTACCCCATTGTGTCCCGATACTCACAGGAGGGTGACCTTACTATTCTTACTTAATTCATTTAGTTCCTCTAGGCATTCGGAGACCATCTTGGAGCTGATTACTTGAGAACTCAACGCACTGATGGTTGCCTGACCATTCAACATGATAGTAATCTCCTGTCCGCGATAGTTTTTTTCTTTGCTACATTGAATACATTTCTTGCTGGCATGTATTTTCGATCGAAGATGCTTGGTTACTTACCCAAGCTTTCATGGTATCTGGTTCTATGTCCATACACTGCCTCTGAGAGGTTTGGTAATAATATAAAAATAGGTGAAAATTCCCCCAAAATTACTATGTTATATTCTTGTGATATTGAGGAAACCATCAGAACTCAGAGAATAAAATTAAAATTTCCATATTTTAAGGTTGTGGTGACAGATCAACTTTTGAGGATTTACAAGAGAAACTTATAACTCTTAATGAAACAATAGCCGAGCGAGATGTTCTACAAAATAGAGTGGAACAACTAGAAAAAGAACTAAACGCCTACCATGATTTGCCAGAAGACATTGACGTATTCAAACGAAGATCGGTTCTTTTGGATGATGTTTTAAAAGATCGAGATCGACTTGCCAAACGAGTAGAACAGATGAGAGGAATGGACGACGAAATTGTTTCATTAAAATTAAAAGCAGAACGGGTACGTAGGTATAGCTCATCTATTGTAACGTATTTTTGTTGGCAACGCAAAAGTCCCTTGATCTTAGATAATTTTAGTTTTAAAAGTTGACAAATGTTAGGGGTTGTATTTAAACCTAACGAAGCAACAACGCATATTTTGTTTAATTTATTTGATTACATTTACTATCCATGTGAGAAATTATTTTGTTTTTGATCAAATTATTCATTTTTTCAAGAGCTAACCTCAACATTTTATATACTGAATTTTCTGATAATTATTATATAAACCCAGCTAAACCATTGTTTCTCAACCTTTTTAATGTCGCGACACAGTAAATGGCCAAAAAGTTAGGTGAAAAATGTTGCGTCCCCCTCCGTAAAATGTGTTAATTTGACGTTTATCAAAGTTTCACATTAGCTAGTTAACACGGGGACGATTCGTTCTTTTTTCAGTATCATGATTTATGAAGAATCGTTTTATTTTTAAACTCTTATGCTCACGACTCGTGAAAAAAACGAATCATACATTTGCCTTTGTATTAAAAGACGAGTTGTCAATGACGGGTGTTTGTGTGAATGGGCCGTTACACTTATATCGAAATATCAAACACAGCCACAAATACGAAACTACAAGATTGTGTATCTCCTAATTTTTATACTACTTTTACCAGTTTGAACATGTGCCCTGCACTTCATGCACCTGAGCTGGCTGCCCATGTGAGGCGGATCATTCGTCCCGAGCGCACCTAGGCAGATTCGTACAAGCTTGGCACTTTGGTAATAAAAATAAAGGAAAGAAAAAAAGCGTTTCATTGTTAATTACATCTTTACGAAAACAAGTACTAAGATTTCTTTTCTCACTCAGTGTTAAATAAATTAATATCAGTGTGGTAATAAAATAAACTAATAATATTAAATAAAATGGACAAATATAAGTCAAAATGAAATGCAACTTTTCTTGGTCTGTTTGGTGATGAGAAGCGGTGTATCCTCTTCTCTCAGCTGTAGCGGTGTTGAATCGTCTGCCTCGCATATTGCTCGATGTAGTGTGGAAGAGTCCGCTAACCTGTGGAAATATGAACGTAAGTGTATTAGTATGCGGAAAGCATGAAACCTTCAAAATTAGTCTGGCATCGGAAAATAGAACACCCACCTTTATAAAACAAACCATTGGAATTTTTCAAATGTAAATCACCTGTCTTGAAAAATCAACAAATTGCTGTCAGTAAATCAGCACTTCAAGCATACTATTTAGTAGCATTAAGAGTGGCCAGGTAGTCTAAGTCCAACATGATTGCGGAAGAGCTGCTCAAAAAACTAACAAACTGATGTTTATGATAGGCGTCAATCCTAATATGAAAGATAAAGTTTATGAAAATAACTTCTGGCCAAGTGGGGTCGCATTTGAAAGATTTAATTTTGCATTGGAGCAGAATTTTTTTAGACAGACAGTGAATATTCTAACAATAGTATTGAGAATGTTTCTAATGGTTATAAATATAATTCAAAAATAAGAACTGACCAAGGCGACTCGGATCGGGGCTGATTCAGCCACGCAGCGAGATATGTTCAGCAATGTTGGTGATGAAGATTCAGAATGTCAAATATATGTCACCAACACCGTTTTGGTCAACTACTTAAATTTGTTATTCCCAAAAATAGTTCTTTACCAATTTATTTACAAAAACGATTTTTCACTGATCAAAATGTATCCAAATTTAGGGGTGTCTTTCAGGACGAATCGTGGACGGAGGTGTATAGAGTTGCTGGAGTGAACAATAACTAGACGACTTTCTTTGACATATTTTTTTACCATTTTGACATGAGCTTCCCTGTAAATAAGTCTAGAATCAAAAATAATTCCAGCTGGGTTAATGCTGAAATAAAAAATGATTCTAATTACTTAAAAGATATCTATGTTTGGTACAAAATTACAAAATCTCCCATAGTTTGTCGACAATACAAAATGGAACAAAAAAATTACAAAACTTTTTTATCTGACTATAAAAAATCAACAATAAAAATAAGATAATTAACTCAAAAAATAAAAACAAAACAGCTTGGCAAATATTTAATTTTGAAACAAATAAGAAGAAGGCAAACTCAATTAAATGTCTCAAGTCTGCAAATGGAATGATTGATGATCCTAATAGGATTGTGAGAATGTTTGGCGAACAGTTTGATTTGTCCAAAACTCCCGATGGAGGATCAAGTCAAGGTATGCAGTTCCAATATCCCATATTATTTTTAAATGCTGTAAATGGACAAGATTTTTTTTTCGTTCGGTGCTGAAGATTGCGAAGGTGGTGCCTATATTGAAGAGAGGGAACGGCTGATGTGTGGAGAATTATCGTCCCGTGTATCACTACTGTCGTCTTTCTCGAAAATTTTCGAGAGAGCCATTTTCAACCAAATTTGGTCTTTCCTGAACAATTTTGCGATTCTTGGTGATCAGCAATATGGCTTTAGACCTGGTAGATCAGCTAAATTGGCAATTTTCCGGACTATTTCTTCTATTGTAGAGAAAGTGGATAATGGTGAAAAGGTGAAAGGCCTTTATTTCGATCTGTCAAAGACCTTCGACACCATTAATCATAAGTTGCTGGTTCAGAGATTGACTGATTATGGAATTAGAGGCCAATGTGCTTCTTTGTTGAAATCCTACCTATCCGAACGAAAACAGGTTGTCAGTGTCCTGTATAGTGGTAGAAATTATTACTTCCATCTTGTAAATATACATCAGGAGTTACTACAGGGATCAATTTTAGGTCCGTTATTGTTTCTGCTTTATGTGAATGATCTTTGTGATGGGCTTCGCGCGGGTACAGTTTGCCAGTATGCGGACGACACGTCGGCGATATTGTCGGATGTGTCCATGTCTGTGCCCTCCAATGCTTGTTTGTGTGCTGCAGAGCAAATACGCCAATAGTGTTGGGATAGCTTCCTGAGACTTAATGCAGAAAGAATTGGGCTTGTACAGTTCAGTAAAACCGGAAATCTTGAACAATCATTATAAGTAAAAATGAACCTTAAATCAATACCCACAGTGGACAGCATTAAGTTTCTGGGAATGTACCTTGATCCCGCTCTGAACTGGGGGGTTCATACTAACATGTTTTAGTCGAAACTAAATAGTACTTGTGCTATAATTCGTCGTTTGAGAGACGTGCTGACCACGGATAGTGTTCGCATCTTCTATTTTGCATGTGTGCAATCATTAATTAATTATAGTATATTATTCTTGTATCCGCTTTGACTTTTTGAGAGGACGGAGAGCCATGATGCTTTATTCCACTCGGCGACTTTTAATCTAAGGATCGTAGTAATGGACCCATGTTTTATTCATCGTTACAAACTTGCCTAGAAAATTTTAAATATTCTCTCTAAACTGAGCTAAAAGAAAGTGTAAAGTCACCACAGAAGTTTTCTTTTGGGACATTGTTAATATTCAAGGTCCCCATCTTGCTGACAATTTTTTCATATCTAAATGTTTTGTTAAAATATCATATACAGTGTCTTTTACCAACCAAGTCTCGCACCATCAGTTGTATGTTTACATTATTTTCTTGAGTTCTTAACAGCTACCAGAGGTCCTTATGGAGTTTCAGTATCAGCCCTCGTACTATTGATAAAATTTTTATATAATCTAAAAAAAATATGTTAATAATTTATAGGTAGATGAACTGGAAAGACAATTAAGGCTGGCAACGAAAGATATTCAAATAGCAGAAGATGAATTGGACAGTATGAGAAATAAATGTACAATGGCAGAAATAGAACTATTAAATCAAAAAACGGAAACAGATTCATTAAAATCAAAGATAATATGTATGGAACATGAAGCTGAAAGCTTAAAACTGGTGTGCAAGGAACAAGAACTTTTACAGATTGAAAAAGAAAGGTTTGCTCGCTCTTTTAATAACTATACTTGTGACTTCGTTTTATTAAACAGTATGATCATTCTAGACCATATATTTAGAAAATCAAGGTTGTTGGGTTTAGATCGTGTCAAGTTGGGATTATTATCCGTCGTTTCGCTTACGATCGCACAAGGCATCTTCAGGGATCTTTACATAATGACATTAGAATACGGAATGATCATCGTAGAGTATTTATACCCAACTGGTACTCAACGAACCGTGATGGAGCGTTATAATATATTTTCACGTGTGATGTAGACTGTGACCTATATCTCTATTAATATTATTTGGATATTTACAAATTTCGATTGATTCTCTAATTTTACGGTCAAAGAAACTAGACCCTGATGCTAGCACCTTAATTTATTTTACATTAAAGTTATGACCCCTGCAATGCTGGTGTTCAGCTACTGTTGTTTATTTTTAATACATCTTTCATGTTCCTTAAGCCTAGTGGATATAGACCGTCCAGTTTCACCCATATATACTTTACCACAAGGGCAAGGTATCTTATAAACGCGTATTGTGTTCTTTGGTGACTTCAAACATTGTCCAGTTTTCTTAAATGCATTGAAATTTGTCCCAATGTTTGTTTTTCGGAGCAATTTGGCAATCTTATCGATTGTTCCGTGTATGTAAGGCAAGACAACACTGTCAAACATTTTATTGAGTAGTTAGGTTTTTATGTTTATTAATAGAACATCTAATATCTTGTTAAAAACAATGCGTCATTAACTCTTGATGTACAAGTACAAAGGAAAGAGAATGGTAAATTAGGACACTCTGTGTATATAAAACCAACACATACAAATCGATATCTCAATGCAACGTCACACCATCATCCTTCTCAAAAACAATCCCTCATAAACTCTTTGGTACATAGAGCTCTTTCAATATGTGACGAACAATCACTGAAATCAGAAACAGAAAACTGACTAACGCTCTTAGAGGAAACTGATATTGCGCTGAAGATATTAGATATTTTATTAATAAACATAAAAACCCAACTACTCAACAAAATGTCTTAAATGTCCAACACTGTCCATAGATGGGGACAGTGTTATCTTGCCTTACATACACGGAACCACCGACAAGATTGCGAAATTGCTCCGAAAATGAAACATTCGGCCAATTTTCAATACATGTAAGAAAATTGGATATTGTTTGAAGTCATCAAAGGACGCAATACCATTACAAACAGAAGGAGTTTATAAGATACCTTACTCTTGTGATAAAGTGTATGTGGGTGTAACAGGACGGTCTATATCCACTAGGCTTAAGGAACATGAAAGTATTGATGTATTAAAAATAAACACCAGCATTGCACAGTGCATCGGTGTCTGGTTTCTGTAAATGTAAAATAGAAAATCAATCAAAATTTGTAAATATCCAAATAGTGTTATTAGAGTACAGGTTGCAGTCTACATCACACGTGGAAATCGATTATAACACTGAATCACGGTTCGCCGAGCACCAGTCGTGTATAAATCACGGGCTGTTACTCCTCAATGATCATTCAGTGTTCTAATATTGTGGAGTAAAGATCCCTGAAGATTTTTCGTGCAATCGTAGGCGAAACGTCGGATAATAATCCCAATTTGACACGGTCTAAGCCCAAGGGCCATAATTTCAACTTGACCAAAGCCGTGAAACCTTTCGATCTTCACCATATATTTTATTTAAAATGTAACTACTTTAAAAAAACGCTTTTAGCTGGAGCTGTAGAGTTAAAATATTTAATAAAGACGTCAATAACGTCTTAAGGGCACAAACCTTATATAAAGTTAGTGCGAATAATTCGATTAGTGTCAGTGCCATCTGTCTAGTTCTGAATCTGAATAAAATACAGTCCGGTATTGATATATTTTACATACACTTATTGATACATTATATTTTAGCTTATGATGCATTATAATATCTAAATGTTTTAAAATATACCTACTTAACTAATAAACTAATAATTACACGTACTTGCATTTATTTAATTTATAACAAACAAATTTACTTTTGAAGCTATTGATGCGGTTTACATTTATATAGGTAATAAATGATGAAAGTTGCTCATACCATTTTCCTAACGAATAGATGAATTTGTGTCCTTTTTCAACATAACAAACCATTATATCTGATTTTGTCAATGTGTTTTAATGAGAGTGCTTTAGTGAAAAAAGAAACGGAGCCATAGTCTGGCGTCGGCTTCGCACAGTGAATAATGACGTCAAAAGCTTCTTGTCTGTTAAATATTACTCTAACCTACTTTTGCGTTTTTTTTTAGATTACAAGTTACTCTAGATGAACTGGTTCGAATGCAAGATGATTATGAGCATATGTGCGTACAAATGAAAGCTCTTGATGTCGTTAAAGCAGAAAGAGATAGATATAAACGAAAATACGAGGATTTAGTGGATTTAGAATGCGAATGTAACATGTTAAGGGAACAATTAGATAAATCTAAAATTGTAGAACGAGAAAAAGACGCATTGGAACGCCAAACAGAAGACTTGGAAAAATGTATTAATGAACAGGAAGATGAAATACGCAGATTAGTTTGTCACATAGATTGTTTGGCACAAGGAAAAGAAGAACAGCAGCATAAAATGAAAGAAGTAATGTCAAATCTTAAAATTGAATTGGAAAAGAAAGAAAGCCTTCTAGTACTGTCTGAGGAAAAAATCATTACTATGAAAGATAAAATAGACAGTTCTTTCCACGATTTATCAGAAGAAACGACAAATCTAAGACAACAAAACAAGCAAATGGAAAAGGAAATCGTTGTTTTAAAATCGGCCAACGCAAACTTAAAACAGGAATTAAAAATAAGCGAAGAAAAAATTGAAGGGCTTGAGAATGAAATTAAAGATAAAAATCGTATTATAGAAACTATGCAAGAAGTTCTTAAAGATCGAGAGTCATGTCAGGTAAACGACGAAATAACCACCCATAATGCACAAGAAATCACTAAACTGCAAAATGAATTGGAAGCTGCAAAAATCGAAAATCAAAAATTACAGAAATTAGCTACAGAGAGAGGAAATACCAATCAAGAAACCGATCAACATCTACGGGATATGTTGGGTCAATCAAAAACAGCCATAGAAAAAATTGCCATTGAATTAGAACAACAATATGCCGAGTGGGATTCCAAAAAACACTATAGATGTTGTCCGGGATGTTCATGTAAAAAAGGGGGACAGAAAGTCGAACCTAAAGTTATTATCAGATGCTGTGCAGGCTGCACTTGCAAAAATAAAGTTAAACAGAAAGACAATGCCGACAGAGAAAGTCGATGTTCATGCATCTGCTCGCGTAGAACTAAAAGCGCAGATTCATCGCCTACGCCTTGTTTCTGTAAAATTAAATCAACGAAGCCAACTGAAGAATCGCCTGAAAACCGCGTGTGTCAATGCAAAAAAAGAAAAGAAACTGGAACTGATCCTCGTGAAGAGTGTCATTGTAAGAAAAACGCAGAAATTGAGACTGATACAATGGAAAATTCACCTAGAAGTATTATTTGTAATTGTAAAACAAGAAAAGAAAGAGCGACTGATCCAAAACCATGGGACTGTAAGTGCGTTGGTATTGGATCGAGTAATCTACAGAAATCGCCAGGTGCTTCTGATACAGAGGATGAATGGGATGAAGACCAAATGTATACTGCTAGATCTTCTGAAGAAAATAAGGCAAAAATTGTAGAATTGGAAAATGAGCTTTTTAAAGCCAATGATATTATTATGGAGCTAAAGGAGAAGCTGGCCGCAAATGAGAGACTAACTGCAGAAAATAATGCATTAAGGAGACATTCAGCTGAATTACAAGAGATAGCAAAAGATCAAGTTGACGAATTAGTTGATCATCTTAAAAAAGCGAAGAACAGAATTGGTGAAGTGGAAGCTAAAAATTGCAAATTAAAATTTGAACTTGCTAAATGTCAGAAATGCCTTCGCGATATTAGTGTTCAAAAAGAAACAGATAGTATTGCTAAAATTCAAGCTAATTTGGAGGAATGCCTAAAAGAAAAAGAAAACCTTTTAAGCCTTATAGAGAATCTAAAACAACAACTGGCTGCAGGCCAAAAAGGTGAAGAATTGCCTGATTTAGCGGCATTTGCCCAAATTAAAACAGATTTAGAAGAATGTTTAAAAGAAAAGGAAAAATTGTTGGCCGAAATCAAAAACTTAAAGCAAAAATTGGAGGTATCGTTCTTACCCGAGTCGGACTTATTTGCCAAACTTAAAAATGACTTGGAAGAATGTCTAAAAGAAAAAGAGGCTCTTTTAAAAATGTTAGAAAATTTACAAAAACAAATTGATTCTGGTTCAACTAAAGATTTACCTGATATGGCTGCATTTGCAAAACTTAAAGCTGAACTAGAAGATTGTTTATTAGAAAAAGAAAATCTCTTAAAACGAGCCGAGGTATCTAGCAAGACGCATGATCAATCTGATATGGAGGATGTAAAAGCTGAACTGGAAAAATGTTTAAAGGAGAAGGACGCTCTGCTTCAAATGACTGATAAACTGCAACAACAACTGTCATCTGGTAGAACTGAAGATCTACCTGATATGGCTGCGTATGCAAAACTTAAAGCCGATCTCGAAGATTGTTTAAAAGAGAAAGAAAAATTGTTAAAATATATTAATGACCCGCTTAAAATGACTGATAAACTGCAACAACAACTGTCATCTGGTAAAACTGAAGATCTACCTGATATGGCTGCGTATGCAAAACTTAAAGCCGATCTCGAAGATTGTTTAAAAGAGAAAGAAAAATTGTTAAAATATATTGATGACCCGCTTAAAGTGACTGATAAACTGCAACAACAACTGTCATCTGGTAAAACTGAAGATCTACCTGATATGGCTGCGTATGCAAAACTTAAAGCCGATCTCGAAGATTGTTTAAAAGAGAAAGAAAAATTGTTAAAATATATTGATGACCCGCTTAAAATGACTGATAAACTGCAACAACAACTGTCATCTGGTAAAACTGAAAATCTACCTGATATGGCTGCGTATGCAAAACTTAAAGCCGATCTCGAAGATTGTTTAAAAGAGAAAGAAAAATTGTTAAAATATATTGATGACCTTAAAAAACAACTTGCCTCTAGTGGGACAGTAGATGAATCTGAATTAGCCAAAGAAAGACTGCAGATGACTGAATTTGCAAAACTTAAGGCTGATCTAGAAAACTGCTTAAAAGAAAAAGAAAATCTACTGAAACAAATTGATAATTTAAAAAAACAACCTAGTCCGATCGATCAATCTGAGTTGATGAAATTAAAAGCTGATCTAGAAAAATGTCTGCAAGACCGAGAAGCTCTTTCAAAATTGGTAGATACTTTGCAAAAGCAACTTGCCTCTGGCACAACTGAGGATCTGCCTGATATGGCTGCATTTACAAAACTTAAGGCTGATCTAGAACATTGCTTAAAAGAAAAAGAAAATCTACTAAAAGAAATTAATGATTTAAAGAAACTTGGCGCAATCGATCAATCCGAATTGGCAAAATTAAAAGCTGATTTAGAGAAATGTCTACAAGACAGGGACGCTCTCTCGAAAAAGATAGATACTTTGCAAAACCAACTTGCCTCTGGTACCGCTGAACTTGAAAACATCTTAAAAGAAAAAGAAAATCTACTAAAACAAATCGATAATCTTAAAAAACAACCTGTAACTATAGATCAATCTGAATTGGAAAAATTAAAAGCGAGATTAGAGGACTGTTTAGAAGAGAAACAAAAACTGTTAAAAACTATTAATGAATTAAAAAATGAATTTGATAAACAAAGCAAGGAAAAAGATGATTTAGATAAGATGCTAATGAGTAACGTTGTTACCACGTCAAGAAGAAGTTCAAAACTGGAAGCCAATATTGATGCACTAGCAAATCAAAATAAAAAACTAGAAACAGAATATGGAAAACTTAACCAACTAAACAAAGATTTAGAAAATAAAAATAACGATTTGTTACAAAAATTAGCAGCCCTACAAAGTGAAAATGATAAGCTTAAACAAGAGTTAAATAAACTTAAAGAAAACCAAAAGAAGTTGGAAAATGAAGTTGAAAACTTGCGAAAATCGGCAGCTGATTTATCAATATTGGATGCCCTTAAGAAAGAAAATGAAAATTTAAAAAAACAACAAGATAATCAAAAGAAAGAAATGAGTGAAGTACTGGAAAAATTAAAGCAGCCTCCGTCCATCTCACCAATTGATAAATCACTACAAGAAAAAGATCAGAAAGAGAGGGATGCAATGCAGTCAATTATCAATGATCTCGAAAACCAGCTAAAAAATCTGGCCACCAAGGAAAAAATTAAACCTGTAGAACCATCAGACGACCTTAAAAGAAAAATTGACGAATTAACGAAAGAGTTGGAAGATGCACGAAAAAGGGCGGAGGAAGCAGAAAATGCATTACGAAAATTAAAAACTGGTGATCCGACAGCGATGTTGAATGCGGAAATGCAAAAACTTAAAGAAAGACTGGCTCAGCTTGAAAAAGAAAATATATCTCTGAAAGACGCATTATCTCAGGCTGGTATTGATAAAGCCGCTCTTAAGAAAGACTTGGATAATGCACTAAACGATGTCAAAAAAATTAAGGAACAAAACGATGCACTTCAAAAAGCAGCAGATGAGGTAAAAAATGAAAAAGAAAATTTGATGAAAGATTTGCAAAAAGTGAAAGATGATGCTTCTGGAGATTCAGCACTGAAAGCTGAGAACGAGAAGCTTAAAAAGAGAATAGCCCAATTAGAAAATGAAGTTGCAGATTTAAAGAAGGAATTAGAGCACACATACTCAGAAAATAAAAAATCAGTTGACAAGATCAATCAACTTCTGAATGAAAATGGAGATCTGCGCAAAAAATTAGCTCAAGCAGAAGGAGAAAATTCAAAATTAAAAAAGGATATTGAGGCAGCCTTGACTGATGCAAAAAAAGCAGCTGATAAATTGTCAGAATTAGAAAAGGAGAATTCGAAATGTAAGCAAATGGTTAGAGATCTTGAAAATGAAATTGCAAGATTAAAAAAAGAATTAGACGGTATGCTCAATGAAGCTAAAAAAAATGCAAACATTATAGCTGACCTGCAAAAGGAAATTGCAGCATTAAAACAAAGAATAGCTCAACTTGAATCTGTGAATGCTAGACTAGATGATGAAAATTCTAAAGTAAAAAAGGAGCTAGAACAAGCTCGGGGTGGATCTCAGGCTGTTGCTGCCCTTCAGGATGAAAATAATAAATTAAATCAGAAAAATGCTACATTACAAACTGATATAGATAAGCTGAGAAAGGAATTAGAAAATGCATTGGCAGATGCCAAGTCGAAACTTTCTACAGCAACTCAATTACAAGATGAAGTCAGTAATTTAAAAAAACAACTTCAACAACTACAAGCAGAAAATGATGACTTAAAGAAAAAACTAGCAGCCGCTATGGATGATGGTAAAAAAATAGATCTCCAAGATGCTTACGATAAGTTACGACAAAAACTGGCAGAAATAGAAAATGAAAACTTAAAACTTAAAAAAGACTTGCAAAAAGCTTTAGATGACAACAAGAAAAAAAGCGATGAGTTAAATGAGTTAAGACAAAATGAGAAGAAATGTAAGGACAAAATTTCTCAGCTTGAAGCAGATAATGACAAATTAAAAAAAAGTTTAAATTCTGCATTAGATGATTTAAAGAAAATGGGGACTGAAATAGCAGAAATACAAAACGATGAATCAAAGCTAAAACAAAAAGTAGCAATGCTTGAAACAGAAAATGCAAAACTCAAAAAAGACCTGGAAGCAGCCTTAGAAAATGCAAGAAAAGCATCTGCTGAAATTTCTGCATTAAAAGATGAAAATTCTAAACTGAAACAGCGAATTGCCCAATTGGAATCGGAAAATGCAAAGCTTAAAACAGATATGGATTCAAGTATTAACCAACTTAAAGCAGCGAACGATCAGCTTAAACAGCTTCAAGATGAGAATAATAAATACAAACAGAAAATTGGACAGCTTGAAAGTGAAACAGGTAAATTACAGGAAAAACTAGAGTCAACTTTAAAAGCAGCAAAACCAGGAGCTCCTCTGGATGATGGTTCAAAACAGCGACTGGAAGATGAATTAAACAGGCTTAAAAAAGAATTAGATGAGACTAAAAATGAAGCTAGAGACAATAACAAGGAACTAGCTCAATTAAAGGACGACAATAATCGTTTAAAGCAAAAAATCGGTCAATTAGAAGCAGAAAACGCAAAACTTAAGAAAGATTTAGAAAATGCTCTAAATGCTGCTAAAACGGCAGAAGCCGAAGCATCTCGTTTGAAAAATAATGAGGCCAAATTAAAAGACAAACTTACTCAAGTAGAAAATGATGTCAACAAACTGCAAAAAGAAAAGGCTGCATTAACAGATGATCTTAAAAAAGTCGGGTCCGATCTAGAGAAATTTTCAGAAATAAAGGACAACGAGAATAAGCTTAAGCAGAGACTTGCACAACTGGAAGCTGAAAATGCAAAATTGAAAAAAGATTTGGATTTAGCATTAAATGACCTTAAAAGACTTACAGATGAACTTGCAAAAACACAAGGAGAAAACGCAAAATTAAAACAAGATTTTGCCAAAGTTGAAAATGAAAATAAAAAGCTGAAGAAAGATGTCGACAACGCCATTGCAGATGCCAAAAAAGGAACAGTTGGAGTAGGTGATCTTAAGGAAATAGACGAGAAACTGAAACAAAGGATAGCCCAACTAGAATCGGAGAATGCTAAACTTACTTCAGAGTTAAATAATGCTTTAGATAATGCTAAAAAAGGGGCAAATGACTTGTCAAAGCTTCACGACGAAAACAACACATTAAAGCAAAAACTAGCACAACTTGAGGCTGAAAATACTAAACTAAAAAAGGATTTAGAAAAAGCATTAAAAGATAGCCAATCAAGTGGTAGCCAAGCAGTAGATTTGAGCAACGAAAATGGCAAATTGAAGCAAAAAGTATCCCAACTTGAATCAGAAATCGCTAAATTAAGAAAAGAACTAGAAGCATCTTTAAACGATGCTAAAAATAAAGCTTTAGGAATGTCGAAACTGCAAGATGAAATTAACAATTTAAAACAAAAGGTTTATCAATTAGAAAAAGAGAATGAAAAATTAAAAAAGGATCTTGAGGCGGCGATAAAAGACCAGAAAGCCGAATCTGATAGTGGGAAAAAAATGCGCGACGAAAACAACAAACAAAAACAAAAAATATCACAACTTGAAGACGAAATTGCAAAGTTAAAAAAAGAGTTAGAAGCGGCCAAAACTGAGAAATTTGCTACACCAGTTAGTACAAAAGTTGCCGAAGATGATGACAAAAGAAAAAAACTTGAACAGTTAGAAAACGAAAATGGAAAACTAAAAAAGGATCTTGAAAATGCCTTAAAAGAGGCACAAAAGTCAGCTGAATTACAAGAAGAAAATTCAAAATTGAAGCAGCAACTCTCAAAGTTACAAAAGGATATAGATAAGCTAAAAAATGATTTAAATGCCGCATCAAACGAAGCAAAGAAAAACGCTTCCGAACTAGACAAAATGAAAGAAAATGAAAGTAAATTGAAACAAAGAATAGCACAACTAGAATCTGAAAATCTCAAACTTAAAAATGATTTAGACGCTGCAAAAGCTGAAGCAGCGGAAGCGGCTGCTTTAAAAAATGAGATTAAAAAATTGAAAGAGCAAATTAAGCAATTAAATGACGAAATATTGAAACTGAAAAATTCTCTTGCAGCAGCTGAAAAGAAAAGTGGTCCTCCAGTGGTAGACGAAACACAAGGTTTAAAAGATGAAATAGCTCAGTTAAAACAAAGAATTGCACAACTTGAAGGAGAAAATACAAAACTAAAACAACGATACGATGAAGCAAAGACGGCGCTTTTATCTAAGGATGCAATAACAAAAGAAGCTGATAAATTAAAAGCGACTAATGAAACAATGACTGTCGAAATAAATGATCTGAAAAAACAACTTGAAAATGCTGGAATTGCTAACCAAACATTGTCAGATGAAAACGGAAAATTAAAAAAGAAAATTGAATTGTTAGAACAAGAACTGGCTAAGCTTAAAAAAGAACTAAGTAACGTAAAAGATGACCTGTCAAAGGCAGTTAGTGACTTGGACAAGATAAAAGAAGAAAATGGAAAACTAAAAAGTGAAAATGGAGAACTTCAAAATAACTTGAAAGCAAACAAGGATAAATTGAATAATGCACTGCAAAAGCTAGAAAATTTTGAGGGTAAGTAAAAATTCTTTAAAAATTAAAGAAAAATGTTACTTTAAGGAATTGTTTTAAAAATTGTTTCTTGTTTCTGCATCTTTTTCTTCCGATCAAGAAAAATATTTTTGTTTGCTTTATTCGGAGAAATTAAGCAAAAGTAAGCTTTAAAATTAAAAAGACCAAGAAAATAAAACAGTAAAATTACGCCAAGTTGCCCATTAGCTAGGTTAATGATATTAAGTAGTCAATTAAATCGGTCATCTGACTGATGCAGACTACTTTTTTAAGGTTTGATTAATGTCAATTGATTTGTCATTTGCCTGTAAACAGATTTTCACATTTCCTCAATCAATTTCTATATTTGGAATCCACTATCATAACGCTATATTGCCAGAAGAAGCGATACCTTTTTATTGCCAAACTAGTCAACTAGTATTGATATATTTACAGTTCTGTTCGCAGTGTAATCAGAAACTAAACTGTATTCAAGAAGGAGAGATAGTAATAAATTATTTCCCTCCTTTATTTCTGAGCAGACTACCTGAGTTCTGTAGTTCGGTGTGCTGGGCAAAATCTTTTAGACACATATTTTTTTCATAGGAATGGGTTAGAAATTTTATAACCAAAAATACTGACCTAAAATAATAGACTATGTGGGTCGGATAACAATAGATATTTGGAAGTGTGAAGTGTTAAAAGGGTCGCCAAAGGCGTCAGCTGGAGGTTTATTGATCACCTAAGTATTCGCGACATGGGATATTATTTCGTTAATAAACACAAAATAAAACTAAGTTTTATAATAATTATTTCTTATGTTTTCACAAATCACAACTGTATTTTTATTATCTTTAGTGTTGGCATAAAAACCAATTTAGGTACGTTCAGACTCAAACATAGCTTATATATATATATATATATATATATATATATATATATATATATATATATATATATATATATATATATATATATATATATAATATATGTATCAGTATGTTTTTTTGTATTCTTGGGGTCAGGTTCATGAACCTGGCCCCAAGAATACAAAAAAAAACATATTGATACATGTAATAAAGTAAGAAGTTTCTTTTATGTTAGGTTGTCAGATAGTAAAGTATTTAATTTTAAGTTGTAGTCCTTCCAGAAAAAAATTTCCAACCAATTAAATAAAGCAAAATAACTTATTAAAGATTATCCCGATATATCCATTTTAAAACCAGACAAAACTAATAAAACTGCAGTTATGAACACAAAGGACTACAACTTAAAATTAAATAGTGTACTATCTGACAACCTACCATATAAGAAACTTCGCAGTGATCCTACTTACACTTTTCAATTAAAAAACAATACCTTGATCAAGAAAATGATATCCAAAAAATTCATGTCTGAGATGGAAGCCAAGAAATTATTAATAAATAACGCAGTTGCACCGAATATCTACGGACTGCCTAAATTACATAAACCAGGCATTCCACTTAGACCCATAGTCTATGTGCATACAATCACCGTTCTACAAATTATCTAAATATCTTAGTAATTGTTTATCAAAAATTACTTGTAAAAGTGAATATTATATAAAAGACTCTTTTAGTTTTAAGGAATTCATCAAAAAAACAAAAATTTCAAATAATTATATTTTACTTTCTCTTGACGTAGTATCATTATATACCAATATACCTAACGAATTTTTAAATCAAATAATAAAAGAAAAGTGGGAAATTTTAAAGGAACATACTAGCCTTAATCAAGATCTTTTTATAGAATCTATAAATCTAACGTTAACTAATAATTATTTCCAATACCAAAATAATTATACCAACAATTAGATGGCTGTGCTATGGGATCACCCATATCTTCCACAGTTGCACAACTTGTAATGGAATATTTGGAAGAAACTGTCTTAAATAATATTAATATCCCTAGAACTTTTTTCAAAAGGTATGTTGATGATTGCCTTACTGCCGTTCCAGAAATCCATGTATAAGACATTTTAGATTATTTCAATAACTTTCACCCCAAATTACAATTTACATCAGAAATCGAACAAAACAGTAAGATTAACTTTTTAGATTTAACAATAATAAGAAACAATGTTGATAAATGCCTTAAGACGAAGTGGTATACAAAAGAAACATGGTCTGGTCGATACTTGAACTATAATTCACACCATCCCCTATCTCAAAAAAACAGCGTTGTCATCGGTCTAACTGACAGAGCACTAACATTAACCTCTCCTGAATATCGAACCGAAACACTTAAGAAAGTCAAAAAGATTCTGATTGAAAATAACTTTTTAGAATATCAAATTAATAAAATTATTAAACAACGAATTTATAAATTTTATAATACTCGTAATATAGACAAATCGGCGAACCCAGATGGCAACAAAAAATACATAGCTATGCCGTACACTCAGGAACTTTCAGAAAAAATAAAATACACCTTAAAAAAAACACGACATTGTTGTATGCCACAAATCTCAAAATCTTTTGTCTTCGCTTTTCACTCCATTAAAAAGTAAAGTAGCAACCAAAAAGAAGTTAAATTTAATATACGCTGCACCTTGGCTTAACTGCCCAAAAAAATACATAGGCATGACAACGCAATATTTGGATAATAGATTGAATGGTCACAAGTACACCAAAAATGCTTCAACTGCATTACATAAGCACGAATTCTCTCAAAAATACGAATTTGATTTCGCAAATACACGGATACCAGCCCAAGACCAAAACTACCACAAACTGCTTATTAAGGAGATGATTCACATTAAAAAAGAAAAGCATGTTGTTAACGACAAACAAGATATAAAAAATCTTAGCCAAATATATAATAACCTAATGAATTAAAAACTCCATTAAAAATTATAACAAATGCAATACTAAAACACCAAAAAAAATATATTTGAGTTTTTAATAATATAATAATTGCTTCACAAATAATTAATAAAAATGTATAAAAAAAAACTTTTACTGATAACACCAAATTCCTTCGTACTGGCAATGTATACTCTTAGTTGAATTTTATACGGCACAGCCACAACGGGTGCGTATCTAGCAAAGAATTTTTAAATTTACATTTTTGATATTGTACAGTGTGTTCGTTTTATAAAATATGTATGTCTATTTTAAGTGCATTTAATTGTTTGAGTGATTGCTGATTGTTCTGTTTTTCTTTGCAGATTTTATCCATAAACTGATAATAATATTTTTGTTAAAGCCCAAAATAATAGGCGAAACGTTAAAATTTTAATTAGATTGTTTTAAAAATAAAAAACTACATACCCAAGAAGTTTCAGAAAAATATATATAGATGGTTGAAGAAAACAAAGATATATATATATATATATATATATATATATATATATATATATATATATATATATACAAATTAATGAGTGAGACAAGACTAAAATATAAATGAAAATATATAAATTATTAACAACATTAAAAAATTACAACAAACAAACACAAAAATTTGATTTATAAATTGCTTTTGCATATGCAACCATTACATATCTAATTCATAATCAGAGTGTCGCCTTAAATAATTGAATGTTGTCAGTTTTTTTTTTTCTTTGTTGACGACCAGACTATTCAAGAAGCACCACCCGCTCATCTGTAACAAACGTTATTGGATTTTTTTTATTTCCAACAGATGTATCGTCGGAAAATTTGATGGTGATACCGAGTAATAATAGACCATTCACAAATAGAATAAATATTAGTAGGGCAAGAACTGATCCCTGAGGTGTTCCGATATTATAAACTTAAAGTGTCCTCTATTTTCACTATTAGTTTTCTTTCAGTCAAAAATGCCATGATAAGATTTAACGCTTTTTCTCTAATGCCAAGGTTGCACAGCTTCGCTTCAATAAAGTTAAGATTTAGTGTATCAAAAGCCTTAAGCAAGTTAAAGAAGACTCCCACCACTATATTCTTTAGCTCCCTTTGTTTGGGAATGAAGTCATCTAGCAAGTATGCTGCTGTTTCCGTTGATCTACCCCTTCAAAATCCAGGTTGTTCATGTCGTTAAACATTCTATCGTTCCAGGAATGCTGTTAGTCTGTTGTATATGACTCGCTCAAAGGTCTTTCAAATTTTTAAAATCAACGTCTGAAAATGTAGAGAGCAAGCTACTTTGGAGTCTCATATTTTGAGAATATTCTGCTCTGTAAGGTGAACAAAAAAAATTGTATATGTTCCTCCAAAATTTTAAAATGAAAAAATGACAAATTTACAAGGCTACGGTATACTCAAATATATTTTAAAAACATACCATTATAAATAATACCTTATTTTAAATATTTATTGTGATTTATAGGAAAAGATTTTGGCAAAATAATAGGAGATTACGAAAAGAAGATTAAACAATTAGAAGCAGAGTTAGCCAAACAAAAGGAAGAATGTGAAGAAACTATTAAATCATTAAAAGCTCAATTTGACAGAGATATCAAGAATCTTCTTAAGAAAAACGAAGAAAATATTGACAAACTTCAGAAAGCACACGCAGACTTCATTAAAGATTTGAATGAAAAAAATGATAAAGAAGTAAAAGCTCTGAGAGATATTGTAGCTCAGTTAAGATCAGATTTAGAAGCTGCATTGAAAGAGAGAGATAAACTTAAAAATTTAGTTGGAGACCAAAATAGGAAAAGTATTGAAATTAAGGGAAAAGTTGAAGAAGTAGAAAAGATTATAAATAAAGAACGTAAACAAAACAAGGAGCTTGAAAAAAAGCACAGTGAATTACAATCCAGATCATCAGTAATTGAAGAAAAAATGATCGAGGAGCGAAAGAAATCATTTGAAATGCAAAAGAAATCGTTGGAAATGCAAAAGCTCAGCGACGATTTAAGTGAAAAATTAAAAGAAACTGAACGTAAAAAACAACAAGCAGAACAAGACAAAGAAAATTTAGCTGCTGAAAAAGAATCTCTGACAAAAGAAAAACATGAATTAAAAGCAGAAAGTGATAAATTAAGAAAAGAGAGTGTAATATTACAACGTGAAGTGGAAAACGAAAAAAGAAAAAGTAAAGATTTAGAAACTGATGTAAATTTACTAAAAGGAAAATTAGGAGCCTTATCAGAGGTACGACGGTGTTTATTACCTACCAGATACTTACACATAAAACATATTGGATTAATGATGAATTTTTTTTATTATTAACGAGACAATTTCCACAATTTTACGCAAATCTCGGCTTGTTTTCTTATACAATATTTTATTAATTTATTTGCTTTATTTTAGGAAAGGGACCAACAACCAAGAGTAAGTTTTCAATGTCAACGCATTTTCATATACATAATAAAGATCCCATTTTAAATGTGAAACTACTGCTTGGAATATCGGATAGAGACCATACCAAACGAGGCCTTGGTTTCTCTTCGGAAAAAATCTTCATTGTGACGAAATTTAATGTATATGTATATATATATATATATATATATATATATATATATATATATATATATATATATATATATATACAACTTGCTATTTCAAAATAAATAATTTTCTAGGGAAGAAAACTAAAAGACGAAAAGCTGACGATGACCACATTTGAAACGGTTTCCGTCGCTCCAGATGTTATAACGATAACGGCGCCATTGTCAGACAAAGAACTTAAGTTTTACGGAAAGAAACCATGCCCATGTGTAAATAGCCTTGATGAACTGCTAAAGAAAGCTGCAAAAAATGGTTTACAGGTTTGTTTAGTTTTTTATTTAATTAATGTTCGGTCGTCAAGCTGACGTTTAAAAACTTGAAGGAGTAAAATAATTTTTTTTCAGTTGGTTGAGGATTATTTTTATTTTTAATTCACAAATTTTGGAATAATTTGCACGTCTCCTTTAAATTTAATATCTTTGCTTCGGACTACTCAATATTCAGTTACCGACAACTTCTAATGAATGCATGTAATCAAGTGCTAAATAATTTTCATTTCATTACCAAAAAAATCTCGTGCTATAAATCCGTCCCATTAAATAAATAAAAGTTCCTTTGGGTTCGCACCAAAAACCGACTAAAAAGGGATCATGGCGAGCCTCCATCACGCTGCTTGCGAACAATAGAAATATGACGAAATTCGCATAGTGCACTCAACATCAATATAAGTCTGCAAAATTCAAAGGAGGTTCGCTGCAAGTTCGCTGGAAGTTGACGGCAGGCTCGTCACGCACGCGTCTCGTCATATTTACATGCATTTTAACGCACTATCGTTGCCCTAAATTGTAAGCGGTTCGAGACTAGGATTATTACTGTAAAATTTACATATCCCTACTGTCTATTTAATTTGTGTGTAGTCTGTCAATGCGTCTATAGTTTGACACTTTAAAGTTAGCATGAAATGAAAAGGAGTGCAACCGTAAAAATAGCAATAAATAAAAAATTTCCCAGCCATTCCGTAAGCGTAGCAAAAATGTAGATTTAAAAAAATTAGTAAAAATAAAATGTAGTTATATTAAAAATTGAGCTATAACATTTGTAATTTGTAATGACAAGTTTATATTTTTGATATCATACATGTAGATATGTTAATCCAAAAGTAATTAATTTTCTTAGCATGTTTCGTTATCGCTATCAAAAAAACTTCATTTTCCGTACTCCTGGTCTATTTTAATAATATATTCACATACTTTTAGCCGGTTATCTGAACAGACTGCATTTAGAGCTTCCTTTGTTAAATCAAAAAATTGTTTAATAGTAAGTTTTTATTAAGTATAGCGTTTTTTTTTTCTACCGTTTAATTTGAACCGAAAATAATTCAATTGGATTAAAATCGGCTATGTAAAGAGATTTGCGAAGGGGAGTATGTTCCAAACTTTTGATTCAGCTATCAATTGTGTATTTTTTTATTTATCTGTCAAGGGTTTATGGAGAGAAACTAGTTAATATAATTCCATTCTTAAACTAGAATCATGCGGAAGGTATTTATTATTTAACCAGGTTTTTCCTTTTTGGAAAAACAACTGCGGAGGCGGAATGATGAGAATGCATTATCTGGAACAATAATACTGTACGGTGGGATATTTGGTAATAGTTTTTCATTGAGCCATTTAGTAACATTTTTTGGTCCATCTGGTCATGGTAACAGTAGCGTAGCGTGGGGGGCACTCACCTCGGGCGGTATTTTGACTAGAATTTCGTGAAGTTTTTTGTTGCTATCTGTAGGTTAATTATGATCATCCCGTTTTATAACTAAAGTACGTCTTTTATAAATGAGGAGCATTGCCATTCAAAGTCTAAACGGATAATTAACGAATACGTATTTTCATAAGCATTGTCTTATTTACATTGGACATGTTAATTTTTAAAGATTTAAAAATTTTTTCTTTCACTCACGAATTTTGGAATAATTTGCACGTCTCCTCTAATTTCAACATATTTCCTACGGACCACTTCATATTCAGTTATTGACAACTTTTAATCAATGTATGTAATCAAGTGCTAAATAAATTTCAATCCATCCACAAAATATATCTCGTGACATACACCCGTCCCACTAGACAAACAGAATTCCTTTGAGCTCGCACCGAAAACCGACAGAAAATGAATCATTGCGAGCCTCCATCGCGCTGCATGCAAACAATAGAAATATGATGAAATTAACTTGTTGTATCCCAGATGTTTTTATTATCTCCTTTGACGCCGGCCGCAAAAGGCACAAGAGTTTCGTAAAAAATTCACGTGGTGCACTCAGAGTCAAATGATGTCAGCAAAATTTAAACAAGATTCGCTCCAAGCTCGCTGGAAGCTTACAGCAGGCCCGTCTAGTGCATGTCTCGCCACATTTAGAAGCATTTTAACACACTATCGTGCTCCTAAATTGTAAGCAGTTCGAGAGTAGGATTATTGCTGTATTTAAGATGTGCATGTCTCTACTGTCTATTTAACACACTAAAATTGGCATGAGGCATATATTTGTAATTAAATTTTGTTTTTTAGTTTTTAAGGATTTTAAATTTTTGAGAATTTTTTTTTATTGAAAGTTCTCAAATCTGCCACCTAAATTTTCTTCGGTCTACAAAATTTTGTGTCTATAATGATTGTTATTTCGGGAAGGGGCGGCTATTTTTTTTACATCAGGATTAGAAATATATCTTTCTTTTCACATCCTTTTTTCTTATTCTAAATATTGTTCTTCTGCTTACACCTGTATACAGAGAAACTCTAGCAGTGCTAGATCACACTAGTAATTTTAAGCTTCCTTATCATAATCACATATTACGTTTGCCACATCTAATTGTTTTGCCATGTTTACGATCCATTTAGTTAGCCGCTACACAAAAGTCTTTCTACCGACACACTCCCAATGTTCAAACTTAATATGAACCGGCCTCAACAACGATGCTTGACTGAGGACCGAAAGCAAGTAGACTGTTATATATTTTCCAAAATTTAAGAAATTATATTAGAGCCGTTTTACACACACAAGAATTATTCCGAAAATTATAACAAAAATTTTCAGCAAATTTTTGCCGAAAATTCTTTGGACATAATTTTTACAATAAAATACTACTCTGTTTGATACGTACAAGAAATCTGAATGTAATTTTGGTGATAATTTTGTCGTTGCTCATGCGCATTTTCATAATATGTGACGTTCTTAACCTTAAAATGTCATACATATGAAAGTTTCCAAACATATATAATCAAAAAACCATAAAATAAGGGATATTTTGATTACTTAACGCGGGTTGTCAATTCACAAATTTTATTCTGCGTCGATTTTCGCGCACTTCCATATTTTAGTCATAAAAATATAGAACACGTTCTATATTTTTATGCCGTAAATTTTCACCAAAATTTTGACAATAATTCTTTGATGTGTAAAACAGCAAATTAGTTTTATGAAAATTTTCAGCATAATTATGAGATAAATTTTGGCTATAATTCTTGTGTGTGTAAAACGGCTCTTAAGGTAGATTTCTTTATAAACCCTAAATTGTGGAAAAATCAGCTGAATAATAAATAAATAAAAATAAGATCATATGTATATTTGCCTAAAATATGAAAAATTTTTAACGTAAAGGCATTCAAGCAGATATCTGACAGTCTATATAAGGCTTGATTCTCACTATAGTGCCGCTCTCGATACGATCTCGGTTCGATATATTTTTTTTTTAAATGAAAAAGAGTTTACGAGATCGAAATCTCGGCGAAACTGATAGTGTGAATAGAGAATCATTGTTTCTCCTGTAAGAATATTTTACTGGATCGAAAGCGTATCGAGAGCGGCCCTATAGTGAGAATCTGGCCTAATTGTCTCCATATTTTTAGAGTATCAACGCTGCTGTATTCAACTATGAATAGCAATTGTATGGCTACTTATAAAAATTCTATTTAAAAAAAAAAACTAAAGATATAATTTTATTACTTTAGACTCTTCCAATCGAAGAACTTCAGTTTATACATAAACATCTGAGTGAAGCTGCTGCAAATATTTTAGAACGAATGGGCCAGAAAAAGGGCATATTACGACCAGCTGAAATAGGAGACAGGTTATCTTTATTAAGAAGAGTTGCTGAACTTGAAGGGGATTTATTGAAGAAACAAAAACAAACGCAACAAAAAAGTAAGTAAAATAGTAAATATCATTTAATTTCGACAGATCGCTTCTAAACATTTAATATATTTTAGTTGCTGAAATGCAAAATGCTGTTAAACAGGAAAAAAATCGACTAAGAGAATTACGAAAAAAATTAGAAATAGAGAAATCTGGTAAAGCGACAGTTCAAGAAGCCCCAAGAAAACGAATAAATCGAGATGCGGAAACTTTAGAAGTAAGAACTAACCACAGCTGAGAAAAATACTTTTCAGATGTATTTAAGCCATAAGTATTTGATTAAATTAAGGAGGATTTAATTACTAAGTACTTTTTTATCATAATAAGTACTTATTAATAAGGCTACGGCCTTGCTACGTATTTAGCACCGGTTCCCGTCAGATCACCGAAGTTAAGATACTCTGGGCGCGGGTAATACTTGGATGGGTGACCGCTTGGGAACACCGAGTGCTGCGACCAACAATCGGTTTACACAAAAACTGACACAGAGTAAAAACTCGGGCTTGGTCGAGTGTCGAGAACCGTGGTTCGGAACCCACGTTCCATAAAGCATATCAATATCTTCATTTTTATCTGAATGTACACTTTCGAACTGGATTTCTTTTTCCAACCCTGATAATTGACTGTCTTCCTTTGACTGATTTGCCATACTTTTCCGCGGTCCAACAATCAGCTTTTTACGTTTTACCTGTTTTCTTCTCGGTTCTTTGTCTTTCCTACCAAAGATGATATTTGACTAATATCTCTGTCATTCTTAGATAGAACTTTGCCTTGTCTTTATCCTGATTAAGCGGACATAATCCTGTATTTTCGAACCCTGATTTAAATTTTTTTTCAGCAGCGAGAGAAATTAATTTCATGATCTTCTTCAAAACCCGGGAAAACACCTGAATTTGAATGTTTCCATATTTTCAGTTCCTTTCGCCAATCGATTTTAATTGGTTTGAAATAGGTTACGTCAAGCGGTTGTGTCAAATTTAAGACCTTCTATTAAGGTAAATTTCTGCAAGTAAGAAAATAAATCATATTTTCTTCTTTACATTTTAATTCCTGAGACAAATAATTTACCAAATTCTCCAATTATAGCTTTAGGGCTAGTTTGATGTTTGTAATAGGGCGGCAAGATGACCTTAAAACCAGTCTTCAAATTAAAATTGGTTAAATCAACCTTATTTTCTTCAGTTATAAATACAGCTTTCAAAGCCACCTTGAGTCCAAGTGGAATATAAGTTATCGGATTTAAATACAATACACTGGGACAACATAACTCCAAAGGCAGTTACAGCAAACATGACTGAATGAGCAGAATTAGTTGAGTCAGAGATTTTTCTGCATGTTTTATAGTTTGTTGAATAACCAGGATGCCAGGATCATCGACAAAGTTTATTTCATCCTAATTTATAAAATTTTCTGGTAAAGAAGAAGTTCCAATCTATCAAAATATTCATTTAAAATATATACAATGACCTTTTCTTCAATAAAATTTCGAGCAGGTTCTTCATCAAATATTTAGTATTTATAGTGAATTTTCCTCCATAAAGTTATTACCCGAATTATACGTCTCACTGATTTCTGTGTAACTCATTCCTCCCATAACCGTGATTAAGGCTGGACGTCCTTACAACCACCAATTTTGCTTTTTACATGTCTGGTATTTTGTTATCAAGTCACCATGAAAATGTTACAGAAATCTAAAATAGCCACTAGCATCATGAAGAAATGAAAACTAATGCAAAACTATATAAAAAAATATCATGAAAATTTTGGTATCAAGCTTATTACAAGGTCGCACTTGTCGACTCTTTGAAGTGTATGGAAAATTAATAAAAATTTTTAATCTCACTTATACCGCTCTACTGATTATAAATCCTATGAGTCTTTTTGGCTACAAAAAAATACTAGTCACTTTTTCAGATTATGTATTAACCTTACAAAAAATTCATGTTTTTGAAGCTTTTGGGCGCTTTATGAAAAAAAATTTTTTTGTAAAATGAATCATTTCAAAATAATTTTTTTTTGTGAAAAATATTCCCATTTCATTTAAAGCATCCGCAAACAACATCAAAAAATCTATCAAAATAAAAAATTTCTCAATATTGTTTCCAGATACATTCTACGTAGAGTACAGGAAAAACCCTCATAACTTATAAAATATCTATATATGTAATTTTTTTAGACCATGAAAAATCAACTGGAAAAGAGATTAAATGAGGAATTACTCAATAAAATGAGACTAGAGGAAAAACTGAAAAGTCGTGGAGAATCACCTGTTAGAGATACTCCAAGTCCAAGAAGTTGCTCATATCCATGTCATTCAACTGAAAGTCCAAGAAGTTGCTCATATTCATGTCATTCAACTGAAAGTCCAAGAAGTTGCTCATATCCATGTCGTTCAACTGGAAAACTTTAAAACATTAAAAAGTAGTGCTTTTATTCGGGTATTAACTTTTCATAACCACCTTTTTTGCTATCACATAGGAAATGTCAATTTACTATATATGCACCCGCGAATTTCTAATATGTGAGAAATTTTAATGGTTTTAAAAAAGCAGATATAAAAATGACAGCAATAAAAATAACGTTGCCCATGATCTAAAATAAGTTAAACGTTATTACATCAGCTCACAAGGCCGCTAACAGCGAAAGTGCGAAACAATCCTAATTGGTTGAATATGACATCATACCCAGCCAAAGAAAATGTGATGTGTCATTGAACCAATCAGAAATGTTTCTCAACTTCGCACTTTCACTGTGAAACGATCTATATATATTTTTTAGGTTACAAGGATTGCTACTATTATGAATTGTTACGCATTGTCGGTCCAACCCTAAGAAGACCATTCATGAAAAGCACACACTCTACAATCCATTATTTTTTTTTATATTTTAATGAAATGGTAAAATAAATGCAACTTAGAGTTGAATTATTGTGTTGGATGTTGTAAGTTAAACTGTTCTGTTTGTTTTCAGTTAACATTAAAAAAATCGAGATTCGGTCACTTTGTTCCCCGCAAGGTTTCTTCAAAAACATGTTAATGTGTACCCACTAAATAAAGTTAAATACAGTTTTGAAACTGAGGTTAAGAAGCCTTAAGCTTAAGATTAACCTCGCCCCACAGTGGGACCCGGACCAGAAGCATTAATATCTAATCAGAATTATTTTCACTCATTATTTTAATTTCTATATTCTGATTAATATTATTAAATATTAGTACATATTTATTTCAAATGAACTTATTACTTTCTCAAATCAGTAAATTTGCTTGAAAGTTTCCTTCACAAGAGTAGAATTTTTTTCTTTCTAATGATAATTACATCTTTGGTGTGATTAAATGAACCCAGTAATTTTATTTTTCTGGATCCATTACAACACGACTACTTGAAATAGAGCCAACGTTAAGTTTATAGTACAAACAAAATTTAGTTAATTCTGATAAATAAAGAAAATGGAAAAATATATAAAATTGCTCAACATGTTCAGTATTAATTTTATATGTATATGCATTCTAATATGCAAATAATAACACGGGTGTACAAAAATAAGTGGATGTCTATTTGAACCCTTTTTTTATTCTTATGTAATTAGACGCCCTGAGTTCAAATCTGAGGTCCGACCACCTCTACCACGTCAGGTTCAAGGTCATTTCAAGGTCAAATGGAGTAAAATTCACAAAATAAATCCGAAGAAATAGATACGTATGTTTTTGAGGTCGCTAAATCAGAATTTGTGGTTTGCTTGATCCCCCAGATTCAGCCAGATCACATTTTAGGGTCATTTCAATTAAGAAAAATCTACTAAATAGATCTGTAAAAAAAGAAAGAAATTTTTCTTCGCATCCTTTCTAGCAGCAATTACAGCTTTGGTACTAATAGTAGAGCATCCAGTAATTTTATTTTTCTGGAACAGTTACTTTAACACTACTACTAGAAATAGGGCTTATCAAAAGGTTTGATATACCGATTAGTGGTGTAGACTGAACGTCTACCGAAAACCCTGATGTGGATGTGCTGGCTACTGGCTCAGTGAGATTTGGTGAAGGTTTTCATCCTGTAACAAGCAAATAAATAATCATTTTTTGTTATTTCAAAAAATAAAAATAATTTATGAGATGAAATATTTAGAGATAAAAAATATTTTTCACTTAGTTTAGACTGGACTCCCAATGAATCGTAACATTTGGGTGTTTTATAGGAACAACATTACACTTGACAAATCCCACCAAGTTTCAAGGTGTGCAGGATCTTTAAAAAGCTGTTAATTTTAAAACAAAAAGAGCATTAGGAAATACTTGAAAACTATCAGATATTTTTAGTGTGGGCCTGTTTGTTGTTTATATTAACCTAAGAAATATAATTCCTGTTGATTTCTTGTTATTCACTCCGTCTCCTCTGCAACAACTACCTACAGCACAACTATGTTTGTTTGTTTAAAAAATAACAGAATTCTCGGAAAATAGTACCAGTAAAACTCCATAAACTTCGACTCATGATTCACAAAACGATAACACAAATGAAAGAAAAGTAGGAACAATATGGGAGACCCAAGAGCCTCTTAGTCACGTGACATCCTCTCCCATTCTTTCTACCTCAATGATTTAAACACAACATACCACATCCATTTTTAGATATCTTTATTTAATAATTAGGTTATAATATTCAAGATTTTAAATGCCAGATTGGTACATTGTGACAAAATTTGTTTCTGTCAGTAATTTTTGACAAAAATAAGTTTACACACATTAAAAATGATATTAAAATAATGCAGTTAAGCATACTTCGTCTACCTTTAGCATGACATTAATTTTCTGTCATACTGCATAATTTATTTCCCATATGTGACTGTTTCCGATTAGCATCTTTGAAAAGAGCTACCGCAGAAATAATTTGTCTGTCTTTTTATCTAATCTACTTGGCGTTTCAAAATATATTATAGGTTTATTACCAAATTCATTAGCGTAGAAAATATAACAATTAATTTTCAGTTATATATGTTGAGGGAAGTGGCTAGCGCCCCGAAATGGAATTCACCTCTAGTCTCATATGTTACGTCATGAAAATGGTAGCACTTTGCGGCTATTGTTCTACCTATATCTGGCAAATCAACCTTAATGTAGCTGCTAGTTCAAGTCGATGATTCGAAAGTTTGATTTTTGTTCTCAATTTTGTTTTATTTATTGATGTATATAATAGATCCATATAGAGGCGCCGTTCTTATGGGAATGTTTGGTTCCCGAACGGCGCTCACTGTTTTGATACTATCTCTCTCGGACGCTGCCCCTACCACAAGTATCTCTCTACCACAGTTCCTTCCCACCACAAGTTCCCCTTCTAGATGATCAAGTGAAAGAAATGTTACTGCCGTATTCCATTGTATTCCTGGCTGAGTGGTCAGCCACTTTAGCGAACATTTTACCGTTGTATGCGGCATAAATTCGAATCCCGTTTCATGCATTTATATATATATATATATATATATATATATATATATATATATATATGCTTATGTACACAAATATTTCCGCAAGAACAATAAAATTATTATTTTTAATAGAACCTTTTCAGTCACGAAATAAAAATAACTTTTCGAACATAATTTAAAATTATTATGATGATAAAATATCTAGTGCAACTTTGTTAAAAATCAATGAGTAAAAATAGTAACTGTTATTAAAAATACGTTAAAAAAGGGGCGAGAAAACTGCCTGAAAGGTCAGAATAAGCACCTCAGGCTTTGCTAATATCAGTTATATATTAATGGATATTCTAACTCATTTATTGAGAAATGAATTGAATTTAAATAAAATGGGTAAAAAATCATATAAATTTTAGTAACATATTTTTATGGAAATATTAAAAAAGAAATTCTATATGTATCGACATTCGAACCTACATTCATATAAAATGCAAAATATAATTTCCCAACACTCCTGATCTCTCAGCCACGGGGACACTTAATATACATAGTTCATTTCTCACATTAGCTCATCTGGGGGTGGGAGATTGAAGAAAAATGTCTGCGCCATCTGCTCTGTGGGTACCAGGACTAATCTTTGTTACCATTGGTACCCACGACTGGCGATGCCGACGTTTCTATATGGAATCTATATTCTTGGGTTTAAGCATAGACAAACTATACCGTTTCTATGGTTTAAGTTGGTAGATCTACAATTCTATTTCAATCGAAAATAAAATTAAAATCAACAAACTTGGACCATTCTAGTATAGCACATTGTCATCTGTTAACTAATAGTGGTAGATGAGCTGGTGAAATCTTCATGTAACTGTCTGCATGTAAGGGATGGGAATTTCTATACGACAGTTTTAAAGATAGACAAACCCAGAAATTGAACTTTGACAGGCTTTAACTGGAAACATATTGAGTTTTCGACTTTTTCTTATATGACTTACTATTTTTATTTGCATGCATTATCCTTGTCCAACTTGTCTAGCAGGTGTTCGCAATAGGCTGAGCGATCCAGCATTTTTCTATAATCTACTGTATTTACACTAACATATATCTAAATGTTAAAATGTTGTAAGTTAACGGCGTAGATACCATTAAATTAGAAGAAATAAAAACACCATTACAAAAAATGAAAAGTAGTAAAGCACCAGGACCATGAAATTTACCTATCGAGTTAATTAAGGACGCCACCACAGGAACGTATAAACTGCTTTGCATCATTTTTAACAAGTGTCTAGAAGGGGAAGTGATTCCAAAAGATTGGAGGAGCTCTTACATAAATTCCATTTATAAAAAGGGAAACGAGAGCGACTGCAATAATTATCGGGTCTTTAGAAAAGAGTCCTAATAGCCCGAATAGAAGAGGAAGTCACGAAAATGGAAGAACAAAGTGGATTTCGACCTGGGCGATTCTGCGTGGACAATATATTTGCAAAAAAACAACTGATAGAAAAGAGACTAGCAAGAGGAATGGAGCTTCACGTTACTTTCATAGATCTTCGTAAGACATTTGACTCCGTCCCTTTGCAGAAATTACCAAGTGGTTGTTAAGGTCGGAAATCAAACTTCTGAGGCTTCCTCATAAATAAAAGGGGTTAACAGGGCTCCTACCTCTCTCCAACCCTGTTAAAATTTATCTTTGCAACGCTTTAAAACAGTGGATAAGAAAATGTAGTCCCATGGGGATATGGATAGATGACACTAACTTGTATACAATCCTCTTTGCAGATTATCAAGACATGACTTACATGATAAATAAACTCATAGAAGAATTCACTAAATGGAGTTTAGAGATAAACATACAAAAGACACAATACATAACTATAGGAGGCACAGGACAAGACATTGAAACAGAAAGCGAAATAATAAAAAACGTTAGACAATACGAATACCTAGGAGATGAAGACGGAAAAGATAATAAAGATATACTAAGGAAAATAGGAAAAGGAAAAAATATGATTAAAGCACTACATTCAATCTTGTGGAGTAAGAACTTAAGAAAGAAAACAAAAAGAACGATATATCAGGTGATAGACATTTTCAAGAATGCTGGAGCTGGGATAGTGACCGGATGAGGCCCGCCAGACCACCTTTTTGGGTTTGCCTATCTTTAAAATGGTCTCATAAAAATTGCCAGCCTTACACGCAAACCATTACAACAAGGATTCACTCGCTCTTAAGATTATAAATTAAAATCAGTGGTTAAATTTTGGGCTATATACTTAGTGACTCCCTGTATAATCGCTATAAATTTTTAGTACAAAAGGTGCTTTTTCCAAGCTTTCAGCGGGTCAATTATTTTATCACCTTACATTTTGACAAAATCAAATGTCAGAAATTCTAATAAGAATAATTAAATGGGACATGAAGACAAACAGGTTCAACATAATTTTGATTATGATGAAAGTTTTCAGCAAGACGTATATTACTGTATAATCTACATTACCCACAAATGTAAAAACTGGCATGTATATAATTTTACAGAAAAAATATTTACAAATAAATTACAGGTCCTTTAATGCAAGAATTGTTTTCTCAGTGGGTCTCTTTAACCTATAGACAACAAGCCCTATTAAATTATATTTCTTTTTATATTTTGGACAAAGATGAAATGGCTATATTTTCGCCCATTATCAAAGGAATTAATTTTTGGAATACCATCCAAGATACTGAGGGTAAGTGATTAGATGATAAAGTATGTTTCAAGATCTGCCGTTTGGCTATTGACTTTAATAATGAGGCTCGCTACCTGGGGCATTAAAACCCTTTTGTGGTACCGAGTGCGGTGCCAAATTTAAATATATACAAGACAGGAGTATTTTTTAAAATCAAATTTAGGTAATTTTTATGAAATGGTCGTTCTTAAAATTAATTGATTAATAAACAGATTATTAAAACACTAATATAATAAGTAAGAAATGTTTACATTTAGACAATAAATTAAATATAACTAATATTAATTATATAATACGTAAATAAATATAATAATACACTTTATTATAAAATGGAAATTTAAAATAGAGGAAGAAAACAAATTACTTAAAAACTATAAATCCAACTCAAATTCATTGTCGCTGTCTTCATCCAACTTAGTGATAAGGGGTCTACAATATCATGTAAATATAAATAAGAATTTTGAATCTTAATAACATGTTCAACTGAATTTTTCCAGCTCTCTACGTCTGTGTGATCTATGATATTTCTCCTAATCAACTCTATCAAGCTGAAGCTTAGTGCAGGAGTGGTGTTAGCGGAGTGTAACCTAGATTTTAATTGATGCCACATATGCTCTATGGGGCTGAAAATGCAATAGTATGGGGGAAGACGCAGACATGTATGTCTCAAATTTGTTGCCATAGTGTCACAAACATACTCTTTTTTTAAGTCTAAAGCTTTCAGCACCTCTAAAAGCTCTTTTTTATAAGAAGATTCAAAAAATATGTCATGTTCAAGCATGAATTTTTGAATATCTGATTTGCAGTCACTTGAATTAGGCACTATCTTTAATTGGCGACTGTGGTAACTAGCGTTGTCCATAATTATCGCACTATTAGGAATATTTGGTATCCAGCAAGTCTTAAACCAATCTTCAAAAAGGTCGGCAGTTGTTTCTTCGTGGTAATCTAAAGAAGAATCTTTAATGTTTTTTGCAGAAAGCCACAAAGTATTTTGAACTCAACCAGCCTCTGATCCCGCATATAATATGACAGTTCTTTTCCCTTTATTAGATGGAGCTTTCGTTTGACATCTGCCAGAAGAACCATCCTTTCGGTGGCATATTGTGAGTATCAAACTATATTTCAGAGAGGTATATAATGGATCGAGGTTGTGATCGATACACTTTTACAGTTCTGAGGTATTCACATCGCCACTGTCGCAGACGTTACGATTTCATTTACACTTGCCTTTTATCGATTTTGCGGTATTTAAAACCCATTTTTGATACAATTCTCCAAAGACTTACTACTGAACAGAAAATATTTGTGTCAGCTGCAATAAGTCGTGCATTTAGAGATCCTATAGTGGGTACTAGATTTGCTTCGTACATGAAGTAAATTTATCTTCGAGTCAAGTCCTTGTCACCTTTGTCAAATTTTTTGGAATTTAATCACCTCATCTTATAGTTTGTTGTTCAGGTAGTTTAAGTTGGATGACATAAAGATTATACTAAATTATTTAGAAGTTTTATCTACCTGAAAAAAGAAAAAATATTTTTACCTGCTTAATCAAAAGAAGACAAAGCGTTAGTTAACGTTTAGTAATCGAAATATATCAATATACTATATACCTGTTGCCCCAGGTATAAAACTATTAACTGGCGACAAAAAGGAAACTGATAGAAGTTGAAACACACTTTGTCAATTATATATGAACTTTGTTTCTTTTTATTGATAGTGCAGTTAATTAGATAGGAATTAATACACGTTTTTGACCTTACGTTTTGGTTTATTTTATTATTTAAATTTTCAGAGAATTAAACTGTAAAAGCAATAGTAATTTGTATTTTAATAATATGTAAACTTACCTAATGTTAACTGTTGGTTACCTTTAAACTAAAATACATTTAACTTTTTAATATCAAAAACACACTGGTATTTATTTTTACATTTTTTAGTTCGTTTTATTGGGTGTTTGAAGGGATACTAGTAAAGATACAGAAAGTTTCTGCAACATCTGCATTTTTATTGCCCGATTAAGTTTTACTCAGGTCATTTGTGTCCATCTTAAAATTCATGGTACAGTGTGTTGTTTTTTAATGTGGATCATTATTTCAATTGTTCTTATTTGCTTGTAATAATTTTCTGTGTCTAAAACTTCAACATTGTTACAGTCGATACTATGTAAATTATATATTGCATGTTTGGCTAGGACAATTTTGTTATAGTTATTAAGATGTCTAATACTGTATTCTGGTTTTGTATTCTGTATTTTAAATACTCTTTTGTTTTACCGACGTATGCTTGGTGACAAACTAAACAATTGCTCTTGTAACTAATGTTTGTTTGTTCGTCTTTAAGGACATCGAGTTTAAGTCTTGTATATAGGCGTTTGAAATTACTAGACGGCTTTTCAGCTACTTGGATATCATGTGGTTTTAGTACTTTTTTTTATGCCGTTAGTAATTTCTAGTATATAAAGCAAGGATACGTGTTTTTGGGATGACAACTACTTTTTATTGGGTCTATCACTACGTTTATATCGGTAGTTTCAAGCGCGCCTCAAGTCAAGCTCCTTCTACAAGTCACTTAAAAATAACGAATTGAACGGGCGAGATTATGGTTGTATTCTTTTGAGTAAATTATCACTGATCAAAGTGAAAAAAGTGAAACTGATAACTTCATGTTCTTTTGAATATGCATTTACTTGTCATTGGGTCGAAGTGATCATGATTACTTCCAGCGACAGAACTAAAAGTGATAATTACTCAAAAGAATATACCTTATATTTATATTTTGGGTCCATCACTACGTTTATATCGGTAGTTTCAAGCACGGTTCAAGTCAAGCTCCTTCTACAAGTCACTTAGAAATAACGAATTAAACTGGCGAAATTATATTTGAAGTAGGCTTGGATTTGGTATGTTAAGCTAGAAATGTTTTAGGGTTGGCTTGACCCAAGCGCGCTTCGAGTGTAAAATAAATAGCTCAAGGGCGCCTAAAATCAGTTATTTATTTCGGAATGACTATGCATCAAATGTGCGTTAGTATATTATTTCGAATTTTAAATACACCTACGACAAATACTAAATGCAGAATAAAACAATCCACCCCTCACAATAGAAACAAAGCGTTATTTTGAGGTTATGTACAGAAAAGGCACCTGTTTATAAATTTTTGCGAAAATTACTTGATCTTGACTTGAAGCCAAGGTTGTCATATTTATATCTTTGATATAAACGCCTAGATTTCAAATAAGATTTGAAGCGGCTTCGGTTTGAAGCTAGCTCGAAAAAAGACGATTTGAACGAAGTGTGTTTGTGGATGGGAAAACTTGTGAGTTCTATTACTTATGGCTGTGACCACACTCTTTTTGTACTTTTTAGGTGCTGCAAAATTGTATCTCCTTGAGTTTACAGGTTTTGTGTACCAGTTTGTTTCTATTTTACCATTTTGATCATAATAAAAGTAATGTCTAGAAAATTGATGGCTTTATTACTTTCTTTTTCCAATGTGAATTGCATTTTATTATGATGACTATTAAATTTATTGAGGGTGTATTTAATTTTGTCTTCAGGTATGCATAATATACAGTCATCAACGTATCTTTTAAAGAACAAAGATTTGTAATCTAGTTGTTTAATTATATATTTTCTTCTAGAAGTTCCATGACGTGGTATGCTATTGTTGCAAATATTGGTGAACTCATAGCATAGAAATGATCTACAATGTCAGGACGGACCCAAATGACCTGAATAATGTTTATAACAATTTAATAGGACAATAAAATTTCAGATGGTCCAGAAACTTTCTATCTCTTTCCTAGCATACTTTCAAACACTGAACAAAACTAATGCCAAAAAATACAAAGTAATACCATCGTGTTTTTTATATAAAAGTATGTTAAATGTAAAAAAGACTCAAATAGCAGCCTTTAAATCTACCTATATTTTTCAGGTCGTCTCCTAGTCACATAAATTGTATCTAAAATTAAATAAATAACGGGTGCCTATATCTGAGAAACCATCAATCTCAGAGCTTCCGGAAAAAATATTTTTAGTGAGCAATAACCGACCGTCGTAGGAACTTAAAAATAATTTCGAGCAATATAGCCGGCGTCCTCTTTTATTTGGCCACCCGATAAGTTATTAATAATTAATAAAGCTACAAAGGAACATTACGACAGATTTGTTCGTAATATTAAATTGTAAAAAAATAGTTTTAAAGGCCAAGAGCTCATTACGATTCAACTAGGCAGATTTCCACAGATTGCTGAAAACCCGTCGCAGCGGAATATAGCCGTCATGTCAAAAATGATTTTCATCGAATACGTTTTATCCCATAATGACAATTTCTTACCGATTTCATTAAACAATTTTTTATTTCTCCGAAAGGTTATTTATTATCTGATTCGTTACGTGCAAAGACAAAAGTAAGTACATAGACCGTGAATCCTACAGAAGTGCGTTAGCTCAAGCTTAGAAAGAAACAGAGCGAAATAAAACAGTACAACCTCTTTTTCAGTTAGGCGAGAGGGATGCCCAATGACTTTGGGTACCGTGCTTTGCTCTATAGGATGCCCAGCCTATATTCTTACTTTTACGTCTATGGCAACATGACTCAGGTTCTGACATTTTCAATATCTCCAACGAAGTTTCAATCGACGCTACTAAAAGCGTGGAATCCGCGAGTGCATGTGTTTGTTTCTATGAATTACAAATAAAGCGGATTTTTTTTCTGATTCAATATATAACTGACTCAGTGGCGTAAATAACGACTCAGCACACCTCGCTGTGGGGGGGGGGGGGGCGGTGGGTGTCAGCCAATCCAGGGGCGTCCGCAAGTCCTTTGATGAAAATGAATAAATACGAAGAATCAAGATGGATGCAAAATAGTAGGGCGCATTCGAAGATCTGCGGGGGTCGCCCATACTCTTACTTACGCCATTGAACTGTCTGTGCTATTTTCCGTAGCGGGATGAAAGTCGTCATATAGTTTCTTCTATGAAAAATAATGTTTTATATTTTTTTATGAAAATCTCGCAGAAGATCATAGTGTGTTCGTAGCCTTAAGTATTTTTTTAATTTTTAGGAGCTTGTGGATATCACAAAAATCCGTTGGAATTTAGGTTCGATAAAGAACAAGAAAAACGAATATTTCAAGTAATTGTAGACATTAATAATATAGTGAAAACTATAAGAAATAAGGCAACATTATGTAATCAATTACAAAAATTTAAAGTATACTATCAGAATCGAAAACTTGTATTTGTACAAATGCATGACCCCAGCGGCGATACATAAAGTCTTATATTTGTTGAAGAAAAATAAATTTACTTATTAGTCACATGGAATTTTTTATGATCTGATATTATAATATAAATAATTTTTAACATTATTTTATACCCACTAATGTCCTCTGTAAATACTTCCACAAAAGCTCAAACATTTTACTTTCAAGCAGGTTTTTTAGCACCAAATTTTCCTCTAAACTCCGTACATCTACATTAATAAATGTAATCTAAAATGATAATTTTATTTTATGTCCGCAAGGATAAAACGAAACCTAATGTAGTCGAAGGATACAACTGAAATCGTGCAAATAACTTGGAACTTAAATATATGGCTGTAATACCACCGGCCACAACATCGGCCCCAGCCCTAGCTGCTTTTGTTGCTAGCTAGGCAGAATACTGCTACCAGTCAGCAACCACCTAATATATGATGCAATTGAGACCACCCCGTGTTGCAGCGATCGGTCCATTACACTCTTATTTTGACCACTAAAGGACGGCGTTTCGTCCTAGCTAACGACGGTGGACTCATCAATGAGTTTGTCGCTGCCATCCCTTCGCCAGACACCTTTTTGACATACCGGCTTCTGCTTGTCGAGTTATAGGAGCTGTCATTCTGATCATTATCATATATTGAGTTTGTAAACAGTTCATCTGGATTTGGTGATAAACATGGTAGAAACAGAAGTTGCATTTTAACCTATTTCACAATATTGTTTCAGTTTATTCGATTTTTAGGTCTTAGCATTTATTTTTTTTTTGATTCATACCAATATCTTTATTCTAAAGGAAAAAGAAATTTCGCAGCCCGTAAGACACTTACAGCCGGATTCATTAAAAAGCCTTCAGAGTTAAACCCGATCTAGTTGCCATGAAATTTAAATCTTCCAGTCGGCCAGATTTGTTTTGCTTATGATATTCTCATCATTTATATTAGATATGTCAACAAATAAATGCTTATATATATAGAGATATTAAAGATAAAAACTTTGCGATAAAGCCTTGAAATATTTAAAGGAAATAGTTGTATACCGAAAATAAATAAAATTCTTCATATTTGCAGGTTCAGTAATAAAACAAAATGATTTTTTTGTTCTTGTACTTTTAGGGTTTCAAATTTGCTTGACTTATTGTTGCTCATGTCATTTTAAGCCCTCTGCGATCAATTTAGGATGGTTTTAAAATTAAACCATGTTAGTGAATCCAGCTGTTAGAGTACTAAAATTATCTTCTCGCTGTTTTGTTACTCGTGGTCTCTCTAATCCTGGATGTTGTGTGTACTCACCGGTCTGACGAAATCAATTGATCGCATCTTGTATTGTGTTTCTGGCTCTGCCTAAGACACTGGTAATGTAGCGTCTATCAAAACAATAGTCATTCAGTGCAAGAGTCTGCGCAACATCTTTTGACCGCTTATTGGAAAAACCTAAAATTACAGTACAGTGACGGTTCTGATAAGTAATACAAACAACATAAATACTAATCCTAACGTTGCTCAGCAGTAATATCAATGTTGTTCAAGTAAAATGTCATATTTTTAATTTTTGGTATCGTATATAAATTGCAGTTTTCATTAAAGAAAATCCCCATTCGTAAAGATATTAGTATGAATCAAAAAAGAAATATTACAATTTGAGACTTAAAAATCGTATAAACAGTATTCAGATATTCGTGAAAAAATGCAACTTTTGGTTCTACTTTGTATAAATCCATTAAAACTGTCTGGGTTCCCCTTTATCAATGGTTGTTTTTTGACGACTTATATGTGCGATCATACATTTTTCTCGAAGTCGAGGTTCGACTGCAGTCAAAGAAAATGGCGAATCCAAATATTAATTGATTTCACCACGAATATTTGGCGCGGATTTGAATCCAAAGGCTTTGCTAATGGCATAAATCTTGTCGAGTCGCCGAATTGTTTTTCCGCCAGTTTCTCGATTGCGCGCTTTTGCTTTTTGAACTGCATCCAAAGAAACCTTCAATATTTCAGCGATTTCTCGGTATGAATGACCTCGTTTTGGCAAAATAATGATTTGGGCTCATTTTTCTACGGCTAATTCCTTTCGTTTTGCCATTTTTCACTGTTCGGAGTTGATTGTTTATTAATACATCGACTGAAACACTTGCTGAATTGCCCAATATACCAACTACTCTCAAGTAACTAGATTTGAGGTTATGTTGTCTCAATCAACTGATAAGCGATTTTACAAAAAAGTGACATTTCTGAAGGGAGAATAGGTCTTTTTACTGAAGGAATATTAGGATATTTCCAATTATGTCGATTGTAGTTGTTGATGCCCACTATATTTGACATACCAAAAAGTCGTTGTGATTTTTTTTCCCAAATCACAGGTACTTTAAATCTCCAAGTTTCGTACACTTTTCTCCCACTGTCGCAGATTTTCAATGCACATTTTACTCACCCTTTATCTTAATCGTGAATTTCAATACTAAAAAAGTAAGCAAAATACAAACGGATCATAGTATTTAATATCATTTTCGCTGATCTTTTAAATTTAGCATTGTTTGTCAGGGTCGTTAATACAACGTCTCAACTTACTAAACACGCATAAACAATAACAATAATTTTGTCGGTGTTATTGTAAAACTTGATATTTCTCCACAAGACCGCTAAAAGTTAAAAATGAAACTAGGTAGTAAACTAGTGCTGACACGTTCGAATAATTATTACTGATTAATAATACATTACCACCTTATCATAGACACAAACAAAACTGCATCAAAACAAATTATTTTTTGCAGACTTGTGTAATGATCAAGATGAAAACGCCTGCAACTTGACAGTATTGAATTTGAATAAAATTTTGTTTGTCAGTTTTTTTTCCAGCGTTGTCCTTACAATGAAGGTAGATTTAATAGTTTTAAAATATTTTCATTTCGTATTCATTTTTATACATAAAAAAATCAGGAACTGGAAATCCAGAAATCTACCGTTAAAACGCCACGTATAAAGCTTGGATCAATAGAAACTCATATTTTTATAATGACTAACATTTTTTATTATACATATAAAATGTAACATATATATGCTTAAATAACTTTTACCTAAGCATTAATAACTAAAAAACAAAGACATAAATACACTGTTCAAGTTAGTAATTTATAAATAATCATTATTTCTTTTACAAAGTTGAAATATTTATTTATCACTTCAGAGAATAAATTTCTTGACCCTCGGTTTTGCTTTTTGATGTACCTGAAGAACATTACTAGGACCTGCTTCGTCATCTGAGTCAATGCCATTAACTTCAATTCCTATTACCTCTCCTGGTGCAATTTTGGTAAGCTGATTACGAGGAATAATGGTAACTTGAGGTTTAATAGGCTTTACCTAAAAACCATAGAGAATTAAAATATCTTTTAGATGTGGCGCTTCTAAAAAGTAGGGCTACCTGAAATTATTGGCAATATATTTTCACACCAATAAGGATGTTGACTATTTTTGGAAAGGCTTTTAAAACCATGCATAAGTACCTAATGTAGCCCAAAATATATATATTTTTTAATACAACTAATACGTTAAAAATAATGTTTTAAATTCCGTTTTAAATTTCGCTCCAAAAAATCAATACTTGTCACTTGACCGTTGTCACACGCCAAAGACTGGTAAACTGATATGGAAATATAAAGTTTTTTCGTAATTTTTGTAATAAAAATGAGTTTATTAAGTTTTATAAGGGTTGTGCCTCAGTGTACAAGTACTACCACTAAAAAACCTGAAAATTTATTTATTCACGTTCCACGTTCGGAAAATAATAGGATAATGAGGCTCAGCTAGCCGGCAGGGATCCGGCATTTGTGTCGACACAATCTAAACTCTATTTTTGTAAAAATCATTTTGATGTAAGTTTTGATAATATTTGTTTACTTTTCTTATATTAAAAGTTATTATTTTTCAAGTTTTCAAAGATGAAAACTGGAATTTTGAGGTTAGAAATATAATAATCAAAGTTGGGTAACAATGTTTTGCACTTGTTTTATTTTAGTTGCTGAATAATATGAAAAATTATACAGAATACTATCACGTATTCATTATCGGTTGCAGAAATGACAATTCTTGGTATGTTACTTACAGTACAGGCCAAAAGTTTGAATACACCTAAAGCACTTTTTTGAGTTTATTTATGTATTTCATGAAATTATCTTACTTTATTGGCATAATTTCATTGTGTTTAACATAGTTTAGACATTTTTTGATAACTATTAATATATTATATAGGAATCAAATTAATTTCGAACATCGAAGATATGCAAATGTTACTTTAAGCGATTTTCTTGAAAATGATCACTTTTTGCTTTAATGATAGGCTCATCTATAAACAACCCAAAGGACAAATTCGATCTGAAAATAAAAACGTAAGTAAGATTGCATGTGGCACCTGCAGTAAAACATACATAGGCCAGAGCATAAACTCAGCATAAGAAACAGACACCATCAGTCCTCTTCCGACATCAATAACTAGCAGCAAATCGCTAACATAGAACACTACAATGTAAGATTGATTCGATAGTCCATCGAAATTGAAACGAATGGAACTCTGAATAAGAGAGACGATGCATTCAATCTTTCTTTTGCCCGGAAAACTATCCTTAAACGAGATCATTGTGCTGGCACTGCGCCTTAACCTAAAGCACGAAACATACAAACATTTTCTCAGCTGATCTTCAACTAGTCAACTAATTATTGAACCACCAGGTATATTTCAATTTTTTCTTAATATGATGTATACCAGGTAAGATCTTTCAAATTACTATCCAAGAAAGTGTTGTGAATTATTCACAGCTGCAGGAACAGATGTGATACTCACGACCCCATTTTTTTACGTCCTGCATGATAAGAACTTTGGATAACGCTTTTTACATACCTTTAACTATCGACTAAAAATTAATTACTCTTCATTCATGACACTAATCCTAGCCATTTTCGAAAAAAAGTCACTTTATTTACATCATGTATTTGGCATATTTCGATAAAAGATACATCTCTGTTCCTATCAAATGTTCAACCTTATGATAAAATAAATTCGATCCAAAATTAGAGTTAACCTCTTTAGCTAAAAACGTCTAATTCTGTGAACTGCAGTTTGACCTAGGTTCGCAAAAAATGTGCATTTTATATTATCGGTACGAAAGAAATAAATATCCTGCATTTTAGAACTTGTTAACTTTCACATCGCTGAGACATTGATTCTTTACTTGGATATTAGTTTACTGATTTTTGGATTTCGTGGTGAAATTAATTGCGATATAATTCGAAATATGGAATACACGTTTATTGAGTATGCAGATATGCATCTGATGTATGGTCTTGCACCTTGCAATGCTTTGGAAGCCAGGAGGTTATATTACGACAGATATCCTAATCATACTCTTTCAGATCAGAAAACATTTCAACGAGTTGATCAACGTCTAAGGAAGAATGGTAGGCGATTTAATTTAATATTATTAGATTTCTTCATAATTTTAGGAAAAGAAGTACTGATGTTGGTCGGGGAAGAACAGTACGTACAATTAGAGGAAAATATTTTAAATGCTGTCGATGACACTCCTTCAACGAGCACTCGAAAATTTTCAGCGCAGTTTAATACGTCGAAAACAATGGTACATGAAGTTCTTCAAGAACAGCTGTTATGTCCATATCATTTGAAAAAAGTGCATAAACTGATTCTTGAAGATTTTTCCCGTAAAATGCAGTTTGCAAACTGGCTATTAGATCAGCAACGAAATAATGTAAACTTCATTAGCATTATTCTCTTCATGGATGAAGCAGGACTTACCAAAAATGGTATCATAAATTTACCCAACTCACATCTATGGGCTGATGAAAATCCTCGTGCAACTATTGTTTCGCATCATCAAGATCAGTTCCAATCAATTAATGTGGGCAGGAATCATTGGCAATTTTTTGATTGGACCATTCGTATTACCGGTACGACTGAATGGAAAACTTTATTTGGAGTTCCTCCAGAACGCTTTTCACGATTTAGTAGAGCACTTACCATTTGAAACCCGCTGAAACATGTACTACATGCACGATGGGAACCACCTCATGTCAGCGTTGCTGTGCGGGAGCACCAGAATAACGTCTATCCAAATCATTGGATAGGTAGAGGAGGACCTATTGCCTGGCCTTCTCCACCTCCAGACCTAAGGCTGTTGCATTTTAACCTGTGGGGACACCTCAAAACTTTGGTGTATTCCATTCCGATAGATAGTAGGGAGGAACTCCTACGGAGAATCACGTTTCATTGTGATCAAATGTGCCCGCGAGTGTATCAGACCTCACGGAGCCCATGTTGTTGAACCCTATTACGAAGTTTTTAACTAAGCAATTAGTTTAACTTTTTATTGGAATTATGGTGACGGGAAAAATCCTCTTTTTCATATTCAACCCGACAGAAGTTAGAGGACTAAGAGTGTAAATAAAATGTTTTTTCGAAAACCATTAGGATTAGCGACATGAATGAAGAGTACTTAATTTTTAGTCAATAGTTAAAGGTATGTAAAAAATGTTGTCCAAAGTTCTTAACATACAGGGGGTAAAAAAAAATATGGGATCATGAGTGTCACAGCTAGACCGTCTCTGCAGCTGTGAGTAATTCACAACACTTTCTTGGATAGTAATTTGAAGGATCTTACCTGGTATACATTATATTAAAAAAATTGACATATATCTGGTGGTTCAATAATTATGTGTAAAAAACATTATTCCATTGCAGCTCCTTGGGAGCCCATATCTTTGAAGATGAGGCCTATACGAAAAAAGTTTATACGAACTTGCAGTATTCCTTCCACGTGTTTTTTTCATATCCAGATTTCCCACATTTTTCTGGTCACCCCTCTATAATAGAGCAAAAAACAAACACGTATCGCTATCATTTTCTTATTTCACTACAAATAAATTGACTCACAAAAAATGTTCAATAATTTTGTCTATGAGTATAGTTTTTACCAACTATGATTTTAATAAACACAGTGTATCCATTGAATCACTAAACAACTTACCTTCTTAAACTTTTTAAAATTCTTTGTTCCATCCACACTGTCGAAAGAGGCGTTACTTGAAGCGTCCCTAGAATTTTCATTTCTATTATACAGTGGTAAAACTTGAACTTTAACACAGTCTTTAAATGCTTTTGCAATTTCCAAAAGTTCTTTGTCTTCCTCTTTTATTTCATTTTTAGCTGGCATCGTAGTATTCTTTGACATCCAAGAGGTGTTCAAAAAGCTTTTTCTGATTGAAGAAACAACAGATGTATTGCTTCTGGTAGGAATTAATTTAATTTCTTTCCGGAGCTCTCGTCTTGGTTCTTCTTTTACTTCTATGTTATGTGTATTCTTACTAAAAGTTGTTATACGACCAAATGGATTTTCATCATCTACAGGTGAACTTTTTGACGACTGTTTGCTTGATGGTCTAGTTATCTCAAAAGGATTTTCTTCTTCGTTGACTTTAGATCTTTTATTTGTAGATAATGAAAATGAACAAAATGGATTTAATTTTTTAGAAGATTTATGAACGTCTTCTTCGGCTTTCCTCTTTTGTGAAGGCTGTAGCTTATTCTAAGATTAAAAAAAAACAAATTTAGTAAAAATCTAAGATACGTCAAATGTATTATCTCGAATGCAGTGTTTTTAACTGTAGTTTATTTCACCAAAAATATTTATTTATTGACTATTTAACACTTAAAATTTTTCTACACTCTCGGAAGTTCTTCTACAGAAAAAACAAAGTGAAATAAGGAACAGTGACTTACAAAAACTGTTAACCGATAAAATGAAAGTATAAATATTTCTACATGTTTAATTTCATTATAACATTGAAATTTTAAATATATATTTTAATTAGATTATAGTTTCCTTACCTTAGCATAAGTATTCGCAGCATTTTCTGTATTGTTTTTTTGAGAGCCAGACGTTATATCTTCATTTATTACGGATTTCTCTTTTTCTCTAAAACGGAAATAATAATCAAAAATAAAGTTTTGGTATTTTGCAAATTCACGCAACAAAATCCCAAATGTTAGTCGAAAATAAATGGTCCTTGCAAAGATGGAGATAAATACAGAAATCAGTAATAAGTAGATCAGAGAGAATTTGTAAACTATCAACGTCAAAATAATACAATTCCGCCAAACATATAATATTGGTCGATAGTGAGATACTGGGTGTTACAACTAGATCTCGTCCCCCGACTTATATTTTCATATCTATAATCGCACCGCCTAATATATCTTCATAAAATGCTTTATACCGCATAGTTAAAACACAATAGAAGTAGCATAACCAACAGGTTCACTAGGTTTCGTACCATCTGAAATTGTCGATGACCTCTAAAAAACTTAACCCCGATTCTAGCTGGAAAATGGTTCAATGGTGTAGGGAAAACCGCGACAGTTTGAGCTTTATACAGTAATAACATTTTGGGTTTTATATTTTTGATCGCTTGTTTTCGTATATCCCATAAATCTTGTTGCCAATTTTTTTAAATTATACTACACGCCAAAATTTACCATTTTAAAAATTGTTGAGATTTCGAAAATAAAGACGAAATTTCGTGAAAATGGCTAATTTCTGAGATATTCCTTATTAAAATCTACCTATTTTAAAGGTTAGATTAGCAGTGGTTTATTACCATTTTCCTTTATGGGCTGTTATATGTACCCATTTTTTTGTACATAAAAATCGTGCTTTTTCTTTGGAAACATTAAAAATTTTAATGAGAAATGTTGATTATGTTGTAAAGTCCAAAGCAAGACATTCTAGATGTTAAATAACTGCCATCAGACAAAAACGTTGCCGTTTTTGTTATTTGTCAGCATGATTTTCTTAACGCCAGTCTATTTAAATTTAATTTCAATTATTTTTAAATTGCAACTCAAATTAGTGAAGTTTAGAAACAACAATTTTGCCAACTAACAAAAAACAAAATTTTTTTACAGCTAAAGGATAGGTGGATACAAATGTGAAAATAACACCTCATTATAATCCCATGCTTAAGTAAAAGGCAGCACACTTCATTTACTGCCTTTTATTAATTCTGATGCTGACAGATTTTTCGAGCCTAACAAAAAAAGCATGCCTATAGTGTAGTCAGTCAAAGAAAATCTAGTGACTTTATGAAAGATTTTTTTATGGAGATGGATTACCTATTATTTTGATAATACTCTGATTAAAGCTCAAATTTAAATTTACCGATGCTAATATAGGCGTTTTTGTAGATATTATTTTAATTATTGTAATTTCCGTCCAAAAAATCATTTATAAAAAAAATTGTAACTTCTGCAGTGATTATATCGTAAAAACAATAAATATTTACTTGACTCTAGGCTCCTTCTCCTCAATTTTTGGTTTTTTCCATACACTCCTGTTGTCTTGATCAGTATTAGATCTTTTTATTCCACTCGGCCCTGCCGTTATTTTTTTATCATTCTCCTTAGTATCTGGAACAGCCATTATGCAATCATCTTCAAGGCTTGAAGGAATTATCTTTTCTGTCTTTACGCCAGTACCGGTTGGTATCATACTTTCCGTTTGGGTGTCTGCTACTAATATACCCATAGTCAGCTGCTTTTGTGTACGCGATCCAAATACCTCATTTACTTTATTAAAGTTGGGGTTGCAATTGATTTCAGTTGAACAATGAACTATAGCTAATGCTATTTCGTTGAGAGGTATTGCCCTTTTCTGTTGTTTAGCCATTTCCTTTATAATAGCATTGAACGATAAATTTTCATCATCGTTGTCGGCTTTTACAATTAAATGTTCTTTAGGGCTAGTGCTGATTTCATAAAAGGTTTTCGACTCTTCTTCCCAAGCCATGCATTCTCCATCTAAAAATTAACTGGTTGGTTTTTGTAATATAAAACACTACGAAATCGAATTAGAAACGAAGACATCAGAATGTGCATAATGAATGACATAGTAAGATGGAAAAGACCAAAACGACAGTTGTGGAGGGATCATATATGAAGAATGAACCCCAACAGAATAGCATGTATTGCTTCAAAAGGAAAGGCAGCAGAACACCGCCTAGTGGGAAAACCACCGTAAAAGATAGAGAGAAAGTTGGCAGTCTATCTCTCAAGAGAACCAATAGGTACTAGAACATGAACAGACCAACAGGTCTAACTGAAGATTAACAAGAAGAGATTTTTGTAATGAAGAAAAAATGTATTTATTAATAGAAGTTTCTTAAAAAAATAAACAATTTATATTAACAAGCTCACTATTTCATATACAAAAAGTAAAAAACTTTTAGAGAAAATGATGCTCATAAAAAAAAATAAGGTTCACTAGAACATTGTAAAAAATGAGATGGTATACCTGCACAATTGATGGCATTGAAAAATATTTTTTGTAAACTTTATAAAGAAAAAGTGCATTGAGCTTAACAGTAATTATGTTGAAAAATAAAAATATTTTCAGGATTCACTTTTGTTTTTATAATAAGGCCACGATCTTTGTAACCGAAATTTTGCATTTTAATAAATAAAGCCCGTGTGGCGTTTGCTAGATCCTCCATCAGGCGCCTCCCCAGTTGGTGGATAGAAAAATGTTTCCCATATAAGGGTGGTACCAAGGAGATGATAGTCGGGTGATATTAATGAAAATTAAAACTTTCCACAGAACAGCTAACATAATACAACTGTACGTTCCTACAATAATTAAAGTAGAGGAAGTTGATAACAATGTAAAGTCACGAGCCTTACCAAAAAGAGAGAACTAACTATGGCTATAGGTGACTTTAATGCTAAGACTGGTACTGGTGCTGCTGGGAATGCGGTAGAAAAATATGGTGTAGGAGGAACTCCTGCAGCGACAGACTGGTTCAGTTCTATAATGAAAACAATCTATATATTAAAATACACCTTAGACGATTATATACTTGGAAAGCGATTCTAAAGTCCGAATAATAAGATCGACTTTATCCTAATAAAACTAGAATATAAAAAAATATGTAAAATCGGTAAAAACCTACCTCGGTGCAGTCATAAACAGTGACCACATCCCAGTAATCATGGATTTTAAATTAATGCGAAAGATCAAAAGGCAAAGAATAACGAAAAAGATAAATATCAAAAGACTAAACAATCCTGACATGCAAACCCAGATAAGCTCCACTAGTAGAATAGAAAATGATGAAAATTAAAGAGAATGAAGAAATAGAATCAACTTGAAATACAATAAAGAAAACAATAACAGACATTCAAGAACATAATATTAGTTTCCAGGAAAACAACAAGAAAAAATAATGGCTCACGCTAGAAATCTTAGAACTTATGGAAAAACAGAGAAAATGCAAAGCACACCTTTTGAAATACAAAGAATTAAACAAAATCATTAGAAAAAAATGTAGAGAAGCAGAAATAGAATTGTTTCAAGAAAAACATGATGCATTTAATGTACATAAAAAAGTAAAGGAAATTCCAAAAAGCACGAACAACAATTTTAAGAGGCAAAAACAATGAAATAATTAAAGGAACTGAAGTCAAACTTAAGAGATGGCGAAAGTAGATTGAAGAACTCTTCAATGGTAACAAACCACAGTTACTACCAGCAATAGATGATGAGATCAACCAAATAGGGCCATTAATCACTAAAAGTGAAGTTATCAAAACAAAATAGAAAAGCAACTGGGCTTTACAATATTCACGTGGAGTTTAATTAACTAATAGTGGATCAGGATGGTATAGGACTGAGCCTTCTCACATCTCTCTTTAATACAAACTACAGGAGTGGGAAAATTCCGCCCGACTAGTTAAGGTCGACGTTTACCCCTCTACTAAAAAAAAAACTAAGTCCAGTCATTGTGACGAATATCGTATGATCAGCCTCATGTACTATGTCCTAAAGATTTTCCTAAAAATAATCCATAATAAAATACACAAGAAATGTGACTATCAAGTAGACGCGACACAATTTGAATTCCGAAACGGAATTTTATGTACGTGTAGCAAAATTTGCGTATCTTCGCGTTACTCCAAATGAAAAGTGGGAATGTGATAAGTAAATGAAAGGAAGAATTGACCGTGCAAAAGCAACTTTCTTTAAACTTAAGAATTTCCTTCTTCACAGAAATATGGCACTAATACCCGAACACGTATAGTTCACCGATACGTATGGCTTATTGTACTGTATGGTGTTGAAACTTGGTTACTTAAAGCTAGGAATTGTAGATACTCGGTCGACTGCTAGGTATTCCACGGACTGCTCGCATAATAAATAATGAAGTTCTAAGAAGAGATGTAGAAAAACAACTAATGAACACTGTAAAACAATGAAAAGTATCATATCTAAGGCACTTACTGAGAGAACCTCGCTACTCCATACCAAAGCTTATACTGCAGGGAAAAATTGAAGGCATACAGAGGCCAGGTCGAAAACAACACTCTTGGCTCTGCAATATAAGAAACTGATAAGGTATATGAAACACAGCAATTAACTGAGCAGGAGACCCTAGTTATAGTCTATGGCACCCGAAGAAGACGAATAAATATAGCTTACTTTTCTATATTTAAGCAATTATTATTTTTAAATAAGTTTTCAAAAACATTTCTAGACCTGTGTTTACAGGAATTTTTTTTAATTTCCGAGTGATGTTAAATAATTACTTGAATAATAAGTACCAGAATAGAGTTTCGAGTCAAAAAAAAAATATCAGAAGTATCAAAACGGCACTGCATCCTCATTAACATGTGTATCAAGCGGGTAGGTCTACGGAAACCGCACTGATACAATTAACAGATCAGATTCAAGAAGCACTGAACAGGAAGGGTACAGTAATATGTGCCTTCCTTGATATAGAAGGAGCTTTTGACAACACTCCACATGAGGCAGTCAAAAGAGTACTCGATGACAGGGGAGTGGACGAAACGACATCCAAATGGATGGCACGACTTCTCTCCACTAGAATAGCAGACACTATCGCCCTCTGTACCACCAGAGGATACCCTCAGGGGCTAGTAGCCTCTACACTTATGTGGAGCTTAATTGTAGACCAACTCCTCTGTTATCTGACTGACCTCGGCATATCTTGTCAGAGCTATGCTGTAACATAGTTCAGAAAGGGCTAGAATACACTAAAGAATGGTGCCAGATAATAAGACTAAACCCCACCAAAACCACCCTAGTAGCCTTCACACAGAAAAGAAACCTCAATCTGAAAACCATCAAAATGGATGGGAATGTTATTGAGTGGCAGAGGTTAAATATTTGGGACTGGCCCTAGATAACAAACTCCTCCGGAATAAGCATGAAAAAGAAATAATCAACAAAGCTACAAAAACCTTGATGGTCTGTAGAAATTTTGTGGGAAAAAGATGAGGTACACACCCAAAAGTCCTGCAGTAGATCTACACTGCAATAATGAGACCAATCATATATGGGGCAGTGATCTGGAGCAAAAGAACCAGTCTGGCTAATACGAGAGCTAATCTCTCGAAAGTTCAAAGACTGGCCTGTTCATGTATAACCGGTGCAATGAAAACATGCCGAACGGCCGCCATGGAAGTAACCCTAAAACTCACACTTCTATGTATACTGCTAGAGAATATGGCGAAGAAGACGATTAATAGGATGATGAGAGATGAGGTCATAAAACAAAGGCCCAATCTCTTATCCAGAAATCAACAAATCTGGAACATGCCCCAAGATGAAATGAAAAAAAAAATTCAACTTTATGAAAAACTTCAGCACAAAGTTGAGCGGCAAGAGCGAATGGGACAGAAACACTATTGAAAAACTCAGCAAGAAATCCATTATATGGTATACAGATGGCTCCAAAACAATGGAGGGAATTGGAGTAGGAGTGTATGGACCCGGCACCAGACACTACGAAAGCTTGTATGTATATATGTATTCAATTTAACAAAGAGAAAAACTATCACGGCCAAGGGATTATCATCATGTGGGATAGTCAAGCACTGATGCGCTGAGCTCTCAAGTTATCAGTTCCAAGATGATCTGGGAATGCCTAGAGGAACTAAATGATTTGAATAAGAATAATAAAGTCACCTTCATGTGGGTACCAGGACATACTAGGATAGAGGGGAATGAAGTAGAAGACAGGCTCACGAGGAAAGGGACTGATACACCATTTCTGGAGCCAGAGCCTTTCTGTGGAATCAATAGTAGCGTAATGCTTGAAGAACTAAAGATAAAAGAAGAAAGAAGGAGATCCAATTATTGGACGGAGCTGCAAGGATTAAGACAAACCAAGCTATTTCTGGAGAACTTCAACCAGATTCAAAGAATACATAAGCTTAAGTAAAAACCAACTCAGAGTTCTAACAGGGGTCCTGAGGGGGCACTGCCACCTGAAGGAACACCTCAAGAAACTCGGACTGGTAGAAAAAGAAGAGTGCAGATTCTGTGAGGAGGACGAACCTCTATTTATATCCTTTTAGAGTGCAGCGCTCTAGAAAACCCCAGGATGCGATTCTTGGGAACACACCAAATTGAAGAATGGAGCTACCCACCTTGAAACCGTTCAACATCTTAAGGTTCCTATGGGAAATAGCACTGGAGAACCCGCTCTAGCCGATAAGGTAACTCTTACGACTGGGTAGCAGTAGGAAGACACAATAGATCTACCAGGTCGCAGTGTACAGACCCAAACTCTACGCACATACACATACATCAAAACGGCTTTTAGAAAGTTCAGCCAAGGTAGGCAATTACACAAATTATATTGATTGTTATCGGTTTTTGTAAAAAATACTATGATTTTTTAAATTAATTGATAACATGAATACACAATAAGTAATAACTTACCACAACTTTTAACGACATCTTCCATTTGTTTCTTTATACTACTTTTCAAAAATACAAACATTTTATTACTAAACAATGTTTTTCGCCTAGGATCCAACTTATACTGAAAATCAGATCTCAGCAATTGCTCAGCAACTGGTGGCTTGTTATACAGATTTATATCTGGCGGTGGTATTCCATTTTCAACGCTTTGGGCATATTTAAGCCAATATTCTGGTGTAACTATAGGTTTTTCATCAATAAGAGCTTGCAGAACCTTTATAGTGAGTGTTATTTTATCGACTGTTAAATGTGTACAGTTGCTAGACCATTTGTCAACGTATTTTCCATTGCATCTGGAAAGATTTTCTCTTAATGTAACTTTCTTATCAGCACTTAGCGCACTTGCTGCTGTCATAAATTTGTATGATTCAAAACTAAAATTTTTGACATTTTTAAATATTAAAAATTTATACTTGTATTTAAATATATTACAATATCAGAAGTAACAATATTAAGATAATATATCTAATATCTAACCTGTAAGTGTAAAGTCAAATGAAAAACTATAGATTTAGTTAAAATATAAATCTTGAAAATTCTAGCCTTACTCATTTAGGAAATATATACAGAAAAAATTAACACGTTGAATAAATGATAATACGCTTTATTTTAATACTATAAATTTTAGAATCCTCACATAAAATATATATATATATATATATATATATATATATATATATATATATATATATATATAAATAACAGAGATGACAGTCAGCGATTGTCTAATACTTGGAAGAACCTGGTTACGAAACATCAACCAATAGTAGGTAGTAAAGAAATGTATCATAACTCGGCAAGACGACCCCAAACACCGGCAACAGGGTCGATGACGCGCAGCAGAACTCGCAAACTGATTGGCCAGAACCATCCAGCCAATGAACTCTCCCACGTACACAAGGGACTGACAGCACCAGAGTCGCAAGCGTCAGTTCGCCAGCTTTGAAAATGATGAATAAGATTTTACCAAAACGTCAACTGCCCTATAGTCCTGAGAAGGGCTCAGCGGACACACTATATATATATATATATATATATATATATATATATATATATATATATATATATATATATATATATATATATATATATATATATATATATATATATATATCACAGAAAATGGAGTTATAGAAGTTGAAAGTTGGACAAGAAATACATTGTAAATTCTATAATTAGGTATTTAATGTATCGGAAGAGTTTGAATTGAATAAATAAATAAACAAATAAATAAATTTCTTTGTGTACTTCCCTGTTTTTGTATTCATTTATTTATTTATTAACGTTTCAACATTTACAAGTTTACAATATATGATTGTCTGCTTGACCAGTCTAGAACTTGCCTTGAGACACAGCAAAATCTATTTTTTTCTAATATTTATTAACACTGACAGAAATCCTGTTAACAGGACTATATAGAAAGCACCATAAATGAGTAGAGAATTTGTAGAATGGACTTATTATGTGTTAGGTGGTTTAGCACATGTAAGTTAAAAATGAAGACATTCTGGGCTTTTAATAAAACCATTTAAAATGTTAAAAGCGCAACAGGCGTAAAATTCCATCTACTGATAAGAGATTTTATAATTAAATATGACTTAGTCTGGTCAACATCAAGACAAAATGGGGATCAGACTATGTTAGAGAACTCCAATATCCGATGAATGAAAGTAGTATACAGTGTGTTTAAGGCAAAAACATTTTTAAAGTCTTGATGAACCCTAACATTATCTTTACTGTATCCTGTATCCCTTATGACAATTTTTTCCTGGAATATTAGATTTTTCAACTCTTTTCGAGACTCAAGACGGGAATTTTCAAGTCTTTAAGGAACAAACATATCAAAACATTGGAAAACTACATTATAAAAATAGGCCAATTATACAATAAAAAATAGTTTTTAATAAGGGTAAGATCTGCTGATTTAAAATTATAAGTGTTAGCATGTCTTAGGTATGGAGTTTTATGAAAACTGACTGATAGTTTTACTGCCCAGATAATATGAATTGCGATCCACCAAACCATCACACTTATCAATTAAATAAACAAATCTGATAGTTTTAACCTATATTTTAATACGATTTAAGAAAATATTACATTTTCAAAATTAGTAAACTTCATTATAGAAAGCAAACAGAAAAAATAATATCTGTTAAATTATTTTGTCTAGGCAGGAAGAGTGTCTGCTACAAAATTTTTATATGAATAAGCTTTCATTCTTTTGTGTATCTCTAGCTTTTTCATTTTCCTTATAAACTTTTCAAATAACTTAAGATACTCCATGTTTTAATGACTATACAACGAAAAACACCTAACAATCCTTAGACAGTATTATTAAATATCTATACACTAATAGTAATTATTTAAGATTGTTTTTAAAAATTAACCTTACCAAAATTTACTATTAAACACACCAAACTGTATTGAATCCATATGCTTTAATTTAATTTGTATTTCAGGATCTACTTCAACTTCATTAAGTAAAGTATGGTACTTTGATTTACAATCTTCAAGTGTTACATGATCATCCTAAAAACGAAAAATGTTAAAACATATAAGTCAAAACGTTTGTTTGCCATTTAGTAAGTGTAACTGTTTACATAATTGATACATAACATACATGACTTAATCCACACATCAAAAACGCAGGCAAGACAATGACGAATAGAATAGTTTGATATAAATTGGGTAATAAGGAGAATATCCTGCAATCAATGCTGCAATGGATCTTCTATAGGATTACAAGGACGAAAAAAATAGATCATGTGGAGATGACAACCTTACCCATCTTTTCCAAGCCTAATCACTCTGAAGATTCTTCACGATTTTCTTGCCCTAGGCAAAATGCTAATCATATATTTAAAGGTAACCTAAGAAGCTCATCAAAATTCAGCCTGAAATTTTTTTTACCTTTCAAAGTTTTAAAAAACCAAATCCAGATGAATCTATCTAATATGTTTTTTTTGAAAGAAGATAGTGCAAGCTGGTCCAATTACTAAATTATTAAAACTTCATATCCTTAGGTTCACAAAAAATAGATATAATATACTTGAACTTTTGCTTTAAATACTGCTATATTCTTCCCGATTGGAAAAGAGAAACTATAATAACAATTGCAAAACCAAATTTAGATCACTCAAAGACAGTTAATTACAGACCAATAACACTACTGCCTGTTTTAAGAAAATATCTTAATGCATAATAAAAGACAAATTAGAACTCCCAATGGGACATAAAATACCAGGATACCAGTTTGGTTTCAAAAATAAGAATTTCACCATCCATCCTCTCATTATTTTAGCAAGTAACATTGTAACAAGTAAGCTAAATAAACAAAAATTTTCTGCTCTATTAATGGATATTAACAACGCTTTTAACAACGTGTGGTACCAGGGTTTATTATACAACTATATGAAGCAGACTGCTCAAAACAATTAATTCATATTCTCTACAACCTACTAACTAATCCTCTCGGATCAGTAAAAATTAATGAAGATATTTCAAAAGAATTCATACTGGAACACGGTCTCCCACAAGGATCACCATTATCTCCATTCTTAAATGCTTCAATTTGCCGATAATACGGGCCTTGTATCACATGGTAAAACTCTCAAACAAACCACAAAACATCTTCAAAAACTTTGAGATAGAACCAGTCTATGGTTTAACAAATGGAGACCAAAACTGAATCCAACTAAGTCACAATATATTATATTTAATCACACATCAGGTCAAAACTCTCCATCACTCACTTTGTATGAACATCATCTTCAACCCATAAGTACAGCAAAATACCTAGGAATGTCAATAGACAATTGATGTTTTATGGTCTATGGTTTAACAAATGCAGACCAAAACCGAATCCAACTAAATCACATTATATTATATTTAATCACACACCAAGTCAAAACTTTCCATCACTCACTTTGTATGAACATCATCTTCAACCCATAACTACAGCAAAATACCTAGGAATATCAATAGACAATAAACATAATTTTAATAGTAACACTACTATAGTAAAGAAGATTATTATAAGTAGAGCAAAACATTTATCGAGGCTTACATATAAATCTCAGGGTATAAATATTTAAACAGCTACCAAAATATATAAATTAATATGCTACTCAATTATTGAATATGGTCATCCACTATATTTAAATTGTAAAGTGTCAGCAATAAGAAATTTAAAGATCGCCGAAACAACCGCATTAAGAAAAATCACGAAGATTCGTCACCCGAACAATCAGACCCACAAATCATCAAATTATTTACTACATAAGCTATGCAATATAGAACCAATTGATGAAAGACTCCATAAACTGTTATCCATCTTTGTTACTAAAGAATACAACAGAAACCTTCTGGCTCCATACTGTATATGCCAGGTGCTAGACATCAACAGACCACTTGGAAAAGGCTCAAAGTTTCTGATACTTGAAATTTGTACCAGTTTTACCTGTTGTTTAATATTCTATTTTTGACACTTTTTTGATCTTAAGCAAATTTCTTGAAATATTCAAATTATTAGAAATTCAATTCAAATTCAAACAGCTCCATTGTTCAAAGAACTACTTTCTCACTGACAAAGCTAAGAAAAAAACATTTAAAAATAAATCTTAACAAATAAAAAAATTAAACAGAAACAAAATTAAAAGCTATTGATTACATAACACATGTAAATAGAAAACAAATATATTACAAAACTTATCAAAATAAATAAGGAAAAAACCAAAATTAGAAAAATATTAACAGGCACATTCAGTAATCACACCCTATGTTTATTTTCAACTCAACTTTTTATCAAAAAATTCTTCCATAGTATACAACGGATACTCCAAAAGCAAAGACTTCCCCGCTTTTTTGAACAGGCGCCCTTTATGTATCTGCCTTATGCGCAACAGAAGGTGATTAAAGATTGCCCCATAATTGTAAATCACAGAGCTTCTCTGTGTGAAGCTAGTTTTTCAAACAGATGAGCAATGAATGGTAGCTTTAAATTTTTTATTCATTAAACATGCAGATTCCAGAATAAAAAGACATGACAGCGTGAAAATTCTATACCTCACAAACAAGATCCCGATATGAGTCACTAAGCTTTGCTCCAGACATATATCTCAGTGCTCTCTTAAGTAGTAAATGTGGTGTAGATAGACTCGACAATGAACAGTATTTGAGGTATGAGAGATCAAAATGAAAAAATATCTTCCTCTGGAGACCTTGGAATTGAGTAGAAAATGTGATATAGAATAAAAGTTTCCGTGAGGTCTATGCTAAGAAATGAACGTTTTTGAAAATGTATGGGTTTAATGTAGAAAAAAAGCCTATTTATTAAAAGTCCTCCTCGGGACATCTCAACCCATTAAATACCTATACCTCGCCATGGCCTGGCCATATTTTCCTCATATGATCCCTAATATCTCAAAAACTGTTCATTTTTGAGCTTCATGATCATGTAGACTTTCGATCCACATCACATTTACTACTTAATTTCAAAATTTGAGCCAATTTGAAAAAAAAAAGTTTGTGCAGGGTATTTGTAAGGACATTATTTAATCTTGTTGTTAATACATCTGCATGATGAAAATGAATTTTATTAAAATATCAAACAATTTATTTTTAAATTATTTATTAAAATTTTTTAAATTTTAATTGTACCCTTGTATACTAGCGAATCAGCCTATTATTATGATTTTTGGTGGACGGAGATAAGAATCACAATATGCTGGTAACATATCCTCAGTGAATGATGTTTATTTGACACCTCTTCTTGATACTCTGCTAATTATTTATTTTTTTTTTTTTTAAATAAGGACTTTTGCTGATAAATTAATAGAAAAAAGGACGTATACAGCTGATCTAGAATTACCGACTACTGATTGGTTCAACATTCGAAAAAATATTCCCACTAAGATTTCATTCAAATATGGTTGGAAGTAACTTATTATCTGGTAGGCAACATAAATTAACAACCAATAAATCAACTCTTATGGTACAAGAGCTCTTATTAGAAATATATTTTTATTAAGCTCAACTGATATATCAAATTATTATCTATCTTACTTTAACTCGGAGAATTGCATGTTTTCTGCTTATAGACTGATCATTTCCCAACAAAATATCACAATTTTTTCTTCCTACAATGTATTCCTTTTTCTTTGATAAATCAACTTTCTCTCCTTAAAAAAAATATATAATTAATAACATAAAATATTAAGAATTAATTCGAAACATACCCGTAATAGTATTTTTAAGTAGAAAAATCATTTTTGTATTGGTATTACCTTAAAACTATTAAAATTGAAAAAAAATAGCCATAAAAAAACATTAAAATCAAAACCCCAGACCAAGATGAAAACAATGTAAAAAGTAAGGTTAATTGAGTTCTTTTCTTCTTTCTTCTAATGTTTGGTCACATGTATTTGGATGGCTAGCCAGTCAATCTGAGTAGAAACTTTCGGATCTGGGTAGCTATTCTCGTTCTTGAGAGAACGATCACTTGATGGAAAGTGGGTGTGGTTCTCAAGAAAAAGTATGAAACCGTATTCTGGGTAGCTTTTCTTGTTCTCGAGAGAACGATCATCTTAATGGAAAGTGACCGTGGTTCTCGCGAAAAAGTAAGAAACCGTATTCTGAATACGTTTTCGTACTTTTTCGTGAGAACCACGCCCATTTTCCATCAAGATGATCGTTCTCTCAAGAACGAGAATAGGTACCCTGGATAGTTGAGTATTACTGCCCTCGATTCAAGAGTTTTAAGCTCAGATGCATCAAACCCTGAGTAGCTCCGAGAAAATCTGAATAAAGCGGTTAAAGTGTTAATTAAGAACAGTAAATAACCTCCAAATTATTTTTTTTTTGGAATTTGTGTTTTTAATACGTATAGCAAAACATATTGAAGACAAAAAGATTAAAAAATTATTTTATTACTTATTAGTTTTGACTTTTGTCTGTTCTCATGGCATTTTCGGCCATAAATATTTCACAATTCGTTAAAAAAACTATGAACGTAAGTCCGATATCTTGTGAAATAATTTTATTTTTGTGTCTCCATTTCATATATAAAATGTTTTTTACCCAAAAATAGCATCTAAAATTGATAACTGATAGTTGCTAGGGCTTTATACACCAAATATTTTTATTGGTGCTTGAGGAGTAAGGGGGAAGCAGTTCTGACAAGCTCCGAGGCATCATGCACTACTTGAAAAAAGCAAGCGCTTCTTGCACCTGTACAGCTCCGAGCTGTTCATGCCAATGAATCTAGGGCAGTATATGTGTCCCCGAAAATCTTTGACTAATATTACACTTTTTTCACTTATGTGACGATATCCCGTTAATTAGGGCCTTTCAATGCATACCCTGGAACAAAAAAGATTAGATGCATACTAAGGTTGTGAGACTTTCTTGGTCTAATCATAGACGTAAGAGAAATTAATATTCCTTAATATAGAATAGAAATAGATAAAGAGATAGAGCGAAGAGAGGTACTACTCTTTGAAAACGCTTTATCTCTTTTTAAGCGTGAACCAACTTTCTTCTCCATAGTCTATATTCTGTTACGTCTATAAGTCAGTTAGAGATTGTTGCGCATAATCTTTTTTGTTAACCATACTTCCGTGCCACGTCTCTTCTGCAACTAGCATGGCCGCCCATGCTTCCCCAACCCTAAAAAGATGCAAACAGGAATTGTAGAAATCATCGCTCACTCCTTTTAGACTTCGCGAAACTCCCCCCCCCCCCCCAACAGCACATATTCACCCCTACACGTATTTTCTCGGCCTTTACGAGATGCATACACTAACCTGAACTAACCTTTTTTGTTCCAGGATGCATACGGGCCACAATGTGAACAACATGAATATCGGAAACGAACTCCACTGGGTCTGAGACTAACCCATTTATCGACGAAACGTCGTAGACATGTCATATATTTGCTCAAACGAAGTTTTCAACTGGATTTATAAACTAAAATATAAAACAATCATGATTCGTTAGATACAAGTTACATTAAGCTTCCGGCAAAAAAAATTCTTTGAATTTTGTAACTTTTCACGATAAATTGACAATGAAACCAGAGTATAACCAGTCATTACAAAATATTAGAACCCTATTTTTTGATGTAGTAAAGTATTGGCAACATTGACTTGTTCTTTTTGTATTTTTATCTTTCATTGGCACGAACGTGACATATTCGTCTTCATTTGTAAGAAAAGGATAGGACATCAGTTTTGCCAATAAAAAATTAAAAAAAAAAGAAGAAAAGCGTCATACTCTAAAAGTGTTTTCTTTCCTGTATAGTTTCAATAAGTGTTTTTTTTATTTGAGGCTTTCTACAGATTGAATTTGTACACTTTTTTTAAATTGAAATAGTAAACTATAATTTGCCTCATTAGTAGATCATTAATAAAAGTATGTAGAACATTTTCTAATCTTGCATACTCGTAACTTGTTAGGAAACTCCGGAACACCTAACCTCTGTGATGGATCCATTTAAAAACATCTTGGACTATATTCGGACCTTCTTTAATACTTCTCTAGAAAAAACTCGTAAAAGGAGGTAAGGTTTAGATTTTTATCTACCTAATAATCGTCTTCAAATAGTCAATAAACACTTACTTTTTCCACAGGAATTAATTTCTGTTTTCTACTACTCTGCAGTAGCACTAACCAGCTTAATTTTTTCTGTATTACAATGCTTAAAATCCCCAAATAATCAACTGGAATACTATACTGGTAGCTTTTTTTTAGTGGACTTCATTGTAATCAAGAAAGTGCTTACTTAACTGATATAACAAAAAAAAAAAGATTTCTCTGCATATAACAGTTAGAACTCTTCCGTTGAGGGTCATACACATTGTATCATGAAATCATTTTATAGCAAAAAAATTAAAACTTGATTGATTTAAGATCTTGAAGTGTATTTGGACACAAAGCTAGTGTTTCAAGGGCACTTTGAAAGCATAATTGGTAGGGCAAGTAGAATGTTAGGCTTTGTCAGGATGAATACTAAAAGAGGACATTATAACGTCTATGTTGCTTTTAATATTTGTAAATAAATAAAATAAATGAAACTAGAGGTACTGAGAAGCTCGGTAGTAGGGATGGCAAGAAAATACTTAATTCATGATCTACAAAAAGGTGTCGTAGCCTGTAAGACTTACTTGAAATATTGCTCTACAATTTGCTGACTTGGAATGAAATTTCTCGTCTTAAACTACAGAATAGAGCAACAAAAATCACCTTTAAAAAATGGAGAGTTAAACATTTGTTTAGAAAGCTGCAGTGGTTACCAGTGAGAAAGCTTGTATAATTTAATACTATCGTGTTTAATCATAAAATGAAACAGGAAGAAGCCCTCAGTATCTTTTGGATAAAATTATTTACGCTTAATGCTTCTTAATACCTTTCATAAAATCTCTAGTTCGTACCGGCATGAGTAATTATATTAATTTGTCAGAGGGTTTGAAGACATTAATTTCAGCCCTTTGCATCTTATAAAAAGTCAATTAAAAAAATACTTACTGACTACACTTAATTTAGTAAGCTGAAATTTCTTGCTTTTGCTTGCAGTGACTAACTTTTAGTAAGTTTATCTTCCTCCCAATCCTCTGTGCTGGCTAAAAGTATCACAAGAGAGTGGTTTGGTTTCAAAACCGGCACCATATAGTCTGTTTACATTAGGAGTGATGTGCATCTTTCCTTGATGCTCCCCCAGCTACTGCATGTAGTCGCCACTTCCTGCTCCTGACAACTAAGGTAGTATACTGCCTTCAAGGCCTCATTCTCTATGAGTAAGTGGAGAGGAGAGTGAGGTAATTCTCATTGCACTCATCATTCCTACACAAGCTATTCTTTGAACTTCGTCAAGTTAAAGTGCTTGGCGGTACTAGGTCACTATACAATAGCAGCATACATCATCATAGGATGGATCATCAAAGGATGGATCATCAAATCACTCTTAGATATCAGTCCCATTGTGCACCCAAAGGTTTACAAGCATTGAAAGCTATATGGCCTTCTTGGCTCGAGCCTGAATGTGATCATTTCAGCTCAGTTGTGAGTCCAGAACTACTTCCAGGTATTTAAGACAAAAACAGACTGTATGACATACAGGCTAGCAAAACCCCAAAACTGAATATCTCAAATGAGACCCCATTAAGACAAAGTATACACTTCTTGCCATTTTTGTTATAAATTCATTGTGGACCAACCTCATGGCATAGCAAGCATAAGCTAATTTTTTTCTCACAATAATATGTGTCAAATTTTAACTTATAGTTAAAAAAAATTCCAAAAATTTAGGGCAGTCCCTATTTTCTATAGTTTCTCCATTTAGTGGGAGATTTTGAGCAACCCCCTCATGTTAAGGGGAGAAACTCTGGCAGTTATAGATGATTTAGTCTCTGTGCCTTTGGCCCCTCTTGACTCACGCTGCGCTCGCCGTGACAACTCGTCTGTAGCAGCTGCTCTTCTCTGTTTCTTTTTCTAATTCCTATAGCCATGCTTATGTATATAGTAGACACCTTCGTTATTGATGTTTTTTTCTTGAAACTTTATTTTTTTAGTCGGTAGTTCAAATTTTTCAAAAACTATTAAACTGATTTTGCCCAAATTTTGCACACTTTTTTTATATGCTAAATACTTGTTTTTGATGAAGGATTTTTTTTCTTCAATTACAATTCATTTTACAATTAAAGAAATTGACAAATTTTAGGCAAACAGTTTTTTGAGTGCACTTTTGCAAAAAAATTAATATTTTTTCAAATCCTTCGTTCAAAACCAAGAAGAACTTAGGTACTAAAAAAATCTTTTTGGTTTTTTAATTTCAGCCATGAGTTATCCGTACTACCTCATGGAAACTATCTTTTGAAGCGCCTCGGTTTTCACGCTACCAAGGACTGATTTTTTAATGAAACTTTCACAAAATATTCTTTAATTATTACTAAATAATATACAAAAGTTGCAAACAAATTAACAAAAGCATGTTTACTTCACACTATTCCCTTATAACCTTAACACCATTACTTATTGCTTCTTCCAAAGTAGACTCACTTGTTCCTAACCACAGTATTGTAGTATCATTGGCAAATAATGTAAAGGATCCATTAATGCTGATGGACATCTGTTAACTAGATAAAACTCGAGCCAAGTCAAAGCACAGCCCCTAAATCCATAACAAGATAGCTTTTGTAGCAGTATTTCGCGATCAACGTAATCAAATGCCTTGGAAAAGTCGCATGACACTGCCGCGTCCATCTCTCCCTCATTCATACCCAGATATGATCTCTCAAGAAAATTAAAAACCGCATCAGCAGTGCCCCTCCCGCTCTGAAAACCAAATTGGTTCTTATTTAACAGTTATATCTTTCCAGAAAAGTAGACATTTTGACTTTAACATATTTTGATAGTGTTGGAAGCCTGGGATGGGTTGAAAACAAGAGAACCCACTAGAGTTTCCGCCCTTAAAAAGATGTCTTACCGGAGCTATGCATAAACTATCAGGGAAAATTCCCATATCAAAGAAAATATTTATAAATCCAGCAAGTACAGATTTAGGAAGGTTAATAAATATTTTTAGTGAAATACCACCAATAACTGCCGAGTTTTTATTTTTTGTTGATCTAATTATAGTTTTTATTTCATTTACGTTAGTATGATACAGACAAAAAGAATCAAGTAGAGATCACAAATGATAAAGTGGCAGGCTTATATTTTGATTTATCCAAGGCCTTCGACACTGTGGATCATAACTTGCTTTTGACAAAACTTTGTGTATATGGAATCAGGGGGGTTGCTGCCAGTTTGTTCCAATCCTACTTATCAGATAGGCAGCAAACAGTCTGCTTTACTAAAAACAATCATCATTACTTTTCAAATAGAACTAAATTGTTGCAGGGGGTACCTCAGGGCTCCATTCTAGGATCCATATTATTCTTAATATATGTAAACAATCTGGGAGATGGATTGGCCGCGGATAGCGTTTGCCAGTTCGCTGATGACACATCAGTGATTCTGGCGGACACGTCTATGGCGGGACTGTCTGAAAATGGCTGGTCCGTGAATAAACATTTATATATTTATTTATTTAAAACTGCACAAACTCTGCGTTGAAAACGCAGCAGTGGTGTTCTGATAACTGAATGTAAATAAAAGTGCCCTCATTTTTACTTTGGAACACGTTAAGTTCTTGGGTGTCCATTTGGACCCCTCTTTAAGCTGGAAACATCTTTTCTCAGCTCTTGGGAATAGACTTAGCATTTTGTGTGGTGTAGACCGAAGGCTTCGTGACGTCATCACTACAGAACTTGTTAGGTTTTTCTACCTTGGGAAATTACAATCTCTTATGGTATTTCCTTTTGGGGATCATCAAGAAAGGCTATTAATATATTTAAAATTCAAAAACGCATAACAAGATGCATCCTCCACCTACATCTGAAAGCTTCATGTCGATCATTTTTTATTGTTTAAGTTGCTTACTGTTCCCTCATTATACTTTAGTCATGCTTGTTAGAAGGAATACGGAATTGCTTCCGCTAAATAGACAACTTTATGGGGAAAACATGGTTATGACTACCAAAAGAGTGGATGACGTAAGAGTACCTTTACATAACTCCACTTTCTACGAGAGAGGACCATACTATATGGCGATTAAAGCCGTAAGAATATTACCAAGAGAAATATGGCTTATCGAGTCGATTAACTGCTTTAAGAGATGTGTAAATGAATGACTGTCTGATAGGTGCTTTTACTTGTTCAATATTAAAGACTAATCTTTATAATATCAATATTTTTAACCTAATATTTTTTGTCATGCTTTTGTTTTTTGTGTAAAAATTTTATTCCTTTTTAAATTGTAAAATCTTATTTTACAAACTGTAAAAGTTTGTTCAGTTTAAACCGACCCTTTTATTACAACTAATGATCTTTTTTAAATCATTTTGAATCTTTTTTTTTTTTTCTCCTTTTGATTTCCTCTGTGTAAAGTTCCTATCGAAATGTCGATTAGTTTTATCTTAATTGTAGTTAGAACAATATGTTATAATTCTTAATGTTAAGCATTTCTTTATCAGACGTTGCATTGCTATGTTATCGTAATTTTATTGGCAAATGAAGGATAACAGGCACGAACAAGTATAGTATTCAAATACGCAACAATACGTTTTTATGGAACTAATTGTATATTCTTATAATTAATTGATGGTTTACATACAAGGAAATTTATCCAAGTTGCACCGAGGTCATTGTAATAATAAAAATTATGTATACCAAAACATATTTACTTGCACCATTATTATAAAGGAGTAAAAGGAATATAAAAGCATTTAGAAAAACACCAGCGCATATCTTGAAAAATAAATGAATTGGTTTTTAAATGTACAGCCAAAATTATAATCATGTGCCAAATATTTAGTAAAATGACTCACAATCCAGTTTGTTCATTCTTGCCGTATAATTTTATTTGACTAAAGGTTTTTATTAACGGTAAATAGATTTTAGATGAAAATTCAGGATACTTTGAAACAGAAAATTTTGACATATTGTCTTTTCATTTTAGGGTAGCCCCAAAGAGTAGTTGCTTTTTAATATTCTTCTTCTTGTCTTGCTATATGGCTTTGTCTTTTTAAAATAATAAATTTTAAATATTTTTTGTCTTGTGTCATGGACACTTCATTTTTGACATTGATTTGTGATTTTTTATTACCTTTTGTGACAGTTAAAATATATTGTTATTTTATTAAGCACATTACAAAAACAATATTTGTATTGGATAAAAGGCCTGCGTTAATTCTATACATACTCTTGCGGCTTGCGCAAACATGGTGTGCTTATCAGAGTAAAAGTCGCCTGAATGTCTTCCAATCTCTACAAACCAGGTTTAGACGGGGCGCCTGAGTAAACGGGAAACGGCATATACTCTTCTAGATACCTTGTTACTTCCATTTTTGATACTATACTTTTATCTTTTTTTTTCAGAGGCTCATTTATTGATACTGTTAATCCTAAAGTTGGCAGATTTTCACCCTACAATACGAAAACTAGAATAATTCCTATACAAAGAGAGTCGGAAGGTAAGTTCCAGAAAATATTGTAGGAAAGGGTTACAAAAGACCCCGTTCGAATCTTATGAAAATCGATTCCAGGTAAATTTCTCTATAACTGGGATATGTTATACTTCTTGAAGTCCAGATGAAAAGTTATCATGGTCACAACCGTCAAAAATCAAAACCTTCCAAGGTATTGGGGGTTAACTTATCACGAGAATCAACCGCTACCTTCATCAATACCAGTAGATTTAAACAGCAATAAATTTATTTGAAGTCTGTTTATGGTCGGTGGGGAAGGGCTTTTTGATATTTTAGTGTTTTTAAGTGTTAGAAATTGCTGGAGTGTGCTAAGTTCACAATTAATACCAACAAAAAGATGATTTAAAAACTTATTTTTATCCATAAATATTGTTAGATATTATTTACATATTGAAAATAATAAAAATGTAGGCAACCACAAATTCATAAGGAATTCACGTATCGGGTATTGTCCTGTGTGCGTGGATTTTCTGTAAACCAAAGTTTGAATTTGTCTGCCGTTTCTTCCAACCAAGTAATTATATATCTAATCACTCCAACACCAAACAAGGAATTATAAGAAATCTCATAGATAGAGCCTTAACTCTCTGCAACTCCAACAAGAACTTGATGGAAGAGATAGATTACATTAAAAATGATCTGACAGCCAATGGATACCCAGTATATCTAGTGGATAAATTTCTTGAACAACGTAGAAATAGGACAATATCGACAACGAATGAAGAATGAAAACCAGTATTGAACATCCCCTATGTTAAAGGCATTTCAGAAAAAGTTAGAAGGATAGGAAAACAATATAAAATCAACGTCGTTTTTAATTCAAATAACTCTCTGAGAAGTCGTCTCACTAGGGTCAAACCAACAACTCAAAGAGACATGAAGAACTGTGTATATTAGATACCATGTGAATGTGGCAATTCCTACAATGGCGAAACAAAGAGACCTCTTGACGTAAGGATCAAAGAACACCAAAAATGCACATCTCGAGGAGAAACAGAAAAATCTGGTGCCGCCAACCATGCCTGGACTCATGGACACCACATAAAAAATGGTCTGAAGCTAAAATACTACACCGAGAACAACATTGGAGAAAACGGAAATTCAAAGAAGCCGCGGTCATACATCAGAACCCGAGTTGTTTTAGTAAACCATCTTTAGATATAAGAGAAGTGTGGAAACCACTTCTTAGTCATTGTAAACTAAAACTAAATGCAGCATAAAAAAAAAAAGATTTTGCCATAGCAGGCATGACTGCACCCATCTCAGTCACGCTCTACTGCATTTACTTCTAGTATAAATAGTCATTTAGCTAAGGGATTTATTTAGTTTCACTTGAGAACGGCTAGAGATAACTACTAGCCGAAACGTCGTGATATTCAACAAAAATAAAAACAATGGAAGTCCAACAGATATTTACTACTTCGCAAGAAACATCATTGTCTATGACCTTTAAACAAACAATAGAACCCGTGTGTTTACCAGTAAATAAAAGATCTATTGTTTATCAACACTTTTCCAAATATAAATAAAAATATTATTACACTAATCAGCATTTAAACAACCAGACCCTTGTTCTGATGATATGCTAAATCGATTGACTCCTTATAATATCGGACTGGAATTAGAATCTCTACACAAAACATAACAGTTATCATAAAAGAATGTTTTGGGCTTACATGGACTAATTCTGGGCAAAGTAGAAGATCAAGTTCAGTTTAAACTGAAAAGTCGTAACTAATAGCACAATGGTAAGAACTCTCTAATTGTGACAACTGTCTAAAATTATATCATTCTTTAGGCATAAATCACAAAGTATCAGACTTGAAGTAATCTTCAAAATGCAAGAAAAATACCAGTGTAACTTCAAGAACAATAACAATACTCACCAATCGGATTCATGAATATTGTTCATGTATTCATGTATATGTCGCACATAGATCATAAATGAAGGCTATATTTTAACACTAGAGTTGGGCTAACTTAAGCAGTCTGTATGCAACGTTAAATTTATTGGCCATGGATAACTTTTGTCGAAAAAGCCCTTGACTATTTCTTTGGCCATTCTATGTGATATCCTTTCAAATCTTTCAAGAATGCTATGCAATATTACTATGAGTCTCCATAGTAATTTTGCATTGTAACTTCAGTCGGATATTACAAGGAGTTACACTCTCAAATCGTTATAAGGTAGGGGTTGATTCTTGATGGGTTAAGCCACTGATACTTCTGAAGCTATTGATTTTTGGGGGTTGCGGCCATAGCATATATATATATATTGAAAATTGCCCAAGTCATTCCCATCTTCAAGAAGGGAGACCCTGACTCACCGGGCAACTACAGACCGATTTCTTTGTTACCCATCATCTCAAAGATATTTGAAAAATGTATATCCAATAAAATAATAGATAAATTTTGAAGGAAACAACCTCTTTACTCCCTGTCAGTTTGGTTTCAGGAGTTACAGTAATACCACAATGGCGATTCTGGACCTTGTTTCCTACATCTCAGATTCCTTTAACAAAATGGAGTATACAGGTGCCTTATTTTGTGATTTAAGTAGGGCATTTGACTGTGTTACGCATCGAATACTTCTTCAAAAAATACAATTTTTCTAATGCAAGTGTTTCTTTCTTGGAATCATATCTGAAGAATAGGATGCAGATTGTTAGGGTTGCCGGAGTGTCGTCTGGACAGGGTGAGCTTAACGTAGGTGTTTCCCAGGGCTCTGTCTTGGGACCCATCCTGTTTTTAATCTATATCAATGACTTACCTCTTGTTGAACCAACAGCAAAGTTCACCTTGTTTGCGGACGACACCACGGTTGCTGTGTCGACAAATTTGCTAAAAAATACTTTGTCAGAGGTCGACAGGGTGCAGAGAAATATTGAGGAGTGGTTTTGTTCAAACAGACTACTTCTCAATAAAAGCAAAACCAATAAAATGGTATTCTCACTCAGAAATACAGAGGAGGTAAATGAAAAACCAAATGTCAAGTTTTTGGGGATGCAGATGGATGAGGGGCTTCGTTGGCACAGCCATATCCAGGAAGTAACTAAAAAGCTTAATATTGCTTTATATGCTCTTCGTTCTTTAGCAGAAAGTGCCTCAAGGTCTGTATTAAGAACAGCATACTTTGGACTTTTTCATCCAGTCTATAGGGATTGCTGTAGGGAGGCCTTCGGGGCTCTTGGTATACTAACCATCCCTTCTTTGTATACACTTGAGAATCTGCTCTATATTCATAAGAATAGGCATATTTATGGAACTCATGCAGAGGTGCATGACTATAACACTAGATTTAAGGATAGATTAGTGCCTATGTACCAACGTGTGGAGAGGTGTCGGAGTGGCCCGGGATATTGGGGTATCAAACTTTTTAATAAAATTCCCCTAGAATTATAAGATCTACCCTATTTAAATTTTAAATATAAAATAAAACAAATTCTTGTCCAAAATGCCTTTTATTCCACTGAGGAATTTATAAATTATAACTTTTAAATAATATGTTAATTAATGTTGTGTTGTTTCTGTTCTTTTCATTTAAATGTTTATATTGTTTAAGCAAGCATATCAGTTGCTACTTTGTTGTGGTAACCTATATGTTTCTTGTATTTTTAATTTTTATACACACACTAGTTTTATTAGTACTTAAGCTATTTGATTGTATACTATTTTTATTGATTGACTTGTGTAAGTACCTTTTGTGCATTGACATCTAATTTGGAAGCCGAGAAATATAACATCCCAGTTATACAGAAATTTACCAAGAACCAATTTCCATAAGGTTCAAGCAGGGTCCTTTATTAACAAACAAGTAATCAAGTAAAATTTTATTTTTTTCTCTCATTTAAATATCAAATATATATATATATATATATATATATATATATATATATATATATATATATATATATATATATAAATACAATCAATGAAAGATATTTTAGATTCGTCAGTCTGGCGTCCCCGTAAATCGGAATCGTACAAAAAATCGCCTTTACAAAAATCACACAGGACTCCCATGAAACCACTCTGGGTCGAAGATACAGTCGTTCTTGATGATGACGACGATGTTGTTGAAATAAAAAAGCCAAGTTTTAAACTGGAGGGTAGAGGAAAACTTAAAGGTTTTACATCAACACCAACTGATGTTCGTACTTACTTAAACGAATCTGGATGTGAAAATAATGATGATATTATATTGGTTAAAGCTTCAAAGTCTCCTAAAGAAAAACAGGAAGAAGCCAAATTAGCTGGATATAATTATATTAAGCCAAAATCAAGCCCGGGAGAGAAACCTCTGTTTAGCATAGGTAAATTATATCTCTATAAGTACAGGATACTTTCAGTTTATCAAATTTTGAAATGGTAGTAGTAAAAAAAGATTCAAACATTTATGGGTAAGAGGTAACCAACTATTGGTGATTGTAAGGGGGTTTATATAAGGCTAGCCATGATAGTTGATTATAGATGATAATGTTCAATAATTAACTACAAGCATTTGAAAAGGTGAAAATACGCTTTTTAAACTTAAGGGAATAAAATCAACGAAAAAATTATTTTTGCAATAACTTACATAAACAAAAAAACGCAAATTTTACCGGTTTTTGTTTTGTTTTTTCAGAAACTAATTAACAAAATGAATCGCTTCATAGCTCAAGTTGTAGACTTTCTTACTACCTACAACTTACTACTTGAGCTTCTAAAATTAAAAAAAAAAACTGCCTTTTGACATTTTCAAACGCTTGTAGTTAGTTATTGAACATTACCAACCGTCGTCAAATGTCATCTAGTCATTCATTTTTCCTCATTGTGACTTTCAATAGTTGGTTACCTCTTAACCAAAAATGTCTGAAATACATTGGGTCTATATATTTGTACCGATTGTACTAAAATAGGATACATTGAAATTTTTGAACATACAACTGGATTATAAACTGAGATCCAACATTATTTTAAAAAGTATTACTAAGAACTTAATGGTGATATTTCCTCCCTGCATATATTCTAGGAAAGGCAGTATCTTGGGACATTCCCCATACCTAATATTTTGCTCCATGTTATTCTTTTTTCTAGACTTTTTTTACAATTTTTATCTAGGCTTAATATTTTTAAATTTTTATAGACTTTCTAATTGATATATCTTATATACATTATAATAAAAATCTTATGAACTTTTAGGTGTAGGTAATCTTCAAAATGGCACCAAACAAAAAGATAGAGGCAAACAGAATTATATAAGATCACCTTCAAATACCCCACGATGGCACGGTAGCTTAGACTATTCTTTCAGATTGGATGACAAACTGCAATATAAAAAACTATTAGAACAAGCCACCAATATGTCTTCACCAAATTCGTCAATATCTCAAACACCATTTGGAAAAATTTTTAATTCCTACAATAACTTAAACTCTCGAGGTAAGGAGACAAAATCACCCAATCCTGATAAGTCTCAAGACAAACCTAGCGTTAAAGAAACAATTTTAAAAATTATCGAATCTGAACCAGTAGTCGTCAGGGATTCGGATTCAGAAGACAGTGTTGTCCTTGTTAATCCGCCATCTCCTAAACCTGATATTAAAGTGGAGCCTGTAAATAGTTTTAAGAAAATTGTGGATACTTCGAAAGTTTCCAAAAAGGATTGGCTAGAAGAAATGTAAGTTACTTAGGAAATAAACTATTTAAGTAAATTTAATTATTAGTAACCAGTAATAGATTATCATACACAATTGAGACAAAAATTGTAAAGATAATTTTAAGAATAGCTTTTAAACATAAAGAAATGCTTCCCATAACACATCTTCAAGGGTCCCTCTAAGCACTTGGGAAACGAGAAAAAAACGGTTTTTATGATTGTGCGGAAGCCTTTAATTCAATAAATCAAATAGCTTTAAAAGATGGAAAATTTCGGAAAATAAGTTTTTGGGACTTTTTCTTTTTATTTTGAGGTTTAACATTTTTAAAATTGATTTTTAGTAATGTCCTGTATTATACTAAAATTGATACCTTCTTGAATATTCTAATTAAAAACAAGTATTTTTTTTAATCGTGTCAAAAGAGTTAGAGCACCAATTTCAAATGTCACTGACGTAAAAAAGCTTCAAAATTCGTAATAATCAGAAATAATCGTACAAAAGAAAAAATATTACAATGGGCAATATGATTATTCATTTTACCAATGCATTTCTTAGTTTTTTCACCAGGTTTGTAAAATTTGAATAAATATGTTGGCATGAGTCGACGAGAAATGTTGTAAAATATAGGGAAAAATTTTATAGTTTTAATAACATTTTTAATGCTGTTCGTTTTTTAAATTGAAAACCGAGATTCTCTCATTACCTTTCTAGAGCTAAATTAATAATTAAATTTCAAAAATTTATTTTACATACTGGTGGTTTAAACCATAAAAAGTATTGAGCATTGGGGGATGACGATTCTGGGATGGATTGTGTATTATTAGAAAAGAAATTTACACTTTTTGGATTTAATTTGTAATCTGTAGTTTAAATATATTGTGTACATTATATTCAAAATTATATTTACAGCATCGAAAGACACAAACAAAGCGTAAAAGAACGTCAACGGGAAATAAATGATTTGAGACTATGTTCCCAAAAATCGGAAGAAATCAATAAAGATATAAATATAGAACTTTTACGACGAAAAGTACACGACTGCTTACAACTTAAAGAGGTAATTCTACCTGAAATTGTATTAGAACCAGAAACGGAATTGCCAGAACTCACCGAAGAATATCATCGGATGGTACAAAGGGCATTCAAAGGAAACCCTAACGAAATTTTATCAAGGAAGTTCAATCTGAATATAACCAGAAGAGATCTTATGACTCTCGCTGGTCTTAATTGGTTGAATGATGAAGTTATTAATTTCTACATGAACATGATCATTGAGAGGGGAAACGACTCAAAATGGCCAAAATCCTATGCTTTTAACACCTTTTTCTATATGAAATTGTTGAAAGATGGTCCTCAATCTTTGAAGAGGTGGACAAAAAGAATTGACATCTTTGCACATGATCTGATTTGTGTACCTATTCATCTTGGTATGCATTGGTGCATGGCTATAATCGATTTTAGGAATAAATCAATTAGGTAAGTATTTGAACAGAACTCATTGTAGCTATGCTTATTAACTAGAGTTGGTAAATTTTGAAAAAGATTATTAAATGGCTTAAACTTTAGATTAAAACTGTTTATTACTAGGTAAGACCCTTCAAATTACTATTCAAGAAGATATTGAAAATTACTCAGCTGCAAGGACGGACTAGCTGTGACACTCATGACCCCATTTTTTTTACGCCATGTATGATAAGAACTTTGGACAACGTTTTTTACATACCTTTAACTATTAACTAAAAATTAAGTACTCTTCATTCGTGCCGCTAATCCTATCCGTTTTCGAAAAAACGTAATTTTATTTACACTGTTAGTTCCCTAACTTCTGTCGGATTGAATATGAAAAAGAGGAATTTTCTCCTGTGAGCATAGTTTCAATAAAAAGTTAAACTACTACTTAGTTAATAACTTCGTAAGAGAGTTCAACATGGGCTCCGTGAAGTCTGATACACTAGGGGGCACGACGAATTGAGGACTGCTGTATTCCCCACATTAACTCGGCATTGTGCCTTATTTGAACATAATAATATACGCCGATGATCTGAAATTTTACAGCATTGTTAACTCGGATCATAACCACTTACAAACTGATCTTAGATTGTTTCGTCGACTGGTGTTCTTCAAATCATCTAAAAATCAACGTTTCCAAATGCAAATCCATCAGCATCTTTAAGTGTGATCACCCAATTGTTAATTAATATGAAATACTGGGTCAACCCGTCGAATCTATCAATGACTTGGGGTAATTTTCACGAAAGATTTGCAATTCAACGTTCATATTGACAGCGTCACGATCAAAGTTCTAAGAATGCTGGGTTTTATTAAGCAAAACTCGACACATATTAATGATACTCGGGCTCTGACTTGCTTGTACAACTCGCTTGTTCGCAGTATTTTAGAATACTGTTCAATTATATGGACTCCCAACTATGTCACCCTCAAAAGCAGACTCGAGATAGTACAAAATATATTCATGAAATATCTACTATATTAGCACCATTTTTCATCACACGGCTTAGCTTATGAAACGAGACTGATGTTGTGTGAACTCAAGAGTCTGGAGAGCAGAAGACGAGAAGCTATGCTATTTATGTTTAAATTATTTAATAACAATTGACTGCGACATGCTGCTGAGCGAGATTAATCTTAGGGTCCCATCAAAGCATACTAGGCTGCAACGGCTGTTCCACGTAAGCTATCATCGCACCAACTACGGCCAGTCCGCCTTCATAAACAGATTAATGGTTAACTATAACCGATTTTATATGGACTGTGACATTTTCAAGGACTCACAGCGAAGGATTAAAACGATTATAATATTTAAATGATATACTTTGTTGTACATTCTCTTTGTTTTTTTGAAGTTTTGTTTGACTGTTTGTTTTTTCTTTTTGTTTTGTGTCATTTGCCATACCATTTAGAATGCATCATTCTGTAGTGTATGTAATTGGATAAATAAAAAAAAAATAAATAAATAATGAAACTTGACTCTCCGTACAAGTTCATCCTTATTATCGACCGGAGTGGAATATACCAAGGTTTTGAGGTGTCCCCACAGGTAAAAATCTAACGGCATTAGGTCGGGAGATCGAGTAGGTCAGGTAATAGGTCCTCGTCTACCTATTCAACGGTTTGGATAGACATTATTCAGGTGCTCCCGCACAGTAAATCCAAAAATCAGTTAATTAATATCAAAGTAAAGAATCAATGTGTCAGCGATATGAAAGTTGACAAGTTATAAAATGCAGGATATTTATTTCTTTCGTACCTAGCAACGTTTGCAACAACAATCCTTTGTTTTTGGTGTCGATAAAAAAAAACATTTTTTGCAAATCTAGGTCAACCTACAGTTCACAGAATTAGACGTTTCTAACTAAAGAGATAGACTATAATTTTGGATCGCATTTTTTTTTTATCAGAAGGTTGAAGGATGAACATTTGATAGGAACAAAGATGTATTTTTTTTATCGAAATACGTCAAATACATGATGTTAATAAAATGACGTTTTTCGGACAAGGGTTAAGATTAGCGACATGAATGAAGAATACTTAATTTTTAGTCAATGGTTAAAGGTACGTAAAAAACGTTGTCCAAAGTTCTTATCATACAGGGCGTAATAAAAGTGGGGTCATAGTGTCACAGCTAGCCGTCCCTGCAGATCTGAGCAATTCATAACATTCTTGGATAGTGATTTGAAGGATCTTACCTGATATACATCATATTTAAAAAAAATTGAAATATACCTGGTGGTTTAACAATTATGTGTAAAGAACTTGATTCCATTGCAGCTGTTTGTGAGCCCATATCTCCAAAGAGGAGGCCTATACAAAAAAAGTTTATATGAACTTGTAGTATTCCTTTCACGTGTTTTTTTCATATCCAGGAGATTTCCCACATTTTCTTGGAGACCCTTTATAACCATTGAACATCCCTAACAGATGATCTGTCTCTGTCATCCTTGATACAAGAATTTAACTATACTGAAAGGAATTCATACATGCAGAAGACTGGGCGGTGGTTACTTACTGGTTTCATTCTGATACCTGACTACATATTCCTCCATAATGCCATTATGGCAGATCAAGTGTGGTTTTTTTTTCATGTTATAAAGTTTATCCAGGTGTTTTGTGATGTATGAATGAATGAATGAATGAAAAAGGGGTGGTGATACTAGATCAGGGATGCCTAGGCCTCCATTGGGCCCTTTACATCCCACCATATCTGCAGGTTATTCGAGGCCGATCGCCTTTGCGAATCCAAGCAGCCTCGTTGTTTGAACTTGCCTAACTGCTTCCGGTAACAAAACTATATCTCCGAAATGTCTCTGTCTCAGTCCGTTGAGTGCTGGGCACCCTCTGAGAACATGGTCAACAGTTTCATCCTCCTCCAAACACCATCTGCACGTCAGGTCGCCCTCGATACTGATTGTATGAAGATGGCCCCGGAGGTGACAATGTCCTGTCAACAATCCCACCACAATTCGCAGCTCTTTCCTTCCCAAGGAGAGAAGCTCCTTAGTACGCCTCATTCCAGGAGCTCCCCTCCATGAGTCAATAAATTTGCTTTCCAGCAACAATTTCAATTCCCTTTTGCCAATAGCAATTGAAATAGGTAATATTGGTTGGGGTCCATACGGTTCAATCGCCGAACCCAACTTTGCCAGACAGTCTGCTTCCTCATTCCCACGTATGCCCGAGTGACCCGGGACCCATACGAGTCTGACTGTGCAGCCTTTCCTTATCATACCGTTTAGTACATCCTTGCATTCAGACACCAGTTGCGAAGTCACGACACTTGACTGTGACAATGTCGCAGCCTTACTGTCTGAGCATATATTTATTACTCTATTCCTGTCTATGTCCCTCTCACAGAGATGGGCACACTGCAGAATAGCATAAATTTCCGCTGTGAAAATTGTCGCACATTGTCCGAGAGCGTAGTACTCTCTAACTCCTGTGGTCTTGCCGAATACTCCGGCTCCAGCTCTTTCATCTTGTCGAGATCCATCAGTATACCACCAGGATATATTTTTCGGAAGTTTTTGTTCTCCCTCCCAATCCTCTCTACTTGGCATAAGTATCTCCAGGGAGATGTTGGGTTTTAAAAACGGCGTCATGTAGTATGTCCGCATGGGGAGTGATGGACACCTTTCCACCACGCTTTCCCAGACACCTGAGTCGCCGCCTGTCTCAATGTGATGTATTTTACTCTTTAAAATTCAATATTTTCCTCGACTGTAGAAATAGTTTTTTGCGTTCAGATAAATAAGACTTTTTTGCACAATCCTCACCCTCATTGGTAAAACAGGGAACTCTAATTCCATTCATTACCTAACATTAACATATAATTTTTAGATACTATGACAGTATGGGCAGCCCAAACAATAAATGTTTAGAAGCCTTAAGAAATTATATTGAAGTTGAACATATGGATAAAAAATCAGCCAAGTATGATACAAGTGATTTCACACTAGAAAATATGGAAAACATTCCTCAACAAATGAACGGAAGTGATTGTGGCATGTTTGCATGTACTTTTGCGGAGTTTATCACAAGAAACGCAAAAATTACCTTTAAACAAGAAGATATGCCGTACTTCAGGAAAAAAATGGTTGTAGAGATAATGACTGGCGAATTATTAATTCAATGAAACCAATAAACGATTATTGTTTAGTCTATTTAAGTAAAAATCTTTGGTTTATTATTACATATTAAGACTCTACGAATTCTTCCAACTTTTTTTCCGGCATTGATTTAATTTATGATAAAAAAAAATATCACTGCAGGCAGTAAGGATACCAAACTGTCAATAGTATCTATGTGAAAAAGGTTAACTAATAAGATTCAGTATGTAGATGTAGGTATTATAAGATATTTATTTTTTTGTATTGACATTTCGGGAGAAATGGATCTACCAATTCAGATAGTTTTTTGTAATTCTATTAGAACTTTTCGTTGCATTTTAATTCATAATAAACAGATTTCAAATTGAAATGTGCATAATGTTACTCAAGACGTTTTATATTTTAACAGGTATTTTCTTAGATGAGTATTTCTCTTTCATTTTTAAAACTAGCTTTAAATTAGATACAATGCTATTTTAATAACAATAAAATTATAACTCAAAATGCACTATCGTTAAACTATTCAGTTTTTACAAACATTGTGATAAGAAATTATTTAAAACTTTCAATTATCACCAAGTTGATAGTAAGGCAAGGTTACACAATTAATTATTTTATGACTAGAAATATCACTTAAGTTTTATATTATGTGCAATTAATTTTTTCTTCAATATATATATATATATATATATATATATATATATATATATATATATATATATATATATATATATATATATATATATATATTTATTCAGTTGGCAGCAGTAACGCGTTAAAATAAATCGATATTAGTTATTTTTTTTAGTTGCCTTTTAATTGTAAAATTGGGGTATAGTTTACAATCAGATAAGGCAATTTTAACCTAAGAACATTTAAATATTTCGTTTCACCTGAATTGTAGTAAAATGCATTGAGTTTTAATAAAAAATGTGTTTTACTCAGACTATTACCATACCAATTAGAAGAAAGTTCTTATTAATTGAGAAGTTTAAACTTGTAATACTGAGGACACGGAATAAACGTAATATTTCAAATTCTATCTTATTTTTGACAATAAATAAAATTTAACATTTAGCACAATAAGGAAAAAATGTTTAAATTAAGTAAACCGGAAAGTGCACAGGGGGCAGGAAGACAGTTTATGAAAATTAAAAGAGAAATACCTGTGTTGAAGCCGGTTTAAATTTCTGTTTTACTATTTATTTTAATAAAGAAAAAAGTTTGAATAATTTTTGGAAAGTTTATTGACTAACAGCATATTGTCCAATAAAACTGAAATAAACGTCGAAATCGGACTACTTCGTACAAGTAGTTCAATTATGTAACTATTCTTTTCTAGTTAACTGTTACTAAGCATTAGTTAACAAGTTAAGTGGTTAAAATAACTATATACTTTCTTTTAGAATAATCAAAGTATTGAGGGAACTTGTGGATTTGACAGGTAAATAAAGTAAAAATGACATTCCATAACATGATATAGGGAGTTCAAAATGTTGCTAGGTCAGTATTTTATTGTTGTGAACCGTAATGAGAAAATGTTCTAGTACTAAATCGATGTCATTCATCAGAGATAGTTTTATAGTAAGAAATAGTAAAATGACAAGAAATTGAATAATTAAATGTTGCCGTGATGGCCAGTAAATTCAAAGTACGAGAACAAGTTTTTTATTCCCTTGTTTATATTTATTTTATTTTACGAAGGGAATATTGTGATGAATCGGACGATAATTTTGTATTTATGTGTTTCTATGAATGTGGAACAACGGTATCTTATTATCAATTTTGTTAGATTCGACGGGTGATATACATAAGTTTTTGGGTATGCATAATATGGTTTCAATACTCATTTTTTAACCGACTTGTGAAAAGAAGGAGGTTTTAAATTCTATTTATGCATACACATACATATTATAAATCAAATGTTGTTTGTATATCAGTTATATTCCTTTGGTAGAAATATTTACAAATAAACGATTGCCGTACTTTAAACTTAAACACTAGTCAAGACAGTTTCGATGGGGTCGTGAAGCTATTTACGATGATCCAAGAAGTGAAAGATCTTCAAACATTCTGATATTTGAAGGAAAGTGAAAACAATTGTTTTCGGAAGATTGTCGTTGTAAGGTGTCTACTATTGCTAAAGAATTAAATATATCCGAACCAAGCGTTTTTCAGTTCTACATGATAATCTAGGCATGAGTAAAGTTTCAGCAAGGTATGTTCAAAGATTGTAGACTCCCTAACAAAAACTGCTTAAACAGCAAGTATTGGGTACCTCTCTGGGATCTAGAAACAAAGTTGGAATTCATTCAGTGGGTCGATAACTGTTCCCCTCTTTCAAAAAACGGTCTGACATAATCTTCACTTGGAAAGTTAATACTCGTCATTTGGGATCATCATTCTTGTTGAATACATGCACTATAATCACAGCATTTACCTACTAAACTACATCTATAAATTTTTGTGGATCAAAAATCTTGGTTTAACACAAAAATGACCTTCTGGCCGACAATACGCGAGTTCATATAGCAACTAAAGTTCAACACATACTTCGCGAATGTAACATTTTTGAGCCTAACCACCCGCCATGTAGACCAGATTTGGTCGTCCGACTTATTTTTATTCAGACATTTGTAAAAGCACCTCAGAGACGTCATTTTGCACCCAACAACAGTCGTAAAGTGGTCGCAGGACACATTGAAATTTAGGAAGATTTTGACGATAAATAAAATTACAAAAAAAATCATGAAGTCTTTTATTTCACTGTTAGGGAGAAAACTTTGCTGGTGCCCCTCATCTATTTTAATTTACTGTTTTCTTAAATCTTAGAAAAAGGTTATATAAGGTTCAATTGTCTTAAAACTAAAATGTGCATTAAATTTATTTTTTAATGGCCTCTCGAATGAGATGTAACAAGTCATAGGGTTCCATTTGAAAAAAAAAAAGTAAGAGTTGATTCTTGTCCCTTAAGGAGTTATAACATTCACTAAAACATATCAGAAATGTGCTCAAATAAAAATCTAAACCGACGTGTTCTTTGGTTTTTCTACACAATGGTTTGCCCGGTTTATTTTCACTTTTATTCTAGTAAATGTTCCACCCTGTCAACAGAAAACTGTTCTTGGGAGCAGTTAAAAGCATCAGACTAATTTAGGAGTAAGATGAATACTTCTGGGGCTTTAGAACATTAAAACAACTACTTACATAAAATAATTTTTATTAAAACAAAACAGCGAGTATAAAGTACATTATAAAGTATAACTACATTAGGGTTTCTAAGGAATCTAATTTCCAAAAAAGTAAATAAATAATGTAACAGAAGTAAAAAAAAAATATTTTCGTACGTTTTTTTTTCCTAAAAAATCTATAAAAAAATTAAGGACATAAAGTTTCGTTTATTTTTGAAAAATTAAGTCCTGCTTATATAAACTGAAGGGTGCTTTTGCAAACCTACCCTAAACTTATTTTTTCAGAACCCACTCTTTTTATAATATACAAATCTTTTAATAGATACCAACATAATTGACAAATTTTAGTGAACTTGTGTAAAAGACGATTTTTTGGAAAAAATACCTAAAAATTTTTTCCTTAATCATTGAAGGTTCATACTTCTATGTCTTTCAATATTTTATACAAATTATACAACTTACATTTATAAATTTCATGCATCATAAATAAAATAAAATTTTACAAACTTCACTCGTCACTACTTTCTTCCGATAACCCGGCCTCAGCCTTGGCTAATCTCTTGTTTCTTTCTTTTTTAGGGACATATCCTGGCCCATGCTTTCCTTTTCTAAACGTCTCGATAGCTTTTAATTTGTTTCTGAGCATTGTAGTTTTATCTTTTACTTTTTGAGGTATTACTTCCTTTCTTGGGACCCTGGTAGGTCTCGATATTGGTCTTCGGATATTTTGTGTTGATTGTGATACACTTGGAGTTACTTGGGCGGGACTTGCTTTAAGTACCTAAATAGAAAGTAATTTAATAAACGCTTCATTATGCATTCGTAAAAAATAACTATTTTAAATTCGATATTTTAAGCTTGTAAACTTCGTTTATTGCTTCTCTAGTAGGACGTCTAGCAGTCTGGAAAACTCCGACTTTAGTTAATTATGTAAATCAGTTTTTGAGTTTTAGTTCGCACCATTTTTAGTTAAATTGTTTTAGTTAAATTGGGTCTGCGCTAAATAATGTAAGTTTTTAGTCCTTTATTATTAGATAATTTCATCTCACAGATGTGAAAAACGGCGATCCTACCAAAACTAAATTTTGCAATCTTGTTTGCCTCGCGACCCACATCGAATTAATGAAGAATGAATATGGTGATACTTGATCATCAGTGCGTAAGACTCGTTGGGCCCTGTATATCCCACCATAACTGCAATTCGTTCGACACTGATCGTCTTTGCTAATCCAAGCAGCCGGGTTATATATATGGAACCCGCCGATCGTCCATCCAAAAATACTTACAGAGACTGATATAGCTTAACTTTTGTAAACTCGCACCTGCGACGATCGGCAGTTGTACCGGCGGCTCCAGAATTGAATGGTGTTTATAAACCCACGTGGCCTGTATCCAAAATAATGCATAATTATTTAAAAGATGTTGAAAATATTCCGAGTTTATGTAGTAAATAATTGAATTTATTTTAGTTAATAATTATTGTACCTATCATCACTATTCTCCATCTTCACTAAGTAATTTAATTATTTTATATCAAAATTTAACTTTTTTTGTATGTACAAACGTTTATGCTTTTCCCGCTTCGAATATCAAACTATTAAAATGTGAGGCGATTCGACATATAATTTGTGTGGACTACTCCGCAAATGTACGCCAAAATGTACACATCATGAACATTTGCCAAATAAAGTGTGATTGTTGAAACATATTTTCTAAAAATTCTTCCAAGGTTACTTTAGAATTTTATAATACATTTTTGATGCCATGGAAGGTGTCAATTTCAAAATAAAATAATTTTTCCAATTTGCTGAAACGTACTCTATAATTAAATATTAAATATTTTACCTGAGCTGACTTTTCTGTTAAAGCTTTAATTTGATTTTCCATAGTTTTATTAATTTCATCAACTTTCTGGCTTGATTTCATTGCAATCTGTGAAAGCAGATAAACTTCTTCATCTGTTTGCAAACCTTCTGGAATGACTTCTTGAAACTGACTTGATACTTTTTTAGGTTTCTCTTTTTTCAGCTTTTTAATATCAATTGCTGCTTTGGCCTCTTTTAATTTTCTTCTTTTCCTAATGTTATCTATTTTTTCAGAAATATCGATTTCTTCATCTTGTTGAATACTTTCTTCTGTGGTTTCAGTTATATTTTCTGTTGTTTGACTAGTTCCAGGTATTTGATTATCTTCGTTTTTGGGTTTTAACTTTTCTAAATTCACTTTATTTTTATGTCTAGTTTTAGTATTGTTAATGCTTACGGGAATATCAATATTGGATATTCTATCCTCATTCTTTTCATCATTTGATTTCGTATTTACTTTTTTCTTACTAAATTCGGGAGCTTCTTCGCCTTCTTTTTTCTTTCTTGGCGCTCTTTTCTTTTTTGGTTCTTTCTTTAATTCTTCTTCTAATTCCTCAGCAATGATTTCAGAGGGATCTCTACCCATATTTGTTATGGCAGACTTTACTCTTTTGCTCATTTTACTTTCGGCCTCACCTATATTAAAAAAATAATTTGGCTGTTTAGTTTTAAGAAAAAATACCACCTTTTTACTTTAGTTCAATTCAAATTAACTATGCATTCTAGACAGAAACTCTTTCAAGGGAATCTCCTAAATATTAAAATGTGACTGAAGGGATGAAATTGAAACGTGTAATTCTGTGCTTAATAATATATAAAATTTTAAACGCCTTTTACATTTTAAAAGGACACATATTAAAATTAAGTCGATGATGATTAAATGACTGAATAAGAATGGTGATACTGATCCTCGGTGCTTGGGCCTCGTTGGGCCTATTACATCGCACCTTGGTTGCAGGTCATTCGAGGCCGATTGCCTTTGCGAATTCAAGCAGCCTTATTACCTTGCCTAACCACTTTGGGTATAATTATATCCCCTAAATGTATCTCCTTCAGTCCTTTGAGCGCAGGGCACTCTCTGAGAACATGGTTAACAGTTTCATCCTCCTCCAAACTCATCATCCGCGACGCCAACCCTATAAAGATGGTCCAGCAGGTGCGTCCCGTCAGCAATCCCACCACAATCCGCAGATCTTTCCTCTTCAGGAAAATAAGTCGCCTAGTAAGCCGTGCATTAGGTCCACTTATATATTCCTTGGCACATCTCATTCTAGAAGGTTCCCTCCAGCATTCAATAAATTTGCTTTCCAGCAACAGTTCTATTCTCTTACCAACAGTAATTGAAACAACCGCGGACCCCATCTTTACCAAACGGTCCGCATTCTCCTTTCCGTGTATTCCGCACTGACCCGCAACCCATTTGAGTCTGATTGTGCAATCGTTCTTTGTTAGGTTGTCAGATACCTCCTTTCACTCCGACACCAATCACGGGGCCAATATTGCAGCTCTACTGTTCGGGCATATGCTAATAATTCTGTTTGTGTTTATATCCTATACAAGCCATTCTTTGAACTTTGTCAAGTTGAAGAGGATGTTTGAACTTGGTTGTACTAGGCCATTCTGCAATAGCGGCGTACGTAATCATAGGACGGATCACCATGGTGTATATTCAGTACATCACTTTCAGGGTCAGTCCTCATGTGCACCCAAAAGATCACCCAGCGCAGAAAGCATATATGACCTTGGCTCAAGCCTCAATATTATCATTTCAGCTCAGACGTAAGACCAGAATTACTCCCAGCTATTTAACAGTCCCCTTATATTGAAGGGTTCTTCCCAACATCATAATTGTGGGTAGTCGCCTCATTATCCTTTTTTTTTTTATGAAGAGTACTCCGGATTTATTTCGAGCCTCTCCATTTGGCACCATCGTTCCGCGATCCGGAGGGCCCCCCATCATTGGTCCCTCCAGGTCATGGATAACCCGATCGCAAAGGTTGTTGTATATAAGCCAGCTTGGTTTAGTTCGTTTAGCGGGCTATCCACCACAAGGCTTCACGGCCAGGGTAACAGAACAGTATCCTGCGGACAGCTTCTATTTGACAGTGTTTTCACCGTTATACTGTTAACATTGCTCTATTCCTGTCGACCACTGTGGACTCAGAACCTCGTCGTTGAAGAGCATTGTATATCGAATCATGGGACGCCCCCTCGAAGTCGATAAAGTTGCCTAGAGCAGATCATCCACCCGACAGCGCGTAACGAGTCGGTGTAGTGCCGAGTTTGATTTTTCTGCTTGTTACTCCGTTACTCCCTCCTTGATGTTTCCAATGTCTTTAGTAAGAAATTAGTTAGGCTGGTAGGACGGAATAACTTGATAAGGCTGGAAATATACCATCCTTACTAGGCGACTTAAAGAGGACAAAAGTTTCTATTGACCATTTTACCCTGTCATATGTGACTATTGCAGGGAACTGTCGTTGTTGTGTATTCTTCTTCTGTTGTAGTTTGACCTTCAGGTAGAACCAGTGCTCCAATCTGAGCACAAGGATCTCTAAATAGCATCTTGCAGAGGCGAGATGCTAAGGGCATATTTTCTATGCTCTCACAATCTTTCCTTTACTTGTCCCCTATTAGTTTTTTATATTCTCGCTGGGTCATTTTATATTCTTCCCGGTGGATCGTATTTTAGTAATTTTTGTTAATAAAGTATCTAAAATTAATGTTTTAATTAAGAATTTATATTAGTTATTTACCTGAATGAACCTTCAAACGAGTCTTAAAATAGTCCTTTATAGATTTTTGATGTCGGCTCTCTTCTAATCTTTTTATTACCGGATTTAAGATATCTTCACTTTTAATTTTTGTCCATCCGAATTTTTCTCTCGCAAACTCGATTAAGGCCCCAGTATTCGGTTTACTCCATGAAAATGCTTCCCTACTTGTTTCTACTTTTGGATCTAAATAGGCTTCAACCACTTGCAAGCTAGGAAAGTTGTCGGTAAAAGTAAGATTTTTAAGTTTACTTTTTAGAGCATTACGACCCGGTCCTGGAGACTTTCCTTTCGAAAACCAAGATCGGAATTCCTTCAGTCCTTAAAATAATGGATATTATATATTCACAAAACGCACTATTTTTGCTTAAAAAAAAAATAACTTTACTAATTCTGATTAAACAAAGAAATATTGTAGGGAAAATCGTAAGAAAATTCTTACTGTCCCGAGCGTAACAACTGCAGTACTGTTTTTTTTTCATTATCGCTGGTATTAAGTAAAGGATAAAAAATATTTATAATTGTTGCAATATTCAGATTATAAAGATAAACAGGATTAGAAATAGAGAATATTTTAAACCCAGTAGTAAATTATCCCAGCACGGAAATTTATAAAAGTGAGTCAAATTTAATTTCTTTTTGTATTGCAACGAAGATAAGTGAAATAAATTAATATTTATTTTTTTGTTAAACCATTAGTGAACCAGGCTAAAAAATATTTTTACCAAAATATCGTTACTTCTATGTGGGTAAAACTCGATTGTTACCATCTCTGTAAACAAGTATACTCAAAGCTCCTTATTCGCGAACGACACGTTTCACAAATATGCCGCGAATACAGAAACGGTAAATACGGAACAGTCTGTTCCAAGGCTATAAAATAAATAGAAAAACTATATAATAAAAGCAACTTTAACAATTTTAATAATTATCAGACTTTGACAATAATTAAAAAAAAAGTAAAAAAATTTTCTTGTTTTGCCACTTTTAAAAGGTCTTTCAACTTGGACTGATATTCGGCTGTGGCATTACCAATTTGCCTTTAAAAAAATTAAATTTTTATGAAGAAATTACAAAGCTCGCTAGCCATTCAAAAACTTTCACTCAGGTTTTTTAAATTTAATATCTTTTCAGTGCTGGTTGTGGCTTCCTCTTCAACGGACCATTGTCCAAAACTTAGAACTGCCTTGAAATCTAAATTATTTTTCCTTATGTAAATTTTCACTTCAGGAACAAAACAATTCCAAAACTAGTCATAGTAAACGATACTTGTAACTCACGTTTTCTTGTTTGCTCGTGAGTACACTGTTAGTTTGTCTTCGTTTTGATTTTTCAAGCAAGAGTATTTAGCAATCTGTAGAGCGGATCTTGTGATGTATTAGAACAGAGCGGCAGTGTCACTCTCTCTTTTACTGCCTTAAACACATGTTCAGGTTTGTATCCGCCATCAGCAATTAACTTTGAAAATTCTTCTGGATATATTGCTGTTGCTGAAGTGTTTGCAGATACAGCTTCAGCAACAATTTTGATGCTATGTATTGATTGTCGCACCTTGAACTTAATGAACCAACCTTCAGATGTTTGAAATCTCCACCTGTATGTTTATCAGGAGGTTATTTAAAATGTGCATAGAGACGCTTAGCTTCCTTATGAATTATAGCAATACTTTAGGTTATGGTCTTCAATCAATAATGTCAATGAGGCTTCCATTTTCTCAATTTCTGCATCACGAACTATTTTTGCTGACAGTGAGATTGAGCTTTAGAATTCCTTATTTTGTTTTCTGATTTCTTGATGAATCATGCAATTGATTCAGTGACATTAAAAGAATGTGATATGGATTCTAACGACTCGCCAAGGCGTAAAAGATCAAGCATTTATATTTTTATCTTAAGGAGCAAAATGACTTTTTTCCAAATAGAAACTAACCTTGCTTTAACTCATCATTATAAATCGCAAATAAAGCAGAAAAGACACGTGCTACTCATTCAAAATAACTTCGACGAATAACAAGTTGCGGCAATAAAACTAAAGATTAGGCACAGATCACACAAAGGCAGCTTTTATCCGGCGGCGGTTGCCTTTCGTCAAAGAACTCATGGCAATAAAGTATATATATATATATATATATATATATATATATATATATATATATATATATATATATATATATATATATATATATATATATATATATATATATATATTTTTCTTAATTTTGTATTTTCTTGGGTTTAGGTTCTATTGTGTTTTATTAATTATAGAACCTAAACCCAAGAAAATACAAAATTAAGAAAAATGATATAATCTATGGTTCAAGAATCAAGAAAATATATATATATATATATATATATATATATATATATATATATATATATATGCAACTTATAATAAGGTTCCCCACAAAAAAATCACTCGGCGCCAATTAAATTCTGAGAAAATGATCACACAACAGTTTCCAAACTGTCTTCTCGAGACCTGATTGGCGTTGGTTCACGATTTCTCGATAGTTGGAATTCCGAGTACCGCAAACGCAATTCTTCATTGATATTTCATTGTTAATTTCACAATAATAAGAAATTTTGACAATTCTTAATATAACAACATCCTTTCTTTTCATTAAAAACATATCTTTACCTGAAAGCAATTCTATATGTGACAAACTAAATTCATTCATCTTTCCCTTTGATGGTGGAAAAGCTGCTAATATTTCCACAGCTGTAACAGGACCAACACCCTGCAATCCAGTAGTATAATCACTACCAACCAACAACGCAAGTAAAATCATCTGCTCTCGTGTCAATTTAAAATGATGCTTAATATTCTCTGCTCTAAATTCCATTACATATTTGCTTTGATTAAAAAAATTCTTATAAACAGTTTTGCCGCCAAATAACCAAATATCACTGTCATCTGTAATTGTGCCATCAGTTAAATCTATTGCATCAAGAAAAGCACACTGAGCTTCAGCTTCCATAGGTGCTATGATATAGGGAACTCCAAATAATTCCAACAGTTCCTAAAATTATATAACTGAAATAATTATCTGAAAAAGGTAACAAAAACTAATCTTAAAATGCCAAGTAGGATTTCCAAATTAAAGTACAAATTTTGAGTGTATCGCACTTAAAAACTAGTTTTAGTTTTACTATATTTAAATTTTCTAAAATCTTCACTCAGCTATTAGTTTATTACATATGACGTATGATGTAAAGTGATTGTTTTACTGTTAAAACCCTTTTCCTTAAAAACAAACAATTAATATTGTCAAGTTTAAAAATCGATCGAAATTACAGGAATCCACTACGATAGCTCTAAACTCAAATTGTTGATAATAAATCAAAAAATGTTATACTAATAAAGTTTGAATAAGGAATGATACCAAAACTGCATAAAAATATCGAATAGTGTATAATAATGCCATTTTTTCTTCAATGCTACTAATTAACAATATTTTAAACTAGTGTATAAACGTCGACCGTAATATAAAGTATTGGTTTGCTTAATAACATAAATTGGTAAATAAAACGACACAAATATTTGATTACAAAAAACTTACTTGTGCTTCTTGGTACATCTGATCAGTGATATTGCCGGCTATTCTTTCTTTTGATGACTTTTCATTCAACAATTCAACTTTTTCTCTTTGTAATTCCTCTTGTAATTTGATCAATTCTTGTTCTGTCAAACGTTTTTTGCCCAACTTATCAATTTTCTTTATAAAAGAATTTTTTCCTTGGTCGTTTTTATCAAATTCGTTTATTTTCTCTATTTTATTATATTCATCCTCATTCATATCTTTATTTTGATCATTTTTTTGACTTTGCTTCTTCTCATTATTATCTTCAGTATCCTGCTTGTTAGCTATTGCTTTACTAACTGATATATCTTGATCAGACTTCACTCCAGTCTCTAAATCATCTGATTTTTCTTCAGTAAAAACATCACTAAATAAATCATCTCCTTTATCAAATGGCTCCTTAGAATGTACAATGATGTCCAATACTTTTTTATTACTAATTTCATTCTTAGTGGCTTTCTCAGCCTTATCATCAGGACCAAATATATCACCAAAAAGATCGTCCTCTTTATTAACCGCCGCATCTGGGTTTATAACAATATTTATTGCTTTTTGAGACAGACCTGAAGAATCTTTAGAATTTGTGTTTTCTTTATTATCTTCATCTGTAGGGAGAAGTAAAGGTTTGTTAGCATCTTCAAAAAGGTCCTTAAACAAATCATCATCATCCTCCTTAAAACTTTTGTTTGGATCAATAATAATATTTATTCCTTGTTTAGTATTAATTTTTACTTCACTTTTCTTAATTTCACTTTCAGAATCGCTGGAATCAGTTGAAGACATTATTTCAACGGAATTCTCATCATTCTTATCATCTGTAAGCTTGTTAACTTTATCAGATTTAATTGGTTCTATCACTGTATCAACTGCAATGGTTTGTCCCTCTTTAAAATCAATTTTATATCCTACATTGGATATTTCATTTTTATTTTCAGATATTGGAGGTAAAACCTGCTGTTTAGATTTAAGTTTCCCTGAATCTAGAGAGGATGCTTTTTCGTTCATTATTTTAGCTATCTCACTGGGAGTAAGTCCACTATATTCCATCATATAACTTCGTGCTGAAGACATTTTAGTTTTTATCACTTTGATTGGTTCAGGTTCTTCATCACTAGAGCTAGAAGCAAAATCTGCATCTGTAAAATTCTCCAGAAATGAGAAATCAGCAGGTTTGGTCTTTTGTTTGCCTTTGGTTATCTGAGAAGATGTTAAAGGTTTAACAGGAGCCACTTGATCTTTAGATGTTGATGGCTCACACTCTAAGGATAATGCAATAGCTCTTTGTAAGTCTTCTTCAAGTTCAATATCAGCTTTTGTCTTAACTGGTTCATCATCTTCAATGGTAATCACGTCTTCTGAGTTTTCAGTTTTATTCTTGGAATCCAACTCTTTCATTTTTGCTTCCTCCATTGCTTTTTTAACATCTTTTACAAGCAAAAACCTAAAAATAATGTTTTAATGCATCTAAAGAAAACTTTGCCTACGATTGCAGATTATCTTTGCAGAAATTGGTTCTTACAGGAATTAAACTTAGTGAGATATTAAACAAGGTCTTTTGATTTTTTCAAAATGAACAACCTCTTGCACTTGCAATACTCTATATTCGTCTGATACCTACTTCTTATTTTCATCAGACGCTATTCTATTTCCAACATTCTGGTTCTTTATAACACCTTGGTCTTTAAGTATCGATTCCAACTCTGCTAAGCTTAATGATTTACCTCCCATTTCTTTTTCTAAATCTTCTAATGCTACCTGGACAGCCTGCCTTTTTCGTAATCTGTTAAGTTGATAAACTGAGAAATCATCACTTACTTGTGGAAGTTCATGTAGCCTACCTAAAAAAATAGGTTGAATGACTTTTGAATACCCTACAGAAAAAAAAAAGTTGGAATACTGTTTATAAACTGAATATTAGGTAAAATCTTGTTTTTTGAATTTTTTTGTCAGTCCCTCGCTGTGTTCGATTAAAAAAAACAACACTTTTCACTACATAATAACCCTTTAATAACTACTTCTTAATACTTTCACAATTAAATACAAACTAACTACTCATATCCTATCCCTATTTATATACATATAGAATATACGAGAATATAAGTCCAGAATTTGACTAGAAACATAACACAATAGGGATATTCTTTTGAGTCATTATCACTTTCACTTCTATCACTTGAAGTAATCATGATCACTTCAGCCCAATGACAAGTAAATGCATATTCAAAAGAACATGAAGTTATCAGTTTCACTTTGTTCACTTTGATCAATTGATAATTACTCAAAAGAATATAGCCAATGATGACTCTTTGATATAATATTTCTATAAGAATACATCCAAACTCAGACAGTTCTTTGTTACAATGTAATATTTCTGTAAGAACGCGGCAAAATTCCCCTAGTCCTTCAATACAATATTTTACATTTTCACTTGGTTATTTTAATAACACAAATGAAATAGCATTGTTACTTTATCTTTGTTTTAAAAAGTTATTAATTTTTTTTATTTTAAAATTTGCTGAGATCTATTTTATTTGAAATTACTGAAATATAATGGAAGTTCAGTATAAGAATTTCGGTAATTACTCGTTAAGTAAAGAAAGCATATTACTTACCCCATGAAGATTGCTTTCTAGTTTCTTTTAAATCACATAATATATCATGACGCACATCTACAGGTAAAGACTTAAAATGAACACTATTCAGATCTATAGAGTGTAGATCCCAATTTTTAGAAGGGCTTTCATCAGTTGTGGTACTTTCTGATTGTAGCTCATCTTCTGAACTTGAAAAAGTACTGTCTAGTTCGCCACTTGGTGGTAGCTTGTATAAATCATCTTTACTTTGTTTGGATGAAATTTTGGGAATTGTACCAATGGAAGCTTCAATCTTTTCTAGTAATACTTTACTCACAGCGGTGTGTTTTAATAACGTATTTAAAAGTTGCCTTTGGATTTTGTCTGCTGCAGCTACATTCTTTAATTTTGACTGGGTTCTTTTAGCCTAAACAAGTTAAATATAACAAAATAATAATATACTCTGTTAAATGAAATTAGATCATTATTAAAAACCTTTTTAGAAAAAATATAATCAGGACAAAGCTTTAATAGATAAATTCACGTAAAATACTTTTGCGCTACCTCTATTCGACTAATGTTTGAAGCACCAAACACATTTCGTAATTTTTTAGATTTAATATTTAAGCTCCCGTAATATTTTAATAGAGTTGAGAACTAAAATTTTTATAAAAAAGTTTTTAACAATGTTGCGTGGGCCATATTGTAGTTTTTTATATGCAAACTTGCTTTTGTTTATCCTTAACTTTCGGTGAAATCTCATTCACCATTTTCAAAGCTCACTCTACAACGTCCGTGGGCGAACTGACGCTTGCAACTTGGATGCTGTCGGTCCTGTGTGTATGTGAGGCCTATTCATTGGCTGGATGGTTCTGGCCAATCAGATTCCGAGCCCTGCTGCGTATCATCGGCCCTGCTGCCAGTGTTTGGGGACGTGTTGCCGAGTTGTAATCTGTTCCTTTACTACCTATCACTGGTTCACGTTTCGTAAGCAGGTTTTTCCAAGTATTAAGCAGCCGCTGGCTATCGTATCTGCTATTTAAGTTGTTGGGCCTCTTTGCAGTCTCCATTACTTCCCTCATAACTCTTGTGGGCAGGTTTTCACATCTCTATAACATTCTTGTTCCTGAGAAGTTTATCTTATGTCCTGGATTTAACAAGTGTTGGCCCAGTGCAGAAGAAATTGTTTTTTGTTTGACAGTGTTCATATGTTCGTCTCTTCTGGCGCTTATTTTATAGTTGATATGATCTACGTAAGATGAGCTGCATTTTCCTCATGGAATTTCTTACACTCCCTGGTTTTCTTGAGGGATTTTTTCTTTAGATGTGAGATCCTTTACTTTACGGTCTGTGGCGAAAATGGTTTCAATGTTGTGTCTCTTGAGAATTTTTGAGACTTTGTCTGTAGTGCCTATGACATAAGAAACAAAAGCCTTGGAGCTTTTCGCTTGGCTTTTACGATTTTTTAGAGCCTAGCATTTGTTTTTTAGAGCCTTATCTATATGTTCTTTTATACAACCATTTTTTATTAGGGCGTCTTGCAGTATGTTCATTTCTTTGTGGTAATTTTCTTAATCTGTAAAGGACTGAGATCGAAACTCAAGTGATTTGGCTACAGCAAATAATTGGGCTGGGTGGTGATATGAAGAGGCGTTGAAGTATATGTTGGTGTGAGTGGGTTTTCTGTAGACAGTGTTTGAAAGCAAGTCATCCTCTTTTCTTTTCAGCAGGATATCTAGAAAAGGTAGTTTTCTTTCTTGTTCTATTTCCATAGTAAATTTGATTTTTGGGTGTACACTGTATATGTGGTTTGGGAAATTTTTGAGATTTTCTTCTCCATGTGGCACATAGCGAATGTGTCATCTACGTAACGCAGCCACACTCGTGCTTTGTGTGAGGAGGTCTCTAAAGCTTTTGATTCGAAGTCTTCCATAAATAAATTAGTGAAATAGGTAATAAAGAATGGAAGCTTTCACAGCTTTGGTCAAGTTGAAAATCATAGTTCTTGGGTTTAGACCGTGTCAAATTGGAATTATTATCCGACGTTTCGCCTACGATTGCACGAGGCATCTTCAGGGATCTTTACTCCACCATTGTTCTAATCTCTTATTTTGAAAGATAAGTTAAATTGAACATTATTAAATTTAACAAAAAAGAAAAAATATAGTCATTGTCAAACTGAAAATTACAAAAAATTTGAAATGGTTGATGCCACAAAAACAAATCTCTCTTATTCTGTTGGCTGTGCCCTTTATTTCCTTTACTCACTTACCTTCATCCAACATCTTCCTTCTTTGCAGAAGTCTAGGGACGCCACTGGATTTATAATAATAATTTTTTATTATTTCTGTAAATTTGTTTGTAATAGTAATTAACATTAGGCATTTCTAATGATATATAGTGTTACAAATTCCAATGCAATATTCTGAGAGAGTGATAGGTACTACTTAAAAAAATATAGAAAAGACGAAACCTTTTTAATTAATAATTTCTAAACTTACTATGGTTTGTTTTTTTAAGACGGGAACTCCACCATCAAATACAAATACAGGTTTAATTTTAAAATACAACAACTTGCATACTCTGTGATATATTCCAAGTAAGTGTGAATTTGGAACAGATGCTCCTTTAGAATCTTGAAAACCTTTTACAGCTTGATGAAGCCATATTGATATATCTAACAGGAGTAAAGGAAAATAATACTGGAGCTTGCTTATTATATTTCAACTTTAAGTATTTTTTATAAACATACAGTAAAAAAATCTAGTCATGTCTCTTCATTTAGAATACCCCTTAATAAGGTTACAATTAAAGTTTTTCTTATTGTCTTATTTATACTTTAAAAATTTTATACACCCTAATTTGTTATTCAATTTTTAAATCTATACATATGTATACCCATGATAAACTGTTACACTAACGTTAAAAGAAATCTGTAATTCTTACAATTCATTGTAGGTAGGGAATTTTTCACTTTACTTCTACATTTTATATGTAAGGAAGATGAGTGATTCTTAAGTGTTATGTTTAAACACACGTATATTGAACTGATTCTTATGATGGTGCTTTTAGTTTTGAAATATATTCGCACAACTTCACAAAGCATTGTTTCCGGAACTAACAATATTTTTGTGCTAATTAAAACTCTCAAAGAGCAGATCTTGTAAATACAGTCATATTTTCTTCTAATTTCTGCCAGAAAATAAAATAAATAGAAAAAGCAGAAAAAGGATACCAACAGCTAGTACTTTATTTTCCAATGTCTCTAAAGGCACAGGTTTTCCCGATGGTTCAATCAGTCTCCAAAGACCGTGTACCCCCATAGCTAAAATTTTCGGAAAGTCCTTTTTCCCCAAAATCAAAATAAAAACAAATAATAAAGGTTTAAGTAGCTTTAACCTAAGAATTTCTTCTTTTTATTTGGGGGCCTTGAACTTAGAGAATTATCACGACACTTTCACGTTAAACGTTATTTGCAATGCCAGTGTTGCCTACATAAGAAACTAATTAAGCCGTATTTTCGTGTCAATAGCAAGTGAGGTGATCTCATGTTTTGGATTCTCTATTATTATTGCCCCAAAAAATTTTTAAAGTTCAGATAAAATCGTGAAATTTATATATGAAACTGAAAGCGTAAAGCGGTCTCTAGAATTTTTTTAATTTGCAAATTTAAAGTCGATGCTAAAATCCGTTTTTGAAAACTGATTGACCCTTGGATCACGCCAGTAGATCACATATATTTTACAATCAGGTTCGTGCGGTCGATATAAATTTGTCTGAATATTGTTTATGGTCGGTGGTGGAACGGTTTTATTGGTGTTTGATAGACACAAATATTTTTATTTAATTTTGCTTTCGCTTTTTTGCTTGTCGTGACTCCTTCGGGTGTTATTAAGTTATTACAAATTACTTCAAATGTGAAAAGATGATTTAATTTTTTTATAGGTATTATTAGATATTATTTACATATTACAAATAACATAACAATTTAGGCAACCAGAGATTCATACTTTTATCATATTGCCTCATTACTTTATTCTCGAATTGACGCACCGGTTAGCATGCATGCAATTAGAAAAGGATCAGTGTGGAAATTAAGAAATAAAAGAACTCGTACTATTTATCAACATCTTTCCAAATATAAATGAAAATATTATCACGTTATTCAGCACGACGGGTCCTAGTTCTGACGATATGGTAATTCTACGGGAAAATTTGTTGATATCGGACTTACTAAATTTGTTAGTCCCGTCCAAATCAAAAATTGGCATAAATAGAGTCAAATGCACGAACTTGAGAGTTGTTCAGAGACGTGTCCTGTAAGATCTTTGAAGATACTATCGCATGTCAAAATTTTAGAAATTTCAATCATCTAAAAATATTCATCGTTATGACACCCAATTTTCACACATACTATAAAAAAATGCCCAGTTGGACTATTTGGTTTATCAATAATTACTGTATTACTCATTATGAAAAGTAACAGTAATTGTGAAATTTCCAAATAAGTAAATATAACCCTATCTAGCAAAACACCTACTGAATTAAAACCCTTTGACATAATCCATAATAGCTATGTTTATTTCACAACAAACAAAATTTTTGACAATTATCGATAGTTGTTAACATACCACACTATCATGCCTGTTAAAATCTCTTGCTTCCTCAGAACTATTTGATAATTTCTTATTTTATTTCTCTAATCATAAATAAAATTTCAAAACTAATAGTAGTCTACCATGGGACTGAATTCCGGACCCAAATAGCACACTTCAGTCCACTGGATATCCATCGTTTATCCAAAGCTGGACATACTGGGTATCCATGGGATGTCCACAATTTGTCCACCAACATCCGATGGATATCCACTAGACTATACGTTTGTCCCACTCATGGACGTCTTTTTGGATTACATATATTGTCCAAGTATGGATCATTTTTGGATATTAATAGGACTAATTTTGGATGTCCATATATTGTACATTCTTGACCCAATTGTGGACATATTATCCGATGGTATTGTGCTTTTTGGATAAATAGGTCATAATCTATGGTTCCCTCTTCTTGACGTTCCGGTAACGTGAATGGTAGATATTTTCAGAATTTGCTTAGGGTCCGAGAGCTTACAGTACCTAATTAATCTGCACTTCTGAAGACACAGACCACTCATGTCATCAAAACGTCGATAACAAGTAACCATAGATGGCCTTATTAGTCCCAAAAATTAAACAGATATAAATTACATTAGCGAACCAGGTAACAGGAACTGGATCCACATATTACACTTATTGATTACAATTGTCAAGTTTTTAATACAATACTATATAAGAATATAAAATTTTATAATTAGTCGAATTGCAAGTGCTACAAAATATAGCTTCAATTGATTTAAATTGTTCAAGCTGTAGAAGGATCGCTATGAATAAGTTATCTGGTTCCATAGTAATAGGTACAATTTCAATTGGGTAATAGAAAATATATCAATTATTTAAATAAAGACTTTTAATTGTTACAATAATTATTTTTTTCTAGATTTATTTCTGTCGTTTAATCTCTTCTGCCATTGTCTAATCTCGTCTTCGGCTGTTTTTTATCAGCCCCCCATTCTTCTACCGCAGCTGAAAATTAATAAGGTTTAACGTTAAATGATGCAGTATTTTATGGTTTTGTAGGAATTTAAATCTCTCTCTCTCTCTCTTTCTCTCTCTCTCTCTCTCTCTCTCTATATATATATATATATATATATATATATATATATATATATATATATATATATATATATATATATATATATATATATATATATATAAAACCAAATGCATCGTTATTGCTTAGAGTGCTTAAACCAACAGGCCAGAAAAAAAATTTTAACACATTTTTTGTCTGGGTATTATCAGAACAAGAGGATCTAGAGTACAACGTGTGAAATCTGACACCTAATTTGTTCTTATTATTTACGAGTATGACAAATAAAACAGAGAGATTTTTTTTATCAAATTTTTATATTTAAGTGGTAACTTACCTACAAATAGTGAACATAAGTTCTTTAAAGGGCACTTTACTGTTCCATCATATGTATAACTCTTGGAAAGGCTATCTGTCATTGTTACAATAAAATATCTTTTAATAAGTTAATAGGTATAATTTCCTCCAATTTTCACTAATTGTAAAACCTAAAATTATATTACTTTATTGAGATAATTAAACGTTAATTCCACATATGCTAACCTAAGAATATTTTTGACTTTAAGAATCAAAGTAAAAAAATATATATAAAATAATCCTGTAAATTAAGTTTTTTTTTATCAATAGACTCATACACATAAAGAAGCATTACTCGAATAAGTTTCAGATTTTATTTCAGGAGAAGTGTAATAAACTTACTGCATCTTTGAAGTTTAAATTGTCCTGAAGATCTTATGTGACTTGAGGCAGCTGATTATTTTCTTAAGTAAAAGGATAGTTGAACTCCTGCAGAAAATTCTTTCTAGATACTTGTTGTTTTTTCCCTATTTAAGATTACCTAAATATCCTCTCTAATTTGGTACAAATTGGCTTTCACATAGGAATTTTATTTGGACCAATCTGTGGAAAATTCATCTAAAAAATAATTAAAATAAATTAAATTATAAGTCTAAACCTAGGGTCGAACTGTCAAAACTTTATTATATATTTTTAAACAATTATACTGCACAAAAATACACATCAATGTAAACTTTTACTAGCGTTTAATCCAAAATAGTCATAAAAAATTAATATAATTATTCAAATTTGCTATAGCTTTTATTCCATTATAAATTTTGATAACATTTATTAATGCCAGCAATCTTATTAGACTGATTACTCAATAATGACTTTGTCAGAGAGAATTTTCTCTAAAATTTACAATTTTATTATTACACAAATTTACTACTCTATCGGTGCTCCATTTTAACCAACAAGATACAAAATTCATTGGCCTATCAAAATATTTGCACTTATTTGTAGTAATTTCCATTTAAATAAGTAATTGTATGAAAAAGTATTGCTACAAAAGCTATATTTTAACATACGTGTTTTGATACTGAATATTTTGTTCATTTTCAAATTTGTGCGAGTTTGACACTAAATTATCAGCTTTTGGTCGGGCATGTCTGTAGTTTCGTTCGGTAATTTTTGGTATAATTAAAAAAATTAAATTAAAAATAACTATACTTACCTTTAACGGTGGCATCTTCTTCAAATAAAAAGCACACTTGATTTTAGCTGAACTAAAACTCCAAAGGTCTTTTTTAGCTCGACGTCAACACAATAATGGGCACAAAGGCGGGCCGGCGGTTAAGAAATGACAATTCTACAGGCCGATATAACAGTATCCGATTTTACCGACAACCCGAAATTTAATTAATGGACGTCTGATGGACTTACACTGGACATCCATATATGGACGTCCATATAGATTACAGGTCATCACATCTAATGGACATCCATAAACGGTCCATGGACATACAGGACATTATATGTACCTATTCTGGATATCCATTGGAAGTCTTGTGCTATCTGGGGAGTCACTGAACATTTTGGTTCCTCCAGTCAAGGACAATCTAACATTTCATAAAACACCTGCGCCATCGTCAACAAAACATAAACCTATTAGCGTAATCAGTGGACATATTACAGTCGACGATCCTTTCGATATAACTGCTGAAAAATAATTCCTTATAGGGTTATATTGACAAACATAAACAACCAAAATAATGTACTCTCAAATTAATGAAAGCCTTTGAAATGAAGCAAAATTAACGAAAACAAAGTACCTTCTAACATGGGTCCATCGGAACAAAATATTTACGTTAAATACCATATCGGCAGAACAATGAAGATAAATTTGCAAAACAAATTAAATTAATTTTTGTTGAAAAAAAACGCAAAACTACAAAAACCAATTCACACGAGAAAGTGCATCTTGGAAATATAAAACATCCGCTAAGAAAACGAGATAATTTTACTAAGTAAAATATGATCTCTTTTTTTCAGAATTCTTCACTTAATATTCGAATACGAGGAAAAAATTACCGTGAGAAAATTAAATGTTAATCCCGATCTAAATTCCATTTACATTAGTAATGCAAAAGTGCAAGAATTAGCTTATATTTTAATACATTATTGCAATTTTGAAAATTAATAAATTTAATATGAAATCTATAATATATTAGTGTTAAGAATTACTTATATTGTATACTTACCCTTAGAATTTTTATTACTTAGTGTAAACGTAGCTTTAGAGTAGTGTCGTATGTCGTTAGAGATCATAGAGAACACGTTTTTGTATTAGAGACCAATAAACCTTTTTTTGTTAAGTTTAAAGTGCCCTTTCATTTAAATAGAGATCAGAGACCCCAAGTTAATCAATAATTAACAATTCAGAAGTGGAATGTGAATTCATGTGTGCCCAATTATCCAGAAAAATAGCGTAAAAACGTGCGAGGATCAACATTGCTAGTGCTGTGGATTATTGTGAACTGAAGACATAAAAGAGTGAATTTAAAGAACTGAAGACATAGTGAAAAAAAAAACGATTGCTATATCCTTTTTTTTGTGAACTGAAATAAAGAGTGAACATTATAAACATTTGTGTAAAGAGATAAAAAGTGCCGCCATTTTCGTCATTTTTGCCCTTCAGCCCAGAAAAAGCTATTAAACCTTTGATCATCCGCCTGATAACTTCTTAGTTATCCGCGCCATCTTTAAGAAACCATAAGAAGTTATACAGAACAGAAATCTGTAAAAAGAAGCGTTACCTGTAGGAAGACGATATAAACATAGTGTTGCCATCTCTGAAGTTATTTGAAAAGTTGGCAAAAACAGAAATCTGTAACAACTGTAGTGCCATCTCTAAGAAAATTATTGAAGTAAGAAAACGACGTTGCCAAATTACTTTGACTTACGTAAATATTAAGATTTTGTCAAGAATTTGAAATTAAAAATGAATGATAACGATAGTGATACCGATTTCCATGACAGTATTACTCCTGAGATAAATAGAACGCCAAGAACTGAAAATGAAACTGTGAATTTGGATAGAATATTGGCATTAATGATTGAAGATAATCGAAGAAGAGATAGAGCATTAGAAGTTTTGTTAGATAGAATTACTCCGCACGAATCAGTAACTACTACTAATGAAAATTATCAAATTATGCCAGATTTGACGAAAAATATTCGATACTTTAATGGTGAATCAAAATCAGAAGCAAGCGAGTGGTTGAATAATTTAAAAGGTATGAAATTATTGCATAAATGGCCTGAGTCATTTATACTGGAAACTGCTAGGTCACATTTGGTAGGAGGAGCAAAACACTGGATTGCAAGTAAATTTAACGAATTAAAAACATTTGCTGATTTTGAAAAAGCTTTTACTAATACATTTATTGGACAGGAAAGTATCACAGAAAAATGGAGAAAAATGGAATCAAAAATACAAAATAAAGATGAAAGTTTGACAAGTTATTTCCATGAAAAGATGAAACTATGCAAAGATCTTGGATTAAATTTCAAGGAAAGCAAAGAACAAATATTAATTGGACTTTTTGATAAAACTTTATGCGATATTACATTTGGAAAGTCACACACAAATGAAGATGATCTATTACATTCATTAGAAGAATATCAACAAATTAGTTATCGAAGAAAATTAAAAACTAATTTAAAAACTGAAGTTGTTATCAAGAATGACAAAAGAAGAACTTACGAAGAGACAGAAAGAAAAGTAGGTGAAGTTGAAAATAAATTTAACCGAAGTCATAATCATAATAAATACTTACCTCCGAGAGATGAACGAGATCGACCATTGTGTTTCATTTGTAAAAAGTATGGACATATTTCAAAATATTGTAGAACTAATAGCCAAAAAGAAAAAGAGTCAGAAAAAAATGTCAAGATCTATGTTAGTAAAATTAAACAAGAAAAAGAAAATAACAATCAAAAATATTATCAATATGCCTTGGTAGATGGTCATCAAATAGAATCGTATGTAGATTTTGGAAGTCAGGGAAATTTAATTCGGAAGTCCACTGCAGAAGAACTGAAACTAAACATAAAAAAATTAGCTAAGCCATTGTTTGTACAAGGTTTTGGATCTGGTAAAGTAGAAATATTAGGAGACATAGATGTGAATGTAAAAGTTGATCAAGCTGCAGCAGATACAAAATTATTAGTAGTTCCAGATAAGGATCAAGAAATAGCACTTTTGTTAGGACAACCGTTTACTGAACAAGAACATATTGTAGCAATAAAGAAGGGAAATACATTAAGATTATTTGAAAACCAACATACTTCAGATGAAGACGATTGTTTAAGAAATATAGAAATTCCAATGTTGCCAAAACCTAAAGTTAATCTTTGGGCTAAAGAAAAGTCTGTAATTCCTCAAAACTTTGTTGGATTTATTAAAGTATATACTGAAAGTAAAAATAAAGAAGAATTATATATTGAAAAGATTGTTGAAGATTATAAATGTATCCCAAGATGTGTAGTAACCTTAGATGAAAACCTTGAAACTTGCATACCTATTGTTAATTTTACAAATACTGAAATTATAGTGAATAAAGATGAAAAAGTAACAAAAGCCATGCCATGTGTTGAAGAAGCAGAAATAGAAGTTAAAAGTATTGAAAAAGTATTCCCAAGACAACAAGAAGATAATATAAAGATTAAAGAAGAAGATGTTTATGTAAATAAAAATATTAGTGGAAAAATCAAACAAGAATTGATGAGCTTACTAAGAAAATATGAAGATTGCTTTGCATCAAGTCTTAAAGAATTAGGATGTACAACTGAATTTGAATGTAAGATAGAAACAACAACGGATCAGCCAATTACTTATCGACCTTATAGACTTAGTCATTCAGAACGAATTAAAGTTAGAGAAATGATTGAAGAATTAAAAAGTGCAGGTATAATTGTTGATTCAAATTCATCATATGCTAGTCCAATACTTATAGTAAAGAAAAAGACTGGAGATGAGAGATTATGCATTGACTACAGGGGTTTGAATAAAATCACTCGTAAAATGGAATTTCCTTTGCCAGTGATTGATGATCAACTTGACAGATTATCAGGGAAAAAGTTTTATACGTCATTAGATATGAGAAGTGGATATTATCAAATTCCAGTAGAAAAGGAGTCTAGACACAAAACAGCTTTTGTAACCAATGATGGAATTTATGAATTTAATAAGATGCCTTTTGGTTTAATTAATGGTCCAGCAATATTTAGTAAAATGATGAACAGCGTATTAGGTCCTTTGAAATTTACCATAGCTCTTACTTATATGGATGATATTCTTTTACCTAGTGTTACAGAAAAGGAAGGACTAGAAAATTTAGAAGAAATATTAAAAGTATTAAGAAGATCTAACCTGAAACTAAATTTAAGTAAATGCTACTTTTTAGAAGAAAAGATAAATTATTTAGGATATGAAATATCTCAAGGTCAAATAAAACCAGGATCAAGAAAACTGAAAAGTGTTGAAGATTTTCCAGTACCTCAGAATGTTAAAGCAGTTAGACAATTCCTAGGATTAACAGGATATTTTAGGAAATTTATTCAAAATTATGCAATTAAAGCCAAACCTTTAACGAAGTTGTTGTCTAAAAATAGTAAATGGAATTGGCAGGAAGAACAAAATCAAGCATTTGAAGTTTTAAAGAAGGAGCTAACCACTGAAAATATGTTAACTTTATATGATCCGAAGGCTTATACAGAAGTTCATACTGATGCTTCAATACTCGGATTAGGTGCAATTTTATTACAACAAGGATTAGATAACAAAATGCATCCAATATCTTATATTAGCAGACAAACAACACCAGAAGAACAAAAATACCATTCGGGAGAATTAGAAACTTTATGTGTAACTTGGGCTCTAGAAAAATTGAGAATTTATCTTATAGGAATACCTTTTGTTGTAGTAACTGACTGTAATGCCTTACGAACTACATTTACTAAAAAGCATTTAATACCAAGAATTGGACGATGGTTTTTAAAGTTACAAGACTATAATTATGAAATTATTCATAAGCCAGGCATAAAGATGCGTCATGTAGATGCTTTGTCAAGAAATCCTATAGAAGAACAAGAAGAAACTGATTGTGGAGAAGGAATACAATTATTTTATAACCAGATTGATGAAGAAGATTGGTTATGTCTATTGCAAAGAAAAGATCCATATGTGCAGAGAAAAATTGAAATATTAAATAAACAACCTGAAAATGAAGAAGAGAGACAAATAGCAAAAGAATATGTAGTGAAAGATGGAAAATTATTCAAGAAAGAAGGTGAATCATTAAAATGGGTTGTACCTAAGAAAACAAGATGGAAAATTGCAAAGAAATGCCATGACGATTTAGGACATCCAGCTGTCAATAAAACAATAGAAAAATTAAAAGAAAATTATTGGTTTCCGCGTATGCGAAATTATATAAAAGGTTATATAGGAGCATGTACAGAATGTTTGTATCATAAGATGCCAGGAGGAAGAAAAAAAGGGTATTTACATTCAATAGACAAAATAGGAATACCATTTCATACAATACACATAGATCACTTAGGTCCATTTGTAGCCAGTAAAAAAGGAAACAAATATTTGTTAGTAATCGTAGATGGATTTACTAAGTTCACAATACTTAAACCAGTTAAAAATACTACATCAGCTGTGACTGTAAAAGTATTAGATGATATAATTCATATTATTGGAAAACCTTACAGAATAATATCAGACAGAGGAACCGCTTTTACTGGAAATGCTTTTAAAAAAATGTGTGAGAAAAATCAGATAGTACATATTTTAAATGCTACATCAACGCCTAGAGCAAATGGCCAATGTGAAAGAATCAATAGAATAATTACACCAACTTTATCATCATTAAGTGAAGAAAAAGATGGAACAGATTGGGACAAGCATGTTAACAGAGTTCAATGGAGTCTTAATAATACAATACATCAAGCTATTAAATGTACACCATACAGTCTATTATTTGATTTTCGACCTAGGGAAATTCAACATGATCAAATCGATGATATATTAGCTAAATATAAAAATGAAGATAAGACTATAGAAGAAAAAAGACAGGAAGCTATTCAATGGATATTGAAAGATCAGGTTAAGCAAAGAGAAAGATATAATAAAAGAAGAGCCAAAGCAGATACTTTTGAACCAGGAGATATGGTGATGATAAGAAAAGAAGCTGCTGCCACGGGAGATTCAAAAAAGTTATTACCCAAATATAAAGGTCCATACATCGTAGTTGAAAAATTGCCTAATGATAGATATGTAATAGAAGATTTACCTGAAATTCAACGAACACAAAAATTTTATGGAGGAATTGTAGCCGTTGATGCCATTAAGTTATATGATTTAACACCTAATTTGGAAGATTCCGATGAGACAAGCGAAGAAGAAGAAGAAAAGGAAGAGGAAAAAGAAGATTTACAACAAATAGATCAGGAAGAAGAAATGGTTAGGAATGAGTTAAATGAACTAATCAGGAAAGACAACGAAGTGAATCAAAGATACCAACGAGTAAGAAAGAAACCGAAATACTTACAAGATTATCACCTTTTCGAGGACGAAAAGTAGATCAGGATGGCCGACTGTTAAGAATTACTTATATTGTATACTTACCCTTAGAATTTTTATTACTTAGTGTAAACGTAGCTTTAGAGTAGTGTCGTATGTCGTTAGAGATCATAGAGAACACGTTTTTGTATTAGAGACCAATAAACCTTTTTTTGTTAAGTTTAAAGTGCCCTTTCATTTAAATAGAGATCAGAGACCCCAAGTTAATCAATAATTAACATTAGAATCAATAAGTTACAATCCCGAATACACATTCGAGACTTTGAACTACTTGAAGAGTGCAGATGGAATAAAGCGAGGTTTAATTAACCTATTCAGAATAGTTTTAAAAGAATTGGACGATTTTAAAAATCAAATTTCAATGCGCATGCATATTGAAGTCAAGAATGCAAAAGATCAAAATCCAGAACTACACCTGTAAAAGTGGCCCTGGTCTGAGAGACATCTAAGAACTAGTTGGTTTGATAGACAAATGACGTAAAAATGACAAATCGATCATGAAAGTTTGAAATTTCCCTAGATCGGTAAATTATTGTTGTGTGGTGCCTTATTATTCCAAAGTCGTTGAAATTATTATTTTATTATAGCGCTTTAAACTCGTTAATAATTTCGTGTAAAAATAAATACAAAAAAAATGCGAGTTTCTTATAATTTAATATTTTATACCGTCTATTTAAATATTGTAATGTCTTCGGTTTCAAAGAACATTTGCCCTGACGTCAATCAGTAGTTCAATGCTAATTTGTGGACATTTTCCTGGTTGACCTCTTTTGGTTCTCGTCCATGAAGGGATTTCTATAGCCAGGCTTGAAGCTTCTCTTGGTCTGATTGATGACGAGAAGTTAGTTCATGGTCCCTCAACTGCAGCGCTATTGAATTATCTGCTTCGCATTTTGCCTGGTGCAGCACAGAAAACTCTGCCAGACTGTGAAAATATGAGCGTAGGTTTGTTAATTGTTGATCCAACTGCTTACCAATATCCACCAATCCTCTTTCTCTGTAGTATCTTGGTAGCATTGTCTGAGCAGTGGCACTACGAGGATGATGTTTGTGTGCTTTGTCAGAAGTATTCTGACTTTCCTCTGTAGCCTTGTTACGTCCGTGCTGCTCCATTTCACAATTCCAAAAGAGTAACTGAGAGTAGAAGAAGCATAGATGTTGAGTACCTTAAATAGATTTTGACTTTTTAGATTAGCTCAAAGTATCTGCTACCCGTCTTATGAATTTGTTGGTTAAGTCGGTCTTCATAGTTCGTTGGTCAATTCTTTGTACCTGTTTCTTACTCAAGTGGTTATAGGTCTGTTCTGACTCTATTTCCGCACTGGTTTAACCGTTCTGCATCTCAAATCTCCGGTTGTATCTTTGATCTTGAAATGCGGGATTTATCAAGGCCAAATAGCATTCCTATATTTCCTCCACAATTCTGAGCATTTGTTCCAGCTGATTCAGAAGATGATTCAGTCTTACCACCTTTTTACGATTGTTCTTAATACTGAAGCCATATTTGGTGGAATTTAAACGGCGTGATAGCAGGTTCATGGCAAGGCAGAACCATAATGGGCTCAGTAAATGAATCTCCCTAAAATATTCCCCTTCGTATTGTATCTAGTTCGATGTTGTCGCTGGAAGGTATTTGTATTTGGATCCTAGTTCTCCAAGTTGACATGAGATGTTTTAAAAAGGAGACACTGTGTATATCGTTCTATATATTATCAGTATAGCGGCCAGCCAATGATGTGGTACAAAATCGAAAGCGTTTTGGTTGTCTACGTACGCGGCAAATAGGTTCCTTCGTTTGGTATGGGCTTGATTGCAGATGACCAAATTGATAATAAGTTGCTCCTTGTAACCTATTGTGCCCTGGCACATCCTTTTTACTGAATGGCAATGGTGTTGTTTTGCTCACAGTATGCAGGATGGGATTAACTTATATAACGTGGAAAGGCAGGGAAAGGCAGGCGACTGGTCAATATTTGATTGGATCTTGTGTATTATGCCGATCCTTTGTGAGAAACAATGGCATTTTCTGTGAATCAGGCAAAACATCATTTATTAGAATAGTCAGTCGTTGGTGCATGCTCTAAAACTTTTTAAGCCAGTAGTTTTGGATATGATCAGGATTATTATTATTATGTATGTATATATGTATTGTTATGAAAATACGCTTATTTTACGACAATATTTAATAAAATTTCATGATTAATATTGCCCCAAACTCCTTAAATAAATTAAATAATCTAAATAATACGGCATACAGTGCTAAAACTACAATTCTTTGATTGCCGAAACGAGGAAACCCAGACATTAAACGGCGCGGTAGTGGCACTTTGACTCGGTGTTTTTCCGATTTCAGAGCGCGACGTCACCACTGCTATAAAAGTGAAAAGGTAGCGGCATAATTAAGGCTCAGTGCAATGCAATAGGTGCACTGGCACCTAGAGCGAAAACACTAAAGCGTGATGAGCGGAGGCTTATAAGGCTACGGCCCGGAAATCCGGAAACCAAAGGAACACTCACAGAGCGCTTCTGTAGACTGTAGCTCCACTAAAGTCAAACGAAGTAGGATCGTGGGGACCTTCAGTCCCTAGGGGGGACTACCTTCTCACTTCGTGTTGGTATCTATGCAAGATTTCCTCGCCTTGAAAAAAAAATTGGCGTAATTAAGGATATTGCGGGCTGCTCTTCAGGAGATAACTCATTCTTTTCCGATTGAGCTTAGCTCTCGGGGGCCACGAGATTGTTCCCTTATTAGGATAAATTGTGGTTCTTAAAGTAGGTTGTCTTGGACAACATAAATTTTTCTGACAATAAAGATCGTGCACGTGTCTTACATCACTAAAATTAAAGGTAAATAATTTGGGATTCGGAGACTAAATCCTGTTTAGTAAGGGTCTTGCCAATAAATCGAACCGATCGTACGTTCGGTTTAAAAAGAGCTACGAGTCGAGTGTAATGTCTGGAAGAGTTAAACAACAAAAGATTTCTTGCCAGTCCTAAAGGATTTAGTGATCCCGAAAAAAAACGCATTCTGGCTTAAGAGTAAATGCTAGAACGTGATCAAGTGGAGGTAACCTGATATTGACATTGCGACTAATAGTCAGCGTCATTTTGGCTATAAAGTTATGAAAATCCTGATTTGACAAACCCGAACGTGACAGTGGAGAGTAAAATAATCCCGAACTTGACTTGCGGAAAACAGTACTGAATAAAAAAAAGTTGATTAAAAGTTAACTAACAGTCAAGGATGATTATTGATAATCTTTTCCTAAATAACTCATTGCCTAGAAGTGTTTCCAAACAAAATTAAAAACTTAAACTTCGTTAAGTCTGAGCTTCACTTATTCCCATTTTATACCGGTGAGCGGAGTGAGGCGGCTAGAGTTTTCATTCTAGTCGTGAGGTTTGGCGGGACTTCACCAACAACCCCTGATTTGTATTAAAACTTAGGGTTTACATAAATAATTGATAATCTAAAATTCTTACAATTAATTAATCCCGACGGAAACGAACTTCCACGTTTCCTGGAGGATAAAATTAATCGAATAAACCCTGTTAATGCGCAAAAAGGTCCATATTCTCGGAGATGAATACAAAAATACCGAATAATGACAAGGGCTTTGACATCTCGATCAAATCGAATAATAGTTAAAATTGCGAAAGGTAAGTTGAAAGAGACCCTTGGAGAAAATTAACTAAAATTCGATAAATAAAAACCGTTAATGTATTAACGTTGTAACATGGAATCTAAAAAGGGACATGATGGTTTTTAGGCTTCAAAATTAAAAAAAAAAAAAGACCGTTCATACTTCGTTAATACAACAATATATAATAATGTTCGACAAGATTCTATATTAAGATGAAAATTTTAGATGCTCCCCTTTTAATATTACACTACATATTTTTAATTTCTCCTCCACCCTGTATATGCCATCTTAACATTTACATTTCTGATATTATTTTTAATAATAAAAATTTGAGAAAATGTATTGGGTAAAATTAAATACATATAAAGAATTATCCATTGATTTTGTGGACACGCTGTATAATAACAATTTGTATTATTGTAAATAAAAAATGTAAAGTGATCTAGAAATTTCTATGTTATCAAAAATCCTTAAAATATAAATTAGGATATACAAGAAATGATTTCTTTAATTTTTGCAACTTCAATAAGTATTGTGTTTATCAATGAAAAATTTTTGGGAAAAATATTTTCTTTAATAAAATTAAAAATAAATAAATGTCCTGTATTTTTCATTATAAATATTATAATAATATGATCCAAAAAATTCCATATTAATCAAAAATTAGCAAAATTTCAGGTAGAAAATGTTCCGATACCTTCGGTTACCTAAAGAAACAGGCGTGATTAATTCTTTTTTGTCAACTGTTTGTATACAAACTCGAACTGGATGAGGAGTTTTTTGCAGGCATTTTTATTTCGCGTGTTAATTTCTTTGTTCATTTTATACCGAAACTTCGTATCGAATGTATTGCGAGGAAAAGTTCTCGCTCGGTCCCGGGTTCGTCTTAGAGGAGATTATCCCGGGATAATCACGGATATTTCCGTTGTGTATTTTAACTTAACTTTCATCCTAACATAAAGTATTGCTCTGCTCCTTGTATTTGTAAGTACATTTTTGACTTTTTGGGTTTTTATATTTCTAAATAGGCTAAAACATTTTTAAAAATTTCAGATTTTTAGTGAATTTATGCATTAAAAATTAATTTTTCGAAAGTTTTTGATTTTTTAACTTAAAATTATCTGCCTATTTGCATCTTTTCTTACTTATGTAACTAGATTTCGATCTAATCCTATAGTATAGTGCAATTATAGTCTCAGTAGGAACATAATACAATAACTGATTTTAAAAATGTTTGATAGGATATAATCGCGCTCGAATTTCATATGTGGCTGCCACACAAGCTGATTTGAGGGTATTTTCTGAAATAATTTCATAAATTTATTACATGAAAATAAAAGAAAAATCCCATTAGGGGAGTAGTACATTTTGGTATTTATTAAAAATTATTTGAAAATACTCCAAATTAGCAAGAAAGTTACGTAAAAATATCAAAACCAACTTAATATTAAAATGTGCATGACTAATCGCTTTTTTTGTCTTGTTTTTATCCTGCTTTATAGGAGAAGGAAACGATGCCGTTGGGTGGCGCTAAACATCGTGTGGTTTTAAATTATTTTAAAATTCATACAAAGAGGCGAGCCCCCCTTTATTTATTTTCTTTCTTAAAATCTCATAAAAATGGATAAAACTAATAAAAAAACTTTCAAAAATATAAAAGTTAAATTTTTTAGTTTTTTTAATACATATAATTTAATGGGAGGTGGAAATAAAAAGGGAGTTTCTGTTGAAATGCAAGAAAAATATTTTAATTTTTTTAAATGAAGAGCAGTTTTTTGTAGAAGCCAAAACTTATCTTTTATTTTTAAAGTTATTACAAGATTTACCAATACATTTAATGAATTGAGAAGACTTTTTTTTTTCTAAAAATTTTTTAACCGACTTCTAAAAGAAGGAGGTTCTCAATTCGTTGGCTATACATTTTTTTTTTATGTATGTACACCGATTACTCCGGAACGATAGCACCGATTTGATATAAATTTTTTACGTTATGTTCAGAAAGTTACTGCGATGATTCCATATTATTTTGGACGAAATTAGTGCCGTAAAATCCAAGATGGCGCTGATAAAATGCAGGACAAAAAAAATTATTTTGTTCGATTTTCTCCAAAATTGGTATGAGGGAATTATCAAGGTCGTACACGACGAATCCGAAATTATTTTTTAAAAATTTAATATGGTGAATCCAATATGACGGACAAAAAAAATTAATTTTGTCCGATTTTTTCCAAAATTGGTATGAGTGAGTTTTTCGGGAACACACATAAAAAATCTAAAATTATTTTAAAAAAATTCATTATAGCGTATCCAGTACAGCGGACACAAGAAAATTGATTCTCTCAAAAATTAGTATGGGGGATAGTCGCACATAACGAATCGGAAATTATTTTTTAAAAATTCAATATGGAGGACAAAAATAATTATTTTGTCCGATTTTTTCCAAAATTGATATGGGGAAGTTTTTGGGGTCGCACATTACGAATCTGATATTGTTCTAAAAAAAATTAAATATGGCGGATTCAAAATGGCGAATTAAAAATTTTACGTCTCTCGATTTTCTTTAAAATCTGTATTGGGGGATTTTTGTTAGTTTCAATTACGAATTTAATGTTATTTTTGAAAAACTCAATATAGCGGATCCAATATGGCGCCCTAAAAATTTTATATCTTTTGATTTTCTGCAAAACTGATATAGGGGATTCTTGAGGGTTTGAATTATGAATTTAAAATTAGTGTTTTAAAATTCAATATCACGATTCCAATATAGCGGACTAAAAATTTTACATTTTTCGATTTTGTTTAAAGGCGGGACTGAAGAGTATTTAAGGATGTAAATAGCGAATATAAAATTATTTTAAGAAAATTTAATATGTCAGATGCAGTATGACGGTCTAAAAATTTTAAATTTCCGGATTTCAACCAAAATTAATGCTAGGGGGCTTTCAAGGGTTTAGATTTAGATTAGGTTAAGACGTTGTAAAATTTTACCTTATTCGCATTTAGTATTAGGAGGTTTTCAGTGTCGTACATTACGAATATGAAGTTAACTTTTTACAACTTCTTTTAGCTGATACAATATGATACAATTTATGCAATACGATTTTGTTTCAAATCGATATTGCGGAGTTCTTGAGGCATATACAAACTCAAGTTCTTCAACTTTCGGTATTGGAAGGTTTTGCCAGCCCATATTACTAATCTAAAATTAATTTAAAATTTACGATAGCTGATTTACTATAGTAGACTAAATATTTGTTTGATACAATTTCATTTAAAACTGGTATTTGAGGAACTAAAAGAATCAAAGAATTTTTAGTTGTTCATTTTAGAGTGATTTACAACTTTGAATAGAATGAATACTTTTTTGGGACCTTCGACATCATCGGTACATTAATCTCGATTAGTACTTAGTTCAAATAATTTATGGATATCCTACCTAATGAATTCAAAACTAAAAATCGAAAAATAAAATTGTTATAAAAAAATTGAACCAACTTAGCTAAAAAGTAAAAAAATTACAATATAAATATTTATATGAAATTGAAATTTTTGAAGTCGGCGCCAAACTATTTCTAAATGGAGCAAATAACTACTAGTATAAGATATATAAACTACGGTAAGAAAAAAATTACAAATAAAGTATTTTTTAATCTATTTATGCGAATCGCATTTTGATAAGTATTAGCTTGGCGTCGAAAAATTTCAATTTCATATACAAATTTATATTGTTATTTTCCCTTTTGGCGCATTTTTAGAAGCTAGTTCAATTTTTTTATAAAAATTTTATTTAGGGTGGTAAGATTAGTAAAAACTTCGTAAGTAACAAAAATAATTTTCTTAGGATTTCACCAAATTATTTTTTTTTTATTTCCTTTTTTTGATGGAAACGCAAATGTGAATTTTTATTGGAGTGAAATATAGAGGATGATTATTTAGTACTCTGGTATTAGATTGCGGCTATATATTGTTAAATTGATAAAAAATTTTACAGACGAAATGTTAATGGGGTTAGAAGAGATAATATTTTAAAAACAGTTCAGTTTATACACTCATAATTTTTTTATGTGTAATGACTTTTATTTTTTTTATAGTAATTTAAGTATCATTGCACCTTCTCTTCAGTTCTAAAATTTATTAATCTTAAAATTCGACGTTGCCAAATTACTAAATCAAATCAAACGAAAATCAGTATTTCACTTCAGTTTTAATAGTCAAATCATTGTTCATTATTTTTTTATAAAAATTTGTAGAAGTCTTAGCAGGGATCAATTTATATCAAAGTATTCCAATATTTAGTTTTTCTTATACATGATGTCCAAAATTATTTAAACAGCAATATTTTCAATTCCATTTTATGCCATTTTTTTAAATGAAATATCCTGTACCTGTTTGTCTTTATCTCCAATAATTTTCTAAAAATTATAAACCCAGTAGACGCTTTACGGCCCTATATATATATATATATATATATATATATATATATATATATATATATATATATATATTATTATGAAAAAAAAATAATACCGTGGAAAATTCGGAAAAGCCAGAAAATTGACATGTTTTATTAACCAAAATTTATTTACAATGTAAATACTAAAATTTTACAATATATTGTTACTTCTACTTTAATTTTTCTTTTTGGCTCCTATTGGTCGTAGAGCGTTTTTTTTTCTAAAATCCTTGGTTGTCAATCACCTTTACATTCCACCTAATAACAAGCGTGTGCAATGTAAAATAACAAAATGATTCTAATTGTTTATAAGCAATAAAAGCCTCTTATTTAATCCACTTTTTTAACAACGGAAGAAAGTCAAAACTTACCCTCCCCGCTACAGTGATGCGGCAGAGGTACATATTTTGTCTCTACTAGACTCATCAGGGTCTGTTAGTATAATGTCTGGTCTATTATGAGCTACTGTTTGATCCGTCAGATCCGTTCGGCCCCAATATAACTTGAACTGGTTGTTCTCAATAATAGGCTCCGGATTGTACTTGTAATAAGGCACTTTTCCTACCTGTAATGGGTTTAACTTTTCTGCTAACTCTTGGTGGAGTATCTTAGCTGCTGAGTCCTGTCTTTCCTTATACTCGGTTGCGGCAAATACTTGGCATCCTCCAGTTATGTGTTGAATTGTCTCCGATGTTCGACAGCCATATCTGCATTGGTCATTTTCAATTGAGGGATCTCTAATGATGAACTTCCGATAGTTCTTAGTCGGAATAACCTGATCTTGGATAGCTAACACGAAGCCCTCCGTTTCCGGAAACATCTGTCCTGAAATCAACCAGTAGTTCGACGCTGAGTTGTCGACATTGTCCTGATTGACCTCATTTAGATGCCGTCCATGAAGTGGCTTCCGTAGCCAGGTTTGTAACTTCTCTTGGTGTGTTTGGTGGTGAGAAGTAATATATTGTTCCCTCAACTGTAGCGGCGTTGAATCGTCTGCCTCGCATACTGCTTGATGTAGTGTGGAAGAGTCCGCCAACCTGTGGAAATATGAACACAAGTTTATTATTTGTTGGTCGAGCTGCTTACCAATATCCACCAATCCTCTTCCTCCTTGGTGTCTTGGAAGAATTGTACGTTCAATAGCACTCCGAAGGTGATGTTTTTGTGCTTTAGTTAGGAGTGTCCTTATTTTTCTTTGTAGGTTTTGGATGTCCGTCCTGCTCCACTTTACAATTCCAAAAGAGTAGCTCAGCGCAGAGCAAGCATACGTGTTGAGCGCCTTAAACAAATTTCTACTATTTAAATTAGTTCGTAATACCCGCCTTACCCTCCTGACAAATTCGGCTGTCAATTCGGCCTTCATAGTGCCATGGTCAATTCTTTTAGCCTGTTTCATACCTAGATATTTGTATGTTTGGTCTGCTTCCATTGCAGCTATAGTTTCACCGTTCTGCATTTCAAAACCTCCCGGTTGTATCTTCCCTTTAACGATGTTCAAAATACGGCACTTGTCAAGTCCAAATTGCATTCCGATATCCCCGGAGAACTCCCCCTACAATTTTAAGCATTTGTTCCAGCTGGTTTCTGGTAGCAGCCATCAGTTTAAGATCATCCATGTATAGAAGATGATTTACTCTGGCTACCTCTTCGTTGCTATTTCTAACATCAAAGCCGTATCTGGTGGAGTTCAAACGGCGTGATAGTGGGTTCATTGCAAGGCAGAACCACAATGGGCTAAGTTTATTGATATTATTATACTTTATGTTTCATGTAGCGTTTTATGTAAATTCTTTGCTGAATACACTCATTAACCATTATCATGGCTTGACACGTTTATATTTTGCAAACGTACAGGGCCTCCAACTCCAAACTGCCTCTAACTTCATGAACGTATTTTGGCCTTGTTTGGAATTTGATTAAGGACTTATTGAGGTTTGGAGGCCTCCGAGAACCAGAGGTCTAGTACTGGTCGCCCCTCTTCCACTGGGCTCATAATTCCCCTATTTTAATTTTTTACCGAGTATATATAGTGTTCGCAAACACGCAGACAAAGTAATTTTTTAAATGCTATATATATCAAGATTTTCATACGTGATTGAAAATTTTTGCTTAATTACAAAATTACAAACATTTTTTTTTCGAAATTTTGAAAAATCTCATTATAGCGTGGTTTTGGAGAAAAATGTTAACAAGTAATGTGAATCACGTGATTACTTTCGTAAGCATTTGATTAAAAATTTACAGCTAAGGCAAAGGCAAATTTTCATTATTTTTGCGAACAATGTATGGTTAAGTAAAATTATACAAAAAGACTTCAATTACTTCAAAATTTTAAGTAACTTAACTTCACTATCTTGCCTTTCTATACCTGACAGTCCTGTTTAAATTATTCTAATATAAAACATTTATTTTTCAGGCTCGAAAAATTATGTTGTATCCATCGCGACGCGGACAAATCCAATTTCATGTAGGAGTAACTCCCTTCCCCTTGGCCCAGGGTCAGACGTGTTTGAAGCCTCGGCGCACTACTGAATCCCAGTGATGTGGACCAACCCTGGGGGTACTTCAGTAGCGGCTTACTTGCGGTTGAGGGAACATAGGGACTATTACACCCTGAGTCGTATTCTTAGGCGCTTTGCCGGCCCATCAGAAGAGTTGGATGGAGTACGGCCGGTGAAAGAGGAGGAGACACGACGGGTTGCCAAAATTTCTCTCGGTCCAGGAATGTTTACGGCGGCCTCGGCAAATTTCTGGACCATAAATTCGTTTATTATGATTGGAGCAGAGCATTTCTTCAGGGTGAACATTGATGCTAAATAATGTAAGTCCTATTTTTATTACTATTGTTTATTTTGATGTATCTTAAGAAATATCAATAGCTCTTAATACCATCATGTAAGGGGTGAATTGACGCCAATGTTTTGAACACAGGAAGGAAATATTACTATGTAAATCCCGCCAATAGTTTGGAATTACATACCAATCCTATAATACCTTAAAGTTTTTTGAATTCATTTAATTTTTATTTATAAAATATTACAGTCATTCTGCTGCAGTTTTTAAATAGATAATATTTGATAAAAAATAATTAATAAAATTATTCAAAAGACATGTTATATATCAGTAATCTAAAAGGCGTGGCGTGAAATTAGGTTGTGCTATATATCATTTTTGCCACATCAGTATTATAAGATTTTAAGGAACTTAGATTGAGTCTACCACGTCTTTGTACAACCAAATAGTGTTTTTGAATTGACGAAAAAAATTACATAATCAATCTCTCCAACTCAAAACTTTTTAGATAACATTTCATGTTTCAAATTTTTCTGTTACTTTTATTCTAGACATATTTTTAAGTCGGTAAATTTGGCCAAAACTTTTCTTCATAAATTAAAAAGAAAAGGATAATATTACTTCTAAAGCGAACCACGTACCAAACCGACATGGAAAAATATATAACTTAAAAGAAATGTGCGACAAATATTTTTAATGTATCTTATAGTCTGTTCTCATTAATATAGAGCCCGTGTGTTCTATACTTCGTGAATACACTACTACACTATTGGAGGCAGCATGCAATGTTCCACGCACGTTACACAGCAAAGAGAGAGAGAGAGAGAGAGAGCGCTAATACGACGTCATGCTATCTCTTTTGTTAAAAACATAGTATAAGTTGGAATTTTTTTCGTTTTTAGTTTTTTTTTTGACAATTGTATTGCTTCATGATTTTAAAAAAATCTCATTTTTAGAATAGAGCCTGTAGCTATAAAAATAAAAATTTAGTTGGGATCTAATTTATTTCACAATAATATAATAATAATAATAAAGGTCTTTATTTAATAAATTATTCTACATTTATATTTTCAAAAATGGTGGGCGAGTTTCAGTTCGTCCTAGATATAAAATATCTTTGACGTCTGTTCAGCTAACCCACAAAACTAAATATAATGAAAACCAATTTAGAAAAATTAAAATTAAAAACGTCACGAAATATATCAAAAGAAAAACAATATTCAACTTAAGGAAAAATTAGTTAACAACATAAATATTAACGTGAATACGGTTCCATATTAATTTAAAAAAAAACAATATTAATAAGTCTTAAATGAAAGAAAGAAAAAGGCTCAAAGACATACCCCGATAAAACGCACAAAATTCACTCAGACACCCAGGATGCTCCCCAAAACCATGGTCCTAAATCTCCGTGCTGACACCGATCTACCCAATAAATCAATGGCATAATTATTTAAGTATTTGGCAACATTATACGAAAACGATCTCTTGAACAACTACTAATTCAGAACACCCCATATTTGAATTATTTTTACCTGATTTTAAGGGTATTTGCATAGTAAATTGATATTTTTCTTTTAATTGGAAAAAGAATTATTCAATTAAAGTGATATATTTTGGTAAATATATCGAATTTGTTGACGTGTACAAGTTGAGCTTCAGGGTACTCCGATTCTCGTAAAATCGTAACCGACAAATAGGATTCAAATAAATATATTGTACCTAATTTTAATGGAATCCAATTTTGGCAATATTTCGCAATATTTTAGTAATTTTTATACAAAATTTAAATTGACAAATATTGATATTTATAAAATCTGCTAAAACTTGCAACAAAATTTATTTTCAACGTTATTTTATTTTACGTTTTACAACAAAATACATTATTTAAGAATTGTATTACCTAGAAGTATTATGTTAATAGTTAATAGGATATCTTTTATTATTTATTACTTAACGACAACATCTCGGTATCGAGGCAATAAAAATTTTGAACAATATTTTCGGGAAGCCTCTTTCAAACTTTATTTATTTTATTTACCAACAATCTTTCAATTAGAAATGTTTGTGTACGTATACGACGTTCTACTTCTTCCATGGAGTTAACGTCTGGAGGTTTTCCTGGGTACTCCAAAACCCCAACTTTTATTTTCCTCTAACCACTCTTGAACAACCCGTGGGAAAGCTTTGGACCCTTATCCTGCTGGAACATTAAATGCAATAATTCCCGCTCTGCATAAGGTAGAGTCATATTTTGCATTATATCCCTGTAGACAAATCAATCCATGGTGTTATTAATGCGGACTGAAAGAGTTCCCCATTTCATGAGAAACAACTTCAAAGAAAAACACTGCTCTATTTTTGTCAGATAGTGTACAGGGTGCGCCATCTTTTATGTCGGTATGTAAATGTAAAAATTGAATAACTGATGTCTAAATATGAGGTATTTTTATTAAATTTGGTCCTTTACAATTTATTGGGACTAGTTTTTGAATACCACATCGATCAAGTGGCCACCTTTATTGGCCAAAGGAAAATGTGACCTTTTTACTGCCTTTTCCATTACCTTTTCGAGCATCTCGGGTGGTATAGCGGTGATTTCGGTACGAATGCTTTGAGCTCTTCAATGGTCTGAGGCTTGCTGTCGTACACTTTGCTTTTTAAATAACCCCACAAAAAGAAATCCGGAGCGGTCAAATTTGGAGATCTGGGTGGCCAGTCAATGTCGCCTCTTTTTGACATCAGACGTCCAGGGAATTTCCGTTCCAGAAACTGGATTGTTTGATTTGTAGTGTGGCATGGCGCACCGTCTTGTTGAAACCAGTAACCATCAAGATCTTTTTCACTCATTTGAGGGCAGACATAATGAGCCAAGATCCATCGATATCGATTTTCATCGACTGTTTCGTTTTCTTTGAAAAAAAAATAGCCCAAAGATGGTTCTGCTGCAAACGCCGGCCCAAACAGTCACAACAATGATCTAAGCATTGATTACACTGTCTGCAGAAAACCCTCACATACAAACAGATGCCTGAACGCCGAATCTCACAACCATCAATCATAGTTACAATCAGTCGCCAACACACTGATCTCCGGATCCTTGCGACTAACCAAACCCACGAACCGCCAAGAAGAACATAATAATATCACAACAGCTCTAAAACAAAACGACGACAAAAAACACAATATCAAAAAGACCATAAAACAGAACACAAATGCAAAAATAGAAAAAATAGAAAGATATGACAAATCCAAACCAAAAACCACTCTGCCATACATAAAAGGTGTAACAGACGTAATTGAAAGAATTCCGAGGAAGCACGACATATTCACAATTTACAAGCCACAAACAACACTACACAAATTATTAGACAATCCCATTGACAAAATACCATTAGAAAACCAGGGAGTGTACAGCATCCCATGTAAAGAATGTGAAAAGAAATCCATCGTCCAAACAAACAGAAGAATCTTTAGCGGAGTCCAAGAACACAAAAACAACATAAAGATAAAGCGAGCCATACCAGTTTTATTCTAACATCATCAGGAGACAGGACACATTATAAATTTCCAGGAAACCAAACAGAATGCATCCATAAAGCACTATAAAACGCATATCATCAGAGAAGCTGTCAAAATAGAAAACACTAAAAACCTTAACAAGAGAGATGATGTACAAAACATCTCAAATACATGGAAAACCCTAATCAAAATCCAACCAAAAATAACACACCAGAAAAACAGGACAGCGAGCTGAGAGGAAGTCCAAACCCAGGGAAGCAAGGAAACCAACGAGGCAGAACCAAGGTATAACATGCGCAAGCGCCAAACTATAAAAAGGCAGACAGAGGACCAGTAAGCTCATTTCTCGATTAAAATAAAAATAAAATAAAAATTTTAATTTGTGAAAGGTTTGGCACTGTTTGCTTAAAATATCCCAAAATTGTTTGCAATTTTAAAGAAAATAAGTAAAAATTATATTTCGAAACATGGCGAATTAAAAAGCACATGAACTAATGGGAACTCGAATATCAAATTTTTATTTCACTCTAATAAAAGTAATTAAAACATATTTTGGTTTGTTTCAGATACATTTTGCCAGACAGCCGATGCGATTTTTGCTTGTTGGATGAGCATGAATACATTCTCTTGATTTCACGGCTTGTGAATATTGAGAAATTGATATGTACAAGTCGAAGTAAGATCATGGAGACGATGAATGTAATCGTCTGTTACCATTCTTGTCCTACAAGTAAAAATTTAAAACATTGTGCGTGGCGCGTGTGATGATTCTACTCTTCAAGGGTTTTTCCTAAACATCGTCGTAGTTTAGAAGCGCGGTTCAATTAGCTTTTGAAGACAATTGGATGTCTGGAAAAGGCTTGGCTACCGGCTGCCTTGGGTACTTCGACACCCAAGTTTGTTCGTACCCTGAAGAATAGAATCGTGAAGAAAGAAAGCGACGTCATCAGACAAGGAAGAAGACAATGTTATCGGGCAAATGGAGATGGCAAGGAGGTAACTATAATATTATTAAGTCTAAGGTCTCGTCAGTGGAGCTGTATCGAACCAAGAGCAAACAGCTGTCCATATAAAATTTAAATTCCGAGACTTGTCGGCAGGATATTGAACCTACATACTTTTCGATGTCAGAGTGAAAAATATCGTCAGTCGAGCGACATCCATATACCAACCGGTGTAGTGCGAAACTTAAAAAATTAAAATTTCAGTAAGAAATAAATAAATCTTTTTTTGCCGTGTTTAAACAGTTGCCTACAGAGAGACAACCGGAGTGATATTTGCAGGAAATAAATTGTTTGTATATATTTTTCCCTTTAATTGTCTGAAAGCATAGTAAATATAGTCAACTGTTTAAACACGGCAGTAAAAGATTTATTTATTCCTGACTGAAATTTTATTTATTTTTTTTAAATTTCATACTACTCCGGTGGGTATATAAATATCGTTCGACTGGCGATATTTTTCAATCCGACATCGAAAAGTCTGCAGGTTTAATATCCTGCTGACATGTCTTGAAATTTACATTTTATATGGACAATTGTTTCCTGCGAATATTGCCCTTTATTCGATACAGCTCCACTGACGAAACCGTTAGATGGTCGAAACGCATATGGAGAGAAAACCAGAGTGATATTTGCAGGAAATAATCTGTTTGTATATATTCTTTCCTTTAACTTTCTGAAAGGAGAATAAATATAGACATTTGTAAAACTATCTTTAAATATTTTTGAAATATTAGAATCTAAAAAATATCAGTTTCTACATTTTGGTGTCCCAAAACATCAGAAATTAAAATAATTTATCCTAAAATAAATAATTATAGTTAATTTCCAATAGATAAGTTAAAATTTCTTTGTAATAAGTGAAAAATGGAATTTTTTTAGACCAGTAATTCGGGAATATGTTATGTTTGGAACACCCTGTATAATAAACATTTTTCTTGAAATGCATCTTTATCTACATGGTTATAAATACAAGCTTTTAAATAAGTTTTTAGCTCCCTGGATTACTAAAAGACAGTATCACAGGTTTATATTTTTAGAAATCTTTTATTATGAGCAAAGAGATTTTAGGTTAAAACAGAGATAGCCTCAGATTAGAAAAACCCTGTTCAAAATTCCTGACATACGTAAATATTTAGTGTATTTACAAGTATTCGTTTAGCCATGGCAACCGCCAGGTGATGGTCTGCCTTGTTGTCAAGTCTGCGCTATATTTGTGAGAAAATATAAAGTACTTAGTGGTTAAAGAAATTTAATTTTTTATTAATATCTTTTAATTATTTAAATATCAAATGATATTAAATAACGTAATTTCTGGAATGTATAGAATTTATTGATTTATAAACAATTGCTTTTACTTAAAAGTCCTTAACTTCTACCTATAATGTTTTCCAACGAATAGCTAGAATTTGTAACATTACAACTTCCCCAGAGTAACTGCACACTAGTCATTGTGCTGAAATTTGTGAAAATTAGCACTTCTATACAGACAAAAAGAAACTTACAAATTTTATAGGGTTTAAGGTGCCTTTTACACTGCACTGTACACTTGTCTATGCATAAAAAATGTTTTATAATAAGGTTTCTATATCCTTACACATAAATAACATTTTTTCCCTTACGTACGTTCATTAAAATTTGGAGTTTTACTGATTAGCTTCTCTTCAGTCGACAACATCTATAAAGCCACTAGGCGATTTTCAGTCATGGATTTCTTAAGAAGGTCTTTGTTCTTTTTAGAGTAAAGAAGGATCGTTCAGTGTCTGCTGTAGTTATAAGAATGACAATAAAAATTTCTAATATTTTTTTTTGTTTCTTGAAACGGCTTTGATAAATTATTTCCAATCAAAATTTCAAAAAAAGATATTGCCCCACTTACTTCTCTACAATCTGCCCTGACATAAGTAACAAATAATTCAGTTTTCAGAAGTTCCTTATCTAAATTTGGGTATGCGAAACATGTGAAATTTAATGGGTCACCAGGGGAAAATCCACAATATTTATCAAATTGATCGGAGTATAATAATAACGCTGCCCATAAATAATCTCTAAAATCAAAGCGAACTTTTGAATAGTTAATTATTATATTACAAACTTCTATTGCAGCAATTCTTCTTCTTCTTTAGGTGCCGTCTTCGTTCCGAAGGTTGGCGATCATCAGAGCTATACGTATTTTCGAGACTGCTGACCTAAACAACTGGTTATTGCTGCAATTATACCATTCTCTTAGATTTTTTAACCAAGAGTTTCGTCTTCTTCCTACAGATCTCTTTCCCATAATTTTTCCCTGCATAATAGTTCTCAGTAGTTGATATCTTTCTCCTCTCGTAACGTGTCCCAGGTATTGCAATTTTCGTTTTTTAATGGTAAGTATGATCTCCTTTTCTTTATTCATTCTCCTCAGTACTTCAGCGTTCGTGATTTTCTCCATCCATGATATTCTTAATATTCTGCGGTACATCCACAATTCAAAGGCTTCCAACTTATTAATATCGATCTTTTTAAGCGTCCATGCCTCCATTCCATAAAACAAAACTGACAGTACGTAACATTTTGCCAAACGAACCTTTAATTCAAGACTCAGGTCTCTGCCACAGAACACTCTCTTCATTTTCGTGAATACGGCTCTTGCTTTCTCTATCCGGATTTTGATTTCTTCAGAGCTATCGTTGTTTTCATTGATGACGGTGCCTAAATAGTTGTATTTTCTGACGTGTTCTATATTTTGGCCCTGTATGCGTATATCTGGGACATTTTGGGTTGATTTGGATATTAACATGCATTTTGTTTTTCTTATGTTTAGTGACAGTCCATATTCTTCACTGACTGTTGCTACTCTATTGACTAAGGTCTGGAGATCCTCGAGTGTTTCTGCGATAAGTACAGTGTCATCGGCGTATCTGAGGTTGTTTATTAAAATTCCATTTATTTTAATACCAACGAATTGGTCAATAAGTGCTCTATTCATTATGTCCTCAGAGTAAAGATTGAACAAGGTCGGTGAAAGTATACACCCTTGTCTCACTCCTCTTTTTATTTCGACTTCTTCAGTCGTCTCATGCTCCACTCGCACTACTGCTTTCTGATTGTAATAAATATTTGATATAATTCTGATGTCTCTTTTATCGGGGTTCTTTTCCGTCAATAGACTGATAAGGTGATCATGTCTCACTTTGTCAAAGGCCTTATTGTAGTCTATGAAGCACATATATACATCCTGATTTATATCAAGGCATCTTTGAGACATGACATTCAGTGCAAATAACGCTTCTCTCGTTCCGAGTCCATTTCGAAATCCAAATTGGGTATCGCTAATATCTATTTCCAGTTTTTTATGTATTCTAGTGTGTATAACTTTTAGAAATGTTTTCAGTATGTGATTCATTAGGCTTATTGTGCGATAGTCGGTGCATTGTTTTGCTTTTCCCTTTTTTGGAATAGTTACAAATGTGGATAAAAGCCATTCCTGTGGTATTATTCCTGTTTTGTAGATATGATTAAAAAGCTCCACCAATGCATAAATCGACTCTTCCTCTATGAGCTTGAGGACTTCCATCGGTAGTTCGTCTGGACCCGGAGCCTTTTCATCCCTCATTCTTCTTAGTGCATACATTACTTCCTCTTTGGTTATATCTGGGCCTTCATCCTCTTGTATGCTGTTTAGATTAGGTTCATGTCTTTCATCTGTGAAAAGTTCATTAACATAGTTCTTCCATACCTCCAATTTTTCTTCCAGTTCTGTTATTATTGTTCCGTTTGTGTTATATAATGTGTTGGGTTGTTTGCGTTTTTGTGTGCCCGCAAGTTCTTTCACTTTTTTATGTATATTAAAAATGTCATGTTTCATCTGTAGATGCTCTATTTCCTCACATTTTTTTTTATAGAAATTTTCTTTGGCTATTCTGATTTCAGTTTTGATGACTTTTTGTATTTGTTTATAGCTTTGTTCACACTTGCCTTTGAGAGTTCTTCGATCATCCATTATCTGAAGGATCTTATCAGTCATCCATTCTTGCTTTTTTTTTGATTTTTGTTTAGTCAGAATAGTCCTTGCGGGTGTCATCAACGCCGTTTTTAAGCCCAGCCATTTGTCATCTGTGCTCTCTATGTTTTGATATTCGCCATTTGCGCACAGTATATTTAGATTGTTGTTAATGTTTATTTGTAACTCCCGTTTGATTTCTGGGTTACATAGGCGACTCACATCTATTTGATTGGTTTTTCTTTTGTGCAATAGTCGTTTTAATTTAATGTGCACTTGTGCTATTAGAGGATTATGGTCTGAATAGACATCTGCGCCTGGGTAAGCCTTAACAGATTTTACCGAGTTTCTGTATCGTTCGTTTATCAATATGAAGTCTGTTTGATTTCTAACTGTTCTCTGATTATCATCTTGTGGCGATTTCCATGTGTAGAGTCTTCTCTTTGGCAGCTCAAAGAATGTATTGGTTACCACCATATTATTCTCCTGACAGAACTGGAGCAGTCTATCGCCTCGCTCATTCCTTGTACCAAGTCCATATTCACCTACATGTTTGCCACTTTTCCCTTTGCCGATTTTTGAATTAAAATCCCCAAGAATGATTGTAGTATCTCGTGGCTTTAATGAGTTTACTACTTGATTGACTTCTTCGTAGAATTGTTCGATTTCCTCGTCAGACTTATCTGCAGTCGGGGCGTAAATCTGTATAATATTAAGTTTACCTGTTTTTTCCTGTAGTTGCAGAAATAGAATCCTATCTGACACTGGAGTAATTAGCAGCAATTAGTGGGCATTAATTCAGTGCATAAATTAGAAGCTTCGTTAACAATATCGTCCTACATATTCTTTATTAAAACAATATTTTGCTCAAAAATAGCTACTTATTGGCTTATTTCTAATGGATATGTTTTCCTTTTTTGTAGTTCATTAAATAAAATGTCAACGTGGGGCTTCACTTTATGAAAAATTGTTAACCAAAAAATGAAATTTGCATCTACAAGCATTCTTCCAATGTAAGACGCGGCTCTACAAAACTATCTCCTATTTCTTCCATGCATTCAATACAAGATTCACGGCTTTCAAACACTACATTTACGGTTCTAATATTAAAATTCCAACGCGTTGGAGTACCATGGGATTTTTTTTTAAAAAAGCAGGGATTTTTTGTAAATTTCGAAAAAAGTCGAACTTGTGAACTTTCAGAGGAGCTGATGAGCATAGCAACGTACAAAGTACTAATTGTTCACTTATATTAACAGTCCCTAACAAAGCAAATTCCAATTCATTGTGCAAGTGATTTTTAGATAACACACGCTTTTTTATTTCTTCGCCTAAACGCACTAGGTCGCTTACACCCAATTGTATCCAAGACTTATCTCCTCCAAAAAGTGCATATGGAAAACAAAAAAGTACATTTTTTCTATTACAGCCAGATATTCAATCATTTCTAAAATATATGTCTCGATTAAATTGTCTTTTATAAGATTTTCCTCGGCTCGACCCTTCTTTTTCAATCAAAATATCAGATCAAGGAAAGGACGTCCTTCTTTCTTCAGTTTTATTTTTTCTTCATAAGTAAACTGAAAAAATCTTTTAACATTTATCAAACGATAATAATGTTAAACAGTTTTTTACCGTACCTTACTACATCGTATTACAAGAACTTGCTCCGTGCTAATCAAAAGCAAACTTAACTGCCGAAACTGCAGAACCGACTCACACTTAAAAAAGCTATGTTCAATCATAGTCGGAGGCGCAGCGACTATGAGAAGGGAAGCAGTATTCTAACTGCTAACTCGGAGTTAACCAAATTAGTTTCAAATGTAATTAGAATTGAACGAACATCTCCCTATTGTATTATTTTATATGACCGAATGGAACCGACCACCGGCAATGGCCGCACGCGTCAAGCGCTTGACAACAATTAGATATAATTAGACATACCAACATTATTCTGTTTCCTTTTATTGCATTTCTCCTTCGAACCAATCTTTCATGCTTTTTCTGCTGTGTTCTAGTATTAATTTTTTTCGCTTTTTTTAACGAACTCTCGACTCGACTTTATTGCGTTCCAGAATCATAGCGGCTGATTTAGATAATATTTTATAGGATATTTACAATATTTTTAGCCTAAAAATGTTAGTGATTTTGCAGCTCTGCAGTACCTATGCACTAGGCGCCACTGAATTAAAATTTTTAATCGATTTTTAGTGCCATTTTAAAGATAATGGTTTGTCTTTTTAGAACAGACTGAATTAAATTGTGAGAAATGGTAAAATACTGTGTAATTTGGACGAAAAAACAATAAATAAATAAATGTGTGGAGTTCACACTTTTTTTTAAAAAGTGTAATAGGGGATGGAGTACCAGATTTTGTGTGACGCATAAAACGGTACAGTTTTTTCTTCACGTATTCATAGCAATTTTGGCTCTAAACAATTGTATGATATGAACTGGGCTCGATGGCCTCTAATGATATAAAATCTCTTTGATTATGGGTATTATCAACAACACCTACTATACAAAGAGTTGTTGGTATTATATGCCGATAATGTTTTGAACACCAATTTATTAACATCCTCTATTAAGGCAGTAATAGACAAAGATAAATTACACAAATTATTTTCCTTGGAATTATTGTTAATAATATTTACTAACAAATAGTAGCTAATATATTCGTTATTTATAATCTAATCATATTTTGTAACTAAAGATAAATTTTCTTTGTTTCAGGAGAGTAAAAAAGCCGGGTCGCGAATTTTTCAGGGTGGCATAAGACACGGAACTCTTGCACACATTAATCTATCCGGTTCTTTTTAGTCTAACGTACAAAAAGGATCGAATAGATCGTTCTCTTCGTCTGAAAACATCAAATAATAATTTGTTTTTCTTGAATCAGTTTAATCTGAATTTCACATGAAACTAAATGTGGTCAATAATGCAGTGATTTCCGTGTCTGTTTGATTGTTGTTTCCTAGGACAAGTTGTTACAAAGAGCAATTGTTTTTTGAATCTGTCTCAGGGACTGCAATTAAGTGCGATCATGAAAACTAAAAATGTTTGGGGTACAAGCTGGATTAGGGCCGTTTGCAGAGTTGATTAAGGTAAGATACTTTGTTGTTTATTTCGTAAGCAAATATAAGTTTTCCAATTTCTCTATATTAGTCAGTTTTTATCCTTATTGGACACACACTCATATTCATCTACCGTTTCCAAGTATTGTGCAGCCTCCCTTATTTAATGTTTCTATAGTTCCCTCTTCTATTTGGTGATATAATTTATTCGATTTTTTTGTAATTTATGCTCATTTGTGCCCATATTTTTATGGTTTTATCCATCTGGGACCAAGTTGTTCCTGCCAGTTTTCGGATGTCATAATCCTATCTGAAATTCGGGCACCTCTTTGGTTTTTTGGCATTTCTGAGATATCACATAGTTGTCCTCGTGGTCCATCTAATTCTGATCTTTCTGTATGTCCTATCCGTTGCCATTTTAGAGATTTTATTCTTTGGATTATATGAGTTACCTAGATTTTCTGTCGTATTCAATCTATTCGTATATAATCTCCTAGCATGCATCTTTCCATAGCTCTTTGAGTGGTTATTTCTTTCTTTAATGTAATGTCATAACCGGCAATATGCATTGGTCAAATACTCTTTTCTTAAAGTATAGTGGCGTTCTGGACTTGAAGATTATAGAGTTTCGTCCAAATGCTAACCACTCTAGTTTTATTTTTATGTTGATTTCCGGAAGTAATGAACCCAATTTGTGTATAAATTGTTTCAGGTATATATATATATATATATATATATATATATATATATATATATATATATATATATATATATATATATATATTTATTTATTTATTTATTTATTTTCTTGATTCTTGAACCATAGATTATATCATTTTTCCTTTATTTTGTATTTTCTTGGGTTTAGGTTCTATATTTAATAAACACACAAAACAATTGACGTTTCGCCCTTTATTCAAGGCATTTTCAAAACTTTTTCCTCCTTGATATTTTGTTATTCTATTACTAAATAAATTTTAATTTTTACAACGTCTACTGAGGATACATGGAATGTGAATGTGTTTTTTTACCTGTAAAACAAATATGTGAAACATTCAAGTTTAAAAACGTAGGGAATAGATCTAAATGTTTACATCTTAATAAAAAAAAATTTCTGTTTTTTTGAGCGGCAAGTTTAGTGTATGATTTTGATAATTCCTTAAAATGCATTACCACGTGCGGTGGATGTTTGTTAGTAGCTTCAACCCAAACTATTAATATTTATATGTAATATGTTAATTAACATTTCTACGCATGGTTTGTCTACTTCTTGATATACTAGAGCTTCTATAACTGCTCTAGGATATACGGAGTCGAAAGTCTTCTCAAAGTCTATGAATGTTGTCGCTAGTGATAGATCATATTCTTTTGTACGACTCATAATTTCTCTTAGTGTGAATATGATCCACTGTGTCAAAACCACTTTTAAAGTCTGCTTGCTCTCGAAGTTGTGCATAATCAAGTGTGGTCTGTATTCTTTTGTTAATTATTTTCGTGAATATTTTGTATATTACTGGTAGCAAGCTTATTTGTCTATAATTTTTGATATCCTCCTTGTTATATTCGTTGTGAAAGAGGATTATATTAGCATTATTACACTATTTCGGAATATGCCTTGCTTTTAGACAGGATTTATTTTTGATAGAAATTTTCAAGTTGTTTTCCCATCTTGCTTTAGAAATTCGGTTGTAACACCGTCATTCCCAACTACTTCGCCGTTCTTCATGCTCTTAAGAACTTCCTCTACTTCATCCACTAGAACATCTGGAACGTCTTCTTGAACTGCAGTTACATCTTCCCCTGTATCTTTTATTTCTTGTGCTCTGTATCAGTGGCGGATCCAGTCTCTCTTTTTTTTTTTTTGGGGGGGGGGGCGGTGATATCATAAAAATACAGTATGGTAAGTGAAAGCAAATTATTGACGGGTGGGGGGACACCAGGGAAAAACCAATTATTTTAGTTGATTAAGAATAATTTTACACTTGTTTTTAAATGAAGAAAATTAAAATATCTTGTCTATTATGTTATTTTCTTTCAATTAAAAGTTTATTACATGAAACTATTTCACATCCCGTACCGCGGCAACAAATATTTTGCTCTTGAAGTAGTAGAAGTATCAGTGAAGCTTGAGAAATTTTTTTCTGCTCTTTGGTCAACAATATTTATTTTTCACTACGTTACTAAAATTTGTGCAAAAATTTTTGAAATATATTACATATAATGTAGTATATCAAATAAAAATGTCTCTGAAGTAATAAATATTAATATAAGGATCAATTGTGAAAAATCAAGGCCAGATTCCTGTTCTATGACTTCGAAATAGGCGATAGGTAATGGAATTTTCAAAATAAAACGTGATTTTCCTAGATTTCACTTAATCTAAACAATTAACCATATTTTTACTAATTTTTAATTGTGCTATGAAATTTTTTTTTTGTTTTCCACTTCACTATATTTATATTCATGATATGTTTATTGTGTGATTAATAGTTTTTCTCTGTTTTTCCAGGTAAGTCCATGCATGTATTCTTTTCATGGTAAAAGGCAAATCATTATATTGGAACACGTGTGAAAAATGAAGTGCTGAACATTAAAGGATTATGAATAATTTCAGAAGATAAATTTGTGTGTGTAGTGTTGAAGGAAGATTGAAAAAAATGGATCAACAGAAGTAGTTCGGGGTATGGTAAGTATGTTTTTCTGTTTATAATTTAAAAGTGTCTGTAACTGTTATATTTCTTCTAGAGTAGTTTTTTTCTGAAGAACCAATTTACAGATAATTTATCACAAACACAAACTTTTTAAATTGGATTTAAAAAATAGATATTTAAAATATGGGCAGCCGTCTTACTTTAGATGCGAATTATTATATTTTAAATTTTGAACGTTAATTACAGTAAACCCCAAAAAATAAGAAAAAATGTGTCGCACACAAAAATTTCCTTTAACATTATCGAAGGGGTTACTTGTTAAAATGAAAATGCTTATGTTTCTTTTAAATTAGATTTTTTTAATGTTTGATTATAATATGTCATTTAGTTACAGTACAGAATTTCACAGTATATACGACATAAGAAATTTAATGCTGTTTTTCCTTTTCAGGTACTTTGGTACATTTTGAAAAACCACTATAAGAAAATAAATTTAATGGTTTGGATATTAAAATTAAGCCGTCACTTGAAATTCTTTTTCGCCGACAAAAGACCTTTCCTTTAGCTATTTTAAAACATTTTATTCAGCATTTGGCAACGAACGTGCATTATGCAAATTCGAGTCCAAATGTTGAAGACAACTGCATGTATTGAAGTATACAGATAAATCATCAAATGTCAAATTTTTGAGTCAAAAAGGCAGGGGAAACGTATCTTTTTGATCACGTTGTCTTTGATTAATTTGCACAATGTCATAAGGAAGTAGTTATTTCTGGCCAAGATAACGACAACTTTGTAAAATTGTGCCAATTAATACACTCAAAACCATATAGAGTTTTGGCCTTTTAGACTTGAAGTTTGAGCATTTAAGAGTCCATCTTTGAATTCTGTTATTTACGACACTGTTTGATTAAATTTTACTAATGATCTTTGTTAGGATTCTTAATTATTATTTTTTTCAGGATATTTATATTTTTAAAACTAAGAACACACTGATACCGAAAATGTGATAGGTTAGGTGTTTTCTTGGCAGCTGTTTACGTTTTAGGTTTTTTAGGTATGTAGAACTGTAATGAGTAAGCAGCTGTCTGTTGTTACTCCATTCGGAGTCGTACAACACTGATGAGTGTCAAGGAAGACCGAAACAGTTGCCGAGGCCTTGGAGAATAGACATTAAAGGTATGTTGATTTACAAAATGTAACTGCAATTTTTACTCATAAATTAATTTGCCAAATTGGTCTTTCTTCTTCACTGGCTACTTAACCTCAAAATGGTTTATTAATTAAATCAAAATAAATTAAATTCTTGATTAACGCAACATACATAAATATTTTAATATAAGTATATACAGGGAAGCGAAATATATATACATCATCCCTTAATAAGTGTGAATTGGGACCTTAAATTTCATTTTAGATTAAAATACCCTTCAAAATATATTCATCAACCTAGAAGTTAACAAAAAAACGAATGTGTCCTTTTGACACATGCGCAGTAGTCCAAAACTTGTCTTGACTAAACTAGAAGAGAAAAACATGCACGCATAGCAACAAAAGTGCCTTAGGTATTCCGATCGATATAAATCTTTCAACGAATATAATATTTTTAAATACAATGTATTTTTGACCCAATCACAAATATAATATTATTAAAAAATTTAACTATATATATGAACTTTTCTCATATACATATACACGTATTAGATATATTTGCAATCCCTCATAAGGTCGTTTTTACTACAGCACAACCACCTTCTTACCACGAAAAATACCCCCGCAAGATCTGGGTACTGTATTACTGTACGTTATTTCTTGTGGCTCAAGTAGTCACTAATGGATGCTTACTTTTAAGATCTCTAGCCAAATTTCCTACAGAGCCACCTATATTGATTAAAACATAATTCACACTTGCCCCCATTTTTTTCAATGGCCATGATATTATGCCAAACGCCTCATTTTTGCGTGATTTCATATTGGATGGTGAATGCGCCGTATTAAAATTTGCCGTTTAATGAATGAGAGCGAGCCTCAATATTATTATTTGTTTAAAATGCAGCTTAAACGTCGTAATCGCCTTTTTATTTTGTCTTCAAAATTGTAAGAAAAGCAACATTTAAGCTTAATTTTTTTTAAATAGTGAGGCATGTAGTAATTGGATTTTATATAAGAAAGCATGATCGAAATGTAATAATCAATAGTGCAATATTTCCTAAAATTATATATTGAAAATGGGAAAATCTTTCGAACTTTGAAATTCTTGACGGGAAACGGACAATTGAACCGGTCCTTTTACCCGGAACTTCAAAATTAGTGATCCGGACGTTCGCCAAAAAGTCCGTTTCGTCTATCTCCACTTACAACATTCGCTATGATACGATACGAATAGCTGCTACTTCTTATTAGGGCCATCTTACGGCCTAGGTAAGAATCAACGACGCGATTGAAGATATCGATATCTAAAATTTTAGGTCGAGTCGATAGACAATATGTATTTTTTGTCATTTTTTAGATATTTTCTTATTGCGTCTAGTATTGGTAATCGTGAAAATACAGGAAAAAAATATTATTACCCGGGACGTATTCCTTAAATACGGGATTATCCAGTTATATACGGAACGCCTGGCAACCTTGGCCTCACCATAAGTAATTTAAGTTTACTGCTCTAAGTTAATAATAAAAAATTTATGTCGCTCAAGTTTTGACCCTTAAAAATACAAATGAATGAAAATATCGTTTTTTATATTACCAAAATGAAAAAATGGAAAATTTGGTTTATTTTCAGGAGGCTACTATTCCTTTTATCGATTCGATTACTTTATCTCAAGTTTTTTATCATTAATTTTTTTATAAATTTGTGGCATACAAATCAAACCATAACAATTACTTTTGTGGTAAATAAATCTGGTTTAAAAGTTAAATCTTTTTTAGCGAATCTAACTCATATTCTTGTCCTATTTTGTCTACTAAAATTGTCGTTATTTGAAAATAAAAGACAAATACCTAATCATATTATTGAAAAAGAATCGGTACTTAATTCACACTTATTATATCGTACCAAGAACGAAGACGTCAAAGAAGACTTGGAAGTTTAATTTCTGGCCACCCACTCATTCCCACAAGATTTTCCCACGCCCCGGCCATAACCCTACATCCTTGAGGTGGGGGAGGGGCAGTAGTAATCTCATTTGGACGGTCGGTCGTCGGCGTCGCGTCGGTCACGGGCAAAAGCCGCCAAGAAGACGAGCGTGGGAAACATATTATACCAGTGTAGTTAAAAAAGTAAATTAATTACTGCTCAAACAAGCTTATAATCGAAACTTCCAAAAGACTTTAAAACAAAACCAAATAGGCCAGTTACTCAATACATCTGTAAATCCCCAGTCGTTCATTTTAACCAACTCTTATTTTAATAATAATAATAATGTCAGTATCAAAATCGTGGTTTTTTCACTTTGATATTTGATAATTGTTTCAAAAAATAGTGATATATTTCATTTTTCTCTTTTTGAGACTGATGGCTTTAAAACAGGTGAAATTTTGAACATATATCATGGTTTAAAATGGAAATAAAACTTTATAGCAAAGGGAACATTCACCATATTAAAAAATCTAGCTAAGTAGGTATAACATTTCAAAAATTTTACAAGTTGAAACTGTGGAACAGACTTTGTTGTTAATCATTTTAAAGAAATGATAGCACAACTACCAAAGAAAAATACTGGAAGCCGGTTTTATTGTACGATAAGTGCAAAACATCTATTCAAACAGAAATGTTTATAGCTCAATGATGAAAATATTTGTTACAAAATTTCAGCAATTCCAACATTTTTTAAAACCATGACTTAATATCAGAGAATTTGATGAGCCCTGTAACCCATTTATTCTCTTCTTTTTCCTCAAATCACGCCACAAAATACTCAAGTCTACACGACTGATAAAGTTCTTGTTCTGAGGTGAAGTTGACCGCAATAATTTTACATTAACCCTCGTAATTTGAAACAACCATATGAAAATGACATTTCGGAATAACCAACATAAAAAAATTTATAAATTTGGGAAAATAATTTTTTCATACGTCTAAAAATCTTAATAAGTTTTATTTATATTTAAAATCACCCTTAGATATCAATATTATATAAAAATCCTGTTGTACCCTACTAAAAGTTTTTAAAATTATTAACTTTTATTGGAAATATATTGGCCAGACTGTCGGAAAAAATCAAGTTGTAAACAGGTGTTTTAACAAACGGAGAAATGTAGCATGATGATGGCAGAGAAAAAGAAGGGGATATAAACAGCTTTTGGTTCTCACGTACCGCGGTAGCCGTGAAGAGTATCTTCTAGTCACGCAGTGTGTTTGTAATGAAATGAGTTGTTTATTAAAATGTACCAATTCATCTTGTGTTAAGAGAAAGTTCCGTGTTTACGGTAAAGTTGCAGTGCCAGTTTTTATATGTACCAAAGCATACAAAATATGTCTGGTTTCTTCATGATTTTACTATAAACTTCTAAGGGTATTTTGGTAAAATGCCCCATCAGTACGGACTACCCGGGATAGCTCATGCTCAGTCTCCTCCAACTCCCCCACCACAACATGGGGCTATGTACCCCCGGTTTTCGGGAGCTGTGGTACCAGGGGGATACAGGGGAGAAGATAGAAGGTTAACCAGGGAAGCTATGGAAAAGTACCTCCGAGAGAGATCTGACATGGTTATTGTTATCTTACATGCTAAAGTTGCCCAGAAATCGTATGGAAATGAAAAACGTTTTTTCTGCCCTCCACCCTGCATTTACCTCTTTGGTGATGGATGGAGACTACGTCAAGAACAGATGCTTCGTGAAGGAGAATCGGAACAAGCTTCCCAACTTTGTGCCTTTATTGGAATTGGGAATTCAGATCAAGATATGCAACAGTTAGATTTAAACAATGGAAAACAGTATTGTGCAGCAAAAACACTTTATATTTCAGACTCTGATAAAAGGAAACATTTTATGTTATCAGTGAAAATGTTTTACGGGTCGGGGCATGATATTGGTGTATTTCATAGTAAAAGGATTAAAGTTATATCAAAACCGTCGAAAAAAAAGCAAAGCCTTAAAAATGCTGATTTGTGTATAGCAAGTGGTACTAAAGTTGCGTTATTTAATAGATTAAGGTCACAAACTGTTTCAACTAGATATTTGCATGTAGAAAATGGACACTTTCATGCTAGTTCAACTCAGTGGGGTGCTTTTACAATTCACTTATTAGACGATAATGAATCTGAGAGTGAGGAATTTCAAGTGAGAGATGGTTATATACATTACGGATCAACTGTTAAATTAGTGTGTTCTGTTACGGGTATGGCATTACCACGTCTTATTATACGGAAGGTTGGTATACAAGTTAACATACCCAGGTGATCATTCAGTTCATTGACTAATTAAATACTTTATTAAAAATATTCTAATATACTTATAAATTTCAAACAAAAACTTCCTTTAGGGAACTTGCCAGAATTAATCAAATATTGACATATTAGTATATTATTTTTTGGTACTTAAAAAGAACTGTTTTACTAGATCGACCCAGAAAATTTCCTTACGAGCGAAAATATTAATGGTCAGACCTATTCTTTATTTACCAGAGCTGAATTTTTCGGAATTTATATTTTGCACGTAAAACATTTCTTAGGTATAGGTTTCTTTGAATTATAAATGTACAATAAAGTTGGGCAGTTAATTTTGACTTATTTAATGTTAATAGTTCCAAAGTCTTTCAAGCTATGTCCTTCCTTCTTGGCCTTACAGTTTTTACACTATTTGCTACAAATAATTTTATGAGAACATATAACGTTATTAGCAATTTATTTTTATTTTGGTTGTAATTCTTATTGATTCTGATGGTAGAGCTTTAGAAGTTAAATTTGAATACTATTAGATTTTTTCAGTTCCGATTGTATCATGCAAAAAATATTAGAAAAGTTGTATTCAGTGTAATTCATTGAGTGGAATAGTCAGGTAGTAAGATAGAGGCCTAGATTTTATAACTATATTTGATAAAATTTTGTGTCCTTAGCGCTTCCATAACACTGCACTATTACAAAAGCAGCAGATTGTATTCTGCCTCTGTCTCTGTATTTTAGAATAGTAAAGTTGATATGCTAAGTCCAAAGTAGATATTCCATGCATTGTTTTCCCTCATGTTAAGATGTTGAAAATCACAAAACTCTTTCTTGAACTAACAGCTGTTATTATACTATATCAAATGAAAAAAAAAAATTATTCAAATAAATTGCTGAATTTCTTGGGAAAATTTGTAGATTTGTATGTACAGTAGACAAGTAAGTTCACGAGTTTATTACTTAAACTCGTAAGACATAAATAAACTCTCACTTTTTGACTATCTAAAAATAAACACCCAAATTGACCAAAAAAGATGGAAGACTTAGACTCAATTTAGTTGCTATGGAAATTAGACATTCTAGTTAGCCAGTTTTCTTTTGCTTATGATATTGTTATAATTTATATTACATGTGTAAACAAATAAGCCTGTATATATTAAAATTAAGGATTAAAACTTAGAGATAAAGCTATGAAATGAGTAACAGGAATAGTTATGGAAAATTAACAAAATTTCCTATTTTTGCCTGTTTAATGATAACAAAAAATAATTTTTTTATTCTCCAAAATGTGATTTGCTTATTGTTACCACAAGTCAATTTAAATCCCTTAATGCTAACTTAGGCCAGCTTTAAAGATAGACCTTGTTAAGGAATTAGAGAGCAAAAATTTAGAAAGTTATCGAAAACTCCAAGATGGTACCAAAATTTAATTAGTTTCAGTTAATTACTTTTTGCTTATAAATAAAAGTTTTTTAAGATTCATGTAACTGCTGTTAAATTAGATCTGGCATGAAATGAATATTGTTTCCATGAAAAAAAACACTAAAACCAGAAATTTGATAATTAACTCTTAACTTGTTTTTAAAACTTAAAAATGTTAAATATAATTTTTTTTTTATTTTGTCTCAGGAACCCCTAAATACGTCTTTAAAAACATTTGTAGCGACATAGTAAATTTGAAAATCAATGGCTAAATGGAAATTCATTATGTGAAATATTTGACATTTTACCTACTACTAACTACTACAGTATTTAAAAAAAAATAAATCATATATAATGTGTTACCTGGAAATGAATTTTTAATAAGAAATTTTAAACCGTCATGTTATTAAGTATCCTTTGAAACTCTCTTATGCTAAATATTATTAAATGTTTATTTTGCACTTAATTATAATCATATCTTTTCCAATTTAAAAAATGTTACATGCTTCAAATCAGGGTTTTCTTTTTCTTTTGGTGGTTTGATAACATTGAATATAGATAGTTTCCTGTATTTTTATTATAAAAATAACAATTACCTATAATTAATATAGTAAAAACATCACTACAAATTTAGAATCAATTTATAATAATGTCAAAATCATATTTTTGATAGTAAAGGTTATTTTTTGTGTGAGGAACTATATTCATTTCAGGAAAAATTCTGAGTGTTTAAGTGTTGATTGTTGTATCAAGTACTTGAAGTTCCCAATATTTTAATTTAATGTTGGTAAAACAGTTTACTATTGAAATGCATGTAGGAAAACTTTTTTTTAAACAGAAAAAACTAGTTATTAAATTCGGCCGTTTAGTGAAACAGTGATACAGTTTTGCTAAAAGTCTAAGGTACCTAAACTGATACCTAAAATGGTGCACTCCTTGAAAGGAGTTCTTAAAACACAAGTAGACACAGTACAAATTTTAGCATTATAATCAATGATTCTAACATTCAATTTAAGGCATTAGTTCCTCCGATAACGTTCCTGGTATTGTAAAATTAGTAATGTGTACATGTTGTGTTCAATTTTAGAACAAATTAGACAATTTTTTTTAGGTTGATAAACAACAAGCCCTTCTAGAAGCTGATGACCCTGTTTCTCAACTTCATAAATGTGCCTTTTATATGAAAGACACTGAAAGAATGTACCTTTGCTTGTCCCAAGAAAGGATTATTCAATTCCAAGCAACTCCATGTCCAAAGGAACTGAATAAAGAGATGATCAACGATGGAGCTTGTTGGACAATTATTTCTACTGATAAGGCCGAGTATCAGTTTTATGAAGGAATGGGGCCTGTCAGGTATGAAATTTTATTTGTATCAGATCTGAGAAGCTTGTTCAAATTTTTAAGTTAAACTTGGCCATTAAGGGCACACAAAATATTAAAAAATATAATGTAACATCGAAACTACTTAGTTTTTATAAATTTCTAGAAGGAACCTTATGTAATAAAATAATAGTAAAAAGTATGATGACATAAATTTTTTGGAAGAAATCTTGGTGTTACAATTAAGCATTTAAAAAAATGATTTTGGAAATATTTTGTGTACCGAGCAGTATTTATAAGAAAGGTTAATTTCTGTCATAAAATATGACTTTTTTCCTGTTTATCCCATTTAATTCGGTGAATATCAAACATGTTTTACCCATTGACCATAATTACTATGTAACAAATTTAGCCATTGTCCCCACACATTGGCATTTCTTTTTAATGCAGTATGTGTCACTATCTAAAGCAAAAAAAATTATGCAGATGGTTCAGACATGAAGAATATACTCAGTTTCCAGATGCACTTGGCCTTAATTCTGTCTAGCCCTGCAGCTTTAGCATGCATGAAATAAAAGTTGTACACAAATTTTTAACTGTTCCTTTCATTGTAATGTATTGTATTGGTCTTGATGTTTTTATATAAAAAATAATTTTTTATATTTTTATGTTAATATAATATCAGCTCTTATTTAATCTGAAAATCAGACATTCAGATATAACTTTTACAAAACCGCAGCATACAAAGAATCAATTATATTATTAGATTCTTGGAACTAAAATATTAAAGGCAAAAAAATTTAAAAAAAAATACATATCACAAAACATGTTTTTTTTTTATTAGTTTTATTAGTTTTCTAAAAATATGAGTTATTCTTTGATAGTCCTTATCTGAAATATAAAATTTTATTATTTTATTAAGTAATTAATCTTAGTATATTGGTATTTAAAAACAGAGAATTATGGTCTATGGTTTATTGAAATAAAAACTTAGATATGTGGATGATTTGAAGTTCTTTTTTTAAACAATTAGGTGGCAATAACGCGACCCAGATTTTATAATTATGTTTTTATGACTTTTCGTGTTCTCAGCACTTCCATGACACTGCACTATTACAAAAGCAGCAAATTTAGATTACTATTCCAACAGCCTCTATTTCTGTATTGTAGAATAGTAGTTAATAAGATAGGTCCAAAGGAGGTATTCCATGCATTGTTTTCTCTCACGTTAAGATGTCGAAAATGACAAAATTCTTTCTCAAACTAACAGCTGTTATTATACAGAACAAAATTATAAAATAAAACGATTTTATTTCAACCACCTATCATTTTTAAATTGAATGGTATAAAAAAATAATTTTTATGCTACGGTATTCATGGTAAGGATATCCTATGAGAGTGTTCTGTCTACCCAATTGTAGAATGAAAAAGAATGTAAGAAGCATATATACATATATAATGTTCGATAATTAATTTGATGGTCTTGGGGTGCTCCTTTATCGATGAATAGATTTTTTTATTTGTTTATCTCATCAGATGGGGCAAAAGAGTACCCCACGATTATTATTTATATTATTTTTATACTGTTTATTGTAAGAATGATACGTGGTTTAAATCAAATGGTTTTACTTAAAAGCTTTCTGAACTGATCTATTCGTGAATCGAAGCTGAGACGCTTACTTGACAAGTTATGTGCAGAATCACTGCGCCATGTATCACATCGTTTTAATTTCTTCTAATGCCTCTTTATTATACGCCTTCTTTCCTGTTAATTTATCACAGCCTGATTCCTAAATCTGAAGTCCATCGAGAAAGCTTACATGTCTTAAAACCATTTATGTGTGTTCTTTTTCGAACAGCCCTAAATATACTCTATTGTGTTGTTTATTGCACCTCCTTGCGTTGGACGTTTTTCTTTGTCTTGCTTATTGCAGTCTCCTCTTTGTATTGCAGTTTCAAATTCTTCAACTTCAAATTAGCTTTATTGTGCTAATATTACCGTGAGAAAAAAATTTTCAGACATTTTGGGGTACGAGGTAATCAATTATTGAAAATTGTAAAGGGGGTAAATACAAGGCCTATCCATAATAGTTGGTAATGTTCAATAAATAACTAATAAACGTTTGAAAACGTCAAAACACGATTTTTTAATTTTAGAAACTCGGGTATTGATAATAGACAAAAATATTTCAATAGTAAGTTGTAGGTAGTTAGAAAACCTACACTTTGAGCCACGTCGCGATTCTTTTTGTTGGTTAGTTATTGCAAAAAGCGAATCAACCGTTAAAATTAGAATTTTTTTGTTTATGCAACAGCGATTGCAAAAATAATTTCTTCCTTGATTTACTCTTTTAAAAGAAAGCCTTCATGATAACACAAAAAAATGAGTATTTATATAGTGATAAAGGTTGTTTTGTTGCTAAGATACGTTAATTTGTTTATTTGGAGATTCTTTTTGTATTCAGTTATTCTGGGAAAATGACCTACTTTTTTGACCTAAACCAAACTCCTCTTTACCCTTAAGACTTTGTATAAATATTGTTGGTAATTCGAATTTTCTATAAAGACGTTTTTAATGGTAATTTTTTCCTTAGAATCAAATAGACTGGTAGCCTCAACTATTACTTGCGCAACATTCTAAATTTTATATTTTGGAAACGAGAGATTTTCTGCATACTCAGAAAAAAAATTAACTATGGTTCAAACGTATTGAGTTTTCTGCATGGACACATCTTCTAGAAAAAAAATGGCTCACGCTTAAAAAGAGACCGCGTTTATGATGAGAATACCTCTCTTTCTAATGGCAGAGCTAAGCATGATACTTCAAACGTCATTGGATACCCTGTCATTTGACCGCCATTAGAAAAAGGGGTACTAGTCATCTAAAACGTTCTGTCTCTTTCTAAGCTTAAACCAGCTTGCTTCTATAGGATCCGCAATCTATTTATTTAACTATTATATCTATGGTTATTTTCGATTTGTCTGGAAAGGTTAAAAGGAGCGTGACGTCAGACTTAGTGGATTTTAAGTTGCCGTCTCCGTTCTCAAACAGCTAGTACCCCATTACAGTGCAGTTTTACTGCGGCCGCCGACCAACATTCACAAGCTCAAATTGGAAATTTTCTCACTACCTACATTTTATTATTTAAACTTTTTTGTCTACAATCAATAACTGAACTTCTAAAATTAAAAATGGTTTTATGACGTCTTCAAACGTTCTTAGTTAATTATTGAACATTGCCAACCGTTTCCAACTATCATGCTAGTCTTGTATTGATCACTTTTGTAACCTCCAGTAGTCGGTAACCTCTTACCCCAAAATATTCGAAATACAAGACAAAACATCTTTTTTTTTAACTTTGACTACTCGTATTTATTCCCACGAATATTTAACAATTAAATGATATAAATATTTTGTTTACGTTCTTAGTCTGTAAAATGTTTATATACAGTGCATTTTTCTTTACCTTATTTGTAGAGATTAAATTTCAATAACTGATTCCAGTGGCCGATTCTGTCGGAAAAGAAATATTCGCAATAAAATATAAAAAATTTGGTTTTTGAAGCTTTCAGGTGATAACTTATTCCCACTCTCAATATAGTTCCTCCTAGATAAATAACTGTTGTGTTCAATATAGTTTAGTAATGGGTTCTGTCAATTTTTTTTCCGTCCGTACAAAAATATAAAACACCTGGTCCAAACTTAACATTTTCTTTTATTTTTTATAATCGAACACGCCTCATGGTTTTGCATGTGCGCCTAAATACACCTCTGTGTTTTGCGTCATCTGTTATTGACATTCGATCTTTACGTAAATGAAATATATAGATGATAGATACTTCCGTTATTGCTTAAATTTTTTTTTTAATATATGAAACTAGTAGTACACAATCTTTTTAACCGTCTAATCACAATTCTCATTGTGTTAAATATATGCTGATTCAATGATTTTTATAAATATTTCACTATTTTACACTAATTCATATTAAAGTAAGAACAAACCCTATTTGTTGTTGTATAGGTACCTAGATAGACCGTTTGTTTCGATTGCTGACCTTTCTCACCGTGCGAGAGAGAAAGAACATTGAATGTTTTCTCTTTCTGGCGGACGGAGCATAGAACCACATGATTCCAAAGGACAAATATATACTCTAAACTCCAACCCTCTTGGAGGTCACGTAATTATATGCTCCGCCAGTGGGAACGGTCAACAGTCTATATCATATTTTTATGTTTGATATCAGTTTTTACTATTACTAGAAACAACTGGACCTAGAGCTAGATTTTTGCTATTCTGTTAATTTTCTTGTATTATATACATTTAGTGGAAATATAATCTTATTGGCATTTTCTGCAATTTGCATTGGTGCTTCTTCATCACACGAAGAAGGTATTTAGAGACTTATATTCTCTTTCTTTAGGGTAGAAATTACGAGAGAATAGTTGTTTTATGATTATCAAATAATTTTTTAAATAACTGTGCTTAGAAACTAGAGGAAGTACTAATTTTGAAAATTTTTCATTTTCGTAAACATTTTCTCTATAAATCTGAATTTTTTTTCCTGTCGTATTCAACTATTTCCACTTTTTTAGGCGTTATTATCATAAAGACAAGAAGGTTCTTCAAACATTATTGTATCTTCTATAAAATATTGAACACTGCTCTTTCTATACTTACACTCTAATAATTTTTCTAGATCTCCCGTTACGCCAGTCCCTATAGTTCACAGTCTTCACTTGAATGGTGGAGGGGATGTTGCCATGTTGGAATTGACAGGTGACAACTTTTCACCTTCTTTGCAAGTTTGGTTTGGAGATGTAGAAGCAGAAACTATGTATAGGTGTCAAGAAAGCATGCTGTGTGTTGTTCCAGATATATCACAGTTTAGAGGAGAATGGTTGTGGGTAAGTATAAATCAAAAACTATTACTTTTAGTTTTATAAATTTTATTTGAATATATCATTTATGGGCCGGTTTAAAGTACATGCATGAATCAAATATTATCTATTGGTCTTTAAAGCTGATTTACATGTTATAGTATGAAATAATTTTGTACAGCTTCTGGAAGATAATTTTTTTTTCTATTATAATAAAAGTTTTATGGTTAAGTATCGGGTAAATAGATGCATAAGGTCAGGGGCGCTCGAGGCGGTCATCTCCCCCCCACCCAAGAGCTTTGAATTCAGAAAAATAGGCTCACCTGCTTGCTCTATTGCGAACGTTGATCTCGCTAGACACTGGTTACGTAATTGTGATGGCTTGAACTTATGGCATATTAAATAAATCCTGTTCACTCGTTTTCGCTAGTCATACTGTACTGTCTTGTATACGAATGGGGTGGGTGTAATTCCGACCTTTTCTTTGCTCTTGTGATATTGCCCTCCAAAGGCAATCCGCTCCTGCATGGTTACTGTAAATATGGAATTTCTAGGTAGGGTTCTTAAGGCTTTAAGTAAAAAAAAAGCACTATTTTCTGAATTGAAATAAATATTCAGAAATATATTTTTATGCATGAGTATATTATTATGTATATTTTAAACTATATCCGCATCAAATTTTAAGCAAAAGTGTTGAGATCCAGCGAAGATAAGGCTGTTGGTGTAAGATATGTTAAAAAAGCTGATCGTGCGGTAGACAACATAACTCTATGTAGGGTTATCTAAAATGAATGTCGAAGAAACTTTAAAAATCTGTGTTAAGATCGCTTGTCTTTGATCGAGCTTTTTGTAAAAATCTTATTTGCGACAAAATAGTGGCTGCTTTAGACAAAATAACAAGTTTTTCGAAACAAACGGCCTTTTTCGGGTATAAAATGAAAAGTAATAGTCGAAATTAAAAACCTTTCGATTAAGACACGTGAATAATATTTAAAACTAGCCTATCAAGATTTAGGATTCATGGGTTATAGTCTTCACAAAATTATCTCGTATTTGAAAATGTGGTTTTGTTTAGAGCATCAGTCTCGTTATTTTTTTTCACTTCGTTAATTCTAGGGCCAAAAAGCACACTTTCCTGCCAATAGAATATATGGGGGTAGGGATGAAAAAACGAATGTCTTCAGAGCAAGAAAAACTAACTACAATCAGCTGCATCGCCCCGCTTTGGGGTGATATGCTTAGATCGCAGCTTGATTTATCACGTTCAAAGACATATAACTCATAACTCCAAGAGTTTTCGCGGAATTTACATTAAATTTTAACATAATACTGTTGGACGATGTGCTTGAAGAAAATATAAGAAACGAAAAATTGTTTTGGACAATTGTATATCTAATCTGCATTAAAATGGAGTCGAAACATTTGGCAACGTTGCATGAGCGCGCACTTCAGATCTTTAAATAGATTCAAGATAAAAACTTTGACCCATGGATATTTTGAAATAATACTTGTATGAACTAATTTATTGATATGAACACACACATCCTGTGGAGTGAAATTTTCTTCTAACTTACTTTTTTGCATTCAGTGTATTCTGACGTCATTGTTTACGTTTGAGACTTACAAATTTACCAGCATCTTTGCCATGAGACATTTGAGTATTATTTTATAATTTTTTAAAGAATTACAAAAGAGTAAGGTTACAACAACTGTTTCGGATATAAACATAAAGAGTAAAAAGATAACGTTGCCATATTACACACTTGTTACGACTAGCTGATTTAAAGAGTCAAATAAAGTTTCGTATTTAATTATTTTTTTTTGTAATATTTTCTGTTTCAAAGATAAATGCCTTGCAAAATATTTATATTTAAATTATATTATTTTTTATTAGTATTTTAATTTAATTTGTCCAATATTGGGTATTACACTTCATTAGACATGTGGAGCAAATGAATCCAGACAAAATTTTTACTTGATTTTTAAAATAGTTAGATTACTTAATATTTCCAAAAATTCCAAATCAAAAATTTTTTCGTTTAAATACGTTGTTAAAAATATTTTTTTAGTATTTTCTAATTTTAATGTTATCGTTTATTACTTCTCTTTCTTTACAGGTTCGCCAACCCACTCAAGTACCTGTCTCCTTAGTCCGTAATGACGGAATCATTTACGCAACTGGTTTGACATTTACTTATACCCCCGAGCCTGGACCGAGACCACACTGTACTCCTGCCGATGATATTATGAGACAAAACCAAAGAAGCACTGCCGTAGCGCAAGTACAGAATCAGTCTGCGATGGCAGAATCTGGGTGGAATCTTCACTGATTTTGACTGTAGGTTTGATTTGGTATTTAAGCTATTTGAACAAAAGGGTATTTAAAGCTTTAGGCTTTATAACTTGTCTGGGAAAATGCAGATAAAAGATTATATATTTTGGTTTACGTTCTGTGACAGATACCAACTTATTTAACATTCTTCTTTCGTGCTGTAAATGTTATACTTGGTTTCGTTAAAACATGAAGTAATAAATCTTTAAAATTTTTAATGCATTAGGCTCGCTGCGTCCATGAATGTTATTTTATTTAAAATATATAAAAAGTAAGTTCATTGGAAGCAAATTAGGGTCATTAGATGGTTCCATTTAAACTTAGGTGATTTGGGCAAAGGGCAAAAACTTTTACATAAGAACTGATTATTTTACCACATAGTTCTGGTTTAACGAAATGGAGTATAAAGCTGCAAGAAATCTATAAATATCCATTTTGGAACTCTACTGTTTCTACTTTTGCTTTATACAAGGAAAACAAAAAACCTAGTTAATTAAACGATTCTCAAGGTTCAGCAAAATGCTAGGAAACAAGTACAATATCTCAGGGTGAAGGTCAAAATAATACTACCACATAAAAATGAAACATCATTCTTCACTATGAATTATAATTTGTTATTTATTGGATCTCCAATTTTTAGATTTTAGAAATATGTTAAGAGTGTGGTGATAGTTCTTTCTGGAATAAAGAACATATTAATATTTCTTGACATTTACCACATTTAAATACAGTAATCAGCAAAAGTTTAGGCACACTGCTATTTTTAAAAAAGAATGGTTTTTATAATATCAGCTACAGACATAACTTCAAACAAAAAACATTTTTTCAAAAACTGTTACAGAATTATTACAAATTATAAGGAAAAACTCCACATTCTTTGACTCACATAAGTCTAGGTGTGGGTTCACTTCAGTAGCTACGCCGTTTCACGTCTGGTTCCTAAAGTGAACCGGCACCGGGCGCGATTAGTACCTGGATGGGTGACCGCTTGGGAAGACCGTGTCACCGTGGTTCGGAACCCACGTTAAACTATAGGTCCAGTCGCCAAAAGGTCTCCGTTACTGCCGCGACTTTAATCCAAAACAAACAATAGCAAAACTCTTAGCACATATTAAAATTTGCATTTAAAATGATAAGTAGGCTTTTTAAATCAAATATAATATCAATTTAAGTCAACTAGTTAATAGTGGGTTAAATCGAGTACGGCTAAAACGCGCTTTGACATAGATTGCAGCAACTTTTGTTCTACTTCCCCTTTGTTTTGCCATTCATCAATTAAAACTTCTCATAATTTATTTTTGTTTGTTATTTCATGTCAAGGAAGTCTTCTGTCTAAAGATGGTTAATGAGATTGAGATCGGGACTCTTAAACGAGAAGTTTTAGTTGATGAATAGCAAAACATAGGGAAAGAAGTAAGACAAAAGTTGGTTTAGACTATGTCATAGCATCTTCAAAAGGTATTAAATTAATACCTTATTTCATTTAAAATGCCCAGGGGCAAATTTTTATTGTGTGTTTGGACTGTTGTGAGTCAAAGAATGTGTAGTTTTTCCTTATAACTTGTAAAAATTCTGTAAGAGTTTTTGAAAAAATGTTTTTAGTTTTCTGTTATTAAACTGTTGTAACGTTGAACTTTAGGTATATTTCTTTTTTTGATTTTATCTGGGGTTCGTATTATGTATACTATGTATGTTTTTTCGATAAAATAAAGGCACTTGCAATAGTTTGCACATTCACACTTGTTCGTGCTTAGAAACAGAGTTATGAATTGTTTTCCTACCTACATGCCTACACAAACATGTTTTTTTTAATATAGTTTTAAGTTCGGTGCACATGACGCTGAATGACATTAAGGGATCTCTGCCTTGTTGCGTTATCGAGCTAGACATGTAGGTGGTTTCGATGCGTGCTAAGTGATAGATTGTAAATAAGACACGATTACAGCTATCAGTTTCAGAATGTTCTGAATTTGATTTTTTATGGATTACTAAAATTTAATAATTATTCGGATTAGTGGAACCACCGAATTTTTCTGTGATTTTTTTTTGATATCTCTTATCTTGGGATTGTATAACACGATCAACAGTCGCATACACCCCCCCCTCCCCCCAAAAAAAACATTTTCACTATCACGCAATATTTTCCGACCTTTTTTTTAATTATGCCACTTTGCACATTTTGGATAAAACGAAACATCGAATTTGGTTAAACTATAGCAAAAAACATTTAAAATCGAGCTAAAAGAAAACCTGAAGGACTTTGAACATGGCGGGAAAATTTGTGCATTGTTACCGGATTTCAAGCGACCATTAAATTGTAGTTGTTTTAATAGTAATTCAGAATATTAAGTAAAGAACGGGTTGGCTTTTGAAAAAAGATTAACAGAAATAAAATATCAGTACCATGACAAAATTTTTCTGTACATGTTGACCATAGGTTTATGGTCATCGTCATAACACTAAAAACAAAATATTGGTATAGAAGTTTTCTGGACCTCAGTCGATAAATTCAAGGAAGTCTTGTGGATCTGGGCTGTTTTTTTCATGTTCATCAATATCATTGTATGCACGTATAACATACATACTTGCTTATAATACATATAACATAATTGTATACATGTATGTATAAGTGTGAGCACAAAAGTGACAGTTTGTACGTAACCTGTGCGTATCTTGCTGCATCATTATCAGCAGTATGCACTCCGACTATTTGATTGAATCATATGAATCTGTTATTCAAAGATTTTTTCAATTTCCCAGTTTTTTTGAATATTCGAGCTTGTTAAAAAATTCGAGTTTGTTCAAAAACTTGAAGTTTCGAGTATACAGTATTTATATATTTGGAAATGACTTGTAAAAAGCAAGACAAAAATAACTAAAACTGGTTATTAGGGTCTTTTCCCTACTACGTCTGTCCGTCTTCCTGTATGTCATAGCATTTTAATTTCATAATTTTTTTTTATCTCAATCAAATTTTTCCCATACATGCTTTTAGTTAACCCAAAAACAAACATGAAGTAAATTTAAAAAAAAAAGTTATTTTTCCCTACCTGAAAAGTAGGATTTTTTTCGTTTATTCCATCGGATAGGTAATCGTTAGATAGATCTTCAAAAATGCAATTAACATTTTTAATATAGTTATACCGTTTCCAAATTTGGCTTAATAACACTTACAAAATATACCCAATGAAAACTGTTAGGTTACCGTCACTGATTTATGAGATATAAAAGAAGCTGTCTAAAATTTAATTTCGGATGTTTCAATAAGCTTTTTGATAAAAATTTCATTTTTTGCTGTGAAATTTTTGCGGGAACCTACTTTCAGATAACTCGGAGGTAGATGTGTAGTGAAATTGCAGAAAAAAAATTAACAACGCCAATAACTGCAGGGAACCCTCTATATGTCATTTTTGTTTTACTTCCTTGGAGCTATTTGTCCATACATATTGTATAAACTTGAACTAACCTGACCGATACTTATTATTATTTTAGGGAAACTTGGACTTCCTAAGTATTTAAAAAATACACAAGTACATGTCATATTCCCCTCCTAAATTAATGTTTGGTTGAATAGTCAGGAAAATTAGATTAAGGCCCACTAAATTTCAGAACATTTCCGCCAAGTGCAACCTAATGTACCCTTTGTGGCCTAACCGATCTTGTTAATTTATTGCCAGAAAACATTCTGTTCTTTGTGTACGACACGATTTTAGAACAAAAAGAATGAACTACTGAATTAACTAGAGTAACAAGTGTAATTCTCTGATTGTTTGTAGCATCCGGCAACATTGCAGTTGTTTGCTGGCATGGCTTTAGTTTTTCTGTTTGATTTTTAGTGTTTTCAGCCATACTTTAACCAAATGTTATCTTCATATACAAAATAGGTTAAATTTCAGGATGTGCTAATGTGGAAGTGGCGCACTTTAAAGGAATAGGTTAAATAAAAAATACATGTGAAAATGAAAATATTTTTTTTTTTTGGAAAATTATGTTCGACCGCCAAGAGACTACTTCAGATTCGTGTTCTGCGACTCCAAGATGTGAGCACGCAAAAAATCAGAAAAATTCGATGTTTCTACTATTTACAAATAATTACCAAACATTTTAACTTCTTTATTTAATAATGCAACTTTGCAATCGTCTGGTAATAAGTGAAGTCAACAAGGCGTTTTAGATTTTTTTTCACTCAAAAAGGTATATAATTCAATATATTAAAATTTCAAATAAAATAATTTATTTTATGGAATTTCAAAAAAATTGCAGATCGCATGACGATCGGGGTTGACGGGTTATCGGTATCTGCTTTGTATATATACAAAATGTCTGACAAATTTTAACTGATATAAAACACAATAAATTTTTTACCAGCTCTTATACTAAATAGGGTCTCAAAAAAAAAGGTTTCCTACATAAAATTTAGAAAAATATTATTTTTATTTTATGATACTCCAAATGACGCCGTGCGTGTTTGTAAACGGTATAGATGGAAGTAATATCTATATTTTATTTACAGACTGGACACAAGTAATCTTTTTACAATTGAACTCTTTATATATTATTTCTCTTTTCAGTTTTTGAAATATTACGTATATTGTTGATAGTAAAGGGTTTTAATTGACAAGTACAGCATCGGTCAAGTTTTGAACCTTAAAGAAGAAGGGAACTTAAAATAGGAGATTTAGTTAAATAAACATTCTTCATTGTAATTTGTCCTTCAATATATTCCCCTCCACAATCCTTACACCGCTCCATGCGAATTTTCCATTGGTCAAGCAATGTTTGAAGTTATCTTTTAAAAGAATGTTCATGGTCGAATATATACAATTGTTTGCGTCTGTTAGGGAATCTAAATCCTCAACGCAACAAGGAGTAATTTGTTAATTTCTTGAAGAGTAATTTCCACATATGTAGTTCAGGGATTTGACGTCTTTGCATACTTGACCTCGATGGGCCTAGTGCAATTAATTTTTTAATAGAAATTTATTTCATGGGATGATAACATTCAACAGACTATTACCCTCTAAATTGTAAGGTGAAGATAAATTACTTTAGATATGTGCTTGGCATGTCCAATAAATATGTAATTTTATTATTCAAATAGAAACAGTCCAATTTTATTACTTTCTAAAAAATAATACTTTAATATTGTATGTCGAGAGGACTGTCATCTGTAATATGTTCATTGATGACGTCAGTAGATCTAAGTTTTGTTGACGAACAGTGGCTAAAATTGCCTATATCATAATTGTGGATCATTAAGTAACCGGATATGCTCGGAAAGTGTAGATTGTAGTCTTTAATATGTTCGTTAAATTGTGGATAATTGGAGGAATAAAAAAGGATTTTTATTTTATGCAGCTGTAAAGGTGCCGTTGACACGGAATTCTTAAATTTTGTCCCGTTTCCCGTTGTAAACTACTATTGGTTTTGATATTTTATGATTAAAAGAAATAACACATTTTATCTGCTATTGTCATGGGCTTCGATCATACCCTAGATTTAAACAACAATAGATTTGTTTGAAGGCTGTTTATGGTCGGTGGGGAAGACGCTTTTTTGATGTTTGACAGACATAAACATATTTACTTATCTTGTCTTTCAGTTTAATTGCTTGTCGTGACTTTTTTCGGTGTTTTTAAGTGTTAGAAATTATTATAAATGCGAAGTTTACAATTAATATTAACAAAAAGAGGATTTAAAAATTTATTTTTATCGGTAAATATTGTTAGATATTGTTTACACATTAAGAATAACAATAATAATTTAGGCAAACATATATTCATACTTTGTTTTCAGAATTGACGTACCGATCATACTCGTTTAAATAATGAAATCAGAAAAGGATAGCATAAAATCGGTATGTCTGCACCAAGAAATTAAATATCTACTGTTTATCAACACTTTTCAAATATAAATAAAAATATTATTTAGTTATTCAGCGTTCAAACAACCGGGCCCTAGTTCTGACGTTATGCTACTTCTACAGGGGTATGTTCGAAGGTCATGGGAATAAGATATTTTAACAGGTACCCTTGTGCGTATTTAGAAAAAGTCGTCAATTGTCTGAAATTTTGTTTGTTCCAAGGGTTATGTCTCTAAATGAATTATTTCAATTCTATAATAGTCCTTGATGATACAACGATGTGTGCGAACCAAATGTTAACTTCTCTTGAAAAGGACAATTTGGGTTCCTTTGGTAGTGGGTTGCAAGAATTTCTCAATGGATTGGGTTTTCTGATTGTCGAGAAGCTATTCTGTAGAACATTCCACTTCCAGAATTCGAAACTTACAATGTACATTGAATAATTTAATTGATAAATTGATATTGATTTTCTCGATGCAGAATCGGTACTAACGTATCCAACCGAGTGCGCCAGAAACCGGAAAATCCATTTTAAAAAACTATTTATTTGTTTCAATATTCACAATATCTAGACTAATTGTTCACAATTTTCTGTCTAATTTCATCGCCAAACTCTGGCTGCTGATCTTTGAAATTGCCAAACATTATTACAATGAATGTACCAGAGTAATTATGTGAAATAAATCATAGTCAGCCTTTTGATATATTGTCTCTAAAGATGAAGTGATATAACTCATAAAATTTATACATAATATATGAGGGGTTCCATTAAGACATAATTTTACTTTTATATCTTATCTCAGGTAACAATATTCTATTGTAAAATGGACAAACTCGAGTCGTTAAGACACCCTATTAAAAAAAGGTCACAAGCAACCGTCTCTTTACATTTCGGTAATGACCCCTTGGGGGGTCTCAGATTTTATGTTTTTAAAATTATGCTTTTTACTGTTTTAGGAATTATTACACTCTTACCCATCAACTTTAAAATTCACTTTTTTAAAATATGTGTTCTAATTCGTTAAACGGATATAGATGGAAATAATATAGAGCTAAAAATAGTAGAATAATACTAATACGTTTTGTAAATTATAAAATTAATAAATAAATAAATGTTTTTTGTACATAATGAAATAGAACACGCATTTTCATATATTATTTCGCGTATTTGTAACAACGAAGTTGCAACTGCCACTTATATTTAATGGGGTCTTATTAACTTTATAAACATATGAAACAATTATCCATGCAGTGTATATATAATCAAATAAGCATTACGACAAAAACTAAATAAATAGCATAGTAATGTCTAAAATTTGATCGATATAGACGTCTTAAATCTCGTCAATCTATAATACAAAAAATGCATCGTTAAATTTTTAATATTTAGAAATGTGCAGAACTGAGCTAATGCTTTTTGTTTGGTGTTATCTGTTTTAATGTCAAAATGCACTGAAAATAACACGATACGCGTAGAGTATATATGTACTCACTTAAACTTGTGGTGCCCCATTCCCCTCACCCACAAACTGGTCAACGTTAGACCTCTGTCACACTATCATGTTTCAGATCGGACAGCAATCTGATAACTTGTATATCATCGATTTGACCTGTCTCAGGCAATCGGTCCTCGACTTGGTAGTGTAAAATACTACATTAAACTTATGTTTTAATATTTATCAGGTTTTGGCTCGATTCGAAATCTGACAGACGGAACCCGTCAGTGTGAGAGAGGGCATATTCCTTTCTTTACAGTGTGTATTGCTCACGTTTATGTTAAACTTTCTTTTTATAAAATTATAGACCGATAAAATTTGTAACAACTATTTAGTGATACCCTGTATACAAATGGTTGATTTAAAAATTTACACATTTTGTTAATAAAATATTACTGGTCTTGCACAACGTCACGTCGCAACATCGTGCGGTTGTCTCCTTTGAATTTCCAGTTATCGTCTTAAATTGTAAACATCATCAAGTTTCTCTAACGATTTTGATTTGATTATAATAACATGCCAAAGTACAAAATATGATTACTGTGTTTTTGATATTAACATTTTATACACGAAAAGTTAAGTCAAAGTTTACAGTTTATTTGTACGTATGAGAGATAATGAGATTCACGTTTAAAAGAAAATTTTATATACTTGTTGGGAAACGAGAAGAATTTCTCGTTTTAATTTCCTACTTTCTAAAATCCAAAACAAAAATTCTGTTTTATTCGAATAACTTCAGAATTTTCTTTTGCAAAATTTGTTTTTAGCATCATGAAGTTTTATTAAGGAAAATGAAAATAAGTAATATGACTGTAATAAAACGAGGGTCACACAAATTATTTAGAGTGGTTTATTTTTTATTTTTCAACCTAATGTTCTTTTAGCTTTATACATTTTTTCCTCAGCTTTTCTCCAATTTTTTTAAACCGTCCAAAAAGTAGAATTTTGGAAGGTTCTCAAAATATACCAACTGTAAATAGTTGCAAACACAGGAACAGATGTGCCATGAATTTTATCCAACTCGGCTTTGATCTCTTTCGGTGTGAACACTTTTAAATAGAAATGTTTAATCACCGCACGCAACTTATTGTTTGAATTTTTGTAAATAAACAATAGTTTGTTGCTTCATTCGGCTTTGAAAATGAAATTACGATAGCTGAAACGTTAACAACAGTCTAATGGGTGATGTCACTAAATAACTAAAAGCAAAGCTGATAACTATGCATATTCACTTTTTTTTTGTTCTTCCTCTTGAGGTTCCTTTAAAGACTAAATTTTCTTATAATGCAAGTCTTTGTTGACACGCCACAAAGGGTAGTAACAACGCAATTTATGGGAAATTCAATCAAGAGTTGTTTTTGGTGTTACATAATTTTTTATTTAGTTATTTAGCTCCTTATCTTTAGTCCAATATGATTTATTCAAGAAAATCCGTTTAAGAAAACAAATCTATTAGTCCAGTTAAGTTTTTTATTGATGCAAAAAAGTGTGTCTGAGGGTTCTTAGAAAAATGTTTTAAAAACTTGAAAAATAAGGACGATCGTCTCCACATATGTAATAGACCATCCACTTTTAGCAATTTCTTTAAATGTATTATTTTTTAACTAAACAGATATCTAATTAGAGCAGTAATCGGGACTATGTATTTTTGTTTTGGAAGGTTGACGATTTTTTAAATTTGTAACATCAAATATTGTAGCGACGTTGCGTTCGCAATTCCTATCACTGCAATTATTACAGTATACAGGGCGTTATGAAAATAATTACTATATTTAAAATTCGATGTCACAAAATTTTCAAAAAATATTTTATTTTTAAGATACCTTATAGCAGATGTGATTTTTAAAAAAGGTTTCTGTGAATTGTAACATATTGGGTGTGTTTATCACCTCATAAAGTTTTTAAGATCCTCTATATTGAAAAATGCTGATATTCAGTTTTTTTTGTGACCCTATTTACACCCTGAAATTTTTGATTCTCTAGAACTTCATAAATAAATTGAGAATTATATCAGTGACCACATCTTGTCTACGGCATATTCTTTGATAAGGATGCTGTGTATATTTGACATCTAACCTCCAAGATGAAAATATTCAAATTAAATGCCGCATAGTCCTCATATAATGTGAATAAATCATGATTCGGTCACTGATATAAAAATAATGTTGGTAAATATATTCTAAATTTAGTGTTATCCTTATTTTTTAATTAACCCAACGAATTTTATAAATAGTATAACAGATCTTGTGTACATAAAAATTAGAAATTATGTATGTACGATTGCCTTTAGGTAAACATTGTTTGATTTTATGTTGTATGTATATATTTTTATTGAGATATAGCAGTATTTTTATTGATAAAGACATTTTTAAGAATGTAAGTAAATATCGGTTGTATTGTGGAATGCATCAAGAAGGATTTTTTTTTAAATATACATATTTATTTGACACCAAAGGAATTTAATATGTTTTTTTATTTTTCCCTAACGATCCTAGAGATAATTTGCTGTTTTTTTTAGTGTCAACATAAGTGACAATTAATAGTCAAAAATATTAGATCACCATGAAAATAAATTTTATTATAATAGCCTTAGGTCGTCTATCTATACTATCGCGAAATTTCCTCTTTAACCACATGTTTTAAAGATATTGGTAAATCACAATTTTTACATCACAAATCAGTCATAAGTTTTATTTTTATCACTCGATAATTGTTGACTGGTAAAGTGTTGACTTTACCAATATCTTTGCCATGAAAATATTAGAAGTAAACATTTTACTATTTTGTAAACTTATTTATTAGAAAAGAGTAAGATTAGACTGACTCGAATATAAGCAGTAAAAACACAACGTTGCCAAATCACACACAAGTTATTGAGTCGAATGAAGTTCTGCATTAATTTTTTTTTATATTATTTTCTGTTTCAATGATAGATGCCCTGTAAACTATTCATTTTTAAATTATATTATTTTTTATTAGTATTTTAATTTAATTTTTCAAATATTGGGTATTACACTTCATTTGAGTCACGTGGGGGCTAATGGATCTCTTTAAAATGACGTATAAGTGGATTTTTTCCAATAAAAAAGAACCTTTTTAAATTGTTATACAACAATTATTGTCAGTAATGAATCATTTATTAATATAAATGCTATGTGGAGTGAAACTTCTTAAAAATTACTCTAATATAGAGGATCTAACTCTGCAAAGAGGGAATGTATTTTGGTGATTAAAATATTAGACTCCATCTTTTGGAAACTGAACTGTACAGAATTCGAAAATACATTTCTGTCCAGGCTCTATAAAAACCCAGATTAGAATACTGAGTAAGTGTGGTAAATTATTTTTCTTCATTCTTTATTTTAAGATTTTACCATATTTTATTTCACAATTTAAACTGAGAGCTAGATGGAGTAGTAGCTACAGCGGTATCGATAGGACGTGGTCATGTTAAAATATTTTTGCTCAAAAGTTACAATCCTAGGATTGTTTTCATGGTTTCTATTTACTCTCGAGAGTTTGACATATACTTACCTAACGCTCTGTATACCTATCCACAGGTGTGTAGGTTGATGTCCTTGTTAACACCCCTTACTTAAGAATTTACGTATTTTTTTTTTCAGATTGTAGTAACTCTGACTTACCTGTTTCATAACTACTTCTAGCAATTTCTCATATTTTAAAAAGTGCATTTTTGTAAGAACGATTCAATGTATTTCTAAAATTCAAGATTTTGATTCCATCTTCGGGTATTGAAGTGTTGTTATTTAGAAGTAATATGATTTTGAATACTAAAAATATGTTGAGCATAAGTGAAAAACTATTGGTTCAGTTGTAAAAATTAAGAATTTCCTTCTGAGTTATTGTTACAGGAATTAAGAACACTGTTGTCACGGAATTTTCATAATTTTTTTGTAAGCAAAGATATCAAAGGCACGACGTAATCAAATTGACATTCTTGTATCTATTACATATTTTTTAATTTTTGAAAATGTTTTTATATTTATTCATACCAGTCTTTATTATAGAAACGCTCCTGATATATATATATATATATATATATATATATATATATATATATATATATATATATATATATATATATATAATATTACGTAACAGGTGAAATCCAAAGTCGATTTAAACCTAGCGTAGAAAATATTAAAATATGCAGAAGATAATAAAAATTTTCAGGTCAGCTTTAGGTCACTCGTTAAGCTTAATAGCATTGTTTACGTGATTTTCTTCTAGAAAACACGCATTCTTTTATTTTTCTCATGATTGTAAATAAAACGCAAATATCTTATACCTTTATAAGTATGGGAACGGGAGCACCTAATTAATATACAACAGGAAGGTAATTATTAAAAATAATACTATTGTTCCTTAAAACTTCCCACATTTAGGTACAAATTACTATCTTTTAAAATGCGAGATTTAATTTTATTTATCGTGAGAAAGGAACTAAGTTATGACCGTGTGAATAAATTTAACTTCCTTATTTTTTTCCTAAAACTGAATGTCTAAAATTTATAATATGCAAACAATATTACAAATACTTAGAATAAAACTGATGCCATTGACAGATTTTTTCTATTTTATTTGTATCCTTCTATTTGAGAGTGAAATAGAAGAATCACAGAATATACAGTGTGTCCACAGATAGAGTACCGCACTTTAGTAAACTTCAATGTATTAGATTCTTCGAGGAAAAGTCATTCCTTATAAAAAGTTTACTTGCCTTCTGATTTTAAAAACAGTGTTTAAAAACATGATGACATATACAGTGTGTTCAAAATATTTAAAAATGTAGAATTAACCTTAAAATACTCTTATTGGTATTTTTTTTTACAAATTTTATTTAACTAAGTTTATAAAAAATTAAAAATTAATTTTCACCAAAAAAAAAATTTTTTTTTTCAACTAAGGTATTGTATTAAACATTTGTATTTTTGGGTCAAAAAAAAATACAAATTGACCATGCTAACCCTAGAAAAACAGATTTACCTAGCAAACTGTTATGGAAATAAAAATGTATCTTGTCGATATGCGATTGAAGTATTCAATGAAAGTACTTAAATGTTTATAACTCGAAAAGCCGTGCTTAAATTAATTCAAAAATTTATTGCTACTAAGGATGTGACAAATATCAAGAAGATATAAAAGCAGTATAACTATGATGACGCTGCCACCTTGATAGTTCTTGAATCGGTACAACAAAATCCTAACTTATCCTTAAGGAAAAGAAACACCTTAGGTACTGTTAGCAAGCTTCATATTCATAATATTTTAGTAAGGCTTTTAAACCAAAATGTATTAACAAACTGCAATGCAGTGGAGTTTTGGTTGGTACCACAGGTCTACAAGAAATAGGATCATGATTGCTGTTAGGATCATTTTCGAAGTAATTTGCTGCGTAGAATCCGAATCCAAGGTCAAAACTGGTCCATTACATCAGGATTTTGAGATATTTGAGGTTTTGTACTCGAAAAATACTTGTTTTTGGGTACTTTTGAGAGGTTATGCCCAGGATGTAATCTTCAAAATAAGCTATTGAGTAGTTACCTACGATTTTTTGTTGCAAATTTACGGTGATTTTAAGTACAGGTTAGTAGGTTTTTAGAGACCAATATTGTTTTTTTGCAAATTTTGATCTGTCATCTTGAATTCACCATCTTAAAAATAAAGATTTCTATTTTTTGACATAATATTCATAATCAGCGAGTCCGAAAACCTCCAAGTGAAATTTTTTAGATGCAAAATTATTTTTTTTTTGTAAATTTTGATGCGCAATTTTGAAATGGAAATTATTCAATTTTCTGACTTCATTAATTTTTCTGGAAGAGAATTAATGCCGATCATGTAACAAAAAATTAAATGTATGCCTTTAAACCAAAAATACATTTTCTTGATCAGTATAAGAAAAAATGACGTTGAGGAACATTTTAGATATTGTGAAAAATTGTTATAAAAACTGTCATTTCACTGATTATAAACCAGTGTTACAAATTTAAAATTATATAAAAATGAAATTATACTGTCTTGATGTAAGCACTTTCATATTTGAAAATCCGGATGCAGGCAAAAATTGTTAGAAATATACGCTTATGATTAAATTGTTAGAAATATACGCTTATGATTATCAGTTGGGAAGTTTAGGGATGCGATCTTTTAAAACCAACATGCCGAAGGGCACTTCGATAATAGCAGCGAACTACTGTGGTACCAACTAATTTACGTACGAAATGGGCAAAACAGCCAAAGTTTAATTTGGCCTTCTTCGTAAACGCACCTCATAGGACATTATTTTGCGGACGATAACTAGTTGAAAGAAGCAATTAATGTCATTGCAATATAGATGGAGCAATTGCGTTGAAGTTAAGAGATTATGTCGAAAAATAAATGTGTCAGAATATATATATATATATATATATATATATATATATATATATATATATATATATATATATATATATATATATATATATATATATATATATCTGATAGTCAAGCAGCATCTCAAGGGCTAGAGTGTACTGGATACAAAAGTATATCTGAAAACGAAAAAGCGATGAACTAGCAAGAAAAAAAACGTATCGACTTAATATATTGATCCCGAACCAGCTCTTGGGGTACCGAGGTGCACGACACAAGAAGCCTTTAAACAAAGGATCAAAAAATAGCACTAAAATCACTGGACGATGCTGGGATTGAATCACGCCAAGCTTTTTATTGGGTATCCTGATCCGAAATTAGCCAAAAAGCTATTTCAAGCAAGTATAAACTAAGTATAAACACATGTATAATAATGGGATACATGAGCGTCAAAGTTCATCTGCAAAATAAATCTTTACAACGGTAACCTTAATTGCAGGCTACGTGGTCGAGTAAGAGGAACGGTAGAATACATTATATGTTATTGCGTGTCATTAAATTGGGAAAAAATAGCAAACTTGCAGGTCAACAAACTTGGAACCGAACAAGATTCATACCCATCCCTTGGTTGACCTACAAATTAGCACAGGAAGCTAAGTGTGGGTTAAGGGAAGTATCTAGGGTAAGCACTGCAGACCTACTCTGGTTGCAGTATATCTGGGTTAGAATGGACCTATGAGGTACAAAAATGGTTCAACCATATTTATTACCCTGTTAAGTTTGTTCCATTATAATCCCTATAACTTTAATTAAATTTGTGGCGCGTTTTTTTCGAATTCGCGGACAAGATAACTCGAAAAGAACTCTTATTACTTGTTTAATAATATAATGAAAAACATATTAATTTTTCTTATTCAAAATTTTACCTAAAAAATCGTATTTTTTTCTACGCTTGATTTTTTTATAAATTTTTCAAAATTTTCACGTTTTATAGGTATACCTATGAATTATACTTATTATTAAAGCAGTTTTATCGTGTATGTTTCAGATTAAAATAAACGGACTCTAGAGTGCCCGCAGCACTGCCATTTTGACCTTTTTGGTTAAATTGTGAATATTGCTGCTATTTCGTTTCATAAATATTTTTAAAAAATTGTAAAATATACTTAAGGAATTGTTATTTAGCGCCTTAATATTGAAGATGCATTGAATGTAAAATTTTGCATGAAAACAAAATCGTGAATATAAATCAATATTTGGCCTTTTGCGTGTATTTCCAATAGATTTATGAAATATTTGATGGCGCATTTCCAATGTCGTCCGTTCCTACAGTGCAAGAGAGGAGGAAGAATGAAAGCAGTAATCTCCCTTTCTAACTGGAGGTCCATATAACCCCGTGACAACGTGAATAATACTCTGTGTCTGGTTCTAAGCTCCGCCTATTACAACGAGAGATCACTGCTTTCACTATTCTTCATCTCTCGCATTGTGAGAACAGCCGGCAATGGACAATCTAATATTTCTTAAATCTGTGGTAACTCTACCCTTGAGAACTGATATTTTTATGGCAGTGAGCTCTATTAAATATCACGTTACTAGTATTTTATAATGCATGAGAATCAGATACTGCACTAATATTTATTATAAAATGTTGCCATTTAATCGTGTCCTTACCATTTTATTTTTAGCAATATTTCGATTAACCTAGACACAGACCATGGCATATTAATATTTTTACTAACTTAGATAACTATAATTGAATTGCAGTTCAATCCATTATTGCCCCAACAAATTACTTTTTTATATCAACGAACCTTTTTTTTGGAAATTGATACACTAAATAAAAGAGACAGTATTTAAATTGAAAACAGAGATTACAATTACGTTATTTTGTTAGGTTTGTAAAATAACGCAAGGTAATAATACAGTGTTTTTTTAACTACAGTAACTTATAATAACCACCGTTACCTAAATTCTTGATACACTTTTAAAACATACGTATACACATTGATTCCAATTCAAAAAGTATTAATTTCCCTACCTTCAGTTAGCCAGTCTAGACAAAGGTATTGCTCGTCTTAAAAAGAACAAAGAGAGATCCTAAATAAACCAATAAAAGGTTTGCCAATACGGTCCTATCCATTGAGCTACTGCGCAAATGTAGTATAGTCAGTATTCTCCTCCATTTATCTCTTCCAACTTCCTTGATCAAAACATGCCATTTTATAAGGAGAAGAAACAAAAAATAATACATAGCTCTCAGATTTTATTGTCTGATATTTACATTGCAAAGTTCCAGTGATGTAAAAATATATTTACATTGTATAAATATGTATAACAGATACATTAAGAAAAGCGTAAAATAAAGCTTTAACAATAGATTCACCTTACTATTTTCACAGTTTAAAATCTATATCTTTTAAAATAAAAAGCATTTCACGTAGAAAATGAGGCATATCTTAAACAAAAAACATATTAAGTTCATCGAATCCAAATTTTCTTAATTTAAGTACAATGCTTCAATTTTTTAATGAATAAAATTACCTCCCAATCTTTGTATTTTTCTCGTATAATTTAAAACACGTTTTTATTTTCTTTCCAAAAAAAAAAAGATACCTACTAGAATTTGTATCATAATTATTTGATGAACAAATCTTTAATATCAAAATATAGTTATTCATAAAATTAATCACCATTTTAAAACTTATTTGTTCATAAAAAGAAAACAATTTTAGAAAATGTTTATCAGTGCATAGTCAACTTTAGCTGTAAGATATTTACCATTAATCAAACAAAGATGACGAAACTTGATGTTTAAAAAATGTGTTGCTAAGCACAAATAAACCCGTTATAATAATTTAAAAGCAACTGGCCAAAGACAAGGAGGGAATACTTATGATGTAGGTATATAAAATGGTTAAAATGTATTTTATCGATCCAAATGCTATCATCAAAGTAGATTGTTCCACATACTAATTAAGGTTTTGCGATAAGTAGATTAAAAGTCTAAGTGTCCTAAAAAGTCAGTATCATTGGGCTGTTCATGCGTTCTGAGTAGCGTAAAGATACTATCTGTATGACCCCTTAAGTGTCGTGGTAAGATCAAGCTGTTGTTTTGTTAAAATAGCAGGGATTCAATGGTGCACTTTGACCTTTCGAGTGGTCATTTGAGAATACGTATTAAAATAACCGTACAATAGAAATAGTAAATTAATACGTTATTAATCCAAATACTTCCTTAGCAAACGGAATGTGATGGGCTTGGATTCTATAAAAATAAAAGGAAAAAGAATGCAATATGTCTTCAAGGCGATAAAGAAACAAACGGACGGAAGTCACGGACAATGTCGTTTCATTCGTATTAGTTCATCTGTTTCGCTAACATTCCACAGTCCTTAGTAAATAGAAAAGTTATACGGAATACGAATTGTTTATTAATCCAAATATTAAATTCATCAGCATCCATATCATTTAAAATATCAAAATCATCCTACTACAACACTACTCGACGGCAGTGGCGTAACTAACGACCCCGCCGGCTCCGCGGTTCGGGGGGCGCAGCCATTCCAGGGGCGCCTTCAAGTCCCTTGATGAAAATGAATAAATACGAAGAATCAAGACGGGTGAAAAATAGTAGGACGCATTCAAAAATTTGCGGAGGCGCATTCTTAATTACGCCCCTGCTCGAGGGCCACCTTGAAGGTCTTTTCAAGGTCCAATTGATTTGTGCCGAAAATCAAAAGAGGGTTTAATACTGATTTTCACTTTAAGATTAGCAATTACTTTGAAATTACTTTCAAGGTCAACGCGAAGGTTGCGGTTAAGCGAAGCGAATTTGGGCTTGTTGTGCGTTCTGCAGTACGGTACAGCTACTATATAAGTGTATGTCCGTATTTATGCATATATGTATGTAAATATTTTCTTATTTAGTACAACCCCGTTATGATAACTTTTCAATTCAAGTAACCGGAATAACTCAAAACAATAATGTGACTATCCTGCGGACTTGCTGTAAAGGGCGCACGAGGATCACCTTGAAGGTCAATTCAATATTACCGCCAAGCTCAAAGCGAAACTCGCTATTGAACCTGCGACCTTCAAGGTCAAAGCGATGGTCGCCATTTTTTTCTTCTTATTTTTGACAAACAATAGCTTGCTTGCAATGACCTTCAAGTTACTATACAACGCACAAACATCCTAACTTCAATGGGCTATAATCTTTCAAATATGAGTTTTGAGGACTTAACGCTCATTTAGATCTACTCATCGAGAACTACCAGAATACTAAGTTCCAGAGTCGACTGAATATGGGTTTCTTTACGAAAATAAACATTTCCCTTTGTCTCCTTGGTTATTCCCTGAAATAAGTCTTTTAATTAGCCAGTTGAGTTTAACTTATTACAAATGTATTATTTATATTATCAAAGAAACTATTATTTCCAATAAATTATATTAACATCCGATTTATGCTTCTTTGCCGAGATGATTCTCAGGATTTTGTTATAATGTTCCTTACAAGATTCTCCAAAAGATCTTTTTTTACAAAATATTAGAGATTCTAATAAATATAAATAATTTTAAAATAATATAAATAAAAATCAACAAAATACTGACAAAAGAAACCACCAAACGTTTAAATATATCAAGCTCTAAAACAATTAAAATAGTATCTTACGAGTATATTAAGTCTAATATCAAACAAAAATGAGTTTTTAAAGTTACCATCATATTGACAGCAATTTTAGTTGTAATTACTACTGATGACAGGTAAATAATGGGTGAAATGTTAATTGTCAATTAACGTTTGACAAATTTAATACACTATCGATCTATCAGTTATAGCCTTAACCAAAATTGCTTCAAACCGATTTAACTAATAGTAGTTTAGTGGTTATCTCAATCAGTACAACATACTTTAACAAAATATAAACATAAAATAAAATAAATACATGAGGTAAACGTAAAATAAAATAAGTTTACTTTATCCGTATGCTTCTTTGTTTATTCATATTTGTAAGCATTAGTGAGATGTAGGACGTCAATAAGTCGTCCATTTTGTAACCTAAAGACGTTTCACATAATAATTTCGAACCCCTGACTAAATTTCCTATAGTCATATGGAAATAAGTGTTGCCTGATGACCAGTTTGATATTCGAGTAAAGGGATGGGTCACTAAAATTTCCTAGAACAAAAAAACGAAATAATTAGTAAGAAATTGTAGGGACGGTGACTGGGTATTGGTCTATCAAAGTAATTAATTTGTTATAAAACTTAGCATTTGAAGAGCCAATGTTATGTACTCAATGATAACACAAACAAAATTAAAACTATTTTTTTTACCACGTTTTTATTATCTTGTTTTCTTGTCTGCCTGTTTTGTTTGTTTGCCTGTTGGTACAAATTTTAAAATAACTTTCCGTTTACAGACGTGAAACTTTAAACATAGCTCAGAACTGGATGACAATGCAATATTAATTTGCTTTCTTGCCTGTCTGTTCGGTACAAATTTTGCAATCGATTTTAAGCTAACTTTTTTTTATTTAAATAATTATTTAGTTTTAAGATATTGATATCACGGATGTAGTCATGACGGTTTTCTTTGCAATCACCACCTTTTATTCATTTATTCATTCATTAGATGACTACATACGCGCAAAATTAATTTATAATAAACTGGGTGTCATCGTAATGTCGGAGACCAGTAGCAGCACTTCAGCGACAAGAATTCAAAAATACTATTAGAAATAAAATCAAAAAGATGAAATTTTTAAAGTCGAGAAAATGATAAAAAAATCAATGAACTAAAAAAAAGAAAGAGGAAGTATGAGCTAAAAAGAGTTGTAAGCACTAACAAAACAGGAAAGGGAAGAGAAAAGGAAACAGTGATTAAAAAGGAAAGAACTGAGTACTCTACTCAAAATTTGGTTGACTTATTGACACACTTACAAATCAAACCCTTTCTAACCAACTAAAATCAGTTTTAAAGATATACCGTGTAGATTTCCTTTTAAAGCATTGTTTTGCTTTATTTTTTTTTTGATAAAGATGAGAAATATGTACCAGGTATTGTCTATACCCTTCAAACAGTGTCGATGTCTTTTTCAGAATATGAAGTATTCCGCCATCAGTTTAGAATGTGAAATTATAATACAATGTGCAAAAAAATAATAATAGTTTTTCCGAAGGTGATGGATCTCATTGAAACAAGAAAAAAATGTCTACAAGTGCAAGTTCTAGAAGCCTTTTCAAAATCATAAAAAAAAATACCTTCAAATATTAAACATCAGATTTTTATAAATTTTGATTAATGGAATATTATATTTGACCAATTAAAAGAAACCTCCCGTAGTTTTCTTTATTTTTGTTGCTTAAAAATCGTTTGTACCCAACTTTTACAAAGGTATTTAAGGCCATTTCGCTAAAGGTCACTATTTTCAAGGTATTTATATTTTTGTCTATGGAATCATGAATCTAATTAATTTGAGAGTTAAGAAATTATTGAAACAAACTCTTTCAATATTACTATCATATTTTGCTCTGTAGAAAGAGAGATACTACTGTCCTATTTAGTTCTGTCTCTTTCTAAGCGAGAGCCAACGCGCTGCTATAGGAACAGCAGCCTATATACTATAATGTATGCAGAGATCCGATTTATATGCATTTGTTCCAGTAACTACTAATTTTACTTAAATATTTTTGAAAGATTCTCAGAAGCTTCAACTAATCTATCGATGATTTCAAAAATTAGTAATGAAGTTTAAAATATATCTAATTAAAGGTGAGATTTTACTTTCATGATGATCAATTAATTATCCCTACTAATTTTTAGAGAAGACCCTATGTATAAAAATACGATGACTTCGATTTTACAATTACTGATATGTCTAGCAGAAAATTTAATTTCACATAATAATTAATTACTATAAAAATATCACAAAAGTGAATAGAGTTACTTTTATCTGTATTTTTCATTATTAGTCTATAATTAAATTTAATTACAATCAGACTTTATATAATAAGATATTATGAATTAGCTGGATTTAATAATTTACAACAGGAAGTGGCACACTTCGTGGGAATACTGTTAACAATAAATAAATAATATAATTAGAATAATGATATTTTATTGTATTTTTGCGGTTTACTTTCGAAGTTATGTTTATATATTTGAAAAACATGATATTAGTAACAAATAAGGTATGTACTTCGACCTTGATTCCTCCGATTTTGACCTATTAATGTAAATTTAGTTATTTAAAATTTTCTTTTATTTGACATTATCGAATAATTTTTTAACCAACTTTTACAAGAAAGAGGTTCTAGAATCGGCCGTACATAACGAATTTAAATTCATTTTTAAAAAATTCAATATGGCGAAATAAAAATTTAACATCTTTTAACTAGGTTAAAATTGGTACAAGGGGTTTTTGAGGGTGTAAAATAAATTCAATATGGCGATTCAAATATAGCTAAAAATTTAATATCTTCTCAGTTTTGTTCAAAATTTGTTGCTGAGAAGTGCACCTAAGAATTTAATATTGTTTTAAAAAAAAATGGAATTATCTTCGTCGAATGATTCCACGTGTGACTAAAACGAAATGTAATGTAAATGTAAAATCACTAGTCACTCGTCCAGTCACTTTCATGAGTTCGGTGCGTCCCTTCCAATATGCCCCCAAAGAATTATGCCACCCTCTCTAAAATTAGATCTTTGTATGAGATTGCAGCTGAAATGTCGTTCACCAGCGCTTCGATAGACTTGGGTTCTTCCATTTGGTTTCTATAATAGAATTTTAGTTCCATACGTAACAAAATATTTTCTAATTATTATTAATTGACGAATTTCGTGCAACTCTGACAGGCCATCATGGCTTTAAACAACTTATTTTAATTATCGCCGGACTGTTCTCTCAAACTAACATTAACTTGTCTTATATTTAGCTCATTTTTGTTTATATTCTCTGTTAGATAAAGCTGAAATTTGTGCCGTCTCGACTTCATATAGTGTTTAATTGGTGGTATATTGTTGTTTTAAATAGAGGAAAAAGAAAACACGAATCACCATCGCTTATTTATTTCAACAGAAGAAAGTAACTTAATTCACTTTAATTTTTAAATTATGCAAGGAATGATAAAAAAATCCAGTTAAAACCATTATGTGAATTAAGGAGGTCCATTCGTTTTCATGCAAGTCAAATGAAGTATAGTACGCAATATTTAACAAATTAAATTAAAATACTAATAAAAAATAATATAATTTAAAAATAAATCGTTTCCAACGCCTTCATCATTGAAATTGAAATTATTATAAAAAATAATAATTAAACGGTCGTAACTAGTGTGTGATTTGGCAACGTTGCGTTTTTGCTGTTTATGTTTATATCTGAGACAGTCTAACCTTACTGTTTCATAATAAATAAGTTCACAAAATAGTAAAATATTTACTCATAATATTCGAATGTCTCATGGCAAGGGTGCTGGTAAGCAAAGGTAAACAATTGTGTCAAAATATAGCATATGCGTTAAAAAAAATTGGTTGGTAAGTATCTTTCATATGTAACATGTATAAAATGCAATGGTATAAATATAGTTCATGCAAGAAGTTATAAAGAAGATAATAGACATCATCAACCTTATGACATAAACTTTATATTAGCTTTTGGTAAGTATTAATTAATATATATATATATATATATATATATATATATATATATATATATATATATATATATATATATATATATATGTATATATATATATATATATATATATATATATATATATATATATATATATATATATATATATATATATATATATATATAATAACTTTGCAAAGATATTTGAAAAGTGTCTGAAGAATAGACTTGTCAGTTTTTTGAAGGAAAATAAAATTATTTCTAAAAATCAGTATGGGTTTCTGGAAGGATTGAGTACTGCTGATGCAATGTACTCTCTTACTTCGCATATCACGGATAACCTTAATAATGGTAGGAAAGTGCTGGCTATATTTATTAACTTAGCAAAAGCTTTCGACACTTATCCTCATTACAATCTCCTTAAGGTTTTAGATCGTTATGGAGTTCGGGGTGTAGCGCTGGAACTTTTTAGTAATTACATATCAAATAGGGATCAGTTCGTGAAGGTCAATAATAGTATTAGTTTACCACGAAAAATATTGATGGGTGTGTCATAGGGGACAATTTTGGGTCCAGTCCTATTTATTTCTTATATAAATTCATTACTTTGCCTTAATATTAAGGGTAAAATACTGTCTTATGCCGACGACACGGCCATCTTATTTTCAGGAAATACTTGGGAAGAGGTAAGAACAACTGCCATTAACGATTTTAAAATTATAAAAAACTGCCTGGACTCCCGAAAGTTGTCCCTCAATATAGAGAAAACTAATTATATGGCATTCTCTTTAACATGAGCTGGTAGGCCAGATTTTCAAAGCTTAATGATAATTGACAATCCAAAGTTAGAAATACTTCCTGTCACTAAGACCAAATATTTAGGCATTATCATTGATCAGTTCTTAAAATGGAATGAACACATCAGTTATCTAGCAAATAAAATCTGTAAATTAATTAGTAAGTTTTACATAATGAGAGAATTCTTAAGTACCAAACTACTTGAAATAATTTATAAGTCGTTGGTTTAATCGCTTTTGAGATATGGTCTGATCGTGTGAGGTGGTGCTTATGAGTGTAATATAGGACCATTAAATATTATACAAAAATACATTATTAAAATTATATATAAGCGAAATAGAACCTATCCATTATGTCTGTTGTATAGTCAGAATATATGTAGTATAAAGTGTTTGTACATGCAGTTAGTATGTTCATACTGTCACAAATCAAAGCAATTTAAAAATTTCACAAATCATGGCTACTCGACTCGAACAAACTTCTAATAATGCTGGAGAACAAAAAAACGATTACTCTTAAATTTATTGATTATTTGGCTCCTAAATATTACAATATTCTCCCAGCCGAAATCTGTCAAATAGATAAAATAAAAACCTTTAATAAAATATGTAAAGAATTTATTTTAAAGAATAGTAGTTTATTTGAAAAAGTGATACGTCAGAATTAAATTATATTTTAGTATGAATCTATTTACTATATTGTTTCTTTTTTTTGCACATACAGGTGCTGCAGCATCTAGGTGCAACATTATTTAATGTGATATTATAGTATTACTGTATGGATGTAAAAATTTTACTGGTTATGTAAACAAATTGTTAAATAAATAAATAAATAAATATGTTTATCTCACCATATATTAATTAATTAATTTGTATTATTTCAAAAAAGCTCTGCGTCAAAGTTTTCATATGGAATGTATTCAAAGATCTGAAGTGCGCGCTTATGCAACGTTGCCAAATGTTTCGACCCATTTTAATGCCGGTTAATCTTAAATTTTATGCAATTTCTTTTAATTGATATCTGAGTAAACTCCTCGGTAAGTCAAATATTTTATTGCACAAAAAAAAAATTGTTTTTTGTAAAAAGCTAATTTTTATTTTTTTCAACCTCATCTAATCGACAGATGGTAGTGCAATTCAAAGGAAAGTGCTAAGATCCTGATTTCCCATTAGACTTTACAAATTTTTACATTTTTCAAGATTGAATTATCAAAAATTTACACCGTGAAGTTAATCGAAATTCCGCTATAATATAGATCACGACTTGAACTATTATAAAAAAATCGATTTTCATTACGATCTAATATTTTGGGCAGCGATGGAACTTCCTTAAAAATATTCATATAAATTAATAATAGGCATTTGATTAATATACAGTTTTTTGTCTGGTTAAACTGCCAAGTGGTTTTAATACCATTTATGAATGTGTTATCAGTAATAACTAGTAATTATTTTTCAAGGAAAGTCTTAAACTTACCTTCGTTTGAGGATGAATCAGACTAACACCGTGCTTGTTAATGGCAATGAGCAACATTTCAGGATAATTTGAATCGGTTGTTTGTTTAACTTCAAAGAATGCCGATCCAAATGTAGGCCATCGATACACAACTTTCAAAAACGATATTTTTGCGTCGTCCGGTGACATGCCGGCATCTTGATTATAAGCTGCAACAATGGCACGCTTCCAGTCGTTGGCTGATTGAATTTTTAGTAAATCGGCTGGGATGAGTTCTCTGATCATTTGCCTAAAATAGGAAAAAACAAAATATGGTTAAAACTAATGCTACGATATTTTCTATAAAACAACTGCTAACAGTGTAAGTACAAAGTGTACCTTATTAGTGGGTAAATAATTTCGTTATTTTTTATATTGTGACTGATAGTGTATCTTATGTATAACGTAAGACAAAACGACAATAATTTACAGAATGTTTCTGGTTCCCATTACACTCAAGTGGATGCAAATAATCGGGAATGAAAAAAGACCAATCAAAAAAGTTTTGACATTGATGATAGAATTATTTATCTTATTAGTGGTAAAAGCAGTTTAAACACGATACATCTTTTCTATTTATTAATAAGTTCATCATCAATAACTTACGGAATAGCTTGCAATTCTTGTTTACTTTCGCCAAATCGTACTCTGTACACCAACGCTGCCAACTTCACAGCTTCTTCCTTAGTACATTTATGATAGCCTCTTATCAATTTGGGTAATTCTTGATGAAAATGGAATATAAGATCTGCATTTCTGTCTTTTCCAGGAACTGTATTGGTCCATAATTTTTTCATAAAGAAAACTTGATAGGAAAATTGAGGTGTTATACCATCCCTGGTCGGTCGTGCTTTTCTTATCCAATCCGTAAGGTGGCGGACGAAATCAAAGAAGAAATCTCCTTCTGGGACTGATATAACCTAAAAATAAATTTAAATATACATGCTAGTTTTCTATGCCCGGTAACTATATGTGGCGCACCATATTTTCGTCGGTTTATATTCAAAGAACTATCAAATAGTTTTAATAAGGGATTTGTAGGTCTATTAGTATCATATTTTAAAATTATTGTGAGGTAGACCGAGTGGCTCAAAAACATTTCGCACTAGGTTATCAAAATTTAAATGGAATGCCCTGTATATAAAAGCATGTTTTGATGGAGCGGACTAAAAAAGCAAGTTAATCTTAGATTTCTGATACCTTGATTGACATATTTAACTATTTTTGAAATTGTAGACAAAAATTTAAGAGATAAGTGCCCCTTGCCTTGACTTAATTTATTGTGAAAACAATAATGATCTCTAAAAATTATCCAGTATTGATAAAAACTAATTTTTGATTTTTATTAACATTAAAACGAAATAACTTTACTATTTTAAATGGAAAACTATGTATTAACATTATTTAATTTCTGTTCTAACTTTAACGGCCTTTAAAATTGTTAAAGTTTTCCTTACCTATTTTTAAAGTTTTTTAATAACTTAGCATTTGCAATTTTGAATATAAATATTTTGCAGTTTGTTTTTGGAAAGGCGATATTAATTTTGAAAACTCTGGTACGAAACTTTTTTTAAAACTCTCGGTATATTTAACAATAATTTAAAATGTGGCCCTAAAAAACGAGCCGCGATGACTAAATCATAAAGCGATCATCTAACAAACCAAGGGCACATTGGGATGTTTCAGAAATCTTTTTTACAACGAAATTTGACATATTGTTACCACTATGAAAAATTCTCATGTAAAAGATGCTTATAATTTTAACACTGTTAGGAAAAGTATAGTATATCCGCTGCGTAAAATTATAAATCAATGTACCGACGAACACATTTTTCCAAAATGTCTCAAGCTGTCAAGAGTAGTATCTAGCTTTAAAAAGGATAACTGGGAGAGCGTGGACAATTATAAAGCGGTATCAGTAGTCCCTGATTTATGAAGCAGTTGGCTCATCATCTAGAACCTAATAACTTAATGAAACATTGTCAATTTGCCTTCCGTACTGACGTCTCTAAATCAACTGCCGTTATTGCCTTAACAAATTTTATGTAGGACTGTTTTGAGGATAGGCCTTTGATTGTATATCACATGACTTTTTGGCTTCTAAACTTATTGGATACAACATCCATTCCAGTGCTGCTGCTCTGAAAACATCCTACTCTATGGTTGTTTATATGTAATATCCCTTTGGGCAGAGAAAAGAATGGAATATATACAGTTTATTTCCTGCAAATATCACTCTGGTCTTCTCTCCATACGGGTTTCGACCATCTTACGGTCTCGTCAGTGGAGCTGTATCTATATCGAAGTCGGCAGGTGGCAGGTTTTTAACATCATGCTGATATACTTTGTAATTTATATTTCATATAGCATTTGTTTCCTGCGAATGTTGTTCTCGGTTCGATACAGCTCCACTGACAAGGCCATAAGGTGGTCGAAACGCGTATGGAGAGAGGACCAGAGTGATATTTGCAGGAAATAAACCGTTTGTATATATTCTTTCCTTTTCTATGCCTGAAAGGATAATACATATAAGCAACCATTTAATTACGGCAGATAGATTCCTTTATTTCTTACTGACATTTTGATTTTTTGAAAATCCTTCTGTATTGCTCATACCAGGGAAATTCGTTTTCCAGGGACATTATTAAGTATGGTATTCTATGAGGCTCTGTACTGAGCGTAAGTTTATTTTTGTTATATATTAACGACATACTCACGTGTCTTCCGGATGATAAGATGGTGCTATTTGCGGATGATACTGCTGTATTTGGGAGTGACGATGACTGGCAAAGCCTTCTGCTTAAACTGAATGAAGCACAAGCCTCAGTAAGCCACTGATTTACGTTAAACAGACTTAGTGTGAATTAAAAGACTCAAAAAAATTATTTTTTATTGCGTCCTTTCCAGTTTACGTACAGATCCATTTGGGGTTCATATTGACCCCAAATTGACTTGGGAAGAACACTACATTCAGTAGGCTAGGAAATTAAATCAGATCACTTTTGTTTTAAGAAATCTCAGAAACAGTATTTCTGATGCAGTTTTAATATATGCATATTATGCCTACTTCCTTATGCATATTCCATATGCCATATTTTATTGGGGCCATTTTGCACATTCCTCAAGAGTTCTTGCGGTTCAAAGAAGGTGTGTGAGAGTGATGGCTGGTTTGGGTCTTAGAGATGGTTGCAAAATGCCATTTATTTCTCAACAATACTAAGTGTGCCATGTATGTATATATTGTGTAGCCTGTTATACATAAGAAAGAATTCTGAAAAGTACCTCATAAGTACTGACTATCAGAAAAAACATGACCTTATCAAATACTCCCGTGTTGCAAGGGCCAGAGGTGTAAAAAATCATTTTGGTATAAAATTCTTTAATATCCTTCCTGATCGAATAAGGTCTCTTCTATTTTTACAGCTTCAATAAATATATGTGTAGCAAATTTGAGGACACTGAAATAAACTCATAACCTTATATATTGTTTTATTATAGCGACTATTTTAAGTTTATGCTTTTGTAATTGTTGAGTTTATTTCATATATTGACATGTGATAATGCTATTTTGCACATATGCTCAAATAAAGATTAACTGATTGATTGATAGAGTTACAGATCCCTTATTAAATATATAAAACACTACATAAAAATAATGTTAAGTATCTAACCTTATCTGCAATTTTAACAAACAAACTAAATCCTTCGCTAGACCTCAGACTCAACCGTTGACTAATGTTCTGGCAAAAATCTTTTGCTCTGGTACTTGAATCGACTTCAAACGCTTCATCTGTGTCGTCAGGAAAATAGACTTTGTGGAATATTTGTGTTGTTTTGTGCTGAATTGCTTCTACCTCTACTTGGTGCGGTGGATACTTTCTTTGTCCGTTTCTAAGTGTCTTTTGTAACCTTTGAAGTGAATCTTGGGAAATTGGGTGTCGTCTGCTTCTAAGAAAAGCAGTCAGTTCTTTAAGAAGACTTTGAGAGCATGTAAATAGACCTGAAATATAATATTTGATATATTACTAAAGAAAACTCCGGAAATTAAATCAAATGGTTGAAACTAGGTCTTCTTAAGAGAACCACCTTCCTTCTCAGGATAATGTTGATCATTTTCCTAGAGGGTTTCATTCTTTTATTGATTTTTAACCTTAAGAATAGCTCATTTAGCGACAAAAGTTCATTTTGAAAAAACTGCTTTAAATATTTAATTCGGATAGATTAAATATAAAAATACTTACCAGTAGCCAACCACATTAACTCCCATCCTCTTTCTTCTGACATTCTGTTTCTGTTGTCGGTTAACTGTTTCATTATTTGGCAATATATTTCATCTCTTAAAATCTCATGTTTCAAAGGTCCATCGAAAATATGATCTGTGTATTCATTGCCCAGTCTTGGTCGCTTCGATGGTAAATCCCCCATATACTTTAAAATTGCGCTAAATGCAAAACAGGCCTCTTCTACAAAATCAATTAAAAACTTCTGTATTAATCTTTACAAAGTGTGGCTTCAAGGAAATAATTCGGTAATGATAGAAGACACAGTAAGCAACCTTAATTTAGTACTATCTTCTTCGAACATACCCCTGTAGAATTAGCATAACGTCAGAACTAGGTCCCGGTTGTTTGAACGCTGAATAACGTAATAATATTTTTATTTATATTTGCAAAAGTGTTGATAAACAGTAGATATTTCATTTCTTGGTACACCCATACCGCTTGTATGCTATCCTTTTCTAATTGCATTATTTAAACGAGTATCATATGATAATCGGTACGTCAATTCTAGAATACATAAAAGTATGGATTTATGGTTGCTTAAATTATTATTTTTGTTATTTTCAATATGCAAACAATATTTAACAATAAAAATAAGTTTTTAAATCCTCTTTTTTATTAAATATTAATTGCACACTTCGCATTTATAGTAATTTCTAACACTTAAAAACACTGAAAAGAGTCACGACAAGCAATTAAACTGAAATAAAAGGTAAATAAATATGTCTGTTAAACATCAAAAAGCCTCTTCCCACCGACCATAAACAGCCTTCAAACAAATCTATAGTTGTTTAAATCTATAGGCTATAATCGAAGACTATCTTCAATGGTTCATATGAGAAAACCGCATTTGCCCATAAAAAGTGATCCATCCGATCAGTCCAAATAATAGAATATTTTTGTATAAATACGAAGTAAAGCTGGTGTTATGGAGATGCACAGACGTCAAAAAAATTTTTTTAAAACACACCAGAACGCATACATGAACAGAACATCCTAACGTAACTGTCGCGTATTAATTCAGGATACCACTTTACAATATGACATTGTAACATTACAGAGTTCCATTCGTCGTGAGTATTTGGCGGTTGCATTAAACTCCCATGTTAAACCAGTACAAACTATGAGTATGTTCGGTTGATTTTATTTTGTACGACGAGTACATTCATCTAGTAATTTTGATCACAGACTGCACGACAGATCATCAATGTTAATGATCAGTAAATTACAGTTGTCGGCAGTGACAGCGGTTACTGCTGTCTTAAGAGAAAAAACTGTTCGATTTGGGCTAAATATGCATTTTAAAAAGAAAAACGCTTTCTCATGTTAATTTGTTGGAAAAGTTAAAACTTGAGCCTGGAGATTGGTTCAACCTGGGCGCCGGCAGAATAAAAGTCAGGGGGATGCAAAAAAAAAAACAATCTCCTAAACCACATACCTGGGGGACAGGGAGTTCAAAGTTCACCTTCAAAATCCACAAAATGTTCTAATCTTTCAAATTTTCCTGGAGCCAAGGAGGTGCAAATGTACCCCCTTCCGGCATCCATGGTTTAACAACTTAAAAACGGACAAAATGACGTATTTGGAGCTATTAAAAACTTCATTAGTAATAAAGAGAAAAATCCAAATATTTCTATTTCTATAATCTTCCGATTTAGCTTTCTAAAAACATGGAAATTATCGATATCTGGACGGCGGCCAGCAACGTTCATTTTACTTAGAAGAATGCATGAATTGATGGTACAGAACAATGTTAGGCCCTGATAATAAGCAGCAATGTTCTGTTTTACCTCGAACTTAATTACTCATTATCTTCGGTGGGTAACAGGAAAAGTTCGTAAACAAACTTACGAAGCTGAGTTCTGTTACAAGCCGAAGATGATGGTATTCATGGTCTTAATATAAGCCTTTACGCACCTTTAAATGTCGCAAGTTGCAGCACAGTTATTACCGCCCATAACGGCAAAGACGATATATACCTTAATCGCCTTTGGTCGGTAACCAATGATTTCAACTTATACCGCGCGAAATTTTTTATTAATCACCAAACGAATCTCGAATATTTTCACGTGAATTGAATTAGCTTCTCTTTTAGTTTAAGCATTTGTAGGTTTAAATATAAGGATTTTTTTACATACCACTTAGTTGACTTTCTAAAGTAAAAACCGTTGGAATCCGCTGTAAAACTAGTTTCGGTATTTAAGTTACTCTTCGATTATATCAGTAGATTTAAACAGCAAAAAATTTGTTTGAAAGTTGTTAATGGTCGGTGTGGGAGGATTTTTTGATCTTCGACAAACACAAATATTTTTGTTTAATTTTGTTTTCAATATTTTGCTTGTCGTGACTCCTTTAGGCTTTTTTAAAATTAAAAATTATTACAAATGCGAAGTTTATAATTAATACCAACAAAAAGAGGACTTAAAAACTTATTTCAATCGGTAAATATTATTAGATAATATTGACATATTAAATAATAATAGAATATATATTCTGTATTATTATCTATTCACCGATTAGCACGTTATACCAGTTTAAATAATGCAATTAGAAAAAGGTAGCTTGGAAATGGGTGGTTATCAATAAATATAAAGAATACGTAATATTTGTCAACATTTTTCCAAACATAAATAAAAATAATACCATGATATTCAGCAATCACACAATGTTCCTAGTTCTAACTATATATTAATTTTACAGGGAAATTCGTTGAAGTTACTTATTCCGAACAGTAATTGTAAAGTTTCATAACCATATTGAACCATCTTATATTACTATTCACGTAACGAGAGCAAATAAAATCACAGAGAAGAGCTGTTCTGAATTTGTCGAAAAACCTAATATTTTTTAAAGCCAAAATATCGTAAAACTCGTCACGTTATATTAATTATTCATAAGAAAGCTATTCATTAGTTATTTATATCTTAGATTAATTAATGGGACCACGCCCACATAAGACGAAATGTTTCAGAAACGTTTCATGCAAGGATTTAAACGTTTCAGAAAGGTTGCATTGAAACGTTTCAGAAATGACGATATGTTTCTCAAATAATTCAGAAACATATCTTGATTCTTTTTAACACCATCATGAAAGCTTTCAGTAAATTTTTCGCACAGGTGTCGAAGACATTTCTCGAAATATTTCTGAAAAGGTTTATGATGTATTTCTTGAAACTTTTCTCGAAACGTTCATGGAACCATTTGGAAATCTTTTTTGCTGTCTATTTGTCGCACTCATAAAGGCAGCTGCGAAAATATTTCGAAAAGGTTTCTTAAAAGCTTTCCGAAGTTGGTTCATATGGCATTTCAGAAATCGATTCATGGAATGTTTCTTACATATTTCCAAAACATATCTTGACTCGTTTTTAAATTCATCATGAAAGCTTTCAGTAAATATTTCGCAAAGCTTTTAAAAATGTTTCTCTAAACATTAATGTTTTATATTTGAGCAATTTCATGAAATCTTCAATGAAATACTGTCTCAATGTTTCCGTAATATGTCATGAAACACTATATTCTACCGTTTTGGGTTTATTTCATGAAATGTTGTAGAAAGTTTTTCTAAAGATTTCACTGAAACCTGTCAAGGAAATATTTTATCCACGTTATTGAAATGTTTACGAAATATTTCTAAAAATTTTCATAGAAAAGTTTCAGTGAAATCTTTTTACAAATGTTTCGTCGTATGTGAGCGGTGATAAGTCGACTATTTTTTACTTATAAGGGGGAAAATGATACAAATTCGCTCTGTAACTTCTGGTTTAGATAGACATCTGACATTAATTTCGTACATCGAAAATTTTCATACTGAAACAAACGCTTGGCCAGTAAAAAGCGTTATACGTTTAATTTGTGTGCTTCAAAATGTTCTGAAGTAGTTATTTCATGTAACTAAATCCTTGAGACGATATTTAAGTTTAAACTAATTTATCTTATTTACTTTTCGGTTAACTGCGTTCTCAATTTTTGTAATTTAGAAATAGATATTTTTTCAGCGACAATATCATACCTGCTAATTCTTCCTTCATTAACAATTTTTTCAATAGAGGCTGTTTAATTGGATCCCTAGAATGTCTCCAAAGTTCATCGATACCACCTCTCCTGTTCCCACTTAATGTTAGAGCTTTGGACACCGTTCGTTTTAAAGGTGGTCGGAAATGATCGATAGCATAATCTGTTAGCGTGTGGGGTCTATCTTTAGTCTCTATGCCGTTTAATGAATGATGACTTAAACGTCGTTGATGGTCATGTACACCTTAAAAAAATAATTTTTAATATAATAACGCTTAAAAAAATATATAAAATAGGTATACTTGATACAGGTCTTCCTATTTAAAGCTAGTCTATACGCTATGCTTTACAATTTGATCAAGTAGACCTTTCGGACATTGGACATTATCAACTAGGTAAGTTGAAAGCTAACCGTAAGATGTTAAAAATAAGAAAAAATTGAAGTGACGAGCTGTAACTTGAGAAGTATTGAGTTTTCGACTTTCTGTTTACTATGTTTATTTTACCATATAGAATCATCTCTTCAAAATATCCTGATGCATTATCCGAACATTCTGTATAATGACATTTTCTTGTAAGCGACAAAAACCTGAACATCTAAAGCCAAGCAGAATTAAAATTTTCCTTATATTTTATGACAAAATTTATAGTTAGCTGATCAAATAGCCTTTTAAAAAATATTGATCTTAAATACAAAAACACAGGCAAAGCCATGTAAAAAAAATAAAACAAAAATATTACCTTCAACTGAAAACAGTTGCAAAATATCAGCGGGAGGTTTGCTCATGCAAGGCAAAACATATACAGTTTCAGCTGGAAAATCTCCCTTTTCTTGCGTTCTTTCACATCTAAAAACAAGGCACAAAAACATGCAAAAAGCTGCTGAAATCTTAAAAAAGGTGAACACCTATAAAACTAGTTGATAACTAAAAGCTTTAAAAATCCTAGTATATGTATTATTTTTACCTTCCAACACACCATCCAGAATTTAGTACCGTTTCACCGGAGCTATCTTCTTCCAGAATTATAAGATCGCCTTTTTGGAACGTTAGGAAACTAGAACCTTCACCGGGTGCCTTGTAGTCTTGTAAAGCGATAACATATTTCGATCTTTTCTTAAGACCCTCTGAAAATGGGGAAAAATGTATATAATGAGACAAACTGTTTTTCTATTCTGCTACTGATACTAGGTAATGAATTATCTATATATGAGACACAAGATAGTATCATCATCATTAATGTAATTATACTTTTTACAACTTTGTTCTTTGAGCAAAGATAGAAACGTGAATTAAAATACAATTTTTTAAGAGGCTATAGTCAAACTCTTGTATGTGTCGGTACTGTCCATCTACTTTTCTAACATCGTTTACTCATCATGTCGGTGGTCTTCCTCTTATCATCCTTCTAGGTGTTCAGTGAGTTACTTTTGATATATATTTGTTTTTATTGTTTCGTGCGACATGACCTGCCCAGTTTCATTTCAGTTTAGCTACTCATTCAATGTCTGTTGTTCTTGTGTTGCGTGTATTTCTTCGATTCTTATCTTATCTCTTAAGAAAATCTCCAGTGTTCTCCTATTAATGACCCTTTGCATTATCCATAGTCGGTTTATACCGTTCTGTGTTAGTGCCATTGTTTCCAGTACAAATGGGTGCTTCTCGTATATATTGATTTGAATATTGTCTTTACACGTGATTTTTGTCTTCTTTAAGTTCATCTTGAGCCTTATCTTTGAGGATGTTTCTTTTAATTTTTTCACATTTTATCAAGTTCGTTTGAATCTATTGAGATCAAGACGATATCGTTTGTGGAGCGTAGATAACTCAAATATGACACATCTATATATTGACACTGTTCAGTTTTGTTGAGATCCTATCTGACCCTATCTATTATTGGAATTTTTTCGATTTCTAAGTCATCCCTAATATTTATTTGTAAAGAAGCGTTTTGATAGATATTTTCGAATATCTCTGCAGAGTTTTAAGTGTTGCCCATGTTTTGACGCATTTCGAAACACGAAAGTGGCAGGGATTTTGTATTCACTTGCCTTTTCTATCACTGTTCTTATGGTGTGCAGTTGGTCAATGATACTAAAATTCTTAAAGTTCGCAGAAATCGAGTTTGTTTGTTAGTCGATTTGTTAAGATTCTTGTAAAGAGTTTATACATGTGGGATAACAAAATTGTAGGTTTATAGTTCTCTATATTTGACATGTTTCCTTTTTTGAACGTCAGTACCACTTCTGCATTTTCCAGGCTGTCGGTGCATCTTTTTTCGAGGCTGTTGATGTCTTTCCTTTTTCCAGGCATTCATTAATCAATATTTTGATTGAGTTTATGATAGTATTCTTACACAATTTAAACACTTTATATGTTCTTAAATGTTTCCTAATTTTTTTTAACATTTGATTTGTATGTTTATTCTCTGCTGTTGATATCTGTAGATAGTTTCTTTGTTTCATAAGTTCCATTGTGTATGTGATCAATTTGGATGTCCTTTCTAGACTTGGAACATATTTTTTTGTCCCACTTGTACAATTTTTTTATTTTGTCCGTCAGCTGGCCGATCTGCAAAGCTTGGTAACTTTTTGCCGATGAAATGTTCTTTTCTAGTTCTATGCTGGTAGGGCCTCTGAGTGATTTAATTTGTTTGGCCGTTTTCTTTTTTGTATCCTCTATGTGGTGGTCGCTGCCCATCTGAAATTTGTTTAATACTGATACATTTACAAGTTTATGTATTACTAGAAATTATACAGTCTATCCAGTCCATTTCATTTTGTGTTTTATAGTCTGGGCTTATTCACGTCCGTTTTTGTTTGTTCTAGTTTTTTGAAAAACGTGTTTAGACAAAAGAGATTTTTGCTTCGTAAAAAGTCGATTATTATTTCTCTTCTGTGGTTTCTGTCACCCAGACTAAATTTACCTACTTGTTCTGTATTTTCATCTTTCCATTTTCGCCAGTAATTATTACTTGTGAAGTTTTTTCCAAGAATTATTGTAAAATTATTACAAAATTCATTTGACAGAAAACTTTAAAGCTGTGGTAGTTCTTTTATCGTAAAGGGAAAATATACTGAATCAAAATGTGTGTTAGTGGAAGTGACAGAAAAATTTGAGAGGTTCCCCTAAACTTTACCCTTATCATTGTACTATTCATAATTATCTCGCCATTTTTACAAATCACCCAATTATTATAACGTGTTTACAAGTTTTTTTGTAATAATCCTATAAGCTGCTTATATTTATTATAGTACGCTCTACAGAAGTAGCATACTTTAGCGACGTGTTGAACAGTTTTATATATTCATCATGTACAGCAATATTTCTCAATTTTTCAGCTTTAATGGCTCCTACGTTTTTTTGGAGTGGTAACTAACATCACCACAAGTTGAACATGTCCATAATCGTAGTAAAATTACACACCCTCTTTTGTTATATGGCGCTTCCATAAAGGAACTTGCCGCAAAATCTTGAGTTAAAAAAAGAAATATTAACACCATTTAAAAGAAATAATAAAAAAAGACCGAGATGACAGTCTTACGATACACTTTATATACAAGAAGTTATATTTGACGCAACGTCATTAACTGTTGCATTTGGGTGTCTATCTGTTAGATACGAAATGTGGAGAGAGAGCAAGTAGATGTGGACGCCCAAGACATCTGATTTAGTAATAAGGGCCGAATGATCGACTTTATCAAAGGCCTTTAAGAAATCAGCGTATGTAGCTCTGATTGACGCATCCTTCTCAGGTGTCGTATCAAAATATTTCGCATGAATGGAACCATTTGATAATACAGACATATTCATACTAATTTTGTTTTTAGACATAAAAAAATAAATTGGTTTGTATTCTTAGATTCATTCGATTGTTATATTTCATCGGCAAAAAAGTAATTAGTTGTTTGGCAATATTTAAGTTGCTCATACAAAGACGTAAAACACCAACAATGTTTATTAATTTAGGAGAGAAAAATATTATTACCTTACCTAGGAAATAAACAACCAAATCCCGAATATCTTCAGCATTCGGACTTTGGAAAGTAAACTCCTCTCCTCTCACGGTACTTAAACTAAACGTTTGTGTAAATACTTTATTTGTTTTTTGACTGGAAACCATGGTAATCTCTGGAAAAGATAGTTCTAGCAACACTTGTTCCTGATCATCTACCACGTAAACTCCAGTCCAGTTAACGGCAATAATGACGTCATTTTTCGGCAAGTTAGGACCAGAATTTCTATAAGCTTCGTAGAATCTTGAAAATAATAATGGCCACTTAAATTTCGCATAGCTCACAACATCTTCTTTAACTCGTAACGTATTGACTTTCTCCTTAATATAATAACTCTTTTTGTAGGCTTGGACCACTAGAGCAGCCCAACGATCTACGGCTTTATCTACACCTGTTAGACAATAGTCTGGAATATAATTAGGTAGAAGTGTTAGTAATCGTTCTACGTTCATGTCCGTGTTGTATTCGATGTAATATTGTTGTGCAGCTATCATGGCTAGGTCTTCTTCTTTATCACATCTAAAAATAAAGAAAATCAATAAAATGTGAAGTAAAACGTCTCTAAAATATTTTTTTTATCCAAAAACTTAATTATATATAGTTATATTAAAGGTGTCCGGTGAGTATCGGCTAATCTCTCAGGGGAGAATAGTGGAGTTCCGAGTAATACTAGTATTTCATGTAAATTTTTAACATGAAGTTTCTCTTAACGGATATGTTGGACTTCAAGAGGGTATTTAGAGATTTAAATTTTTGATTCTAATCATTTTGTATATTTTAATAAAATTTTGATGTTGTGACTCCATGATCCGATTGTAAAACGAGTCATTTACTCTTACAAGAAAACCTGAGATGGACTACTGACCCCGAAATATAATTTATGTAAAACTTTGCCAGATGTTATTCCTTCCTTGAGAGTAAATAACAGGTTTTTACATTGGTGTATTAAAGCACGCAAAAATTTTACCAAAATATATAAAGTGATTGCAAAGTTAGAACCCAAAACGTGCCCCTTTGGGACTCTATATATCCTTCGTAAGGAACTTTAGGAAACAAAATTACGTTTCCGAGGAATTAGCAGATACTTACCGAGTATCTTGTATATATAAAAATAGGCCTAGAAAGTAAATGTTTTATGTTTGGATTATGGGATTATTGATCTAGAAGAGAAAATCTTGTATTTCGTAATAATCCTGCTAAACATGTTAGAACACACAAAAAATACAGATTGATAATTTGAGAATTACAATCCTTAAATGCAAAGTATTTTCCATATGGAAACAAGTGTGTCTAGGGAAGACAGAACGAACGATTTTCTGTGTTTTATTTAGTTGTTTAGATTTATTTTCCAAGATGCCAGAAAAAAAAAATACGAACCTATATTCTCCAAATTTAACACCCCTTACAACTTGCTGGTAAATTAAATTCGTCGCTACCTGATCTTCGGTAGGTTCGTGCCAAGGAGCAAATATTTCTTTTCTAAAGAACAACCTCCACGGAGCATTCCTTTCTTGAGCACCTTGCTCCTTAGCGTACTGTTCACACTGAGAAATAGCGTCCATCACGTGATCACCCCCGCTGCCTAATGATGAAACTTTATCAAAGAGTGCGATGTACAGGGAAAAGCCAAATTGGTCCTTAAGTCCGATTTTATCTGACAACTGATTGCACAATTCCCTGGCAGTGGTAGCTGAGTCAGCCAAAAGAGTCTTAGTGTTTCCATCCATAAATGTAATAGGAAGCATTATTGGTTTCTTCGATTTTGTAGCCTGTAATTCGAGCCAACTTGGAGGTTGGTTTCTTGTCCCATTATTAAACGTCCTTTTTAACCTGTCCTCGCAATATGGGGCATATCCCGGTGGACCTTCCCGGATGAACGCTCTTAGATAGTTTACGAATTTTTCAGATGGTGCAAAACATCCAACACATAGGGACAAAAGTATCCATCCTGAAACAATACAAACGCTATTAATTTTTACTTTAAAAGTATTTTTTAATTTGCTAATTTAACATATCGACTGAATAGTCGTTTGCTGAACTAGATAAATAACATAACATTATATTGTAAAAATATTAAAGAAAAACTTTAAACGTTACTAAATATATCAATATTATTTTCATTTTTACCTCTAGCATGAGAAGATTTAGAAGGGTTATTTGAAAGCTGTTTGCAGATCTGACAATATATTTCGTCACGAAGTTCTGCTCGCAAAATTCCATGTCCGATAATAAAGTGCAGTTTTTCTAAGTTACTGGTAGGTCTGGATTCCAGCCACGATTGATAACTGTCTGCAGTATATTCTTCATCCTGTAGTTTTCTTCTAACATCTTCACCCAATTTATTCTTACGTTTGAGAGTTAACGATACAAGTTTGTTTCTAATAGATCTGCAATGATATGTAAAATAAAATATACAGTCTGTTGTATTTATTACACCTACATTTTAGTAACTTGATTAAAAAATAATTTTTTTTTCGAAATTGACTGTTGTATGAATAGATGATCAAAAAGACACAAACCTAATTTATTTCGTAGGTATACTCAGTTCTTAAAAAAAATACATTGATATTGTAGTTCAATGAACCTCATTACTGCCCTTAATACTGTTCAGTATCAATATGATGATATAAATGTTGCAGGTAATATACGAGATTAGCTAATGTCTAACAACGTTCAACAAAAACAAAAAGTTGAAGGTTTTGGATTAAAATTGAATCGGTAACGAAGACCATTTGGCGACTGGACCTACAGTGGGTTCCAAATCACGATTTCCCTATCTAAGTACTAACAGCGCCCTGCGCTGGTTCAATTTGGTGAAGCGGCATGGCAACTGAAGTGAACTCCCGCCCAATAAAGACAACCTTTAACTATTTGTGTGTCAAACTTTATTTCAATTTGTTTATTATTTTGTATTTTAAGAAGTGTTATGTAAAAAAAAGATTATTGCGAGATTGGAACTTAGTCATCAAATTTTTAACAAACGAACATAATTGTCCTAAAATATTCACCAATGAATGATGGACGTATATGGGAACGAGATTCAAGTCATATTTTAAAGTAAAATATTGGTCAAAATAATTTGAAGAAGTAGAAGGCCTTTAGCAGCAACTGACCTTGGAGCAGTGGTTCTCGAAGATCGTCTTTTGAAAGTGTCTGCTATTGCTATAGCGTAACATATATCTGAACTAAGCATTTTAACAATTCTACATAATAAATTAGGCCGTGATTAAAATTTCAGCAAGGTGGATCCAAAGAAATTTCTCAAAAATCATTTGGAATATTTAGATGCAGACTCTAACATTTTCTCCAAGATAATGATAGGCGATGAGATTTGGGTAAGTACAACATTGGAGTTCAGAAACAAAATTCGAGTCCTTAACTAAGTCCATAACGGTTTCCCTCTCCAAAAAAGGACCACACACAATTCTGAGCTAAGAAGCTAATGGCCGATGTCTTGTGGTAGTTTCTACTGTAATTAACAAAATTACCTATAGCTATGTACTGATCAATAACATCTTGGTTGGTATCACCAGAAGGTCCTGTTTCTTCAGGATAACCCGAGAGTTCACATAGTAACATATTCTCCACAAGTATAAGTTTTTTGATCTGACCTACCCGCGTATATTCAAAAATTTCGAATTTAGTTTCTACTGTAATTAACAAAATTACCTATAGCTATGTACTGATCAATAACATCTTGGTTGGTATCACCAGAAGGTCCTGTTTCTTCAGGATAACCCGAGAGTTCACATAGTAACATATTCTCCACAAGTATAAGTTTTTTGATCTGACCTACCCGCGTATATTCAAAAATTTCGAATAGCACCTCCGACGATATCATTTTGCAGGTGATAACCAGGTGAAAGAGGATGCTGAAGCCTATTTTGAAGGCCATTAGGAATCATTTTGTTCTAATGGAATACAGTTGGTGCAGTACAAGTGGTGCAATATTACACCTTTATTTACTGAGATTATACCTGATTTTTTTTTATTGTATTGTAATATTTTAGAATTAAACCAATGGTAGATGGATATTTAGGGACAAAAAATAACTCTTGCGAAAAGTCCGATATTCAGTTAGCTTTAATATTATTATACAAAGAGGACGTAAACTTTGGAATAAATTCATTATTAAAAAAATACTGGATTTATTGAAAAATCATTTCGACACGTCGACTTTATTTAATTATATATATATATATATATATATATATATATATATATATATATATATATATATATATATATATTAAATTTTACAGAGTGACTCGAAAGAAGCTGTGCTATAATCAACTTTGATTTTTAACTAGTGAACGCCCAATTTTTGTACACTCTGCAAATTCTTGAACATTTTTTTATTACATATCCTATATCTAAATGTCACTGTTTTCGGTATATCGACAGTTAAAACTCAAAATGAAATACTATAATTATTTACAGCGCCAATTCAATGACCTGTTCCTTTGTCACATTTTGCCAAACCGTTCCTTTCAGTTAATTTTAACTGAAAATAAAACTTACTGAGGCATGGAAGAAGAGAATCCAGATTTACAAGATCAAAATATCTGGTTTCAACAAGATGCAGCTCCAGCACATTACGTACCAAATGTTCGCACCTTTCATAATATTTTCGCAAACAAGTGGATTGGAAAGGTCGACTTGTCTAAACGATTTTACGTAGCAAAAATATATTCAGACTTTACATGCTCATTGTAGTATATATATATATATATATATATATATATATATATATATATATATATATATATATATATATATATTACAATATATAATAATAACCTTATCAAAAAAAAACTTTAGTAGCAGAGCGTGGTTTCGATCCACGGACCTCTGGGTTATGGGCCCAGCACGCTTCCACTGCGCCACTCTGCTATGCGTCAGGAATTGGTAATTAATAAATACGTACCTGTTTGCATACGTGGTTTTTAATGAAATACCCAAAGACATGTTATCAATGGACAAAGATTGTTTACATTTCGACAGCCCACAACAATGCAGAACAGTCTTATCTATGTTGCCAAATTATATCTGATAGGTCTTTGACATTCATGGCGACTTATGGTGAGTTTTAAGCAATCTATCGATTTTAGTTCAATTTTTATTGCTTAATGAATTGTTTAGTTACACTGTATATTTGTGTATACAGAACGAGAACATTTTCGTTAAAATTTTTCGGGTCTTCAACTAAAAAAAATTTAACATTTCCAAAGAATACGATAACTTGTTAATGTCGGCAACATCTTCAAAAAGCTTTTACGTTTATAGTATTTGAACAACCTGACATTTTTTCGATCCTCTATTGTATGCGAGGGCTGCCAAGTAATTGCGAAGCATGTTTATTGGAGTCTAAATATATTATTTTTCATTTTGTAGTGTTTATCGAAATATGTGTAGCGTTTTTTAAAGTTTAGTGCATTAACTATAAACAGTATACCTAGATAGTGTGTATTGTGCTGAAAATTTTACCATTTATATTCAAATCTTACATTTTATAGATACATGGTGAGTAATTAATTAATGAATGGCGATATGCTGTAAACTGCTGCCTTCATGTCCCCCCTCGCCCACATACTTGTTGGCGTGAGGCACAATTATATTAATCAAAGTCTAGCGGGTCCGTTTTATAGTATGTGATTGGAAATACCACATATCAGACGGAATGAGTGTCCAGACCGATTAGTATACTAAAAAATGCTAGCGACTTAGAAAGAACATGTTTGAACTTGTAAAAACATACTCGTTGCACCTGCGGAACTTTAATAAAGTTTTCACTGTTAATAATAAAAGCCATGTTGATTATTTCCGTTTTTGATTGGATACTTAGTTTCTGGGGGAAAAATCACAAAAGACATTTTTCATCATTTGTCGATTTTAAATATATTTTTTTTATTTATTTTTTTTTTAGTTATAATATTCTTCAAAAATAAATCAAAAAATAAATACTTTACCTTGGCTTTTGCTTCAAAAATGACTCGGGATCCAGTCCCATTAATTGAGCTTCTTGAAATTCTTTGCTTTTAATGAAATTTCTTCCCAATGTGGCCGTTACTTTGGACATAACTGATGTAGTATCCCTTTCCATGCTGTGGTATCTTGGTTCTGGTAAATCACCAGTAAACCTAAGAATTGTGACCCAAAGAGCTTGTGCAGCCTGAAAAATATAATTGAAAAGAGATTAATAAAGAGGAAAAAAACATATATATCACGTCAATTTGCTTCACTTATCTGGTAGACATAGCAATTCCAAGTTCACATAAAAAAAATTTTAGACGTTTTAAATAATTCTGATTCAAAATTTGTGATCAGGTGTGCAGTAAAAAATGTTTACTTACTAGCTGGTCTCCTTGAGTATGTAAAGGTAACAGAGGATGTTTAAGGGGTTTTCTTGAATACTGGTGACCAACGTTACCCTGAAAATATGTAGCAGCAAATTTCTGAAACTTAAATTCGCTTAAATCCTCTTCATCATCCGAGACACTTTGCATGGGACTGATAATTTCATTTTCGTTTGTCTGAGCCGGGAGGTCATTAAACACGGATGTTTCACGGCCTACAATAAAAATTGTATTAAAGATTTAAAATTATAATGCGAATTAATTAAATTAATGAACAAAAATGATCTTTAATCTTCAATGCTTGGGTCTCGTTGGGCCCTATACGTCTCACCAGAACCCTACGTCATTCCACGCCAATTACTTTTGCGAATCGAGCCAACCTCGATACTTGAACTTGTCCGAGTACTTCAAGTTATAATATTCTAACCTTGAAAGGCCTTCGTCACCATCTGTGGAGTACTTGACACCCTCAAATAACATAATCATCATAACATCCTCCTCCTATAGACAGTATCTGCATACTAGATCATCCGTGATGCCAATCTGACGTTGGCCCCGCAGATGACAATATCCAGTCAGTAGTAGGATTGGCAGGTCTATTCTCTTCAGGGGGAGAAGCTCGCTGATAAGGCGCGTATTAAGCCTGATTATATGTTTTTGGCATACCTTATTCCTTCGGCTTCTCTCCAGCATTTAATAAATTTGCTTTCAAGCAGCACGGTTAATTTCCTCTTATCAAAAGAGATTGAAACATGCATGATTGATTGTTAAATAATAAAACAAAATTATAATTATCCAGGAGGAAAGCTAGTGTTCGAATTTAGGGATATACTGATTAAAATAACGAACGTACCTGGTCCAGGAGCTTCGCTGGAACTGTCTGGAAGAAAATCAAACATAGCTTCTACTAATTTAGAATCATCAACAGGTTCATCGGCCTTTCTGGCAGCATCATTAATAATATTTTTCTTAATTTCAACACGCTTTCTCTCTTCAAGTTCTAGCTCCATTTCTTTCCTTTCTAATTCATATAATCTCTCTCTATAACAAAAAAGTTTTAGTTAAGTTTTTAAGCGCAACCTCCGATTTATTAAAAAAATCACGAAAAATAATTTTTTAAGGGCTTTTTGTAATGTGGTAGCTTTAAAAGTACTCCAAAGACATTTCCCACTTAGTTGATAAGGAGGAAGTTAAATTTGAATAACTAGAAAAGTACTGGATAATCACAAGTTTTGGAGAGATCAAATTGAGAACCATATAAAGGGTTTTCCAATAAGAGGTGTCATTTTGAAAAGCCCGCTATTTCGGTAGATGTCACCTTTGAAGCTGTAAGTTTTTGACGTTTGACAAGTAGAAACTACGCCATAAATAAAGATGGAACGATACACGCTTCAACAACGCATTAAAATTATTAAAATTCACTATAAAAATGGTGAAAATTTGGCAGAGACGGTTCGTAAAACTCGAACATTTTTGGGTCGTCATGAAGCACCTTGTCGGAGCGCAATAAAGAAATTGGTGAAAAAATTCGAGCTGTTGGGACAAGTTAGTTATGTGAAGAAGAAAACCCGTGCACGTCGCTCAAGAACAGCCGAGAATATTGCTGCTGTAGCCGAAAGTGTTGAAGAAAACCCAGGTTTGTCCATTCCTCGTCGTTCTTTGGAATTAGGGATTCCACAAACGTCATTACACCGTATTTTGCATAAAGATTTGGGTCTTAAGGCTTATAGAGTTCAGTTAACGCAAGAACTCAAGCCGGCCGATCATCAACAACGTCGTGCCTTTGCTGATTGGGTTCTTGAAATGCATGAAAATGATCCGGAATTCCATCGAAAAATCATCTTCAGTGATGAGGCCCATTTCCACCTCGGTGGCTTCGTCAACAAACAAAATTGTCGCATCTGGGGCTCGGAAAACCCAAGAGTTATTGTTGAAAAGCCTCTCTATCCTGAACGTGTGACTGTTTGGTGCGGTTTATGGTCCGGCGGGGTTATTGGACCTTACTTTTTCGAAAATGAGGCTGGAGCAACAGTTACGGTGAATGGATTGCGCTATCGAGAGATGATTAATGATTTTTTATGGCTGGAATTGGATGGTATTTATCTGGACCACCTTTACTTTCAACAAGACGGCGCTACGTGCCACACAAGCAACGAAACCATTGATCTTTTACGGGAAAAGTTTCCGGGCCGTGTTATCTCTCGAAGAGGTGATCACAATTGGCCACCGAGATCTTGTGATGTGACACCTTGCGATTTCTTCCTTTGGGGCCACGTGAAAGACAAGGTCTACGCCAACAGCCCAGCGTCGATTCAAGACCTCAAAGATGGAATTCGTGAGGCTATCGAGGACATAGGGCAGCCACTTTGCGATTTGGTTATGGAAAATTTCATGAAAAGGATATGGTCCTGTAGGCATGGTCGTGGTGGTCATTTGGCTGATGTTATTTTCCATCATTAACGGCATACCTTCCTCTTTATAATGTAATAAATATCCGATCATTTATCTTAAAAAATGGCATTTTTCTTTGAATATCAAAATAACACCTCTTATTGGAAAACCCTTTATATTTCTTCATACCACTTCTAAAAATAAGGATATTTTAAATTCGATTGTTATATATGTGTGTATGGGTGCCGCATTACTCTGGAACGGCTCCACCAATGAAATTTTGTGCGTTATGCTTAGGAAGTTGCTGTGGTGGTTCCATAAGTAAAATCTAAGATGACACACGTACTATAGCAGACAAAAAAATTATTTTTGTTGAATTTTCTCCAAAACTGGTTTGGGAGACTTTCATGTCGCATTAACGAATCAAAAATTATTTTTAAAAAATCCAATATGGCGGGCTAAAAATTTTATATTTTCGAATTCAAAATTATTTTTAAACAATTCAGTATGGTGGATTAAAAATTTCACATCTTTCAATTATGCTTAAAATTAGGATTGGGGGGATTTTCGGGGGTGTTAATTATGAATCTAAAGTTATTTTTGAAGAATCAAATCTGCGAACTAAAAATTTTACATCTCACGATTTTGTCCAAAATTGGTACTGATGTTTTTAAAAGTATAAGTACGAATTTAAAATTATTTTTGAAAAATTGAATATGGTGAACGAAAAATTTAACATTTAAAATTAGATTAAGAGTTTTAAATTATTGTTTTGAAATTCAGTGTGGCAACCCAATAAGGTTTGTAGTCGTAGATTAAGAATCTAAAGTTAGTTTCTTGAAATTAAATATAGCAAATATAAAATAGGGCTAAAAATTTTTAATTTTTCCGATTTTGTCCAAAACTAATATTGAGGGTTCTTTGGGACCTAGGCTACATTATTTTTTGCGGATTGGGATTAGGGGGATTCAGGGGCGCACATTACGGATCTAAAATTAATTTCTTTACATTCAATATGCTCGATAAAGTATGTCGAACTAAAAAATTTGACGGATTAAATTTTTGTTTGGTCCAATTTCATTCAAAACTGGTATTTGGAGAGCTCTCAGAATTTTTGTTGTTCAATTTAGTAAAGTTTACAATAACTTTGGCTAAAATGGGAATTTTTTGGCGATCTATCTGGTTCAAATAATTTATGGCCATCATGGCGAATTCAGAACTAAAAATCGAAGAATAAGATTTTTATAAAAAATTTGAACCGCCTTCTAAAAAAGCCCCAAATAGCGAAAAATAACACTCTAGATTTTTTTATCGAATTAAAGTCGGGGCCAAATTATTACTAAATGAACAAAATATCTACTAACACGGGATATAAAAAAAGCTACAGTAGGAAATCAATTACACATAAAGTCACTTATAAAATCGCTCGCTCTCTCCTTTAGTTAATTACGTTTTTTGAAGTAATAATTTAGCGCGAATTCAGAAATTTTAATTCCATATTAAAATGTATATTCTGATTTTTCGCGTTTTACGCTTTTATACAAGGCGGTTCAATTTTTTCATAAAAATTTTATTTAATTTACGCTTCATACCTGTAATTTTGTTCAGCAATTTCCTTGGCTCTCTTATTACCAGCATCTTTAAGCTGTCGTTCTTCCTTCTGTTTCAATTTTAAGGCCTCTATATGCTTTTTATGTTCAAATTTAAGTTTCTTGTATCTTCTCTGCGCTATCATTCTTCTCACGTGCGACTGAATCTTAAGAATAGCCCACATTTTATGTCCGTATTCTCTGCGTACTAAAAAGCCTCTTGCGTGTGCCTAAAAGTTAAAATGTTTACAGGGCATTACATTGAAATGATATTATGGTTATCTCCCAGGAAACAGTTTAAGTTTCATTTAAGATTTGTGAATATGCTCAAGTCTATTTAATAAAGTTATAAATAACCCCTATCTTGAAGTATCGTAAACTACAAATAAAATCTTTTATAATTAAAAAGATTCAATTTATTCAAATAGTCTGAAAACGTTCTTCAGGAAAATTCGTTTTGAAATAAACTACAATACAGCCTTCCCAAATGCGACATAAGGATTAAATTTTCAAAAGATCAAACAGCTTTATAATATGGTTCGAAAGTTAGCTCCAAAACTTTATTGAAGGCTGACAAGGCTGTTTAAAAAATTCTATAATTCTTTATTTTAATCACTACTGAGAAGGCACATTTGCTACCACGTAAGTCAAATGAATTGTAGTACACGATACTTGACAAATTAAATTAAAATACCAAAAAAAAAATGATATAATATAAAAATAAAGAGTTTGTAAGACATTTGTCATTGAAATAGAAAATATTATAAAAAAATACGGAATTTCATTCGACTTATTTAAATCAGCTGGTCCTAATTAGTATGTGATTTGCAACGTTTTCTTTTTACTGTTTATGTCCGAGACAGTTTAACATTATTCTTTCATAATAAATAAATTTACAAATTAGTAAAATGTTTACTCATAATATTCGAATGTTTCATGTCAAAGATGCTAATAAATTTGTAAGTCCCAAACATAAACAATGGCGTCAGAATATAGTGAACGCAAAAATAGTAAATCAGAAGAAAATTCCACTTCACCATATAATAATTAATTAATTTTTATTTATATATCTCACCATAATTATTTCACAAGTATAAGACTCTGTATAAATTTTTACATTTTTGAAAATTGAATTCTCAAAAATTGACATGATCAGGTTAATCGAAATTCCACGATACTATAGATTACGCCTTATACTATTATATAAAAAAAAGATTCTCATTATGATTTAATATTTTTTATGGGCAGAGATTGGACCTCTTTAAATAAGAATAAAATGTAATTAAATCTCTGTAGGATTTAATATGTTTCTTGGGTTTATTTAATTAAGTAAAGAAGTTACAATACAATATCGTTCTTACCTGCAATCCAACAATGTGTCCCCTTAAATGCCTAAATCTATGAGACAATACTCTTGCTCTGATGAGGGCTTGTAATCTCATGTATCCAACTTTCATCTTTTTGTATCTTTGTCGCTGAATGTAGCCCTTCCAATATTTCTGTATCGTTACAGTTGCTGCTTTCAGTCTTAAAAATCTCCTTCTGTAAACCCATCCTTTAATATTTTTTTGTAATATGAGAATTTTCTGCGTAAGTACTCTGTCACGCTCTTGTTCGAGAAACAGATCGTGAGCGTCTTTGAGGAATACTTTGGTATTTCCCAGTTGATAATCAGATCTTCCTGTTATAAAAAATAAATAAATATACCTTAATTTCTACCTTGATTACTTTCTAATATTGTATGTGTAAACTCCCTTAATTGAGGGGTAAAAAAATCTTCGCATTTAATTTAACTAGAGCTAAGTTTTTATGAATTGTATATAATTTTATACATGATTCAGTCTTACTTGTTTTATTTTATTTAAAAAATTCATTCACACGAAAATGTGACCTCCTGTACTCAGAAATAGTAAGAGGCTATTTCTGTTAAATTGGAACACAGCTGTATAATTTTGAACTTTTCGGTTTTCCAACATAAAAAAATCGTTTTTTTTTTCAGGCAGTCTTTTATTTAAATCCTTATTTATTTATGTTCATGTAACTTATGAGTAAAGTCCTGAATCTGGGACACCTTTTACTCATTGCTAAGTATTGAATTTGTGTATTATTGTATATTAGTGTGTAAGCGGATTGCCTCAAATTAGTTTGTATGAGGTACTTTCGGAGGTACATAACAGACTATTCGAGGGTTCCAACCACGATAATCCTTCAAACTTGGAAAATGCGTAAGCTTTTCCGAGGGTTGCCGGAAAAAGAAGGTGTAAGCGCGACACGAGGAAAGAAAAGTAGTGGCCAAATAAAGCGTTATGTAAAGAAAACAATAAATGCGGACTTCCATTTCGGTCGTTAAACTGTCACTTGTATGCCGGGGTGCTCTTGCAAAAAGCAAAAAAAAAATCATTTTGGGGACGAAGCCGGGGGTCCGAGCTGAATGTAAGGTGTAAGAGAGAACCCTCGTTGCGAAGTGAGTCCTAAAGTGCATGGAGAAAGTTTGTGCTCTACAAAGAGCCGGGCGCTTTTCGCTCCACAAATCGTTTAGTTCCTTTGTGCAGTGAAAGTGGATGAATATACTTGTGTGACGGGCGATTAACTCTGCAGTCCAAGCAAAAAAGGAGTCTGAAATATGTAAATGTTGGTCACACTTGTGACAAACGTTTTTTTTTTAAGTTTAGAAAACAGTCTTCCAAAACCGATTAACCTGTAAGGTTTCCCGACGGGTTCCCGGACCAAGATGGTGTCAGCGTGGGACAGGGACAAGAGAAGTTGGCTAAATTGTCTTACTCACAACGGCCATACAAACCAGTTGTTTAAAAAAGAAACAATAAACATCAAAATGACGACATGAATAGTATTTCTTAAAATACTGATAAAAATAAATAATTATAGATTTTTCAGCTACAATATTTAAAGTGTTATCAACTATTCACTTTTTTTGGAAACTTAAATGTGGAGTTCACAATTTTCTATAGCATAAAAGAAATTTTTTCAAAATTTCAACTTCAAGTATTTCGGTTATTTAAAACGAAAAAGCAACTAACAACTGAAACTGTAAAAAAATCTTTAAATGTTAATGAAAAATTCACTTACCTAGTACTATTTGACATATTCGAGAAGTAGCTACTCTGCAATCAGTCTTGTGCGCAGGGGGAACTCCAGAAATTAAAAACCTATATCTGTCTACAAACTCACTAAAAGTATGTCTTATAGGATACCCTGCTCTACGTATTCTGATAGTTTCCATCATACCAGAATATCTAAGTTGCCTACAGCATAGTGTCCTATCGAACATCGTTGGTTTCTTCAATTCGTTTGGTTTTATACATCTTATAAAGAAAGGTTGGCAGTTCGACAAGGTTCTCATAAGCGAATCCAAAGATCTTTTAAATTGTGTCGAAAGAGTTGGAGTTCTTTTTCTTGTTTCAGAGCCCATGCCAATATCATCATTAAACAATTGTTGTAAGAAAGTGTTCGAACTTATGGTTACCAATTGTAAAAGATCTGCGCTAAATGTATCCCTGTTCTTTTCCAAAAAGCTTCTGGTATCGTAAAAGACAACTCCAGCAAAGTGGTTAAGACCAAAGCTGGTGTTTATATCGGATTTTGGTTTCAGATAGTTTCTGTGAGCACCATGTTGTTTATGGAGCTTTGCCAACATTGTTTGATCAGTTCCTTTTGGAAACTTACTTTCTTCGTCTATTAACGCCATAATATTAAGTTGTTTGATAGCAATTAAATCAAGAGCATCCTGATTATCCACAAATTCAATATGTTGCCAATTTATACCTTCCAAATTGTATTCTTCTTGTTCAAGTTTAAAAATGTGTCTCACGAAAAACTGTTGGAGGTTCTCATTGGCGTAGTTAATACAAAATTGTTCAAAACTGTTATGATTGAAATTTTCAAATCCGAAAATATCTAGAACACCAATTGAGCTTCTTTGGCGTTCTTTTGGTTTATAGATGGCAGCATTGATCTTTCTTACAATAAATATAAATAAACGACCATAAATTCCTTTCACGAATGCATCTCGTACATCTACACTTTGATCTCTAGATAGGGTTGATACGACTGTTTCACCGTGGGCAAATAAAGTTTTTCTTGTTAACGCGTTAATGAGTGGTTGAACGGGAACACCTAAAAATTGAAAATTATATATTGACTACACTGTCTGGTAACAGATATAATTTTTTAGGTTCAAGTTGTTCATTGCGCCAATATGATTTTAGAATATTTCCTTCGTCTCAAAATAACTACCTAAAAACATATAACAATTGGACTGTGATCAATTATGTAACATTATTATAAATATATCACTATATTATTAAATTTTAAAGACCTTAGTCGTAAGTTTAAGACCTAGACCCGATCTAGTTGCCATGGAAGTTAGATCTTCTAGTTTACAAGTTATGTCTTGCTTAAGATACTGCTATCATTTGTATTTTATATGTCAACAAATAAACGCTGATGTAGGAAAATTAAGGACAAAATCCAGGAGGTAAAGCTTAGGAATTGTTAAGAGGTTTAGTTGTCTCCTAAAAATATACGAAATTTTCAAATTTTGACGGTTCGGTAATTGATACAAATCATTTTATATTCTTGAATTTTTAACATTCACAACTTATTTGGCTCATTACTGTTTTTTCCAATTTAAACATTCTACTGTCAAATTAGACCAGTTTTAAAGTTAGACCAAATTAGTGAATTGGAGGATTATATTTTTAGCCTTTATCACAATACAAATAAAAATAGCAAGAGGAACAAAAACCAATAACATGGTTTATCACTGTAGTAAATATGGAAACAGGGTGATCTGTAAATATAGGTAGAAAATTCTGGAAGTGATTCAAAACGCCTAAATGAAATCATCATAGTGTAATAAGAGGATTAATAGACCAACAATTCGAGTTTCTAAACCATATTTCAAAATCCAGCCCTGCTTGTTGTAAAGTTATATAGAAAATAACAATCAAATCGGATTTATGATCTAACTTTAAAACTGATCTATGTTCACATCAGTGGGTTTAAACTGACAAGAGCAATAATAAGTCAAGCAAGTTTTCAACCTTTAAAATATAAGAATACAAAAAACATTTTCTTTAATTACTAAACCGGCAAAACAGAAATTTTGTTTATTTTCAAGAATCAGCTATTACTGTTGTCGATTTCAAGGTTTTATCTCTGAATCTGCACCCTTAGTATTCTTATATAAGCATTTACTTGTTGACACATATAATATAAGTTATAACAATATCATAAGCAAAACAATGCTGGTGGAATAGAAGATATAACTTCCATGACAACTAGATCGAGTCTAAGTCGTAACTTTCTTAGTTAATATGGCTGTATATATTTAGTTCACCAAAATTGTTGAGTATTGTATATTTCAAATAACATACGAAAAAATGTAATCTAAACAACCTGATGCAATTGCTTTTTAAATTAAAAAAAAACTCTTTAATTCACTAACTTTAAAATCCGACCAAATTAACAGTAGAGGGCTCAAATCGACAAGTGCAATAGAAAATCAAGCAAATTTTGGACCTTAAAAATACAAAAATCAAAAAATTGTTTGTATTTATAACCAAAACGTCATTCGGGAGACAATTATTCCTCTGGCCAATTCCAGGAATTTATTTCTAGGATTTTATCCATAATTTTCCTAAATAAGCGTTTATTTGTTGACACGTCTAATGCAAATTACATATAACAATTTCTGAATTTATGTTAGGTTATGTCTATCATATACAAGTAATCCAATAATAATCGCTAACATTTTTGCTGACTTCTTTCAATCAGTTTTCACTTGTACTGATGCTATAATAACTAACTGCCATATTCTCCATCTATCACCAATTCAAATCTCTCAAACATAAATATTTATAGCTACATGGCGTTTGAAAAACTGGTCGAGCTCGACGAAAGTAAGAATGCTGGACCCGACGAAATTCCACTAGTTCTCATAAAAAAATGTAACCCAATTTTAGTGTTGCCGCTTAGTTATCTTTATCAGCTCTCAGTGAATTCGGGCCAGTTTCCTTGCATATGGAAAACCGCCTATATCACAGCAATTCATAAGAGTGGTGATAAGCAGGATATTGGTAACTATCGCCCGATATCTGGTCTTGACTGTAAGGGCAAGGTTTTTCAATCCATAATCGTTGATTAATTATTATTAAATTTTCATAGAATTTTATCAGAACATCAACAAGGCTTTCTGCCAGGACGCTCCTGCCAAACCAATTTGTCTCTATACTCTAACTATCTAACTACAGCTGTGAACTCAGGCGTTCAGGTCGACTCAGTTTACTATGATTTTAAAAAATAATTTGACATAGTAGGTAACTCTATATTGTTCAACAAATTATACTCACTCGGTGTTACAGAGCCTCTACTATCGCGGAGTTCTAGTTATCTCACCAATGGAACACACGTAGTTAAATTCAATAATACTTTCTCTAAATTGATAAATGGAACATCTAGTGTACCTCAAGGGTCGCACCTGGGACCTATATTGTTTCTTATCTTTATAAATGATCTTAGCGGTGTATCTGAAAACTGCAAATTTCTCTTCTACGCTGACGACTTGAAGGTATTTAAGAGAGTAAACAATACTGATGATTGCCTGCTTTTATAATCTGAAATTAGCAAATTAATAGAATGGTGTGAGGCTAGCCAGATGCAACTCAACAACTCAAAATGTAAGATCATTTCATTTTCTAAGAAGAAATCTCCAATTTTACATTCTTACATCATCTTCTTACCAGAGTAGCATTGACTGTTCTAGCCTTCTTGAACTGGTTAACTTCTGCGTTCCTTCACGCGACACTCGCCTATTCCAAATGTTCTCGGTTAAGAGAAGCCGGACTGATGTTGGTAGAAATAATATAATGAATCGTATTATGCAACATTTTAACACATATATTCCCTTTAATCTTGATCTTGAATGCTCCCTGCCTACGTTCAAAAAGAAACTAAAATCGCTCTTATAAAATACTTGAATATTCGTGTGTTACAACTTCGACGGTTCATTTCATCTGCTATATAGAGTATATTACTACATAACTTTTTTTGTTTTGTTTTATGTATAGTCCTTTTTTCTTTTTTCTGATTGTGCATTCTTTGTTAAAGGTTTACATTACCGTCAATCATTAGATACGTTATTTTATTTATGTAACATACATTAAGGAATGTACTATTTGGATTTACTCTGTGATGTACTCTTTGAAATAAATAAATATTTTATTATTACAATCTGTGTTAACAAAGTTTTCATTAAATAGATCTTCTTCTGTGTTATTATAGAAATAATTCTTAAGTTCATCGGCGTTTGCAAAATAAGTTGATTATGAATTTTGAGAAGGCCGAGAATAAACATTTTTGACCAGATTACCATAAAAATTCAATTTCAATTACGAATATTTTTATTTTTGAAGCATTTAAAGGTATATTTTCTTTTTAGGGAAAGTTCTCATTAAACAATGTTGTTTTATCTCACCTAATAAATTTGCCACTCGTTGCACGTTGGTCGGATCGGGAATTTCAGTGGCATCCAAGTTATCTACTACCGTTGCTTTATATTTTATATTTCCTATATGAAGTAAAGCTGCCAACAATTTCATAATCTCCCATATTTCCTGGTCGGAAAATAGTAGTACTTTCATTGCACTTCTAATATCGGCGAATTCGGCCGTATCATCTCTGCCTTCACAAGTAATACTTCCACCCTAAGAAGAAACAAAAAAAATTAATATTCTAAAATCATCCCAAATTGTTTTGTACCAGTTGTTTCGTTTTGTCACTTCTTAGCTTTAAAGTTTATAGTATGCATATTAATTAAAAAAACACGAAAAATTTGTCATTTAAAAATGATAGATGAAATATTCTTATGAACATGAATTCGTTACAAGTTTCTTAGTAAGATGTAGAGTAATAAAAGGATTTAAATACTAATTCTGACAGAAAATTCGTAAGCAGTGTTTATGCCTGTAATAGTTTGTTACAAAAAGAAGCATCTTTTATTTATTTTAGTTATTATTCAACTACGACTACGACAAGTTTCTCAGGATAATGATATGAACTGATAATTTTAATATTAAATTTAATATTCTGCCATATTGTTTATTTTCCACTAGCATCCCTTTCGCGGCTTCGCTCGCATTATTTTTGTGCTTGCATCATGTTTTTCAACAGTAATATTGTTAAAGAACTTCTGTTGATGACAGTGATAAGGTCTACAGATGTCAACTCAACTGAGGGAGCGGCTTGCAATGGGATTGCCAGATAGAGAATTCGAATTGAATTTCACTTTTTTCCAAAATGGTACTATCATCGCAAACTTTTTCTTGTCGTAAATTAAAAATACAATTTATACAAGAAAATTTATGCTCGAACCAAACTATCGGCCATGACGAACGCGATTGACGTTTGTTTTTGTTTGAAGCTTATATTACAATATAATTAAACGATATATTCTATAAACTCATTTATTCTAGTGAATAAAATAACGAAGCAAAATGGGGGCTTTCCTTAATATTATATTTTTTCCTCAAGAATTTCCCCTTACTTGCGTTTTCCCCAAAAATTTTGCATAAATATTTTTGTACATAAAGAATACAAATTTGTCTATTATCTATAATATCTATACCACCTCCATGTGCTTTCCAAATGTGTGTGAAACAGAGAGATAAATATAAAAAAGTTATTCCGATCTACGATCACTAGTATAGCGATCACCTAGCGGAGAGCAAACATACTACGCTTTGAAGCATTATCTTATTAATGTTATTTTTAATAGAAGTGAATGTTTTTTTGAGATATAATATAGCTTTAAACCTTCCCAGTTATGTCAAGAAACATGAGTTCAAAATTTGGTTCTGATTGATTAAGTAGGTTCTTCGGTTATCTATAACAAACAAAACCCCTTTTCTTTTTTCTATAATAATATAGATTAACATATTATTTCCTCACCCCTGTAAGATATCTAAATTGACTAGCATCACCAAGTTCCAATTTTCTCTTGTCTTCTTTTCCCAAACCAGCTAATAAGCAATAAAACACATGATAATTTCTCTCGTCCGGATTTTGCGAAACTATGCGGCTCTTTTCTAATAGATATTGTTCGATTTTAGCTCCCTCTATAACTCCATTGGCATTAAAATGGATATCAATGTATTTGCCAAATCTTGAACTGTTGTCGTTTCGTACAGTTTTTGCATTTCCTAAAAATAAGAACAAGTAAAAGTTTATTTTTCAATTAGACCTAATTTATAAGAAATTTTCCTTTCTCTTGTTAATACTGATAATACTTGTATTAGTTTTATCAAAGAATTGGATTTTAACGTAAAGGAAATATGTATCAATAATTTTAAGAAGAAATTATTTGATACTGTGACGAGATGTTGACATCTACCAAAACATCAAAAAATGTAATTTTTCAAATATTAGAAAAGGAAAAGTTTGTTTGTATAAATACTATTCTTTATAAAGAAAACTTACCGAACGCTTCTAATATGGGATTTGCTTCTAATATTTGTTGTTCTATCCAAGAATGTTTTCCACTTATAGCAGCTAAATACTGAAGAATTAATTTTGTACTTTCTGTCTTTCCGGCTCCCGATTCTCCAGAGATTACGATACATTGGTCTTGACCATATCTGAAATAAAAGTTACAAAAATATTACAATTTGTATGACATCCTGTATTTTAAATGTCTTATCTTTTCTATGTCGAGGATATTATTAAATTATTAAAGTTAAAAACATTTTATGGATGGACAAAGCTTGTTTACATTTCGACAAATGACGACAATGCGTTATGGTCTAATCCTTGTTGGTAAGTAATGGCGAGTTTTAAGCAACCAATCAATTTTAGAGTAATTTTTTTCTTTAAATGAATTGTTTAGTTCAGGTTAGTATATTTGTAAACATAGTTTGAGAAGAGTATCGTTAAAATTATGTGGTCGTTCAATGTAAACTATTTTAACTTTCTCAAACAACACAAATTCAGCAACACCGTAAAGAACCTATTAGAAATTTAGGACTATTGTTTGTGAACAGCCAACGAAAACTTTTGATGTACGATATTGTGCCGAGTAGTGAAGGAAAATGTTTCAATAAGGTTATTTCGTGTTTGGGAATATTTTTCGTCTATTGGTAAAGTGGTTTCTTGACATTTTTTGTGTTTGTAGTGTTTATTGCAGTTAAGGGAATTAAGTATAAATAGTACGCGACTGATGCGATCCTGTTTTTACTGCGAAAAATCCCGCAACTAGTTTGGATACCGGTACCAAATAGAGCGGCCTCTATCTTTTGAGGTGGTATACTTCGTGTATCGATTTTGATGGATTTTGGTGCGTTTGTAATTTAAATTCTCATCTTTTAGATTAGCTATTGGAAGATATTTTCTTTTATCAGTATGTGGTATCATTACTTTGGTAAATACAAGCTCGCTAATGATTGTTTAAAGGTCATAGACAATGATGTTTCTTGCGAAGTAGTAGGTATCTGTTGGACTTCCATTGTCTTTATTTTTGTTGAATATCACGACGTTTCGGCTAGTAGTTATCTTTAGCCGTTTTCAAGTGAAACTAAATAAATTCCTAAGCTACATGACTATTTATACTAAAAGTAAATGCAGTGGTGTGTGACTGAGATGGGTGCAGTCATGTCTGCTACGGCAAAATCCCATTTTTATGCTGCATTTAGTTTTAGTTTACAATTATTAAGAAGTGGTTTCCACACTTCTCTTATATCTAAAGATGGTTTACTAAAACAACTCGGGTTCTGATGTATAACCGCGGCTTCTTTGAATTTCCGTTTTCTCCAATGTTGTTCTCGGTGTAGTATTTTAGCTTCAGACCATTTCATGTGGTGTCCATCAGTCCAGGCATGATTGGCGGCACCAGATTTTTCTGTTTCTCCTCGAGATGTGCATTTTTGGTGTTCTTTGATCCTTACGTCAAGAGGTCTCTTTGTTTCGCCAATGTAGGAACTGCCACATTCACATGGTATCTGATAAACACAGTTTTTCATGTCTCTTTGAGTTGTTGGTTTGACCCTAGTGAGCCGGCTTCTCAGAGAGTTATTTGAATTTTAATTAAAAATTTCTGTGTTGAATTTTAATTAAAAATTCAAATAACTCTCTGAGAAGCCGGCTCACTAGGGTCAAACCAACAACTCAAAGAGACATGAAAAACTGTGTTTATCAGATACCATGTGAATGTGGCAGTTCCTACATTGGCGAAACACAGACCTCTTGACGTAAGGATCAAAGAACATCAAAAATGCACATCTCGAGGAGAAACAGAAAAATCTGGTGCCGCCAATCATGCCTGGACTCATGGACACCACATGAAATGGCCTGAAGCTAAAGTACTACACCGAGCACAACATTGGAGAAAACGGAAATTCAAAGAAGCCGCGGTTATACATCAGAACTCGAGTTGTTTTAGTAAACCATCTTTAGATATAAGAGAAGTGTGGAAACTACTTCTTAATAATTGTAAACTAAAACTAAATGCAGCATAAAAATGGGATTTTGCCGTAGCAGGCATGACTGCACCCACCTCAGTCACACACCACTGCATTTACTTTTAGTATAAATAGTCATGTAGCTTAGGAATTTATTTAGTTTCACTTGAAAACGGCTAGAGATAACTACTAGCCGAAACGTCGTGATATTCAACAAAAATAAAGACAATGGAAGTCCAACACGTACCTACTACCTCGCTAATGATGTTATTTTGTGACTACTACTATTACCACTATTATAAAAAAAAAGATACTTCGTCAATGCTACTATACTTCAGACTATTATGGATTTTATTACAATTTAGTTTTAATAAAATTAAATAAACAATGTCGCATGAGAACCGATTCTAATCAACCTATAATATTATTTAACAAACCAAATTAAACCAGTAAAATTTTCCCAGCTAGTGTTTTTCATTTTCCCAGTAATATTTACAATAAATTGATGATGCAAATGCATCAATTAAGTCATTCGTAATTTTAAGAAAGCTGATAAAGCATTAGGTAATTGTGCATATTAATGAAACGGGTGTCAACTAAAATGTTATAATGAAAATTTTTCTTTAATATGATAACTAGGTATCTCATTAATTTATTTTATAAACCAATAAATAGAGTGAAGCAAAAATATTTTTTCGACGAAGTTAAATTTCTAAATACAACTTCGGGGAAATAAACGGGGCCGTATTTACATAAGTGCATCAGGACGTTTGCCCAGGGCCCAACAAACTTAAATCATTCATTCGTTAATGAAGGGAACATATTTGTTGTTTAATAAATTATCTTTTAAAATTCTGTAATTTTTTCAAGGTTTATTCGAAGAATTTTGATTCCCTGGAAATCAACATACATTTTTATGTTTTTCAATTACTACCTTTTCTTTTCATTTTGCTCAACTATGATAAAGTACCAGCTTCTACTTTTAATAGTTGATATTTAAATTTACCATGACGATCTTTATGGCCTCAAAAAAAAAAATTTTATGTATAGAAATATATAAAGATTTATATTGCTGGCAACACTGGCGTTTCTAGGTGCCATTTGACATATCCATTGTAAAGTTTGACATTTTAGACGGTATGCGTTTTTAGAACGTTTTGACATATGGACGCTTTGTGTGTTCGTTACAGTAACTTCTTAATTTCATGTTGGAGAAACAATGGAATTAACTTGTGGACATTTTTGTGCGATTATTTTTCGCAACTTTCGATGGGGTTTTAAAAATCAAAATTTCAGTACGAAATAAATAAATCTATCTAAAGTGTTTAAATAGTTGCCTATAGTGTTGTTCTCTTCTTAAGCAGAGAAAAAGGAAGGAACATATAGAAACAGTTTATTCCCTGCAAATACAAATCTGGTCCTCTCTCCATACGAGTTTCAACCACGAGACCATAAGATGGTTGGATTCCTCACCGGCATAGTCACTACTATCATCGTCGCATCTTTAAATAGGAATTTTTAGCTTTTCCATTTGTTTTCTTAATATTTTTTTTTCTTCTTCACTCTACATTTTTACCTCTTCTTTTTGGTTTTTTATCTTCTTTTATAAGACGCTTCTCCTTCTTTTGTGTGGCAGTGATTATTTGAGGATATTTGTGTTTGTTTTCGGACTTCTCGGGATATGGTTCTAAAGATAAAAGTGCCAGGACAGAATCTAGTTCAGAAGAAGCAGAAAGGACATTTGTCACAGATTAGTTATTATTTAATTGATTGTCACAGAACATTTCGATCCAAAAGCAACAGAGACAATATAAATTGGATCTTCAGTAACAAAGGTATCTTGAGCATCTTCTGATATTACAGTGTTTTGATCAGGTAAAGTGTGAAGATTTGAATTGTTATTATTATTTTCTCGATCATCTACAGAGCTGTTTACAATGTTGGAGACAGCAGTATTTACGACATAATGGGCATCGTCGCTGAATAGATGTGTATTAATTGGGCTTACTTACAACAGGGGCATGGAAGCCACTTAAGGCTTTGTCAATTGAAGCTACTCTGCTATATGCTTTATAAAATAGACCGGCTATGTCATATGGAGTAATATTTATCAAATTTTTTAATTTGAGATATATATTATTGAGATTGTATGCCTGGTGTGAGGAGCCTGACGGTGATGTACTTATTTTTGCAAAACTTGTATGCTTGTAAGGTGGACTGGATGTTATGAGTGTTGTCTATATAAAATATAAATTCCAAGACATGTCGGCAGGATATTAAACCTGCTGAATTTTCGAAGGCCGATACAACGATATTCTTCTGGACAGCGTAATAAAAAAAACATTTTGACCACCCTTTTCACATACTACGAGGTTCCCTAAATTTTTATTTGTGATTTTACCACGCATCTGTCTTTAGGTTAACTGAAAGCATATGCCCGCAAAATTTCATCACAAGATAGAAAATGACGAGGTTACAAAACTGTGATATAGAGATGGACGGGCACGACGAAACCATAAGGATTTCTAATTAGGCACGTATTTCTAAAAAGGCTGACCGCAAAACTTAATCGACCATTTGTCACCTGTCACTGCCATTTGTCACCACCATTTGTCCTCTGCCAGTATTAACCGGTGCAGTCCAATATACAGATTCATACACTTTACTCCGGCCGGTCCGTGCAAACTTGTAAAAGGTTCCACGTACGTTATTATCGCCGCCATGTAGTCATCCGACAATTAATTCTCTGCAAGTGGCTTTGCTCTTTTGTCGGTTAGTGGTATTATTTACATTTGACTTTCCACAAATATTGTTCACTACGGTATATTTCTAAAAACTCTTTAAGTTACGCGCGATTATTTTGCAATGATGCGATTTTGTGACAAACAAGTGCATACGGACAATTTTTGTAGCCAGTATGTGTATATGTTGAGTAAAGCCGAGTTCTGCGGTCACATATGTCACTAACCTACTGGAGACTGATGTGCACAGATTAATGTAGCATCCCCAACACACCCTAGCCCTGAACTTAGATGTCATTAAAATAAAAATTTAGAAAATAAAATTAAATAATAAACATAATAAGACTAATTATTATTAGTATTTTCTGACAGTAAACGTAGAATTGGAAGGTTTGGGGTCTGGCATTTCTGGGGAAGTGACGATACACTGCAGTGCACCACCAGATACAAATACTCCTTTCTCCGGTCAGGCCACTTACTTCATAATGGACCCCAATTCTTCTAGACTGTTGAAGTCGAAAACGGCGAAACACGGTCGCAAAAGTGCGTACTTATCGGCAGGCGCACAACCAATTTCCTGTTATCGATCGGTCGATGAACAGTACCAGTTCGACGCCATTTTTATGGTTTATGGTTTTTGCCTTGAGAGTCGTGTGTTATTTAATATAATATGTTTAAGTTTTGCCAAATCAAGGATAAATAGATTTTCGAAATTCGGCCCTGTCGATGATCAGTTAAGCATTTTCTATTGCGTATGACCAAAATTTCGGAACTATGTTTGATTGTTAACATCGTAAATTTACCATTTTTTTAATATTAAATGGGTCTAATAAATATTTTGACTATTTGTTTCTACTACCCGTATGGTCCACCTACACAGTCATACACATGCTCCAAACAGGCCTGCACTGTGCAGGTCGGTCGGAGAGATTTCTCATAACGTGTATGGTGTTCTCAAGTACAGTATGATTTGAAAAGGCCATCGCAAAGTCGACCTGGATAAGATATTTGGAACGTTTCTCCATTAAGGGGCTAAGCGTGGTCCATCAATTCTTGTATACGCCTTTTACTTCAATACAAAGCAGCATGCGGTTGTTGTAGATAGTGGAGTAACTAGTAGTAGATTTTTGAATGCGCCCTACTGTTTTGCACCCGTCTTGATCCTTCGTACTTATTTTTTTTTTCATCATGGGACTTGGGGGCACCCCGCACCGCGGAGCCTGAGGGGTCGTTATTTATGTCACTGGTTGTAGAAAAAAGCACCTAATTATATATTTTTTTGGTTTTTGTTCATGAACAAATAAAACATAAACTAAAACTCTTTCTATCCAATTCTACAAATTGTGAGTAAAGGGTCAATTACACAATCCGATATTTTAACTGAAGTCAGTGTAACGTAATAGAATTTAGGACAGTTAGGAATCTAATTAGGGCGATCAGGACATTCCGACTGCCTTACTCAATTAGGATGTTAATTAGGAAACGATCTTACAATATTTCGGATACTTAGTTGAAGTGCGGCGAGCAAAGCGAGTTGAGCCAGTGGGCTGGTGTCACGCGAAAATTGCAAGTAAAGAAAAGAAAGTTTTATAATTATTCTTAATATTTATAAAGATATTTCATGCTTATGGAATAAAAATTATGCAGAATATTTTAATATAAATAAATATTATATATGAAGTTTATACAGTGCTGTTCGCCTAGCGCTTCCGTTTTCTTTTAATCTTCATATAACCAGTCATTATGGCTAGAACATGGCCTATTTTTACGTTGTTGGAAAGCGTGGTGCCATGGTAAATATCGGAGTTTTAGCATGCTCGATAATAATTTTCCGGAATTAGGATCCTATATCAGGACGCCTTAAATTTCTCTCACTTGCATATCCTTGTTAGGAAGGCTAAATGTCGTATAATCTAATAATCTCTTAAATTAATATTTTAACTTAACAAAAAATAAAATAATATTCCTTATTAAATAAATATTGCATAAATACGAAATCCTTAGTGTGAGTATTTATCCATTTTTTACTTATTTAATAAGGAAAAAAAAGCAATTATCATGATGAAAAACCACGTTATATAATACTTTGGAAAAAAGTTAACAAAGTTAACCACAAAACGTTCGCTAGAAAGTATTTAGCTTCATATAAAATCATTCATAATATAACATTCACTGATCCAAACCACTTAATTTGTAAGTCACTAGCATAAATCAAAACCGCGATTTAAATTATAACTAACATTAAACTTATGAGGTAAAATAGTTTTTTTTTTTTAATTTTATTAAGGAATACTATACTTGTATGAGTAGTTTATTAATTTATGTTTTTAGGGTTTCTTACATCGGTACATTTAGATATTTCGCAGGTGTTTGTCTGGCTGCCACAGCCTTGTTTTCTTGGAGACCGTTTAACATAAAAAGTTGAAACTTGGCATACTAATAGTTATCGACCGATATAGTTTTTTAACCGATACCGAGTTTTTTGGCCGATACCGATATATTGTCTATCGGCAATTTGCGCACATGAGGCAAATGAATTTTATTATTTGATAGGCGAAATAATTTGCATGAATGGATGGAGCCGTACAGAACTGGCTTTGATATTGGTCTTACTTACTTAATGAGAAGAAGGCTGTTTCAAAATATGAGATACCGCCTGAAAAATATTTGGGAGAAAAAATTGTGCCAGACATTTTTGTGAGACGCAAAGCATCTTAATATAAACATAAATATATTTCCGAAGTCTTGCTATAAACTATAGTATCATCATATGCAAGAATATAAAGGTATTTTGAGGTAGAGTTAGGTCTAAATTGAAAAATAACTTGTTTTGGCTCCATTCAAACCTACTATAGCGCAAAATTAAAAAAAGGAAAAATTAAATAACTGAAAAGAAAAAGTGCGACATGTTGGAATTTAAAAACATACGCGCACCATCCTTTATTTCCTAAAATATTTAATTTAGTCAAACTTTACAATGTATATGTCAGATGGCACTTAGCAACGCCAGTGTTGCCAGCCCCCAAAAGATATACGACTACCCTCGTTAACGATTAAAATCTACAAGAAAACTACAGTGACTCTTGCTTCTATCAACTCACGTCGATTTATTATTAGACTACGAAGTCTAATGATATGAGCAAGAAAGTACCCAAAGTTCTCTAGGTACCTGCTAATTATACATATTAAAATATTTATATTTTTTTATATACTATACAAAATGACTACCTCTTTATTGTGACAATGGATGCAGAACAGACCTATAAATATTTGGGCATGAAGCAAGCACAGAGAATTGATCGACGAACTATGAAGACCGACTTAACCAACGAGTTCATAAGACGAGTGAGGCAGATATTGCGGATCAATCTGAACAGTAAAAATCTATTTAAGGCACACAGCACCTATGTTTGCTCTACACTCAGTTACACTTTTGAAATTGTGAAATGGAGCAAGACGGACATAGAAAGTATACAGAGGAGAGTCAGACTACTCCTGACAAAGACACGCAAACATCACCCTCTTAGTGCTATTGAGCAGACAATGCTACCAAGATACTACGGAAGAAGGAAATTAGTTGATATTGGTAAGTAACTCGATCAACAATTAAAAAACCTACATTCATATTTTCACAGGCTAGCGGAGCCTTCTGTGCTACATCGGGACCGTTGAGGGACTGTGAACTGACTTCTCGTTATCAACCCGACTAAGAGAAGCTTTAAGCTACAGAAGTCACTTTATGGATGACATCCAAATGAGGTCAACCAAGAAAATGTTGACAAATTAGCGTCGAACTACTAGTTGACGTCTGAGCAAATGTTTCCGGAAATCGAAGGCTTCCTACAACCTATCCAAGATCAGATCATCCCAATAAGAAACTATCTGAAACATATAATCAGAGATAATCCAGTATATAACAGGGCTATAAGCATTTGCCGCATCGAAGTACAAAGAGAGACGATTCAGTCACCAAGATCATCCATCAAGAGTTGGCAGAGAAATTGAAACTGTTGCAGGTAGATAAAGTGTCATAATATGAAAACAGTCCGGAGGCTATACTAGAGAACGAGTTCAAGCTGTACTGGGATTATAGATCATGTAGTTGCACATAACAGACCAGGCCTTATTTTAGTAGATAAAACATCCAAGCAGGCAACATCAGTAGAACAACAACAATCTAAGGGACAAGCATAATGAAAAGATCGACAACTACAGAGACCTGGAGGTATAAATACGTAGACAGCGGAGAATGAATAGCATCTGAACGATCCCAATAATTCTATCAACAATCGGCGTAGTATCGAAAAGTCTTCTGCTTAATTTCAAAGGATTAGGCTTTGGTGAACACCTGTATAAGACTATGCAAAAGGCATCGGTACTTAGGATCGCTCGAACTTTTCAGAAAGGCCAGACAACGTAAAAAGGCCTCCACAAGCCCCATTTTTTTGATATCAAGTATGTCTGGGATGCATGAATTCTCCGTTGAAGGGAGTTCGAAAGCTGTTTAGATGAGTCTATGGGAATAATAATAAAAACATTTATTGTTATAAACTATTGTACAGTTTATAAGAATGTTTTATAATCAAAGACAAATTTCAATTCAATGGTTAACAATAGGCCTTAAAAAAAGCAGACATCTAGAATATACAGACTCAAATTATAGAATAATATTTCTATAATCTATGCTAAAGTGTTAACATAAATTTTTAATGCAATATATTATGCTACTAATTTGGAAAGAAGAAAAAGAAAAGAGCCAGGGAGAAGGTAGAAAATATAGGGTTAATTGAAAATATGATGATGTGTATAGAAAGATCTACATATGCCGCTGAAATAGCTATTTCATCAACTTCTTAAATTTTGGAACAGACCAGTCTATATTAATTTTTCCTAAATAATAAATGCATTTTGCAACATTAAAAATTTCCTGTTGTATGTGTTATAAGATGTTCTCTGCGCAGGTTTAAATTGTTAATCTGTTCGAAAAATAATTTTTTGGAATAAATAGGCAGGTATTTTAAATTTAATTATATTCAAATAGAAGACTGTCACACGCAACCGAAAACGATTACATGTACTATTATAGTAAGAACATCCTACCGGTATATTCCTCTGAAAAATGACTTCAAATAAAAGTTCCAAATCATAGTAAACACAAGTGTGTCTGGGAAAGGCGCCGATGGATTCACTGACTGAGTCCGCCGCCGGTTACCGAGGACGAAACATCCTAATTTTTAGTGGTGGTCAAAATTTGTTTGTCAATTATATGTCCTTACTATTAGGGGCATTACTGCAACCGTACCTATTAAGCCAACCCTTGGCAGCAAGGTGTGGCGAAATATGGTTCCAGCGTCTGACTCCGCATATGAATCGCAAGCATGAATTTTGAATCTTTTGAATCCTATTACGATCAACAGCATCTAAATAGGGTACATAAAATACACCACAATGACTAACTTGTGACAGTACGAGAATATCGAGAACAAAAATTCTAATATTTTTGTGTAATTCATGATGTTGGATTGTACAAAACCCACGTCGCGTAAATCACGCTCGCACTTTATCAAAATGCAGAGTTGCACATCAAATGACAAGATCAAAATGGTATTTGTTATCTTTTTTTTTTTAATTTTTGCAAGGGTGCATAATTTTGTTAAAATTAAATTTCTGTTATCTTTTAAGATATCCTTTATAATTCAACTATTTGATGTCATCAGAAATAAGTTTTGTAACACATATCAATCTTAAAAATAAAAAAAATCGCTCTTATAAAACGTTACGTCTGTTTGGATGTTTATAATTCGGAAACTCCGGACAAAATCTGGTTTAATAGTTTAAAAATATATAATAAAACATGTTATAAAAACTGTGAAACAAAAAGAAATGATCAGATACATTTGCAAAGAAATACATAATTTAATAAATTTAATTAATATTTCAGTACAGTAAAATTATTGCATCTCCAAAGGCATTTATTTTTAAAATGTATAATAAGTAGAATGTATGATTTATTTATTAGTATTAAAGTAGATAAGTAGCACAAGAACATTGTAATTCCAACGAGCTAATAGTATATAATTAAAATAAGTTTACGCGTTTCTCTACCTGTTATTAAAATCCTTATTTTTGTTATTTATTTAATTAAATTCTATATTTAACCCAAAAAAAAGTTGTATAGTTGGTGTCAAATAAAGGTTTGTCATTCAGAAAATCTGTAATTTTGAATTAAAAACGATTCATATTTGAATTTTTGGAATATGAAAACGGTGCCTATTAGAAAAATCGAGCTGACCCAGAAGTCACCTTTAAAATTGACTTCAAGGTCACAATTTTATATTAGTCGCCAACTTAAACTTTTGCTACAATCTTTATACAGCAAATGCTTTTATAGATGGTGTTTTCCCCTCGAATTTCCCAGTGTTATGTAAGACTCGCGATATTTGTTTCTTTTTATTAAGGAAAATCTTGATTTTTGAGTCATGTGGGTAAGGAGACTTTTGAGTAGGAGTCAATAACTGCAGCATACTGCAGTTTTAACAGATTTTATCTACTTTCCCATAAAGTTTGTGGATGTCTTGTTATATGAAGTAAAATTGCTCAACTCGGTATGACAGATGTTAATGCATTACATCCTAAGTTTATGCTTACCATTAATATATTCGCAGAAACTTTTTTGATCCGCTGTATATTACCCTTATTGCCAATTTCAAGTTTTGTACTTTAAAACCAGCTGTTTAGCAATAAATTTTTTGCCTTTTCAAATGTCAGTATTGTGCTATAAAAATATTTATAAATTTGTTTTTGAGGGACCACGGAGTTCTGAGCATACCTCCTCGTGGTGAAAGGTAGAAAGAAAGCCTGGCAGGGTTTATACAGGTTTATGTGTGGAAAGTTGGGCATACTTGTAGACATCAGTTTTTCTGGGCATTAGCAGACGTTGGCTCGCCCATAAATAAGTCAATTTTGGTTTTCCACCACTGAGCAAGCCAGTCTGTTTTCAGATCCGATTGACGTTGCTTTGGAGGCTGGACCAAGTGATGAAATCGTGGTTTACCTGAGACATCTAGCCAATAAACAGGACATAGCCTTTAACACCGAAGATTTATTAATACTTAAAATGTACCAACTGAACAAAAGAGCAGCAGACGCCGCCAACACTAGGCTAGTAATTTTTGAATATGTTCCTATATAATACCTATAATTGGAAAGAATAACACTGATCGAAACGTTCCAGCAAGATCATGGACCTACAAATAGGGCTATGTGTATGGAATTTCAATATAAAACGGTTCAATGGTTATACCAGAAGAAGAGAGCCTAAACAGTTGATCATGTCACTAAGGGTCTGCCATTGGTGGAAAGTCTTGGTGTGGCTGAGATCGATAGGGATTTTTAAGCGTTTTTGGAGCACCCTCTGTTGAGGATAAAGAGCCCATAGCTGAATATGTTGCTAATAACATCCAGAGGCTCTATTCTCCTATCTCGGAGAATGAGATCTCTGAGGCCCTAAAGGAAATTACTAATAACGCTGCTAGCCCTAACGGTGTCAGGCCTCACATCTAAGGCAGCTTCAAGCTTTCTATTTTCTTTAATTCGACTTTGCATTTCGAAATGTTGCTCTTCAGCTGAAAGGAGATCCGGACCATTCGTATACCCAAGGATGGAGATCTTTTTGAGGCCGGGAATTGGCGGCCTATAACCATGTCCAGCTTCTTTCTGAGACTACTGTAGATCGTTATCGTAGGCTATCTTAGCGAATCAGAGGGGTTTTTGAAATGTTGATGGGGTCACACTTAAGAACTTAACACTTTACAACTTAATTAAGAGTAGAAGGGCTAGTGGTCTGCCTTATCAAGTCCTTACCCTGGACCTCTGAAAGGCCTTTGATACGGTCTCTCATGGGTCAGTCGAGAGGGCACGAAAGAGATTCGGGATCGGGGAGGTGATTAGAGATTTGAAACGGAATCATGGAAATAACACCGATTCAATTAGGGTAACGAGAGGAGTCAAACAAGGCGGCCCTCTAGACATGGAAAGTGACTCTAGGCATTTTAAATATTACTTTTTCAAAAAATGACAAAAACTTACAAAATATATTATATTCTTTTATAATATTTCTATTCTTATATAGACAAACCCGCATAAAGTTAAAAGAATATCATAGATGTTAGTTTTAAAGACTGATCACTTCTCGATTTATGTATAATTTTATGACCTTCCTATGGAAACATAAAATAATCATCATCCGCCATTTTTAAATATCCACTACCTCTAAATTTAGCTTATTCTAAAATTTTTACAAAGATCAATATAAAGTGAAAAAGGACAATTTGAGGAAAATATATCTGTTTTTCATTATGAATAATAAAAGAACGAAGAGCTAGGTTACACCTAAGCAAAATAATATTAACGTGTTATTAGTAGTGAACATAACCCGATTCGCTCGATCCCCCCACTCCTCGACCTTGACCTTGACCTTGCTTCACCCCTCTTTGGCCCCGCCCACACGTCCTTGTCATTGACCTTGAAAGTGCACGTGTGCTTTGGCCTTGGCCTTGTGTTCAAGGTTGTGTGTGTGACCTTGACCTTGACCTTGGTCGAGACGACCTTGACTTTGTTGAAGGTCATCTTGGGTGTGTGACCTTGAAGTAGTTATTTGTGCATTGTAATAGTGTGGGATGATCTTGAAATGATTTCGACCTTGCAAATTGTTCTATAAATTGTGTGAGTCTACTTGCATTCATTCAGTGTGAAATGTCAGATACGGAACTATCTAAAGAAAAAATTATAGAGCAAGTCGGCAGAGTAATTTGTTTATATCAGAGTAATTTAAAAAGTTTGTGTGATTTTGAAGAGAAGGATCTAGCATTTTTTCCTCTCGAATATTTAAAAACTTGCGTTGATACGCTGAGTTTACGGCAAATTTGGGATAAGCTGCCAGCGTCATATCGGTGTAACAAGGAACTACAGTTAAGCTTACCCTGTTACATTCACTATGAACAAATATATCATCATTATATAGATGGGCCACCACCAGCAATAAAAAAGTGTCGTGAATGTAAAAATGAGTGAATAATATGAATAGTGCTTTGCAAGAGACAGTAAAAAAATTGGGCGATGAGTTCACTGAAACGGCTAGTAATTATTTCAATGATGCAATGAAAAGTCGAGCAGAATGGGCGTCGCGCTATTGTGATTTGGCTTATGAATATGAAAAGGCTGCGAATGCATGTCGTAAATATTGCAGCAAAACAATAAATTTACAAGACTTTGTTCGTGAGATAAAAAAGTTGGGGTTTAGTGACTGTTTGGAAAAACTGATTAGGTTCATTGCAGATCCGGTTGTGTTAGATGAAATTAGAGTGTAGGACTTAAGTTTAACGTAGTAGTAGTTAATATGGAAAGTTTAGTGCGAGAAATGTACGAGGAATTTCTAATTTCTGCAGCCTGTTCGGAATTTTACGCATATGAAATGCAAGATTCGGAGGCTCAGGACTTTAGTGTATTTTTTAAGTATATGGACCATGCCGAAGTGTGTCTTTTAGCTAGTATAGTTTGTAAGAATTTTCTTAGAAATAAAAATAAACAATTATTATTGAACAAATTAAGGAAATTAGGTTTAGGTGATAATGTTAAACGCATAGAAGAATGGCAGAAAAAAATCAATGAATAAAGTACATAAAATGTAGTTATTTGTTTCATTATATTTTGTCCTTGAAGTTATCCTTATACCAATTTAAATGTGTGACGTCATTTGACCTTGAATACTCCTCCCACTATTTCTATCGTTAAGCTACCCCCACCATTGTTACAATTCGACCTTGAAACCTCGCTATAAAGGTTCGTGGGAGAAGAAGTGACTTCAAACAGTCGCAGATATCAGTGGCATAAACATCAAATATTGTGTTCGTGTAGTGTTCTGAAAGTGCTTTTATATTCACGGTAATTTTTGGATTTATATACCATTTTTTTCAATAATGAGTATTGCAAAAGAAACTCTAGATGAAATTAATGAAATGTTTAGCAAAGATTTCGAGGTTTTAGAGAAAAAAAAGGTTACCGAAATGATTGTAGGCAAAGTGTATAAAATTGTAAAGATGGTTTCAATGACTACACGATTTGGTAAAACTCTTTTAGTGGCTTTACACGATGACGGTGATAATAGCACATTTGAGACTTTTTTACCAAAACGTGTGGCCGAAACACTACCTGACGATATTGTAGATATTATGAGTAAAACTAAAGATAAATACACTCTAACTTATTTGGGGCAGGGCACTAGAGTTTTTGGAAACAATACTCGAACATTATTACGTTTTGGCTCATTGGAGTAAATTGTATGTAAATTATTTGAAAAAAAGGATGTAATTAAATTTAAAATATAGTTGCACATGTCAGAATACTTACGCGTGTTCATTATTTCTGTTAAAGATGTCTGCTGATGCGACGACGACGACGACGACCGCCAACGAATGTGTAGATAGATACATATTTTGGTTGGGGAGAGAATTAAGAAATAGGGCTCACGATATGTTAGATAGCGTAAATGATTGGTCGCATATTGATGTAACCAAAGATCAATATAAGAACGAGATCAGGGATACAATCAATTTTATGGCTGGGGCACACTTGTGCGACAAATTTTTATATGGTTCCATAGACATGGATACATTTTGTGCTGAAATGGTTGAAGAAGAATTAAAAGAATACCTCGTCAATATTCCACATTTACCAGGTGAGCTTGCTGCAAAATATGAATTGGTTTCTGCAACAGCAACAGCCCAAGACGTTGACGATCGAAATAGTGTCGGATGGGATAGAATTTTGAGCAACGAAAACGAAGACATGGAAAACTAATTTTTTATAATTTTTGTATTTGTGCAATTAAATTACTGTAAATAAATATCTATTACAATCACAGTTTTATTTTATTTCTTTTATAAACATACCAACCCAGTAGATCATAGTCAGTGTTTCTTTTTCTCAGCTGAAATATTTAATATAAGTAGGGCAAATAAAAATAAAATAGTTTAGTAAAGATTGAAAATGAGTCGAGGAAACAACACAATTGATAAATTTGGTCGTCAGAAATATAATGAAAAATATCATATATTATCTGGGCCACAAGGGATTGGTTTTAAACTTACAGCGGATGGGCAGTATGATATGGGTGGAAAAATCATAACCAACTTAGGCGAACCTAAAGATGATGACGATGCTGTGACAAAACACTTTGTTAATAGAAAGTTTTACAATTTTGCAGTTGTAATATGTGACATATTTAACAAGGATGTCCTCCCCATGATATACAAAAATAATAGTGAGCTTAAAACAAAAATTGAAGTTATGCAGAAAATACTCTATCATCAGCCTTTAAATGACTCATTAAGCGCACTGTCGTACGACTCGACTTCAAAAAAAATCTAAAAAAAAGCAGTTTAAAGAATAGGAGAACGCACTCCGAGTGGCATAGCCTTGAAGATAACGTCGTAGTCGTCGGTGAATTGGACCTTCCCTCCAAGAATATTGAAATGTTATTTATGTGTATGATGTTTTATTGTCATTGTTTTTAATAATGAAGATTGAAATAAAAAACTTTATTTTACAATATATTGTTTATTTATTTTACATTTTAAATAAAAAATATAGTCATACAATATGTTATTTAAACAATATTAGCTTTATCTATCCAAGAGTTGAAGTGGTTGGGAAATCCTAGCCATTTGACAAATAATTGTTCGATGTGATTTTTCTTGCGTTGTCTAAGGACCTTTTCTACTAGATAAACGTCAGGACTGCTTGTTTTTTGTAGTTCTGATTCGTAAAAACACCCTCTTATAGGCTGACCTTCTAACGATTCCAACAAGTAAGTAGGTGGATTTGTAACGTTAACTTTTACAACTTTAAACAATTCGGTTGACCAAGAGGGCGTATATCCTTTCTCGAATAAGCTTTTGTACTTGCTAATACGCACAATGTCACCCATGGAAAACTTAAATTTTTTAGGTACAATTTTTAAATAATCATATGCTTTAATATGTGTTTTTTCTTGCACGTCTGCAGGCTTCATTCCAATGGTGCGATGTTTCGAATGGTTATAGGTTTTTGTTACTGCCGATAATATATGTATCCATTTGTAAGATCCTCTTGTCGAGAATTGTTTATATAAATTATTTTTTAAAGTCCTTATGACTCGCTCAACAATTGCAGCTTTCTTTGTGCTGTAAGTGGAATAATGATTTATATTATATTTTTTCATCAGGGCTTGAAAGTTTGTATTATAGAACTCCTTTCCTTGATCACTTTGCAGATTTGTTGGTGTATATGATGCCTCTTCAATGATGCTTTTCATCGCATTAGTAACTTCTATACCAGTCTTGTTTTTTATGGCTTTGGTATAGACAAATTTCGAGTAACAATTTATACAGACCAAAATATAACGATAACCATCGTTTTCATCAGCATACTGTTGCATTTCAGCCAAATCAATTTGCCACAAATCTCTGTATCCTTTTATTATCGTGCGCCGTCTTACAAAATTTTTTCTAGCCGTTCTATGTAGTTCATTAACAATCTTGATTTTTTCTAGACTGGGCTCCATATTATTAGTAATACTAAAGGTTTCAGATCGAAGGAAGAACTGAATAATATCATTAAATATTGAGCTTAATATATTATATCTTCTTCTCGTAATTCCTCTATGATTGACATAATTTCATTTTCGTGTCCAGTGTGACCGGCCATTTTGGAACTCCACAACAAACGTAAACGATCCACCAACTCTTTAGCTTTGTTCCAGTAGACATATTGAAATTTTTTCGAAGATAATTTCTTTTTTGTGGGTAACTGTAGTTTTTCCGAGAGATTTTTTCTTGTAATAGTACCACCTAATTTTGTGCCCATTATCAGAGGTTTAATAATTCGTAAATATTTGTTCCATCTGGTCTCCCGTAAACCATCACTTTTTTTAAAATTGTTGTAGACAGCATTCGTTGATTCCAAAATTTCCTTGTACGTTGAAAGTACATTATCACTTAATTGTTGTTGTTCCTTGCCTACACTTGGGGGTGTTTTAAGAAATAACAAATCATAAAGTGCCGGTGATCCACCATATTCTGCAATATTTTTCCCTTTTTTGTATAAGACAATATTTCCATTTCGAAAACGCACCTCTAAATTACCAATAAAATTTTTGTTATGATCTGTTTTTGAACCAAAACGTACACCATATACAGTATCGTATAGAGATGGTTTCGAACGTAATCCTTTCAGGTGTGCGTTTAAAGTATCGGAAGTTGTGGTGTCAGCGGATGCGAGAGATGTATTAGTTGATGTCGAGGGTGTATCAAACACCGATTGGCTAATATCTTCTTTTGAAATGCGATGCTGCTGCTGCTGCTGCTGAATAGGTGTGGAGGTTTGAAAGGAATGTGTAGGTTGGGGAAAACCTGATATTTGAGTCGACTGCACTGATGTACTGAGACTATGTGGCTTTGTAGCTGGATAATGTTGTTGCTGTTGTTGTTGCTGCTGCTGCTGCTGCTGCTGACGTTGCTTAACCACATCAGATATAGTTGTCAACGGCTTAGAAATGGGTTCGTAAAACTTTTCCAATTCCACAACATTAAACTCTTTAGCCGCTTTAATTTGTTTAAATTTTTTTCTGACGGCATTGGTAGCTTCCACTAGTTTACGTTTTAAGTCGATCGCGTTATTCATGATGTTAACAAAGGACGTTTCAACAATCAAATGAGCGTTTTCTCTTATTATTACAGTAATATATAGCTATCAAATCCTTTGCGGTATCTTCCCGATTTCACATCACTGTCTTTATCAATTACTAAAAATCCATACTTATTATCCCAACATTTTGAGCACATTTCTTGAAATTGAGTAAAAGTTAGATCCGGTGAAACGTGGTCGGAAAATATGTGTTTCATATTCAACTCATCTTGTTTAAACATAATAATAAAATTGGCGTTGTCTCGCACAAGCTGTTTAGGCACTCGCGAATATGTTTGCGCTAGGTAAAAGGAGTCGATATTTTTATGACGTCCCATGCTAAAGTACGATCTTATAACATCTTGTTTTTCACATATAACATCATCAAAGATAAATATAGAGTTTGGTTTTGCATCGGACGGTTCCACAATATTACTGGAATCACTAAAGGCATAGTAGCCTAAACCTTTGATGGGCGCTAAAATTTTCCTTAAATACTCATATTTCGGTTGATACAGAGATTTCGAGTAAATATAGACATTTTCGAAACGTATCCCAAGGGGGTGTGTAAGCAGCGAAATCATGACATTAGTTTTTCCACAATTGGATGGACCAATTAACAGGCCGCGAATAGAGGAAGGAAGTAAAGGACCGTGTCTCTTCATTATCTTCTTTTCAAATCCAAGTCCGACTTTTTCATCGAGATTGTCAATAGGAAGTTTTTGTTTAAGATCGATAACGCGCATCTTAGGAAAATTTGATATTTTATAGGCAATTTTTCACAAAAACTGTCATTCAGATGCCGAGCGTCAAATGAAGTGGACGGTCTCACGTTTCCAACAAAACTGGATACGGTATTGTGAATTCGTTAATAAATAAATTACCATTCGAGGTACACATTCCTGGTTATCAATATTGCGGACCCGGAACAAAAGTAATAAAACGTGTAACAAGAGGTGATCCAGGCATTAATCCTTTGGATGCCGCATGCAAAAAACACGATTTAGCCTATTTACATAATAAAGACAACATAAGTGCGAGACATCGAGCGGATTACGAGCTCGAACAAAGTGCTTGGAATAGAGTAAAATCGAAAGATTCCAGTTTAGGTGAAAAAACAGCAGCTTGGTTAGTTACAAACATTATGAAAGGAAAACAACGTTTTGGTATGGGTGTACCATCATCATCATTATCAACAAAAAAAACATCTAGTAAAGGCACGCGTCATACAAAAAGGAAAGGTGTTAATAAAAATCGACATGTTCGGAAAGCCAGTTTCGGAACAGCTATTCGACAAGCAGTTCGAAGGGAATTATTAAAAGCCGGAAGTAAAAATGTGTTGGAAAAAAATGTCATGAATGCATCTAAAATAGCTCTGTCGGCAGCACGTAGATCGGTAAAAGCGGCAGGTGGCAAAAGGAAGGTTCGTACACCGAGAATAATACCGATTCCTAAAACTGGTGGAATATTACCATTAATACCAATTTTTGCCGGGTTATCAGCTTTGGGTTCATTAGCCGGTGGGGCAGCGGGAATTGTGCGCGCCATAAAAGCAGTAAAAAAAAGCAGCGAAGATAAAACCGGTGCCGGCCTGTATTTAAAATCGAAAGGAAATGGTTTGTTTCTAAAGCCATATCGTAAAGGTATGGGATTATTTTTAAATCGTAGATCAAAAAACTAATTGAATCCCTACCTCGAAGACCACTATCTAACATCGATATAGAAAAATATGCCAAAAAGAAAAGAATAGGACACTTTCGAGGCGTTTATATGAGGGATTTATTACCTAGACAAGGTCCTCGACGTTACGAAGCAGCAATAGTGAATTTGGATAGTACGCGTGGTGCAGGGACTCATTGGGTAGCTTATAGAAAAAATAATTCTAAAGTAACATATTATGACAGCTTCGGCGATTTACCCCCACCGATCGAATTGGTACGATATCTACAAACGGGATCGGAACCATCAAAAATTATTTACTATACATACGATCGTCAGCAGGATTTTGGAACAGTCTGGTGTGGACATTTGTGCTTAAAGTTTCTTGTCGAATCATCAGCGTAAAAGATGTCATCATCATCATCGTCACCATTAACACCGCAAATGGATCGCAATAACTATACTAAAATGTTGCAATCACTGAAAGCATTTCATCTAGCCGGTGGATTAAGGAAAATGACCGTGAAACAGTTAGAAAACATGCCCAAGGAAGTAATGATTGCATTAGCCTCAAATGAAATTCCATTCGTTTGGGAAAAGTTGCCGGAGCACCTTAAAAGCGATATCGATATATTAAAATATCAGTGCGGTTGCAAACATTATTTCAGCAGCAGCAGCAGCAATTTAAACGAGGTTATGACTGATGAGGATCTTACGGCTAGAAAAATATTTTGTTGTTATTGCAAAATCAGCGATGTGCGCATAAAAGCAGAAAATAGCATAAAAACATCACTATCTAATGCAGTGAGAAAAGGTGTGAAGATGAATCTTTTTAAATGTTGCTGCTAAAAATAAAACCGAGATGTGTGATGTTTTAATGGTTAGTCATGTCTTATACGTTCACACTAACAGGACACTCGAGCGTCTTAAGCGCCGATTTTTATCCACCAGTCGAATTAAATAGAGAAAACAAATATGGTCTGGCATTGCTGGGATTTTACACATACAATTCAATTTTTAATGTGGACGAAAGCAACAATAAGTTTGCCTACATGAAGGAGGGTTACACCACCGAGCCGATACAATTGCAGATTCCACCTGGGGCCTATGAAATAGATGAGATAGGTAAAGCTATGTTGGAGGCTTTGAGGATTTCAACTGAAGAAAAGAACGATGGAATCTTTTACTTGGTCGCTAATAATAATACGCTGAAATGTGAACTGAAATCCCAATATACTATAGATTTCCGGGGAGAGGCGAGTATCGGTAAAATGTTAGGATTTAATCATACAGTGTTAAAAAGAGACAAAAAGCACGAATCAACCGAGATGGTGGAAATAATGAAAGTACGCATCATACGCGTAGATTGTAATATAATTTCCGGAGCATATATGAATTCGGTGGAAGGTCATACCTTGTTCGAATTCGATATCGACGTGGAGCCCGGTTACAAAATCAGTAAAGAACCACAAAATAATATTTATATGCCGTTAATGCCGGCAGGACGTCAGTTTATCGACAACATTACTCTTCGCATCTTGGACGATAGCGGTGATCTAATCAATTTTCAAGGCGAGAAAATAATCGTGAAATTGGAACTGAAGAAACTTTCATAAAAATGGGTTTTTGCTTCAATCGTCAATTGTGTGTGCTGTCGACTAAGATGGGGGAACCGCCGAAACATAATAAAAGTAAAAGAAGAGTTAACGTCAAGGTTAGTCGTCGTCCAGACGTTAGATCACAAACATCTCAACAGTTATCTGCCGAAGACTATAAATTTTTAAAATCAATCGGTCTTAAAGTGCGAAAATGATTTCCACCACCAGCGATAAAATAGAGGTTTTCTCCGAGCCCATCTTGGACAATTCCATTATTAGTCTAGAAGAGCATACGTATAAACCATACGGATCTCCATCATTCAACAATTCGGATGAAGTCCGTATCCCCATTAATTTTTAAGATATTATACTGGATATCGCCGAAAGTTACATATATATCGAAGGAAAATTTAAACCCATAGACGCAACGAAAAGATGTTTTTTATCAAATAATGCCCTCGCATTTTTGTTCGATGAAATTCGCTACGAGATGGGAGGCGAGCAGGTCGCCGTGGTTCGTAAACCTGGAGTTACGACGACATTAAAAACCATGGTTTCATTCGGAAGTTTGCAACAAAGATCTCTCATGACGTGCGGATGGGGTCTCGACGAAGCAAACCAAGATATCGTAGACACGGCAAGTAACGTATTCTCCGGGAAATTACCCTTAAAATATCTTATGGGATTCGCCGAAGATTACGCAAAAGGTGTTTTCAACGTAAAACAAGAGCTTATTATGATTATAGCTCGCACTTTTACCAATTGTTACGTCGGCGAAGTAGAGGCAGAAATTAGTATCGACAAAATCGAATGGAAAATTCGTCACATCATTCCAGACGACAAGCAAAAATTGAAAATACTGTCTCGCATTAATAAAGGAGGAAACAATGCCAGTATTCAAATGGCATATCGTAAATGGGATCTGTACGAATTACCAGCTTTAAGGCAAACATCTTCCGACGTGTGGGCCTTGAGAACGAGTACAAGTCTGGAAAGACCGCGCTATATAATCGTCGGGTTTCAAGACAGCAATAATTGCGACAAGAAAGAAAAAAACGCAACCCAGTTTACCCATGCCGACGTATGCGACATTAGACTGTATCTGAATTCAACCGTTTATCCATACGAAAGATGGAATTTAGATTTCGCCAAGAAACTGTACGCAGCAGCCTATTACAATTACGAAAACTTCCAAAGCAGCTACTACGGGCGCGAGATAAACGATCCGATGATAACGTTCGCGGAATATATGAAAAACCCCGTTTTTATTATCAATTGCAGTCATCAACCAGAGGCGATTAACTCATCGACAGTGGATGTAAAATTGGAGTTCCAAACGAGAAAGAATAAATTCCCCAAAGACACTAAAGTGTACGCATTAGTTATTCACGACTAATTTTTTAGTTATAATGTATTAAACGGTTCGGTGACCAATAAATCTATATTTTAATGTATCTATTATATGTAACACAAAATAATGTTCTTGAATCAATAAATTTGTAATGAGTGAAGTAGTAGTTTTATATTTATTTGAAACCCAACCAAAAAAAAAAAAGCTGGCGGAAAAGCCCGCTCTTTAAGAGAAGAGTACGGGAATTTAGAAAATGGTGGTTTATTAAGTGGAAAAAAGAGCTTAAATAACACAAGAAAAAATTTTTAAGGCTAAATATGAAAACAACAATTTAGAAAATTTGTAGGAAAGTAACGGTTAGGAATAGGGAAAAAAGTTATAAGAAAAAATTATAGAGGAAATCGAGTACTATAAGCAAGCATTTTTCTCGATAGTAAAAACGTAAAAAAAATTTTTTTCAAAAAAAAATTGAAAAATGGTGAATGCGCGCCAAAGTTGAAGTTTTGGAGCAAAATGATATTAGGAAATTAGAAAGAGAATTTTTTTCTACATATGGTAGTACTTTTCAAAATTCGGAAAGATGAAATTTTAAGAAAAGGGTTATAGTAAGTTAGTAATTTGGATTTTTTAAAGCGCTGTAGCTCGGGAACCGTTCAAGATAGAAAAAAAATAAAAGCACTTTGATAGCCCAAAATTTTGAGGAGAATGCGATGGTGTAAAAAAAATTATAATTTTTTTTTTTTTGAAAATGCTGAATACGCGCTAAAGTTGAAGATTTAGAGAAAAACGGTATTGGGAAATTAAAGAGAGAACTTTTTTCTACATATTGTAGTATTTTTGAAAATTCGAAAAAATGAAATTTGAAAAAAAGGGTTATAGAAAGTTAGTAATTTGAATTCTTTAAAGCGCTGTAGCTCGGGAACCGTTCAAGATAGAGAAAAAATAAAAGCACTTTAATTACCTAGAATTTTGAGTAGAATACAATGGTGAAAAAAAAATTTGGAAAATCTTAAAAATGACAAAAAATTTAGACGAAAAAATTGAAATTCTCGAGTTATGAGGCTAGGGCCGCCGAACGGGAGTATGTGGAAGTTGTAGGGGGAGGTTTTTTTTTTTTTTTTTTTTTTTTTTTTTTTTTTTTTTTTTTTTTTTCTAAGTCCGAACGATCCTAGATGGGATGAACTTTGGCGGTTCATCATCGAATACACAGAGGACAGCACCACCACCCCCGCTGATGATGATGACGGGCCGTGCGACTCCACAACTCAATAAAAGAGTCGCATGTTTTAAAACCAAACGGTCCTTTTCAGGACCACAAAATAATTTGATCGTAGTTTTAGTTGGTTATAATACTTTGTAACCAATATTTTATGTTTTTTTCATAAAAACATACAATATTGAGATACAAAGTATTAGAAGTTCTGGCGACAGAACCTTAACTTCATAAACCGAACCATGTTTTAGCATACTTGTAAATATTATCAGAAAATATTTACAACTATTGCTATTGCGTAGTTTTAGTGGATTATTCACTTTTTTTTTTTTATTACCTAATATTATGTGGGACAGGGCCTATATGAAATAACACACAAAAATAAATTTTCAAGTCATTTTTATTCTCATTATAAAATATAAAAAATTTGATCAAACACTTTTTTATTAACTACAATATATATATATATATATATATATATATTTACAAACTTAATACTATAAATTAAAAGCTAATATCTACAACTACCTAACACCTACTACATAATTTATTAAAGTCCTCTAATTGTCTTTTTAACCGCGCAGATTTCACCTTTTTTATCTCTAATTGTTTTTCAAGTTCTATAATATCACTGGCACACTCGTTCACTTCATTCACTAAGCGTTTTTTCATGGCGTAAATGTCAGTCAATTTGGTCTTCTGAGAGTTGGTGAAGTCTTCGACCCACTCCGGTTGTGATGGCTCGGAAGAAGACGCGGTTTTATTTGGTGAAGACGATGACGACGACGACGACGACGAAGCAGCGGAAACTTCATCGCCTTCAAAACACCGCTTAAACCGCTTCTTCATGGGTTTCCGGCACCCCAATATCGGCGACAGTGGCGCTGGCGCTGGGGAAGACTTCACCTCCGACACTATTTCATTCTCGACGCTGGCCGGTGTTGGTGGCGTTGGTGGTGTTGGTCCATCGGGGCCTTCTATGACTTCCACTTCTACTGACAGTGGCTCTTGCGGTGCTGTTTTTAGGAAGTCGGGTAATGGAACAGGGGTGGAGGGACGCTTAAAGTTAAACTTTTTCTTCTTCCCTTGTCCCACACCTTTAATCGCCGAATAAAATGTTTTTTTATCGGCGATTTCCGACTTCCGCATAGTCAAGAGCTTTTGCAGTTTCGACGCTTTCGGAGAAGATTCCCTAGGCCGCGATGCTTTTCGCACAACCACATCACTAATCACATTAATTTTTGGCTCTTTCTCCTCCGTCCAGCATTCCAGGAATTGCGCTGCCGACTGAACTAACTCCTCGTCGCGACCATCGTTGAGGGCTCGGTCTTCGGCATCTTCATGCTCCACGCCATTCCAGTTCTCGAACACCCCCGGACTTAGCACCTCTAAACCACTCATGTTATCCAGCATGCCTTGCTGTGAACCGCAGCTCACGTCAAGAGCATCTAAAAGAGACCGTACACTAGACATTTTCGATATTCCAACTCACACAATTAACTTTTTCTTAGCACTGTACTGTTTGCTGTTCTGACGAACTGTGAAGAGCTCGAGCCAGCAAGTCTGCTTTTATGCCCATTTCCCCCACTACACCGCCTTTATTCCTTTTGTTCGATGCATTAAGTATAATATTTAAACTTGTCAGATGCAAGGCCAAGGCCAAGGCCGACGTAACCGGCAATACCAGGGTCGTTTTCAGGGCTGTAATTTTCATGGATTTTTTTTTTGTCCCTGTCAAGGTTATTTTAAAGAAGCATATAAATATAGTACTAAACTTGTTAGATGCGAGGCCAAGGCCAAGGTCAAAGTACCCGTCAATGTCAGGGTCGTTTTCGAGGTTGTAATTTTCAAGGATTTTTTTTTGGTCCTGTCAAGGTTATTTTAAAAACAAGGACATTAATGAACGTGCCATCCAGAGAAGAAATTGGGTCATAGAAGAAGCTTACCTGTACAGAAGAAATTAACATGTATTTTATTTCTTAATTTTTAATTTTTTGTTTGTTATTTTTTTTATTTTTTTTTAATAATAAAAAGTAAACTCAATCTTTTGTTATATTTTATTTTTTTTTCAATAAAACAATAGTAAAATGAATCTGTATGTGTATTTATTAAACATCACCTAAAATACGTTTTGCAATCCATATTTTTCTGCAGAGTCCGTTTATTAATGAAATAGAACCATATATTAGGGTGAAATCTAATGGTTTCAAATCAGTCTCACATAACAATGTCAGAAGTAAACACTATTGATAAGTTCGGTCGCAAAAGAAAATTTAAGGATTTTAACTTTATGCGAGGTCCTTCAGGAATAGGTTTTAAACTTACACCTAATGGAGATTACGACATGGGAAGCAAAAGATTGTGCTATTTAGCAGAACCTCTTGAAGGAGACGATGCGACCACACGAAATTATGTTGATAATAACCTTGCTCAGTGTGTGCAAGATACGCAGAAAGCTTTACATGACTCAACAATTGTTATTAAAGATATATTCAGAAACCAACTTGAAGGTTACGTACGCAAGAAATTAATTGAAACCGGTCAAGAACTTAGAGGATACATTGATGATACTGTTATTGCAATATATGAACTTAGGCAAGACGAACTGCGTGATGAACTTAACTCTAGAATGTTGAAAATTGAAAAGACTATGGAGGATCTTGTCAGCAAACCTGTTTCACATTAAACATTTACTCGTAGACCTGTGCGTTTAATTTACTATTAGACAAATTTTTCAACAATAACTTTTACAGTTTGTTATTTGTCGACACTTCATTATATTTATAATTTTAAAATAAAGGTTCAATAAAAAAGCAATCAATCAATGAATACATGTTTTTTATTTAAAAAAAAAAAAAAAAAAAAAAAAAAAAAAAAAATTACAATACTATCGTTACATATTAATGTTGTATGTTTAATAGAAATAATAAAAACAATACAAATAATGAAATATGGATTTTCCAGATTACGTGCTGTCCTGACTTAGAAATGATTCCAACACGGTGACTAAATTTGCTAAGTTTTCTTCCGGGTCTGTTTTGTAAAAATCTATGTCTGCATGCCCCCAAGGTAGAGTTTTGGTTGAACTGGGAATTACATAACGTTTATCATCGCTATGTGACAATGCTACTTTATTTATTATGTTGGTATAAATGTTATGTAATTCACTTCTAAATGTCTTCATCTTTCTTAATATCAAACCACCCCGTTCAACAATTCTTTGGTAGTCTTCCTGATGAAGGTCTTTCTCGATAACACATTTTTTGATACCTTTGGCTTTTTTTAATTCATTATTAATGGACTTTACATAATAAGCCTTCGCGCCGGTACCATAAAAACTTATTATCGGATCACCAGGAAACTCATCTTTCATTCTACCAACTACAGAATTACTTTTAATTATGTTGAAATTATTAATTTCGGGGTAATTTGATGTATCGAATTTTTCGGGGTTTTCTGATATAGTTTGATAAAAGTTTTCCGTATACACTTTTAATATAAGCGAGTCAGTATCGGTGTAAAGTAACGAAGCATCATCGCCAAACTTGGATTTAATAAAATTATAATAAAAATCGTATATTACAGTCTTTGATATATCTAATATGGAAAAACCGATATAAATTGGTTTATTGTACAATATTTTAACTTTATTCATATGTATAGCAACAAAGTTCTCGGTAAATATCGAGCTACTATTGAAATTGGGGCGGGATATTAGTGCTCTAGCTCCATTTCTGCCTACACTGTTCTCCCAATGTGTTACTAATTTTATATCCTTTCGATTTTCCACATTTTCCATAGTTTTACCAAATATCGCGTTATTTTTTAATTTAAAAGTGTCCTTCGCAAATTTTGTGGTGGCCTTGTTACGTAAATTGGTATTAAAATCAATATACGATTTTAGCCATTTTGATTGCTCAAACTGTAATACTCGATGGGTTTGCATTACCACTAAGCCGTTGGCGATGGCTTGTTTTAAAGTTCTATAGTGTACAATGTATTTTTTTTTATCTTGTAAATTGGGAATTAATTTCGGTAATTTAGCGTTTTCTGTTGGCGGTATGATATTTTCTACTAGAAATGGAAGATCAGAATGTGCATCATGCAACTCAGTCGGATAATGCACATCCACTTCCAAAACGTAGCCATGTAAACTATCATCACCAACAGCCATAATATTTAAATCCAGAATTTCGCGCTCGCTTAACCATCGAAAACCACCATATGGTAATGCTTGTGACATACTATGACCATATAGATTTGTAGCATCAAGGTATGTTATAAATGAAGAAGGTTTTGTTGGGTCATAGTCTGGTAAAAAAATATTATTAGCGATGTGCTTCCTTTCTGTACACTGGCTTATGCCGCCGCGTATACCTTTCTTAAAAAAATGTATCATGTCTATATCAGTTAAGAGCTCTAACTCTACCTTAGTCATACGTAGCATACAATCAAATGATAAACTTGGAAGGGTATAGTAATGTGCTGGATCAAGTTTATCGAATTTTAAGCAATTATTCCGAAATTGCTCAAAAACATCACACAATAGCAACACATCTGATTTTAAATACACGTCCGAATAGTCCCCCAAAGTTTTACACCCAAACAAGCGCCATACTTCTTTTGCTCTTCTATAGCTTTCATCGCTAATATGTTCTTCCCGTAAATTATCATAAAATTCATCTTTACTTGGAAGACATGTATTTTCCATTTTTTCTATAGAGTCAATAAAGCTATAGGGAAAAACACCCTTTTGACGCATCAAATTAAATTGGTTGATATTTGAAAAATGTTTCCGCGTTTCAATAAAATCGTCGTCGTTTAAACCGCTGCCTAAATTTTCCAAAGACGTTGACAGAAATTTAAAACTATCAATAAATCGCAACTTTAAATATTTCCTCTTGACTTTTCCACATTTACTATCAAAATAATCGTGCACATAAATGCTTTTGGTAAATGATATGTACTTTTCCTTACTTTGAGCCAAAACACCAATTTTATCCCCATATTTACATAACTCTTTTATAAATAAATGGCTGTCGTAGCCGCTTAAGTTATGAAATATGATAGGGATAAAAGAGGGTAATTTATAATTTAAATTACAAACGGAATGTGCAGCACCAAATCTTTTTGCACCAGTTATGTGACAGTGGTCTCGTACTTTAATCTCACCCTCTTCAAAAGGGCCTTCACATATACCACATATTTTAGCATCATTAAACTCCCTTTTTTCTTCAGGCGTTAACGGTTTCATAGGCTTAATGTCTTTTAAATATGTGTTGTATAGAGCCCTTAAATCACATTCGATACGATCCACAAAGACTTGAGCTGCATTATTCCCCCGAAATAGCTCAAATTTCGAAAGTGAGTCGTCAAAAGAGCATTTAATTAAATAAGCAAAAGAATATGGTTCATGTTTAAAACTTTTTACAGTGTAAGAATTTTGTGGGTTTGGTTGTACCGTTTCAATGGGTTTTAAAACAGATTCGAAATCTGCATAAACCACGAATGGAACGCGCATTTGCTTTTCTATACCCTCGAATTTTAAAATATTTTCCGGCACACTCTTTCCAAATTTATCGATTTTTAAATCCACTGAGGGTGTTTGCGTGAAAATGTGGTTATAATCGTAGCTTTGATGGAAAGTTAAAGCTGACGGTGTACTAAAATAAATGAGGCAACCATCACAGAAATATATTTTATGTTGTTGACAACTAATTTGACTTGAAACTAAACGTGATAAATCCCGAATCCAACAATAATGACTCTTTGAACAAGTCGTATCACAAAAATGTTCACCGCCATCTTTACTACTACAGTCTTTTGTAATTAACAATAAATTTACATGCCTATCCAACTTTTTTGACGCATACCTCAGTGGACCAATAACTTCATGTATTACTTCATTATTTTCATATTTAGATTCCAGACCGTATACGTTAATTGATATGTTGTTCATTTCCTCAAATTTTTTAATGTCACGTAATTTTACTGGAAAATCCATACCTGTTACATTTAGCACTCTAGAAAAATGGGGGTAGGATGTCTTCTGTGAAGGCTCTGCTGTTGGAGGAAACAATGCTGATGTTACAGCCCACGCAAAGCAAAATTCGTCCTGGTTAATCACATTGACGACAGCTCCTTTCTTTTCAATAGAACACGGCAACTTGATGTATGATGAGCCACCCATAGGCATATACTTGTTGATACCAACTTCCAAGTATAAAATTCGCACAAGAGCCCATCCTATAACAAGAAAAATAATATATAAAAATCAGTTTAATATATCGGGTTTTGATTTTTCCATACCTGAATCTTTCTCCTGGAACTCTGTCGCCTGCGTTTTTATTAATTCGATGAAAGAATGGTAAACGGCATCCAAATCACTTTCTACACTAATTATTTGATTAGCAGTGTTGAAGGATTTTTCACTGAATATTTCTTGTGATGGAAGCATGTACTCGCCAACAGCTGTCATGTTAACTTTTAAAGCATGATGCACACGCAATAAATTCTTAACAAGTTCCACCACCTTGGATTTAATGTCTGCAAAGAACATTGCGTAATCGGAATGCTCCATATCACTGCTAACCCGATAGGTTGCAATTCTCCTTTTGAAGGCACATTCAACGAGTTGCACACCATGACATACCGGCAAACATGAATTATTTTTATGTTGTTGTGTTCGTTTATGCACCGACATATGATTTATTGGAACATCTACATTGCATGTAGCGCAATTAATTAGCGGAATCGTCGATGTATACTCTTCAATTCGGAGCCGTTTTCCTCCAGGCACTTCATTAAATCTCGCCGCACACGATTCTCTTTGATGACGTCTCATATTATAAATATTAGTAAACTTAGAACCGCAATTTTCACAAACATATGCCATGATTTGTCAAATATTAACACATGTACTACCTATACAAGTCAGAGCCAACTGATGAATGAAACTGCCCCATACCTTATATAAAACCATTCAAGGTCACCCCCAACCACGTAACATATCTTCAAGGTCACACACCCAAGGTGACCTTCAACAAAGTCAAGGTCGTCTCGACCAAGGTCAAGGTCAAGGTCACACACACAACCTTGAACACAAGGCCAAGGCCAAAGCACACGTGCACTTTCAAGGTCAATGACAAGGACATGTGGGCGGGGCCAAAGAGGGGTGAAGCAAGGTCAAGGTCAAGGTCGAGGAGTGGGGGGATCGAGCGAATCGGGTTATGTTCACTACTGTTATTTAGAAATAGTTCCTCTTCCTATCAGGTGCGGTTCCAAGGGGAGGCGGTCACCCCCCCCCCCCAGAGAGCTTTGAATTCAGAAAAATAGAATAGAATCGCACCTGCCTGCTTCATTAGGAACGTAAATGTCGTTGACAGTATTTTGTCTGCGGATTCTTTTATAAATCAAAAACTCAACTTTTTTCATCTCGTTTATCACATACATATAGTCAGCGTTCTAACAATTTATCTTAAAACTTACCTTCTCATATTTCCATAAGAATTATCTCCAATTGCAAATATGTGTGGGGGAAGTTCACCTATTTTTCTTTCTTTGTATAATTTGATTTGTTCTGCGGTGTAAATTGGAAGAATTTGATACGGATTTACTGCCACAAGGATTGAGCCCGTATATGTCTATAAAAAAATATAAAGTATATTGTTTTTAAGGTGTCATAGGTCAAGCAACAATAACGGTAATTGAAAAATATAATAAAATCATTTATTGCAGCCATGTCAAATACCTTGTCAATATTTGACACTTTTTTTGTTAAAAAAAATGTCTACCTACACTGTAAAAAGGAAAAGCATTAAATTTAAGGTAAATGTGCTGGAAGCAAATTTCATAAAAGTTTATTAAATGCGTTTAATGTAATGCATTAAATTTAATAATTTACATTAATCTAAATTAATTTATGCCATTTAAATCTAATGTAATTATACATTAAAATTAAAGTCATTACTTTTTAAGGTGACTATGTACATTAAATATACAGCCAGTGTTTATTGAATTTAAGATAGGTTATCACATATTTAATACACCAACATTAATAAGAGGTCAAAAAATTGTGCTACCAGGAAAAGGCGGCAATTTTTCCCATAGGTAGTGTACCGTCATCTGTAGACCGGTTTCGAACTCATTGGCTTCCATCAGTACCGATAGGCATGTACACCTCGTCATTAGAAAATTGAGTCCTTTAAGTAACTTATATCATACTAAATAAAAAGTTCTATACAAGTTCAGTTACTTTATTGAAATTTAAGATGCCATTTAATCAAATTAAATGTACAACGAACTGATATTTGAATGAATTGCTTTAGATATAAAGTAAATGTAAATTATTCACGATTTTAGGTACAAAATCATTAAATTTAATGTAGAATGGGCATTAAATTTGCATTGAGTTTAAGGTTATTTTTAAGAGTGTGGCTATGATAACAAATGACTGTATGTTCAATAGTGACAACCTTTTCTACTTGTGTACTAAATTTGATTTCAATTCATTCATTACTTTGTATTTTGTAAAGTATTTTGCAAACAAAAAAAGAGTTTTTGAATTTGGAACATCGTGGTGTTATCAAATTTTTTACAACGGAACATTATTGTCCTAAAAATCAGATTGCGGTAATGAATCCATTGAAGATGACCCAAGAAGTGAAGGACTTTCAGAAACAACTAATCCTGATGTTTGCAGGAAAACAGAAACAATGGTTATGGAAGGTCTTAAAAGTGCCTTGCATTCTTTTATTTCAGCAATTTTCCCTTCTCCGCCTAATTTTTCAGAATTTTCTACAATTGTAACTAGGTAAATTTACCTGCAAAAATTTGTCTAATTATCAACCGTCGCTAAGCGTAATTAATCCACCAAAAAAACAAACTTGCAACTAATATTCTGAGGGAAAATCATCAATAACAGACAAGTGCAAGTATGGTCTTTAAAACCATTATTAGTTGGAGGGACAATCGTGCATAATATAAAAATCAAAGAAGGGTGTGTGTTTGTTTTTGTGTGGATGTTTTTCGGGGTTTTTCTTTAACAGAAAAAAAAATATATGTGTATTTTACAGAAATCGTATTTATTCTCTGGAAAAAGGGTGAATTATTCCCCTACCCAAATAAGTTTCGTTATTATCACATGTCACGGGCGATTTTCTTTGATTGGTTACTTGATTTTTCCGACTAAAAATATGCAAATTTATGAAATTTTATATAATTTTATATATACGTAAAATTTGCGGATGTAACAAAATTTCAACTATTTAGCACAAAAGAGTAAACCTAAAGAGAAAAGTGATTTTATGTGTCTTCCGGAAAAAAACTGAGGAAACCCAAGGTCAGAATCTTTTTCTATGACCTTGAAATAGGGAATATGACCCCGAATTTTTTTCATAAAAAACGTAGTTTTCCTAGATTTTACTTAACCAAAATAATTACCAAATTTTTCTATTATCCGCTAATATGCTGGAACTTTATAAAATCTGCTAGAAGTTCCAATTCTAATAGTTTTTTTTATAAAAGGTAGTACGTCATCATCGCCGATATTTTCTTTTTTTATTTAATAAACTTGATGACAGTAAAACCCCACTGCATAAAACTAACGAACCTGCTGTTTGTTCTCCGTTGTCAATAAGTCCGATTTAAAAAAAAGGAATAATTCTAAACCAGGTCATATTTTTTATCAAAATTTTGTAAAAATTTACTCACTGGGTAACAAATTTTAGTATCCGCGATATAAAATACATTTGTTGCGAAAACGCAATCTATTTCAAATTTTCAAAACAAAATATCTCTCACTACAAACATTAACATATTTTAATTTATCTTTATCTTTTGTTGGTTTACAGCGCCCAAATGTTTTTATTATCTCCTTTGATGTGGGCTGCCGAAGGCAAAAAAGTTTTGTGAAAAATTCGTATAGTGCGCTTGATATCGAAGGCGGCAAAATTCAAAGGAGGCTTGCTGTAAGCTCGTGACAAGCAGGTCCGGGCATGTCACACACACGGCTCGCTGTATTTATACGCACCTTAATATTAAAGCCACCATCGGTAGATTGTATTTGTTTTTATTTTATTTAAATAGATTCGGTTTGACTGAGGTTATAATAACAATAAACCTGCTGGCTAGTTGTCGTAAGGGACTCAATTCCAGTGGAAGCTCCAAACGCAATTACAAAATAAGGTTACGTGATCTCCGCTGATCGCACCCTCTACTAGCTCCGTTGCTCACCATACAAATGTACGTACATTATACAGATAGAACGATTCTTTATACGAGAATAAATATTAAAAATAAAAAATGTGAAAAACAAACTCTTGTGATAACTTACGTAAATGAGGTTCTCGTTGTACCGAATGAGCAAATTTCTAAGAATTCCAGCTTCGTGTAGATCCCCCAAACCGATCATATCTTCCACACCTTGAGCTGAGGTGGCGTGCATAGCCTTGATACGCCGATCGGGTGCCAACCAATGTTCGCGTCCATCGTCATCCCGGACGTAGACGCGACGACCTTCAGCCTGAATAACTTTTGCTCCGATTGCCACATCGAATTCGCCATTGGCCACGGGTTCGATCCAGATGTAATCACCCTGCAAGAAACGAAAATGATAATTAATAATGGGAAAATTGTTTTTAAAATATTTTTTAATATTTATTTCTTTGGCTCCTCATTCCAGAGCCTTTTAAAACATATCTTTTGCATATGACTGCCAGAATTCAATATTAATTAACAATACTGTAAAACTTTTACCCCACATAGTCTAACTTCCACACTGGACTAATCTGCCGATAAAGGAATTAAATTAACTACAATAATAAGTCAATAAAGTTCTGAACTTTGAGAATACAAGATAAAATAATTGTTTCCTTTTACTCCCAAACTGGCAAAAAAGGAAAACTTTGTTTATTCTTGGGTGACAACTATTCCTCTAATCGACTACAAGGATTTATCTTGACGTTTGCATACGTAGTTTTCCAACATAAAGGTTTGTGTATTAACATACTATATGTAATATGAATTAAGCAATATAATTAAAATAGAACTGGCCAACTAAAAGGTCTACTTTCCATGGCAACTAGGTAGGTTTTAAATGTTAAACCTATCTAGTAATAAAAACCTATTTAAATCAACTCCTATAAGCACCTTTGGTCACAAAATACTATAACCCCCCAATTCACTAATATGGTTTAACTTTATAACCGGTCTAGATTGACAGTAGAGAATTTAAATTGACAAGGGTAACAATAAGTGAAGCAAGTTTTGAACCATTAAATTACAATTAAAACAATATCATAATAAAAACAAAACTGGTCATCTAGAAAATCTAAATTCCAAGGCAACTAGATCGGGTCTAACTCTTAAACCTTTTTAGTGAATCTGGCTATTAAAGTCTAGTAGAAGCAAATTGGTATCTTTGCCTCCGATGGAATTCTATAATAATATTTGGAAGCATTCTGTCTATGTCGTTATATTTATTTGGAAATCTTTTCTGCCTTATTCTTATATTTGCTATTTTGAACCACCAACCACAAAATTAGCATTTGGATTACAAGCAGTATAGAAAACATAACACCATCGAACACCGACAACTGTCGATGGCCACGACAGTTGTCGGTAAAGCTAAAGCTTTCGTCTAGTAATAAAATAAATCAATCGTCTTTAGTTTTCTTGTTTAAAATAAAATTGTTATGTAAAGTATATATTTCCAACTGGTTCTATTATGCTTAATTTAAATTCCGGTGGGCTCCTTTGTTTATCTAGGTTATTACCACGAAACTTCCCGAAATTTAATAAAAAATGAACTTAAGATTTTTAAGTGTAACTTGAAATTTATTATATGTGTTAATCTAGTTATGTGATATGATGCTTGGGCTACCTACATATTAAGAAAAAATTTTCGAAAACATGTGCATTTTGAAAATAATAGTCTTCTTTTTTACCTCCGAATTAACACTTGGCTCTTTAATTAACATTTATATTTTATTTTTAAAGAATTTCTCTTTAATTTTTTTACTTCAAACTGTATTTATGTTACCTATTTTTTTCTCTTAGCAACTTGGCTTTTAAGTTACAATTTAGTTTTGTTATATTCTTCTTAATTTTTCACTGTCTTGCTCTTCCATCCTTTTAAAAAGTGCAAGATGGAACTAAATATATATTTGAAGCCAAAAGTATCGGACTTCGCGGAGGTGAAGTTTATGGAAGTGACAAATTTAGGTATATTTAAAAAAAAAATTTCAGTAAGAAATAAATGAAACTTATCTGCCGTGTTTAAATAGTTGTCTATATGTTATTCTCCTTTCGAACAGAGAAAAAGGAGAAGGAGAATATATAGAAACAGTTTATTTCCTGCAAATACAATTCTGGTCCTCTCTTCATACGCGTTTTGATCACCTCATGGTATCGTCGGTGAAGTTGTATCGAACCGAGGAAACAACTGCTATATAAAATATAAATTCGGAAGCATTTCGGCAGGCAATATTTTTCAGTCTGACATCGAAACAGACTTTTAATATCGTGTCGACGTATTTCGGAATTTATATTTTATATAGCAGTTGTTTCGTGCGAATATTGCTTTCGGTTCGATATAGCCCCACTGATGAGACAATGAGGTGGTCGAAACGCGTATGGAGAAAGCACCAGAGTTGTACTTGCAAGAAATAAACTGTTTCTATATATTTTTTTCTTTTTCTCTGCTTGACACCAAATTTAAGTATAATTTGTTATTATTTCCCATATATTCTTTGAATTCTTGACCTCAGAAGGTTAAGTTGTAACTTCTTGGTGGTCACTTTTGGCCTCCTGTTGGTCCCTCTCAACTGTTCAGCAGAAGTCAGTCAACATCTTTGGACTCCATCTACTCTTATAATGTCTTTTCATATTTGAAATGTCCTGATGGAACTTTTCTTCATGCTCATCATTCAGAGTCCGCTAATTATCAGAGAAAATGAATTTTAAGTGACATATTACAACCCAATAGAAGATTGTTAATCAGCTTTCTACAGTTGTCACTTTTATGGTTACCCATAGCCATGATGATTTTTCCAAAACGTTTAACTTTTGGATCTTTTATTAATTCCCTGATTTGAGATCCTACGAAAATCCATACCCATTACTATTCATGGCTTTTAGACAATTTTTTATAAGGTCTAATTTGATATGGAGTGGCGGAAGAAACACATCAGAGGGCTTTGCAGGTGCCTATACCTGAGTGACCCGGGACCCACACAAGTCGATTGTACAAGCCGTTCCTTATCAGACTATTCCGTAGATCCTTGCACTCAGACACCAGTCGCGAAGTTACGACACTGGAGTTAGTGCCATTAGATGTATTTCCGGATTAACGCAGGTTCACCAGGACTTCAAGAGCTCTAGTAAGAGCAGTCCTCATCGCATTCAATATTCCCACAAAAGCCATTCTTTGAGCTTTGTCAAGTTGAAGGCGATGTTTGTGCTTTGCTGTACTAGATCACCAATAATAAGGTCCCTGGTGTCCCATTCGCATAAAAAGCAGCAGAAGTAGGTATAACCCAACTGCAGTCCAAGTAATAGGCAAATAACTTTTAAAAAGTTTCTATATATTAGAAGCGTGTGCAAGAGGACCAGAAGGAAATACATTACTGTTATGGAGTTGAACTGATTTTAAACGCGTTTTGGATGAATCAATAAACAAATGCCTGAGAAGGATCAAGTTAAATTTTCAAAATTTCCATAGTTGAATATATATCATTACAATATACCGATTCCTCATCCTGAGAAAAAAACTTTTAAAATGTTCATCATGACTTCGGAAATGGCATATTTTAGCGATGTAGCAAATTCCATCTTTTCAAACGAGATCTTAAAACTTCTGCTAGCTTCTTTGACAAATTCAAATGGCGAAGCAGGTTATGTCGGTCCCTTTAGTTATCAAATGTGGCTTAACTCGAATTTCCTCAAACTCAGGATCGGAATCATTATCGTTATTAACACTAAATTGGCTTGAAGTAGAAGTTTGTGAATCGTCAGTCTGACGTGATGTAGATCGAACTGGTACGAGTATAGGTAAATTATTATTATGATTGACTAGTCTTATTGCTGAAGATTAAATTAGGGTATTTAACTGTGTGTTTTGTATTTGAATGTATGCCTTTTATTCGAATAGAATCAAAAATAGCAGTCCCAAACATGATCTCCAGGCTCAGTCTATATCGTGGGAATAGCAAACGGCATATTAGGTGATCCTTCCTTCCAATCTATTTAATTTTTCGCACATGTTATGCAATACATATGGGGGCCCCAAACTTTGTCTTGAGGAGCCAGCGAAAAACTAAAATATTCGCGGTAATACTTCAAAATAAGATTTGCCTTTGTTTTTTGGAAATCAATTCACCATAAATATTACAACATTAGTTCGTTAATACACCTTCTTGTGCATTTTCGTAACGAGAGTAGGTAGTCAAAACACGATTACTTACCAGAGTTCATGTAACATAACCACTGTTGATCAATGTATTGGAATCTTGGTTCGATTTAAAAAATATTTTAAGCCATAACTTTAAACAATCTAACATATAGTTTATGTATGCTTTATTTTATTTGTTTTCTGATGTGAACATTAAATGGTCGTTTTTTACGAAAATAATTATCATCACGTTTGAATGTAAAAGTGCTGCTCACTGTTTTCCCAGATCAGTGCAATTTATCCTTATTATTTTTTGTCTAACATTTATTTATTGTATTGTCGATAATATTAGCAATTATTATTATTATCTAGCACCTAATGGGGAATGTCCGCGATGCTATCAGCTAGATTATAAAAAAATACCAGCAAATTTACGCCTATCACTTCTAACTAAAGCATTGATAAATTTGAAGAAACTGAAATATTTAGATTCTTCCGATTGAAATAATAAAAAACAAATAAAAATTTGATACTGTTCGTTAATAAATATTTACGACACTCTGTATATGGGCAAATTGCACTATCATTTTTTTTCATTAGACAAGTGATTGATAGCCTATAATTTGCCTTCCAGTTACATTCTTTCAATATCCATTGTATTTAATGGTGACGACAATGCCTCGCAAATAGCGCGCTAAAGAATTTTAACTACTGAACTAACAGTATTCATCGCCTTTGCTTATTCCATCTCATGTAACGTGTTGCAATTAAAAAAATATATGATGAGTACACATTACTTTCTCTCTTTTAATTCTGTTTAATAATTTCAATAGACCTTTGCTCGGCTACCCCTCTAGGGTACTTGTTTAGAATGTGTCTTCTTGATATATTAAACATTCTCTGGTGTGGGGTAACTTGGCAACACCATGATAAATGCGTTAATTATTTGATTCGTTAACACCTTCCGATAATCAAGCATGTGCAACTTCAATCAGTACTTTATACAGGGTGTCTCTAAAAGGTCTGTGCAAAACGCTCATCCTGAGGCTGAAATATGATGATCTATCTTAAAATTTAATAGTTTCCGAAATACATGATGCAAAGTTATGCTTTTCAAAACTTTTTGTAACTATTTATCTTATAGTAGCTTGATTTGCACTACTAAATTTGGTTCTTTGGGATTTTTACGATGACAAATAAAGATCTGATTATAGTTTCGATGTACACTGTAGGGGGCGTCATCAGCAGCATTTCGCCTACATGTAAAGCTTCATAAATTTTTTGTATTTCCGTTTTTTTTCGTAAGTTTTTATTTCAAAATTCTTTTTCCTCGACATTTTTATCCAGAAGAATTAAACCTAGTAGGAGTCGTTTCGAGTGGCTGTTTCTGAGATAATTAAATTTTTATTATTTATTTCGTACTGAGGTTAGTCGTAACCCTCCTCCCCCTTCACATTTTATTCATGTTTAAAATGGAACAAAAAATTTTGAGCGTATTTAAGAGCCAATAGGTCAACAATAAAAATTTTTACAGCAGCGAACTAACAATGATAATAATGTAGGAATAAAATGACCAAGAACAATAAACATAACACAGAGACGCAATTCTAAAATCAAAACAGAAACATTTTATTTATTTAGTTGTTTAACTAAGCCCTGTATAAATGTTCAAAATGACCTTCGTTTCCATGTATTATTGTAAATGTAAGAAATATAACCGAAATAATATTAAACATAGTTAAAAAAATTCAAGGCATACCAAGTTAACAAAAAAGTTTCATGAAAACCTGATTTTGGGGTAGAGGTCCGTAAATAATATTTAAAGGCTGCAAAAACTCAAAAATTATCAAAAATCGTTTGTTATTAAAGCAGTCAATCAGAATTTGTCATTGGTCTGTCATTGAGTTATCCAAGGTTGTTCTTACAGCCGAATTTTCTTGTTTTTCAACACGTAATAATTCGCTATACAAAATACTAATTTGTTACATGTTTAACAAGATTAGATAAGTTCGGTTCCTGTTTATTGCGGCTCAATAAAATCACGTTGGCTGAAGGTAGTCAAAATAGTTTGATGGATTATATCAAATAAGAAATCAGTCTACATCAAAATTCCGTTTTTTAGCGGCCCAAAATTCATAAATTAACAGGAAAACCAACAATTAAAGAAATATAAAACATGACCTGATTTTGGGGTAGAGTTCCCTAAATAATATTTAAAGGCTGCAAAAACTCAAAAATTATCAAAAATGGTTTGTTATTAAAGCAGTCAGTCAGAATATGTCATTGGTCTGTCATTCAGTTATCCAAGGTTGTTCTTTTACAGCCGAATTTTCTTGTTTTTCAACACATAATAATTCGCTATACAAAATACTAATTTGTTAGCTCTTTAACAAGATTAGATAAGTTCAGTTCCTGTTTATTGTGGCTCAATGAAATCACGTTGGCTGAAGATAGTCAAAATAGTTCGATGGATTATATCAAACAAGAAATCGGTCTACATCAGAATTCAGCTTTTTAGCGGTCCAAAATTCTCCATATCTCCATCTTCATACAAATCTCCATAAATCAGCAGAAGCTTTTGAGCAACGCTTATTTTATAGACGGGATCTGTGATCCTCTAAACTATGTAACTTAAACTGACTTATAAATTGATAAGCTCGAAACGTGGGAAGTTTTACGATAACACCCCAATTCCTTCATCGGAATAGTTTGTCGTTTTTCGAGAAGTTCAACATATGCACCCCGTTGAATGAAAAGCGGCCTATTTTCGAATACCCCCTTAATAAAATAAACGTGAATGAGAGATTTTTTGCTTACGAAACCTGAGGTAATAACCTCGTAAACTACAGGGCTCTCAGAATTGCTTCGTTCGAAAACTAGTCGAACGTTGCGGTTCATATGAAGGATAATACCTTGGCGAATAGATAGCATAACCTTCTTAAAAACCTCAAAGATTTTCCAATACTCAAAAACTTAAAACTGTTATTACAATTTATTAGTGAATTTAAATAAAAAAGACGAAATCAATATCGTGAGAATGAAAAAATACAAGTTACAAATAAATTATCAAGAAACTAAATTTTAAAAATCAAAAACTAAAGACATTTCAGTTTCCGTAAAAGTGGTAAACAATTCGCTTTTAGCCAAGTTCTGAATGATTCATCTTTTCGGGATGTTACGTGCGAAAATTCGTACCAAAATCCGCCAAATAATATTATATTATTATATATAATTTTTTGATTGGAATTGTAAAATGGAGCAGGACGGACATACAAAACCTGCAACGAAAAATAAGGATACTCCTAACAAATGCACAAAAATATCACCCTCGGAGTCCCATTGGACGTACAATGCTTCCAAGACACCAAGGAGGAAGAGGATTGGTGGATATTGGTAAACAGCTCGACCAACAAATAATAAATTTACGTTCATATTTCCACAGGTTAGCGGACTCTTCCACACTACATCGAGCAATATGCGAGACAGACGTTTCAACGCCGCTATAGTTGAGGGAACAAGATATTACTTCTCACCACCAAACAGACCAAGAGAAGTTACAAACCTGGCTACGGAAGCCACTTCATGGACGGCATCCAAATAAGGTCAATCAGGACAATGTCGACAACTCAGCGTCGAACTACTGGTTGATTTCAGGACAGATGTTTCCGGAAACGGAGGGCTTCTTGTTAGCTATCCAAGATCAGGTTATTCCGACGAAGAACTATCGGAAGTTCATCATTAGAGATCCCTCAATAGAAAATGACCAATGCAGATATGGCTGTCGAACATCAGAGACAATCCAGCACATAACTGGAGGATGCCAAGCGTTTGGCGCAACCGAGTATAAGGAGAGATACGACTCAGCCGCTAAGATACTCCACCAAGAGTTAGCAGAAAAGTTAAACCTATTACAGGTAGGAAAAATGCCTTATTACAAATACAATCCAGAGCCTATTCTTGAGAACAACCAGTTCCAAGTTATATTGGGACCGAACGGTTCTGACGGATCAGACAGTTGCTCATAATAGACCAGATATTATACTAATAGATACAATTTCTAGGCGAACTACACTAATCGACATCGCTGTACCTAACAACAACAACCTAAGGCCAAAATACAACGAGAAGATCGCCAAATACAGAGATCTGGAGGTGCAAATCCGAAGACAATGGGCAATGAACAGCGTCCAAACGATACCCATAATACTGTCAACAACTGAAGTGATACCAAAGAACCTCCTGCAGAACATCAAGGGATTGGGCCTTAGTGAGCATCTGTATAAACCGATGCAGAAAGCAATTCTCCTTGCAACCGCAAGAACCGTCCGAAAATTCGTAGGAAATACAGCAGACCATGTCACCTAGGACCCGATAACATGGAAAGGGTTCCCACAGAGCTTCATACTTTTGGTATCTTTGTGTACCTGGTATGAGTGAATATTCCCTGGAGGGAGTGCGAAGCCGTTTGGCTTGTAAATCATAATATATAATTTTTTGATAAAATGAAAAAGAGTTAAAAATAATAGCTTATTTAAAAGCAAGATTGGGTTAAATAAAAAGAGTTTTCTTTGTTTGAGTGTTTCGAGATTTACTCAGATAAAAATCGACTGCAAAATTTATTCCGAACAGACAAATAAACAGACAAGAACGCGAGTTAATATTGCCGTGCCATCTAGTTCCGAGGCATGTTTAAAATTTCAGATCTTTAGTTCATCGGGAAGTTAGTTTAAAATCAATTGGAAAAATTGTAACGAGCAAACAAACAATCAAATAGATAGACAAGAGTTAATATTACATTGCCATCCAGTTCTGATAAATGTTTAAAGTTTCAAGTCTCAATCTCATCGGGAAGTTAGTTTAAAATCGATTACAAAATTTGTACCGAAGAGACAAATAAATAAAATAGACACGCAAGAAAGCGAGTTAATAAAAACGTGGTAAAATGGTAAATAAAGCACCGAATTTCATTTTTATTTTCGCAATTTACGCCTTGATATGTTTGGCGCAAAGCCGAGTAAATCTACTGGTTATTTTAATTCGACTGGACCTGAAATTTATAAAATGACACGTGTCAATCAAATTGCACTTCTGTAGTAAATAAATTATTAAAACCAAATATATTCTTCTTCCAACATTTTAGGTTCATAACTTTCATTTACATACGAATAATCTATAAAAGTGAAATAAAAATCGGTTTCTTTAAAGAAATGCATTTTTATTGAAATGCACAATATAAATAACAACTTATAGATTTGTTACGCTAATTAATATTATTGACATATGTATTAATCCCAATTATATTTTATGTTCTTGGGAAACAGATTACTTTATGATCTGTACAGTAGTAAAACATCCAATTTTATATGTCTTTAACATGGTGTAAAAAGGAAAGTTACGATTATTCTTTATAAATACTTATTTGGATCAACTGAAAAACTAGTAAGATTATGGTTATTAAACAGAATTCTTGTTATGCCTATTACAAAAGGTGAACGAAGAGTTTATATCTTATTGTTTAAATTTGCTAATGTGCCGGCAATAACAATTGTCACTATTTTAATTAAAGGTATTGCACACCTTTGCGGTTTTGAAAAATCGATTTTTTTTTTATTACATATTTCGAATCTAGATCTAACCAGAAACACGCCATATGAAGAATTTTGTGAAATACTTTCGTTCGTAGGTATATGGAAGCTGTAACATGGCTACCTCTGTCCTTCTCGAGCGGTCTAGCCGCGCGTGGCCTCTCCGTCCCTCTTTCAGGTATAAATTCTTTTTCGGAAGGGTATAGTGGTCGTTTGTTGACGTTTTGTGAATGCATGTGAATGAATGCGTGTTGGTGTGTTCTTTTCACGTTAACTTTCCCAGCAAGCTCAGTTTACGACCACATTTCAAGTCGAAAACAATTCGCAGAAACTCTGATTCTATAGCAAAAGTAAGAACGGTGATTTGGGCATTCTTGGAGCACTGCAGTTCATCAGACGAAAATCCCCCACACTCAAAGTATCCTCCCGGCAAGGATAGTTGGTGTAAGTGGCGTCAGACCGAGGCCAACGAGACTTTGGCGGCTTTTCAGCATGACAGAGTTCCTCTTGCTCCCTCGATCGTCAAATTAATGAAACCAATATACGAAAGTTTGTGATCTGTGTTTATTGGAAAGATGTTTGGGCGCCCATATTCAAAATAACAGCGAGTCTGTGAACACCTGCATTTGTATGTTGGCGCCAAAACATTTGCATTCAGGCAAGCAGGTGATCGAAACTGCAACTCATTTAGCAGTCATGACTTTCAATAGCTTTTTTGCGGTGACAAAGTCAAGGACGTCCTAAGGTCGCGAGTGTGATTATTATTATTTTCTAAAAATACATTTTAAAAGACGAAGCTTGTATCAATAAAAGAAAAAACATGTCTCAATTATGTTCAGTAGTTCCTATGCAATTAATTCTTAAAAATAGGCTCAAAGGTGGACGGCCCCCTTATTTGGATCAACTGAAAAACTATTAAGATTATGCCCTGAAGAATATTATGCTTATTAGCAGAATTCTTGTGCCTATTACAAAAGGTAAACGAAGAGTTTATATCTTACTGTTTAAATTTGCTAATGTGCCGGCAATAAAAATTTTTGTCACTATTAAATCACAAATACCCTGTCCAACAACTTTTGGTACAAAAGCGTGGGAGCTTTTTCGATAAATATGGAGAAAAAAATTAAAACGGTAAAAGGTAGACAACAACCAAGTTACAGAGTACCCATTTTATTTATATAAATGTTATTTAGGATTTAATTAGCCTGAAAAGTTAGTTTTCGCATTTTTATGTTTTCAATTTTGCACGACCTTTCAGTTAATATCGACTATTGTGCGGCGGTTTTATCACCTTTTGAGAACGACACAGAGACTCTTTTGCGAGTACTGAAATTTTAATACAATTTTGTAAAAAATGAATTGAAATAAGACGTTATTATACTGAAAATGTTGTTGATTTACTACAAATTAGTCTGGCAATTTTTAGATCATACTACGTAAGGTATTGGAGGTAAAAATAGGCCGCGAATAATATGGGCCACAACGAACAACTCAAAAAACAGAGTTTTTGTAAAAAATCCGGCAGTAACATTCCCTTGGAAAGAAACTTGTTAAAACTTATTCGTTCCCATCTTGTCTAATCAGGTATTTGCTGCGAACACCTGCTTAGTATTGAGCAATCCATGCTTCCTTAATCGTTTATTAATTTAACACAGCATTTGAAGTTACGATTTTTGTGTTACAAATAAGAATTATACATCGAAGTATATTTGGATGTAAGTACCCTATTATTAGTAATCTGTACAAGAAATATTTCGTTTTCAGCTCACGCATTCTTTTTTTTTGATAAAATTAGCCCTACTAACCGGTTCACGTAATATTGGCCATTTGGCGAGTTATAAGGGCCACGGTCCATATTATCCAGTATGGTCTTATATTAAACGTTATACCTTGTATCCATGGGCTAAATTAGTTTTATTTTGTTGAGGTTAGGTACGGGAAAAGTTTACGCAAACAGTGGTCACAAGATCAGCTTGAAATTGCTTTCGCGGCAGCTAAAAATGAAGAAAGTCTAAGAAGTGTCTCGCAACGATTTGGAATATCCAGATACACTCTTAAAACGTATTTAGATGAAGGTTTGTATGTATAACGACGGGCCGTTCAACTACAAGTGCTCAACAAGAAAGATATTTTGTTCAAAGAATTAAACGGTTCTATTAGGTGGGATTACCTCTTACACCAAAATTGGCACGTATGCAAATGTTTAAATATTATCAAATTAACAACGTATCAAATAATGTTAATAAAAAAACACAGCTTGCAGAAAAAGACTGATTGCCCCTATTTTTAAGGCGAAATCCACATCTGTCAACAAGAAAGGCCCATCCTAAGAATTGTAAATGTAAAAATTAATAGGCCAATTGTTTCTAACTATTTCGCTAAAAAACTGAATTTATGACAACTATGGATATTTAAGATAAACCATAAAATTTACTTAAAAGGCTGTCGTCTGAGTATCCACCATCAGCAATATGTGTTGACTGAAAAAGGTGAGAAACGTGTGCATATTGTAGCGCCTGATCATGCAAAAAAGGTTATAATAGTGGCTTGTTCTAACGCCTGGATTTCTCGACAATTTACCTTGTTTCTCTAATTAAAATAGCTCCCAAAGGCAGTATCATATCAGATCCCTTCATTGAATTTTTAAAACATTTTGCTACTTATAAGTTAAACGGACCAATACTACTAATTTTTTTGATGGGGCCAGTTGCCCTGTTCTGTTTACTTTCAAATACTACCCACGAGCTTCAGCCGTCAGACAAAGCCGTATTTCGCTCATTTGAAGTCTACTGGGATCAAGAACTTTTAAGGTACTAGGATATCCACCCCTACAGAAGTCTAAACAAGGCTAGATTTAATATTGTTTTATCACAAGTATGGCCAAAATGTATGACGCCCGAGAACATAATTCGTGGATTCAGAGCTACAGAATTATTTCCCCTGAATCTAGAGGCAATACCTGATTCAGCGTTTCCATATCCAATCAGGGACGGATCCAGCCTCTCTCTTTGGGGGGCGGGGGGCGGTGATATCACAAAACTACAGTATGTAAGAAAACAAGTTGTCAGCGGGGGGGGGGGGGGGGCGCAAGCAGCATACACATTCCTGATATAAAAGGCAGAATGGGTTCTATTTTCTTGAACTCAAAGCTCTTGAGAGGGGGGGGGGGGGCGATCGCAAGTATACACATTCCTATACTCTATTCAAGAACTAGAGAGGGTAATAAAACTGTTACCGAAACCTACAACGTACCTGCTCCAGTGCCGCTGGTAACTGAGAACTGCCATAAATCTAATTATATTTCATTATATTTAAATATATTTTATAAATTTACGGCAACATAAAAATTCTGATAGTTTAATTTAATTTCTGTCAGTGAGCAAAGTACACCTTACAGTTTGTTCTTAGTGATTTATCTTGTTTGCGCTTGTTTTTATATATTATTTGAGATTAGTGAGATACCCAAAAGATATGGCTTTCCCCTCTATATTTATTCCAAAATCGTTAAACCAGGGCATTTTTCCTCAACGAAAAACTTATTACGATGAATGTTTATGATGCCTTAAGATATCAATATCTAGATAATAATGTTAAAACCTCTGTTGAGATGTGTTCCAACATGACAGGAGTTGGAAAATCTACTATGTACCGAATACTGAAGGAAAAAAAACCACTGGAATTGTTAGTACTCCCAAGCCACATTCGATCACAAACAGATGAAAAACCTCGCTGGAAGAAGAAATGAAAATGGCAATTAAAGGGTTGTATATACATTTTATTATGAGAAGCAGATCCCAACCGTCTACAAAATTCTAACTAAAATCAATGAAGATCGCGATTTACCTGAAATTAAAAGAACTGATCTCTGGAAATTGCTCAGAGAACTTAATTTTTGCTGGAAAAAACCAGATAGAAAATCTGTTCCTATAAATTGTTTGGAAACTGTCCGTTGGAGAAGTAAATATCTCTCTCAAGTAAAAGGTAGAGTTGCTAGAAATAACACAATTAACAAAATTAGTAATTTCACTAAACTTTTGAAAGATTTTTTTGAATAAAGTTACTGCGTAAAATTGGGAAAAATCCATATAATAAAAGAATAAAACAAAATGTTAGATCGAGCTCATGATCGGTGATAGAGGAACCAATTATAATTAATTTGAGCGCAAATAGTTTCACTGACTTTGATTATGAGTTAGATACGTAATGTTTACTAGTGTAACCCACAATTTATTATTTAAATTTTTGTTTTTGTTGTATTTTATTGTCTAATGTTGTTTATATGTTTTTTTTTATATATTTTTATTTTAGTGTGTCCCACTCTTTAATTTTATATATATTTAATTCTAATTAGCTGTAAGTTTTTTATTATTTTATTATTGTATTTGTGTCTTTTTCTTAAGCGTGTAGAATTAACATGTTTATCTTATTTTTTTGGGGCTATCTTATTTCCATATAATAAAGTAAATTAAATTAAGATATCAGTACAATAGAAATAAAAATAAGTAGGTCTAATATTAATTACAACATAAAAAAAGTAATTACATTTGAATCCCTTTTTAGTGTTTAACTGTAATTCTGCAGATGGTTTAAGAAATAAATAAACCGAAACGTCAAATACCCTAAAAATGTTTTTAATTAATAATAAAATGACCGATAGCATCAAAAATATTTTAATAATATATGGACAAATTTATTTTTTTATATATGTTTACTTTTTTGTATTTTTGACAATGGATATTTTGTAAGTATTTAAATTAACACTTTTATTTTGATTATAAAATTTCTAACCCATTCCTATGAAAAATATATGTGTCTAACAGATTTTTGCCAAAGACAGAGGACTAAAGAACACAAGTAGTTTGCGAAGAGAAAAAGGGTAAAAAATGATTTATTACTCTCTCTAGTTCTTAAATAAACTGTAGTATAAGAGGAAAAATCGGGTCCATTTTCCTTAACTCAAAGCTCTTGGGGGGGGGGGGGGAATTGCCCCATCCCCCCTTGGATCCGCATCTGTATCCAATGACATGGAAGAACAAAATCAGAAACTGGAAGACATCAATGCAGTGCCAACAGAAAATGGATATTACTTTTCAGATACTTCAGATGAGGAAAATATTCCGTAGGCTATTTTTGCATACAAAATTAATGCCATATTCTTGCACATTCTTCCCCTGATAAATTGAATAATCGTTTAAAGAACTGCTGCCGACAAAAACTCTTTTTGATAGTACACATCAAACTCATGCAATTCGTTCTACTCTAGAAAGTCCAGTTTCATCGACTTCTAGACAAGTGAGTTACATAAATAAGTCGATGTTGAATAAATTCACTAAATAATCTTGGTTTTGTGCTGCTTGCGAAAAGGACGAGCAGCAGGACATGCGAATGTATGTCAACTGTCTTACATGATACCATGAGGCATGTATTGGTCTTGAATCTACTAATATCAATGGTTTTCAGTGCTGTTCGTTCTTTTATTTTATTTAAGAGAAAACTTACATTTTTAAATTTTTGCATGTTCATGTTAATTTGTTCCCGTAAGCTAATCATTTTCTTATGCCCTAACTGTCCTAATAAAATATTTTGTTTTCATAATGACATGTTGGCCTTATCTTCCTGTTCACTCAGGTTCAGGTAGGTATAAATCCTTCGAACATACCCCTGTAGAATTAGCATAAAGTCAGAACTAGGGCCCGGTTGTTTAAACGCTGAATAAAGTAATAATATTTTTATTTATATTTCAAAAAGTGTTGATAAACAGTAGATATTTCATTTCTTGGTACACCCATACTGCTTGTATGCTATCCTTTTCTAATTGCATTATTTAAACGAGTATAATATGATAATCGGTACGTCAATTCTAGAATACATAAAAGTATGGATTTATGGTTGCCTAAATTATTATTATTGTTATTTTCAATATGTAAACAATATTTGACAATAAAAATAAGTTTTTAAATCCTTTTTTTGTTAATATTAATTGCAAACTTCGCATTTATAGTAATTTCTAACACTTAAAAAAATCACGACAAGCAATTAAACTGAAATAAAAGATAAGTAAATATGTCTGTCAAACATCAAAAAAGCCTCTCCCCACCGACCATAAACAGCCTTCAAACAAATATATTATTATTTAAATCTATAGGGTATGATCGAAGTATAAATCATACAAAGGTCGAGTATATTTTCTTAAATCAATTCTTAATTGGTGGCTTTATAACTCAACTAATAGACAACATGGGCCAAATAGACGTGCAGAACATTTTCATAAATAATTCTTGCAGGAATGTATACAGCCTAGTAAATGTACACAAAAATAATATACATATATTAGTACTTTATTATGATATAAAAAAATATTGATCAAAGTTTTAGAGTCGGACGTTAAATTCATATAAAATTAACGTGGCTTATATTTGCCTCCAGTTCCTTATATTTTCTAGTATTGAGTAAATTTAATAAAAATAATTAAGTAAATACTATAAAATATAATTGAAGATTTTAAAAAATATCTAGTATTTGAAACGAAAAATAATTGTCATGAATGATAAATTTTTAATAGTCCAGTTGAATTAGGTCCGAAAGTAGCACCAAATGGTGTAGGGGAAGGCAATTTTATGAATAAATCACTCCGGAATGATGCCCTAATGGTGATTTATTAGTTGATATGCGAAATTAAATGTGCCACAAACATCGGAGGTGTTTAAAGCTTTTACTGCTCACTTAAAAAAAAATATCTTTTTTTTTTTCACTTTTTTCGCGTAATTTTACATTTTGCATATTAATTTGCATATTTCGAATTCAACGAACAAATTATGTTCTATTATATTTGGCACTAGAATTAATATTTACGGAAATGTAGTGGAAAAAAGGGTCAGAAAATTTTCTGTTTTAAATTTTTTTTCAGTTAATAATTTTTCACACTTCGGGCTCTCCTTATCCCATTAGCCAGAGGTCAATTACACAGCACGGCGTGAAATTTGTACATTGAACAAGAATAGTCATTCGTTGAATTCGAATCCATTGCTCCATCACATCAGGGTTTTTTAATATCCTAACCTAGAAGTGCAAAAAACGCGATTTTGGCCTATAGGTTATGTATCATTGCGATTTTATTTTCTTACAAAACTATACATAGCATATGAAAGTATAAGTCTTACTTTTTCCAATGCCGTTGAGTTTGTACAAAAATTTCTCTTTTTCTTCGAGATACTCAATTTTGAAAATTTCAAATTGCATGAATTTTTCAGGTTTTGGACTTTTATGACCAATAAGTTTTTAAGCGACAATTCTGATACACCATGGATGTTCTAAGGCTATCAAAGTATTGCTCAATCCAAATTTGTCATTAGTTTTGCAAAATAAATTTGTTTAAACAAATTATTGCAAAACAAATACGTTTAAACGGGTCGTTACAGGTATATTTTGTTGTAAACAAAATCACAAACAATTAATTTTGCTATTCTAAAAAACCCTTAAACCATCATTGAAAAATAATTAAGAATGTATATCCAGAATTCACAAAACCATATTTTACAAATACAAATCTGCAAATGATAAAGTTACAGAGTTTATTTTTAAACTGTAAAATTTCTTACTTAATACTTTAATTATGACAAAATATATCACAATAACGATACTGACTTCTTTGAACGTATTTATTTTGGTAAAATGCAGTGGAAGCATTTATTTAAAAAATAATGAATTTTGTAATAATTTGTTTAAACAAATTTATTTTACGAAACCGTTGATAAATTTGGATTGAAGGATGCTTTGATTGCTTTAAAGCAACAAAGGTTTATAAGAATTATCGCTTAAAAGCTTATTGGTCATGAACGGTAAAGGTTTTCAAAACTAGAAAAATTCATTTCATTTGAAATTGTCAACACTGAATATCTCGAAGAAAAAAAAAGATATTTGAGCAAACTCAGCGGCATTTGAAAGAGTAAGACTTATATTTTAAGATGCTATATTCAGTTTTTTGAGAAAAGAAAATGTCGCCATGATACATAACCTCAAATATAGGTTAAAATGACGTTTTTTGCACTTTTATGAGGCCGAATTGGGCATAAAATCTTCAAGAAATGACTATTCTTATTCAGTGTATAAACTTCACGTCATGCTGTGTAATTGACCTCTGGCTAATGGGATACGGAGAGCCCGAAGTGTGAAAAATTATTAACTGAAAAAAAAAATTAAAAATAGACAATTTTCTGACCCTTTTTTTCACTACATTTCCGTAAATATTAATTCTAGCGCCAAATATAATAGAACATAATTTGTTCGTTGAATTTGAAATATGCAAATTAATATGCAAAATGTAAAATTAATCGAAAAAAGTGGAAAAAAAGATATTTTTTTCAAGTGAGCAGTAAAAACTTTAAACACCGCAGATGTTTGTGACACATTTAATTTTGCATTTCAACTAATAAATCACCAAGGAATGGTTCCGATCGGCCAAATAGTCTTTGTAAAATAATTTTTTAATACAATAAACAGGTGTTCGATAAATGTTTAATAATAATTTAATTAAGGTGCCAATTTTTTTACGTATATAAAACGGCTCAAGATTCAAAATTAGGTTAGATTTTTTCAGATCGAACATTTAAGAAAGCCTAGAGAATTTTTTGAAAATCACCGAATTTTTTTGCTCAATTCAATCATTTGCGGTTCATCAACGAAATGTCATAAGATAAATATGATGGATAATAGTACTCAAAAAGACGCTTTGTTTAACAAAGTAGGGAACTACTTCTTGTGTGTATTTTTCCATTTTGCACGGTAAATTTGCATATTTCAAATTGAACCACTAAATTATTGGATCGATATTTATGGAGATTAATGGTAAATAAATTGTCTATTTTTGCTCTTTTTCAGTTAATAATTTTTCACGTTCACGTTTCTAAACTGATCAATTATCATTCTTGTCATCATTGCGGAATGATTTATTCAGAAAATAAAACTGTCTTCTGCTACACCAACCTCGATATCTGATTTGACTGAAGTATAACTGTCCTTTTAGAGGACACAGAACGATCGATATTAAGTAAACAATTTGGTTACGCCGATTTATTTCATTAGCACTAAAAAAGAATTAAAGTCAAAAATAAAACGTGTGTTAGGTCACCATGATTATATCTCTCCTGCCATGGATTTTGGAACCGGTTCTTTAAATTTAGTTATAAACTCAAAATTTCGCCCATAAAATTCGCTGTGAGGGGTCTAGTTCTGGATTCCTTGCTACTATTTGTTAAAATCGATGTTAATTTAAAAAAATATATTATATTCATTAATATGTAGTCTATCAATCGATATATATATTTAAGGCGGTGTAACTAAATATTCGCTTCATGGGAAAAATAGACGGATTTACCTACATTCATTAAAAGGTATAAAAGGAAATTTGTTTTTACATTACCTTATTTAAGGAAAAGTTATCCCCTTTTACAGATACTTCTTGTTCTACCAAAACTGCACAACTACTCTCAGATTTTGAGAGAAAAAGAGTTGGTGGCATATTTAAATCACGAATTTATTCTTTAACATATTAAACTTCATCTCAAGAAAAATTGTTACCTACAAAAATGTCTGCAATTTTTTTTAATATACAATCAGATGTCTTAAACTACACTGTGCCGATTTCAATTTCAAACTAATAGAAGAAAGTTTAATACAAGCATGAATATAATGCAAATCAAAAACACAAGCATTCCTAAAATGGTTCGATATTTAATTTGTGACCTCCTAAAATACACCTATGGAATTTGAGGTCATGTCATTATGGTAGATGATGCGATACAGGCATTAGGTTATCCTAGTTTTCTGAAAGGTACGAAAGAGGATATGCAGGATTAAATTCTGAATACATTTAGTCAAAGATTATAATATCTAACACTCAGCTATAATAATCTTTGATTTGGTACTTTGAAAACCGACTTCTAAAAGAAGGAGGATCTAAATTCGATTGTCATGTATTTTTTTTTGTACGTACATCGATTACTTCGGAACCGCGGAACCCTTTTGGAATTTTCTACATTATATTCAGGAAGTTACTGCGGTGGTCCCATATTATTTTGGCCGAAATTGATTCAGTAAATTCTAAGATCGTGCTGATATTATGTGAGAGTTCTTAGGGTCGTACACAACGAATCTAACATTTTTTTTTAATTCAGTATGGCGAATACAATATGGCAGAAATGTTACATCTTTCGATTTTGTCCAAAACTGATACGTGGGGTTTTTGAAGGTGTTGATTACAGAATTAAAAACATTCAATATGGCGGAATAAAAATTTTACAACTATAGATTTTGTCCAAAATTGTCATAGAGGGGTTTTGAAGTTTAAAAATACTGAAATTTCAATTAAAAAAAAATAAATATGGCGGACTAAAAATTTAACATTTCTCAATTTTGTCCTAAATAGGTATAGGGGGTTTTTGATAGTGAAAATTACGAATTTAAAACTATTTCAAAAGAATTCAATATGGCAGATCCAATATGGTAGACCAAAAATATCTCGATGTTGTTCAAAATTTGTACGGGGGGGGGGGGGAGGGGGGGTGTTCCTGAGCGTGTAAATAACAAATTTAAAATTGTTTAAAAAAATTCAATATGGCAGATGCAATATGACGATTTGAAGATTTTATATTTTTGGATGGGGGTTTAAAAGAGTTTAAAATATATTTTTTTGATATTCAATATGGTGGGTTGAAAATTTTACGTTATCCTCATTTCTCAAAATTTTTATTAGGTGATTTTCGGGATCGATGGTTACGAATCTGAAGTTAATTTTTTACAATTTAATATGGCAGTTACAATATGGGGGATTAAAAACTCTATATTTTACCGATTTTGTCAAACTCAACATGCAGGATTAAATATGTCGGACTAAAAAAATTACATGTCTCATCTTCTTTCAATATCGGTATTTGGGAGTTTTGGAGGCCTAGGTGAATTTAAAATTAATTTCTTAAAATTCAAGATAGCGAATTTATTATGGCAGACTAAATGTTTGTTTGGTTATTTTTCCCTTTTTAGATCTTCTTCTTCTTCCTCTTGTTATAGGCTTACAGCCTGTTTTTTCTAACTCAATCATTTATCTCATTTGATGTTGAAATCCAGGACTCTCTCCATCTTTTAGGTGGTCTACCTATTGGTCTTCTGGTTTCCGGTGGTCTATCTCGGGCGATTCTAGCTATCCTATTTTGCGCCATTCTTCCTAGGTGCTCATTCCAGGCTCTTCTGCGCTTCCGTCCCCATCTTACTATATCCTGCATTCCATGTTCCTCGCGTATTGTTGAATTGCGTATGTAATCTCTTAATGTGTATCCCGATATTCTTCTTAATACTTTCATTTCGGCAGTTCTTACAATTGATTTTGTTTTTGTGTTGTCAGCTCTCGTCTCTATTGCGTACGTCATTATCGGTCGAATACAGGTCTTGTAGATTTTTGTTTTTGCGTCCTTGCTCATGTATGTGTTGTGCCATATTATATCCGCCAGGCTTCCTGAGATTCTATTTGCCTTGTTTACTTGGTTTCTTACTTCTCTTGTTCTGTCTTGGTTTGCGGATATCTCAATTCCTAAGTAATTAAAGGTCATGAGTTGTTCTATTGGTCTGTCATCCACTACTAGTTTGCATCTTAAGGGCACTTTGCTTATTACAGTTGACTTAGTTTTATCGATGGATATTTTCATGTTGAATTGCTTGCTTATGGTGTGGAATGCAAATAGAAGTCTTTGGAGATCGTCTTCATTTTCCGAGACTATGACGGCGTTGGTTGTTGGTTCTATTTTTTTTCATAAAAATTTTATTAAATTGATATTTGGCAAAATAGTCAAGAAAATAATGCCGACCAAATTTCAGAACATTTCCATCAATTTCAACCTGGTAATCAAATGACTATCTACTATCTTAAAACGATGTTAATTAAAAAACAGATCACCCGCAAAATCTAGTTTTTGCAAAATTAAATTTAACTTTATTAAGTTGTAAATAATAATAATAAAAATAGATGTTTTAAAAATACTACGACATATTTAAAAATGGAAAATGGGCCAGTGGCGTTTCATTAGTTTGTATCAAAATGATATGCCTTACGCGAACTAATAGTACTTTATGCTTGTCATAACTAGGTGGTGGCGGTTCATCAGTTTTTGCACACTTGCCATTTGAAATTCTCTCGCCATTTTCGGTCATATTTGTCAGCATTTTTCACGTATGTCGCAGACTTTTTAATACAAAATGAAAATATGGGTTTGTAGAATAATATTTTTGCTTTCAAAACCTTCATCCAAGAGAACGGGGGTGGAGGCTATTGCCCTCGCCTGCCTTCTGCATTAGAAACGTGAATGTCGCTGACCCTCTCCTCCCATCGATAACTAGCTTTCCCTTGTCATACCGTACTGTCTGTCAAATGGAATCGATCTTTCCTTTGCTTTTGTATTATCACCCCCCCCCCCCGTAACCCAAAGAGAGTGACTGGATCCGCTCATGGTTAAACCTTGGTTGCTTCATAGACTATTGTATTGTCATAAACTGTTAATTTTAGATTTTGAGTCGATAATAAATCACGCTCAACTAAAGAACATAGTGTCATCGAGGCTGGTTTGGGAATGTCAGAGTGAGCTGGAAATTCTGGCAAAAGACAATAGAGTTATGTTAAAGTGGGTACCAGGACACGAAGGCATACATGGAAATGAAAAAGCTGATGAGCTAGCTAGAGCAGGGTCAGCATCTCAATACATTGGTCCAGAACCGGCCTTGGGGGTGCCGCGGTGCGCGGCCCGAGAAGCAGTCAAAAAATGGATCAAAAGAGAACATAAAAACCACTGGATGACCAGACAAGGTTTAAACCACAGCAAGCTATTTATTGGGAATCCGGACCCGGCAAAGGAACTACTACAAATGAGTAGAAACAAATTAAGGACTATTACGGGTATAATGACGGGACACATGGCCGTCAAAGTACATCTGAATAGAATGAATCTATATAACGGAAACCTCGGCTGCAGATTATGTGGACAAGCCGAGGAAACGGTGAAGCATATCATATGTGACTGTGAGTCACTGGTGAGATTTAGACAACAAACTTTCGGGTCAGTAAAATTGGAACCGAGAGAAATACTCACTCATTCCTTAGCGGGACTGTACAGAATGAGCCAGGGGGCTAGGTTGACAGAGTGGCTGTAATGTCTAGGGTGAGCACAATAGGCCTACTCTGGTTGCAGTGCATCCGGCTTTAGGACGGACCCGGGAATATAAAAAAAAAAGAACATAGAAATATTTTACTATTTTGAATTATAAAGATTCGTCGTCTCAATACACTGACTCTTACAGAGGTTCAGTTCGGTGAGTTAAAATCTTTTGACATGAATCCGATCCTAAAAAGTAGTAGTAGTAGCGCAAGAGTTTTTATGGGAGAAAGCTATATTCGTTGCATTGCCTCTTATTTTATTTCTGTATTGAAATGATGGTGGGTTCGGTTTCATTACTGTCTCAGTCAAAATTTTAAAAATGATATAATTTTGAGAAAACTATTTATATAGTTTGTATTAGAAAGTTAACAAATCTTATAACTAGATATATTCAATGATTTAATATCACTCAGGCGAAATATATAATAGGAAATTTCGAAAAATGGAGAAATTACTTTTTAAATAATTACGTTGAGAATATGAGAAGCCAAAAATTTCGCAGAGAAAATTACTTTTAAGAAATAGTAAAATCAACAACTTTTTCCCCTTTTGAAATACGAATATCGAAAAATCAAGAAATGAATTTTTAGATATTGTTATGCGCTATCTTTTGAAACAAAAATCGAGTCCTTATCTCTATTTAATCAAGAGATACCGATAAATTTGTCCTTTTTTACCTCTTTGGAGTGTGAATTTTGAAAAATCCTTTTTTACTAGGTGCCTTCATGACGTTGGTCAACCTTTTTCCTAAATTAGTATCTTTAGTAGTTTGGGCTGAACATTGATATGTCAGTCAGTCAATATAGATGCCATACCCAGACACATTAAGAAGGTTCATACTAAGCCCCATTTTATCCGTTATTTCCAATACGATTAGATAGTAGTTTTTTATATTCTGTTGTTTTTAATATTTTTAATATCTACTACACTTACGGGTAAAAATATTGCATATTTTATTTTTAAGAATTTTTTTTATATGTATTTCTTTTCCTTTAAATCGTTATGTATTTTCATTGTTAAATTTCTTATGCTATGGCTTTTTATTTTATTGCAATTATTATAGATAAAACAATACTTAGACATAGCCTTTAGAGCGGAAGAAGCAATAATATCACAAATTACAAATGTTGCATAGGATGCCTTGGTGACTACAAATCGCTGCTCTTTTGTTTGTCGCTGTCAAAATGATATTTCCATTATTTTATTTCTCGATTCTGTAGCCACATTTAAGTGATTTAGTATGTGTTAAAATTGTTACTTTAGCCAATGAGGGTTACAGACAAGAAGATATTGTGTAGAGAGTGAGTATCCATTAATCGACCGTTTCTGGTATAGTAAAGCGATACAGGGACACTGGAGAATACAAAAGGCACCCTGGTCAAGGACGAAAAAGATGTACAACGCCAAGAGATTACTAATATTTGAAAAGTAAATCTTTGCGAAATCGCATAATTACAGCTCCGCACCTCAAAAATGAATTACTAATTACAAGTTAATGTAAGTGGCAAAACAGTAATAAGAATACTTAAAGAGGTCGGTTTAAAACACAAAGTCTTGCTAGAGTTCCTAGGCTTCCCCCAAGTCACAAAACTGAACGGTTAAAATTTGCAAGAGCTCATGCTAAATGAAATGAAAACCAGTGAAGAAAAATTCTTTTCACAGATGAAATCAGGATACAATTATGGAAACTGACACGGACGTCGTAAAGTTTACAGAAGGTCTGGAGAACGTTTTCAAAAATGTAATCTTGAACAAACCGTTAGCTTTGATAGTGGTTCCATTATGCTATGCGGTGGTATTAGTTGGGAGAGTCGTACGGAACTTATTGAGGCGAGTTTAAGAATGAATGCTGACTGGTACATACACAACATCCTTGACGAGTATGTTTTACCTTATTCCGGCTTCATTGGGTACGATGAATTCGTGCTAATACATGATAATGCCCGTGCACATGCCGCAAGAACAGTAGTCCAATATTTTGAAGCTGTTGGGATTGTGACCCTAAATTGGCCACCAATGAGTCTTGATGCAAATCCCATAGAGCATTTATAGGACATCTTAAAGCGACGTATAAAGGCACGAAATCCTGGATGAATGGAATCGGATCCTGCGAGAAACGATCAAAGACCTTCTGTGGATCATGCCTAGGAGGATGCAGCCTATCGCTAGAGTTAGAGGAGAAAATACTAAGTACTAAACTGTTTAATGTTGTATTAAAAAGTTGTTATATTGTCGTCATTCTTATTCTTTCCAATTAAATGTTATAAACAAAATCAGGCTATTTCATTAATTCCTCTTTAAACCTATTGTAAGAATATGTAAATTAATTTCGATTAAGGGGGGGGGGGGGGGGTAAGGAAATTTTTTCAAAATTTTTGCAATTTTTTTTATTGTCTTATATAGTACAACTCTTCAAGAATATCCAGTTAAAATTTTAGGCCGATCGGAGAATTAACGGAGCTGCAGGATTTTGAATCTTAGCTCTTCGGCGCGCTATAAACTGTATTGGAGCGGTTTCTCGACGCTTGCGCATTGTCTTTCTCGTTATTGCAGAGTATATATATATATATATATATATATATATATATATATATATATATATATATATATATGATATATATGTGTGTGAATGCCCCACATATACTCTGTATTCTGTTTAGTTCAACGTCATATCTATTACTAAGTTTTTATACACGTGCGTTATTTTGTGTATAAGTTTTTTTAAACGCGTTTTTCCAACACTTAGCTTTTTTAAAGTCGGTGAACGTTCTAACTCAAATTCTATTCATCCGATCGTTTTCAAATTTTGCACACTTTTCCTTTACACAAATTACGAGGTAACGCCGTTGAGATAATTTATTACTAATCATTAGAATTTGTTTTACAATAACAAATTAGTCGATTTTTCAATTGAAAAATTTTTGACTTCATATTGATACTAAAAACTTAAAAATCATTTTAAAATAAGTATCTCGACGGCGTTACCTCAGGAAACTTATAAGCTAACGAAATATGTTTGGTTTTTTGTCATCAAATGATCCAGTGATGAGTAGTGGTGTTCACCGCAAATCAACTTTTTTTTTAGGTGTCGCGAAAATTTCCTGTCATTATTTTATTTCTCAAGATCTTCTTACAAAAATTTAACAGAATACTCTTAAAAAGTTGTATTATTATGTAATTCATTTAGAAATTAATTTATATTTACCATATTTTTTTTTTAAAAATCTTAAAAAATTGTTTAAAATATGAAAAATTAACCCTGCCCCCCCCCCCTTAATATACGTATAACACTCTGGCACAAGACATTTAACAATAAAAAGTATATAACGTTGTAAAGGAAAACAAGTTAATAAAAAAAAGACTTAAAAATAAAATATGCAATATTTTTGTCTGTGTGCGTATTATTATTACTAATAGAAAAAGTTGTGATAGTGTTTAAAGGACGCTACTGGATTGCGGTCATCATTTCCGGAAGTTCCGGTGGAATGGCACAAGATGGGAGCGCAAACAAAAGAGCGAGATGGTCGAAACACTCACTAAAGCATGAACGCATTTCCGGCTTCCCTTTTGTTTTTCATCGGAATCAGCAGGAGTATTGTACGATCATCTGTCTAAGGGTGTCACGATAACGAATTGTATACGGTTGTTACGCCGCGTCTAGTAAACTGATGATGCATTAGTTTTAGAAAACCTTTGCGCTCCAGTAGTTTCACTACATACAATTGTTTAGTTTTTAGCAATATAGGGTACCACATATTCGATATTAATCATGGGGCTTTTGGAAAGCCACACAATATGGTGCTAATTGCACACCGGTCGCCCATTGCGAAAATAATTATGCTTCCGGAACTATTCGATTTTAGCATTTTAGTTGTATCTCACTAATTAAAACTTGAATACATATTTTCCTAAAAATCTAGAAATTCACAATAGATCCTTAAAATGGGTTAGCAATTTAAAACAAAAACTGTACAGGGTGGGAAAATTTCGATGTTTTTATAGGCTAATTTAAAAACCGCAACCTGTACAAAAAATCTGATCTTCCATTCCCAAGCTCTTTTTTGGAGCAACATATGATGCGAAAACAGATCATGGATATCTTGATTCGTTTACGATCTATAAAGCGATTTTCAAATTTGACCTATTCTAATATGGTGTATAGTTTGGTTATTACATAAAATATCAAAAAACGAAAAAAACTTTCTGTGGGCATTTTTTTACGTAGAATACATTGGCGCTCTTAGTTTTTTTTTTAATTTCCGATTACCAGAAATGAGATATGACTTAAAGTTGTATTTTTTTAGATGGAACACCCTATATATTTTTAGCTTAATAGTTTGTATTTATTTTTTCCTTTTAAATGATATATTATAGTTGATATTTCTTATTATCCAAAGTCCTCAACCTTTACAAAATTTTGCTTTAAATTTAATAAATTGAATAAGGAATTATTTTATTTTGGTAGGCGTATGTCATCTAAATTAAAGTTTTCTCGTTTGGCGTTTAAGAGTTTTTCATTAGTTTTAGTCGTCATAATTACGCTGTACCGAATCTTAAAAAATGAAGAATGTCCTTCGAAAATTACGAAAAATATGATATGTTAGAATATTTTATTCAAAGCAATAACAATCCTATAATCCTGAAACGTATTTCAATCGTTATCCACAAAGAAGACAACCTTATAAGTCTATTTTTTTTTTAGATTAAAAGAAAATCTCACCAATTATGGGACATTTAAAAGACCAAGACCAAAAAATTACAACATTCAAGATGCTGAAGAATCAGCTATAAAAGTAATGGGAATGGCGGTTGCAAACCCTTCAATTTCAAGCCGTAAAATTGAAGCTGATTCTGGAGTTTGAAGACTCCGTGTCCTAAATATTTTAAATAAACATAAATGTCGACCTTATGCAATAAGGAAAATGCAACATTTGCAACCAACTGATTATCAACGCCGACTGCAATTTTGTTTATGGTATCGTCAAAAAGATCTGCAAGATCCATTATTCTTTAGGAGCGTAATTTGGACAGATGAATCATACATTAGCAGTTCTGGAATTTTCAACAGGCATAACGAACATTACCGGTCTGATATCAATCCTAGCCGTACCGTAGGCGTCCGATCCCAAGGACGGAGCATTTGGTGTCCTCTACTTGGAAATTGCATTTTAACTTATAACATTTATCAAGAAAATCTTAATTGTCGACGGTATTACGAAATGTTAAATCGACATCTAATTGAAGAGTTTTTGGACAATTTTCCTTTACATGAAGCATAACTCCCTTCTTTCGGCAAGATGGTGCTCTCCTTCATAACATCAAGACCGTTCCAGAATTATTAAATACTAATTTTGGAAATAATTGGATAGGAAGTAATGGACCAGTGAGGTGGCCACCACGATCACCAGATCTGACGCCGATGGATTTTTTCCTTTGGGGACATATTAAAGACAAAGTATATAAGAAAACCAATAACAATATCAATGAACTTATAGAAAATTTTATAGACTGTATGAATTCAATATCAAATATTCATATTCATAATGCAGTTCGGAATGTTATAAAAGATGCAATTTATGTATTCAAAATAACGTACATCAGTTTAAACATTAGCTTTAATTAGAGTTTTATTGATATTACCAATATACTGGTTTTTGATTTATTATACTTAAAATACATGTAAATATCAAAATTTTTAATTTCTTTTGACCTGCTGAATCTTCCATAATAAAAAAAATTAGAATTACTCAATATTGAGTAATTATAAAGATACAAATTAATGAAAAATCCTTAAACGTCAAACGAAAAAACTTTAATTGAGATGATATACGCCTACCAAAATAAAATAAATAATTCCTTATCCAATTTATTAATTTGAAAGCAAAATTTTGTAAAAGTTGAGGACTTACGATAATAAAAAATATCAACTATGTTATATCATTTCAAAGGAAAAAATAAATGCAAACTATTAAGCTAAAAATATATACTAGATATACAGTAGATTTTAAAAAATACAACTTTAAGTCGTATTTCATTTCTGGTAATCGGAAATAAAAAAAAATAAGAGCGCCAATGTATTCTACGTAAAAAGTCCCTATAGACAGTTTTTTCGTTTTTTGATATCTTAATTAATAGCCAAACTATACACCATATTAGAACTTGGTCAAATTTGAAAATCACCCTATAGATTGTAAACGAATCAAGATAGCCATGATCTGTTTTCATATTCAAATGTTTCTCTAAAAAAAAGCTAGAGAATGGGGGTCAGATTTTTTGTACAGGTTGTGGTTTTTAAATTAGTCTATAAAAACATCGAAATTTGTCCACCCTGTACAAAAGTTTCCTAAAACTTTTTGATGATTAGTATAGAATAATCATATTTTACTAGCCAATCATTCAAATTGGGGATTCTAGACAGTGCGTAGGTCGCTAAGGCCTTTCTTGCTCCTCTACAACAACTCAACCCAGAAGATCTTTTGTAGGTTACCCTAATCTAATATAAATCCGGGATACTTAGACTTTTCATGAGGTCTAGTATTTTTTTAGGGGGCAAATGTTTTATTTCTTCAGGCTCGAAATTTAATTATCTTGGAAAGCAGTATCATCATTCTTATAGCAATTGTTCCCCTGTTTCGGCTGCACTATCGCAGAAATGACAAACTTCGTCCTCTGCTTTGCCCATATTTTAGAGATAGTATCTCAGAAGGTAGTGTCCTGTGAAAAGATTCGTTTTTCCCAAATATACCTTTTTGGAAGACCGAGAGGCCTTCTTGTATTCTACTGCGACGGGTTAATAAATGTTTTTGCTTGTCTGAGACCAGGCGTATTGTTTCACCTTAATTTGATCTAATTTTGTTCCCAGTTCTGGAGTTTTTTGCAAACCTCAGAAAGGCTCTGGGCCGAGAAAAAGAGTTTCCGACCTTTCTTTTGCGAGTCAGTCTGCTTCCTCATTTTCTTTGAATCTCTTGTGCCCTGGCACTCTCATCAAGGTTACCCTATTGTTCTTTGCCAGTCGCTTTAGGGCTTGCCTACAGTCCCAAGTCAACTTAGGCCTGAAAGCTTTTGGCGCTTTGAATTGCATGGATTTCTGCTTGGAAGATGGTGGAGGGTTTCTTAGGGATTTTGCAAATCCGAAGTCTAAATTTGATACTTCCGCTCCAACCCCCTCTTTTATATTGAATTCATCAGTAAACTATATCACTGAGTCTTTTTCAAGTCGAAAAAATTCCTCCTCTCCTTTTGCTTGGTAGCTGTGAGTTACTACTTCATAGTTCACGTTAAAGCCATAACTTATAGATATACTATCTGTCAATTTTGATATGGATTCTGTTAGAATTGTATCTAGAATCTTCATATGTCCAACAAAGTTTCCAGATTTGGGTTTTCCTGTTTGAAACAGCTTAGAGATATTTGTTCCTGCTGCCTCAACACGACTATGTGTAATGGAGGGAGATTCAGCATTGCCTCTATCGCCACTATGGGCCATGATGACATAGTTGCCGTGAATCCTACGCGAACTAATCTCAACATATTTTACAGCTTTCCTGCCGGTGCTACTTGTTGTATTTTTGACCACCATACTATGAAAGCATTGGTGACTATGGGTCTGATGACCATAAAATTTTCGTACTCAAACCCCATTTTTAACTAAAGATTCTTTGAAAAATCTAGCATGCCGCTATTGCCCTTTGGAGAATTTTTTCAATGTGGCTAATCCAGGTCAGTTTTTGGTTTATTATTACCTTCAGATATTTGATTGGAAAAAGATCAGTTTCGTTCTATTTAAAGTTGAAGCGTTTATGTTTAGTTTTCGTCTGCTCTTAAGTGGCATGAGGATCGTTTTGTTAAATCCTCCCTCTATGCAACAGTTGCTAATTTAATTTATGGCAGTTGGCTTATAATAGTCCCTTCAGTCTTGCCTATGATAAGGGCAACTAGCATAACCGTGCATTGTAAATCTCGAGTTATTTAATTGGCTCAGCAAGCTATCCATGACCAGGATCACAGTAGAGGCGATAATACTTCCCGCTGGGAATACCCTTTAATTGTGGTTATTGTAGCTGCTTCGTTCCCAATTACTGCAGTGATAATTCTGCTTTTTAGTATTGATTGAATCCACCTTATTAGAGGAGGCTCTATCTGTCTTGCATCTAGAGCCCTAACCATGGATTCATATGAGGCATTATCAAGTGGTCCTTTAATATGAATGAAAACGCTCAAAGAGATTTCTTTTACCATCAGTGATTTTTTCCGATTACCTACCAGACAGGGAAGGACATGGATTTATTAGCTTAATATGCAAACTCGTATTTGTGGAGCGATTTCTGTGTCACTGTTTCTCTTCTTAGATGTTGGTCAATCAGTTTCTCCATTGTTTTTAGGAGAAAACTACAATAGTGTCATATAACAACAGACTATAAGTTGTTCTGCATGATTATAGGTTTAATTATAAAGTCATCTATCTATTAATGAACCAATCAAGCCATCTATCACTCGGATACTTTTAACGACTAGGGAGTAGTTTTTAACTTTAAATTTTTTATTGTGACTCATATCAGTACAGCCATAGGTAATGCTTCAAAAAGTTATAGTTTGGTGTAATAGGGATTTTAATAATATAACTTTTAGGTCAGATCGAAAGGGAAACACTTTAAAATCTCTTCTTCTAGTAGTCCTTCACGTTCCTGGATAGAGGCATTTCCTCCTCTCTCCCACGACTGCTTTTGCTGACCTATTAGAAATACCAAAATATATCGTCTTCTACAACTTAATCTGCAGGGAAGGTGGATGGAAGGAGAGGACCCAGAAGAAAGAATTCGTGGCTCAAAAACCTCCGCACACTATTTAATATGTCTACCATAGGTCTATTTCGAGCACCAGCTGTTAATAAAGTGCAAGCTGCCATTATGATCGCCAACATCAGGAATTGATAGGCACTACAAAAAGGACAAGAACTATTTGATGCCAATTTCTTCACAGCGTTTCCTTAATGTCGTCGAACCATAGTATTTGTTGTCTGTCAACAGTTCGTTTATGTAGATATAGTCTTGTTTTTCATTTGGTGATGTGCTTCTTCTTCCTGTCTTTCTTTTTGGCGACGCTTTTCTATACGTCGCTAAAATCAGCCAATATTTACTCTATTTCGGCTGTTCGTTGTCTAGTATTTACCATAGAAACCTTTAGATTGTTCTTGAAACTGGGTTTAAACTTCTTTCTTGATGACAAATCCGATGGTGAAGTCAGCTTTTCGCTATCACTTCTCGTTTCCAAACAGAGTGTTTTAGAACTTTGTAGAAAATTTTGTTCTAAGTTTCTTTATTAATAATAAATTCGATGGTAAAGTCAGTTTTCCGCAATCTATTCTAGTTTTCAAATATAATATTCCAGAACTTTATTGCAAATTAGTCTTATCTTCTTTACCTGATAAGAGATCCAACAATGAAGTCCTTTTTTCTATATTTCTTCTGGTTGATAAAAATAATTTTCTAGAAATCCGGAGATAATCCTCACTTCTGGCAATAAATATTACAATTTTCTCTCCCTAAAATCACTTATTAGAAACATGACACATAATGCTGACCCATCGATATAATATTTCCATAAAGACTCATCCAAACTCAGACAGTTCCTTGTTACAACATAATATTTCTGTAAGGACGCGGCCGAATTCCCCTAGTCCTTTGTTACAACATCTTGAAAACCACTATATTTTGACATATAGCAAAAAATTATAATAATTTAGGCAACCATATATTCGTACTTTCATGTATTCAGAATTAAAATACCGATTGTCATATGATACTCGTTTAAATAATACAATTAGAAAATGATAGCGTAAAATCGGTAAGTGTATACCAAGAAATGAAATATCTATTGTTTATCAACACTTTTTCAAATATAAATAAAAATATTATTACGTTGTTCAGCGTTCAAATAACCGGGCCCTAGTTCTACAGGAGTATGTTCGAAGCTTATTATCTTTAAATAATACGTTGCTACTGGCACGCACTTACGAATACAACGATACGTTGGTGTACGTTAAAATTTTTTCTATAGATTTACTCTAAATTATCCTTATTTAAATGAAACTATATAATTCCATTTTTATCCTTCAATTCAAATATTAATTACTAATACCTGAATGCCATCTGGTGCTATCTTTTTTGTAGGAGTGGTAAGAGCAAAACCGATTAGTAATGAATTCTAAAATATTCATGAAGAATAAAAAGTAAAGAAAAACCACACCAAATATGAGATGAATCTTATGGCACAAATACGAAAAATTCCGTTAGATAAGTTATTGCTTTTAACACTTTAAACACCTGTTATCTGAAAGAGTTAGAAGTCCCGACACGTACTGAAAATTACCGTTTCAATACTAAAGGTTATTGGGTAGGACTGTTAGGCATGAAATAATGTTAGATAATGTACATGTAAATTGTGTAATGAATTTGCCAGACAACTAAAATATAAAAAAAATGTTATTTAAAAACTAGTTTTTATTAATACTAGAAATAACAATTTAAATTGATCAAAATAAGGAATAAAATTAACTTACAATCTGTCTCGTAAATATATCGTATAATACAATGAAAATAATTACTTACCCGTGTCACGATAACCATTGTGGTACAAGCTTAACATATAGAAGCCCTACAACAAATTAAAATGCAAACATTAATTATTATTCTGATACTATTTATATTATTAATGAAATATGTAAATGTGAAAAGGGTATTATATTAAATAATAAAATATTTATATTTGAAATGTTCCGAGTTTTAATGTTAGTATGACAATATGAGTAAACAAACCAACAAAACAATTTAGAAAAAACATAAAGCATTATGGTAGTAGTAATTAAAAACATGTCTTTGACATAAACATGTTAGCTCATTTTGGATAAGGGTATATTTTTATATAATCGTTTGTTCTATAGGAATAATGCACCCAATATGACGTTACTAAGAGTACCTCCCCCCCTCGCAGATTTTTGAATGCGCCCTACTATTTTGCACCCGTTTTAATCCTTCGTATTATTTCATTTTCATTAAGGGACTTGAGGGCGTCCCTGGATTGGCTGCCCCCCCAACACACCGCGGGGTTTTTATTTATCCCACTTTTAATACATGCGAGCTTTAAATCACATGGCATTTTAACCTAAAGCAAAGATAATAACTGCTTAGCGTTAGCTCTAATAATTTTTGCCTAAAGCTACACGGTTGGCAATTAAACAACCCAATAACTGTCAACAGTGTCAATATAACTTAGGTTGCTTTATCTCGTGTGCCAGATTAAATATATCTTAAATTAATCGTAAGATATGCACTTAGTGAACAAAGAAACGAACTAGCAAAAGGAGAAATACAAATATTTAAATTGACCTGAACTATATATAAATAATATTCTCATGCTAAATAGTGCGGAGAACATGAAAAACCCCCGGGTCCGAAAAAAGGACGACAGGGCTGTTTCATCCTAGTATGGGACTCATCATGTCATTGCATTCGGTACAAACCATCATCTCGCATCTGTGTCCTATAAAAAGATTTTACGGTTGAAAAATAGTAAATAAGACACAGTGGCGACATCTCGATGGCTCACTCAATAACACAACAACACAAACCAACAATGTTGTATAAAACCGCCATGGGGTGGCGCCACGGTAAATTAAAAAAGGAATATATCAAAACTCGACACACGAAACGTGTTACTCTAAGGATAGAGGTCGCATTATCCGGCGTCGGTAACCAAACCAACTACGAATTCCGTAGTTTAAGTAAAGTGTCGCACCAACGATCTCTCTAAGAGAGCTGTTATGTGTTTTTTAAGTCAACAAATTTAAAACAGACCGCTCATATATATATATATATATATATATATATATATATATATATATATATATATATATATATATATATATATATGTGCCTCTTAGGACTGTAAGACAGCTGACGTTTCGGTGAAATCTCATTCACCATTTTCAAAGCTCCCTGTACGGCGTCTACGAGCGAACTGACGGCTGCGACTCGGGTGCCGTCGATCCCGTGTGTACGTCGGACGCGTTCGTTTTCCGAATGGTTCTGGTCAATTAGGTTGCGAGATCTCCTGCGCGTCATCGGCCCTATTGTCAGAGTTTGGGGTTGCGTTGCCGAGGTGTAATCTATTTCGTTACTAAGTGCTACTGGTTGATATTTTGTAAGCAGATTTTTCCAAGTATTAGGCACTCGCTGGCTATCAACTCTGCTATTTAGGTTGTTGGGCCTCTTTGCAATTTCGATGGCTTCCCTTATACCTCTTGAAGACAGGTATTCACATCTCGACAGCATTTTTGTTCCTGAGAAAGCGTTTGTTTTTTAGAGCTCTAGCTCAAAGCTAAGATTACAAGTCATAGTCTGCAAACTTCACACGGTACGTTTACCTCAAGTACTTTAACAAAACACGAAAAATTCCATTATTTTGATATGTTAACCCCCAAATGACCTCTGCATGTGATTTTGCCCAGTATGTTATTGATAGGGTGAGAAAAGAAACTTTCTCCACTTTTCATTTCTGGGGGACGCCCAAGGTCAAACTGAAGTCATTATTCGATTTCTAATCGAGAAAAAAAAAATTGTTCTTATAGTTTATTTCATTTAGGCTTTCCCATGAGAGTTATTTGCGTGCGTCTTTAAAATGGGTCGCTCTCTCTACTTCTCTCTCTCTCTCTCTCTCTTTATATATATATATATATATATATATATATATATATATATATATATATATATATATATATATATATATACATACATATATATGAAGCAAATCGCCAATAAAGAAAATTACATGCAAGAACGTTTAGCAAGTCCATTAAAATTAAAAAGAATGGCAATCTGAATAAAAGAGAAGATGCAGTTAATCTTTCTTCTACCTGGAAAACTCTTCTCAAGCGACATCATTGGACCGACTTGGCGCTGGAGCCCAGACTGATACCACAAACGGCTCTAAAAAAGGAAGCAGTGCCAACACTAGCCAATAAGTACAATCTGCGACCGTGTATACAGCACGCTGCACATTAAAATTTCCATAGTTGATCTTCAACTAGCAAGCACAGAAGATGCGAAATGAGATTTTCCGAAACGTCTTCAAGTTTTCACAAGAAACCAGTCGAACGAACGGATGTACTCTCGGATTGATACTGAATCACATATTTCCATCTGTGAAACACTACGCTATAACACACTATCTGTAACTTGAACAGCAATATACAACATTTTAAAAACATATTCAAAAAATAATTCACTCTATAACTAGACATCAAATAAATAATTTTTACTGGCAAAATTCCCCAACAGAATAATAAATTAACGGCAATGTCAAGGCTTGTCAAATAAATATTAATCAAATACACAAGAATTATTCTTATGCTTTTTTGCTGGTAATAAAAATATAAAATTAACAAATCTTTGCGCGTACAGACACACTTGGTCTCACCCACAGCCTACTTTCTATTCTTGTGATGCTATACGATCTCCAACGTTGTTCGCGTTGCTCTTGAACTTGACAATCGATGGTAGGTTAATGCTTTAACAGTTTAACTGAATAAGTTAGTTGTTGCAGTAATTTAGTTCCTTGTTCTTTAAACAAACTTTTATAAAAACGAAATTACCTAGATAATAATTTCCTATTGTTAGGCCTTGTTCGATAATATTACAATCATTATATGGATGTTTTTATATATTTTAAAAACAATATGTATAAGAAACGAACCATGTCAAATGGAACGAATCTCATGACGAAGGCTCAGACCATTCGTTAGCAATCCCTCTTTCGAATAGCAATTGGCTTCTTCCAAAAATTCAAAGAATGAATACAGTTTTAAAAAAGGGACCGATAGAATAAGATGTCTTTAGACTCCTAATGCCATCAAACACATCACAAAATGATACACTCATTGAAGAAATATCCACTGTTCTAGCAGGATAGGACAGGAAACTCGGGCAACTTCATAATCTTATTAGCAATTGGAGCTGAAAAATCTCAGCAAACAAATTAACTATGTCCAATCCACTTTCCGGAAAACATAGACCCAGGACAAGTGCTGGAATTACGTGAACAACTGACATGTTTCCAAAATAGGTTTGAGTTATTATTAATATCGTCTTCAATTTGATTAAAATTATTAGCATAGTAATTCGCCTGAAGGGTCTTACATTTCTCTCGCAGTACTGAGAATTCATTATAATTGCGCCTCGAATTATTTCCTTTGTATCCACGGTGAGCAATTTTTTTGTTCACAAGTAAGCTACGAAGCTCGTCTCAAGATCATGTGGAAAAATTTGTAGATTTAATACATTTAATAGGAAGAAACCAATCTATACCATCATATAAAACATTATAAATAACTTGAATACTTGATCAGCAAGAAACGAACCCAACACACCATTATGGGAAAGACCTCTAAGTAAGAAATCGAAAATCTTCGAAAAGATATAGAACAACTGACGGAGTATATCAAAGGCACGAGAACAATTAAACTGCAAATACGAATTGAGGAAATTATGAATCGTGTCCGATACCAAGAAGATCCAGCGAATGCTACTGCTCAACAATGCCTCGACACTCTGAAACAGAAGCTCTCTGTTATCGCAGAACGGCTAAGAAGTTACAAAATTAGCAATAACCGAAAACGAGACAATACGCTATTCTAACGATCAGAAAAGACTTTCTACCGTAAGCTAAACTCTTCACCTAACATGGCAGATAATAAATATCCCAATAGAGAGCAGGTAAAAGAGTTCTGGGGACGCCAGCTTTCCACACCCACCAATTGTAACATCACAGCAAGCTGGGTCAATGGAGAACACGAAATCTGCCAAGACTATAGCCAGATGCAGTTTGAGAAATTTACCACCGAGGAAATATCAAGAATAATTAAGGAATCCCATAACTGGAAAGCTCCAGGTCTCGACGGGATCCATAACAACTGGCTCAAAATGTTCTGGTGTACTCACCATAAACTGGCTAATCTTATTAATGATGTTTTTCTAAACCCAGCAAAAATGCCATTTTTTCTGACAGAAGGTGTTACGTATCTCTTACCAAAGGACCAACATAACACACATGACCCAACGACCCAGCTAAGTACAGGCCAATCACCTGCCTTCCCACACTATATAAGGTAATCACCTCCTTCTTCACCAAACACATCTATGCACATTGTGTACAAAATAACATCATTGCAATTCAACAGAGAAAATGCACCAGAGGAGCAATAGGATGCATGGAACAATTGATTCTTGACTTTGTCATATATAACCAAGCCTGTACCAACCGAAGAAACCTCTTTGCTGTCTAGGTGGATTATAAGAAGGCCTTCAACTCAGTGCCACATGAGTGGCTCAAAACTATATTGAGAATGTATAGGGTCAATAATCATTTTGTTTTCTTTTTAGAATGCATCATGTCAACCCGGAGAACTAGGATCCAATTGCAAGTACCATCCAGCGATACCATAGAAACTAATACAATCCCAGTACGAAGGGGAATATTTCAAAGCGATTCACTAAGCCCATTGTGGTTCTGCCTTGCAATGAACCCACTGTCACGCCGTTTGAACTCCACCAGATACGGCTTGAGTATTAGAAATAACAACGAAGAGGTAGTAAGATTGAATCGTGTTCTATACCTGGATGATCTTAAACTGATGGCTGCTACCAGAAACCCACTGGAGCAAGTGCTTAAAATTATAGACGAGTTCTCCGGGGATATCGGAATGCAGTTTTGACTTAACAAGTGCCATATTTTGAACATCGTTAAAGGAAAGATACAACTGGAAACATTTCAGACGCAAAACTGTAAAACTATAGCTGCAATGGAAGCAAAACAAACATACAAATACCTAGGTACGAAACAGACTAAACGAATTAACCATAGCACTATGAAGGCCGAATTGACAACCGAATTTGTCAGAAAGGTAAGATGGGTGTTACCAACTAGTCTAAATAGTAGAAATTTGCTTAAACAACTGGAGTGATACCAAAGAACTTCTTGCAGAACATCAAGGGACTGGGCCTTAGTGAGCATCTGTATCAACCGATGCAGAAAGCAGTTCTCCTTGCAACCACGCGGACCGTCCGAAAGTTTGTAGGAAGTACAGAAGACCACGCCACCTAGGACCCGATAACATGGAAAGGGTCCCCACAGAGCTTCATACTTTTGTTATTTTTGTCAAAATCCCTGTAGGGAGTGCGAAGCCGTTTGGCTGGTAAATCTGACGTCAATACTAATCCTGACATCATCTCTATCAAGCTAAGTGGCCCAGCAAACTCCATAATTGTAACTTCCACAAATAATGTAATAACCGGAGAAGCAAGTGGCTTTTGCACTCCCTTTAGGGAACATTCCCTTATCCCAGATATTCCCAGATATCATAAGGATGGAGCTCTGTGGAGGGCCCTTTACATGTTGTCGGACCCTTGATGATGTTACAATCCTCTGCACTTCCCATAAACTTACGGACAGTTCTAGCGGTCCCAAGTAGCACTGCCTATAGCAAGGCCTTATACAGGAGTTGGCTAAGGCCTAATCTTTTGACCCTGAGCAGAAGACTTTTTGGTACTACGCTGGTCGTTGTTGATGGGGATCATCTGAATGCTATTCATTCTCCACTGTCTGCGTATTTGCAACGCCTGGTCTCTGTATTTGGCGATCTTCTCATTATGCTTATCCCTTAGTTATTAAGGATGGTAACTTCTATTAGCATTGTTCGGTTGAATGTTTCATCTACTAAAATGAGGTCTGGTCTTTTGTGTGCAATTGAATGATCTGTAAGCACAGTTCGATGCGAGTACAGCTTGAACTCGTTGTTCTCCAGTATAGACATCGGGCTTTATTCATAGTATGGCACTTTCTTTACCTACAATAGTTTAAGTCTCTCTGCCAACTTTTAGTGGATGATCTTAGCGGCTGAATAGTGTATCTTCTTGTACTCCGATGCGGTAAATGCTTGACATCCACAAGTTATGTGCTGGATTGTCTCTGATGTTCGACATCCATATCGGCATTGGTCGTTCTGGATAGAGGGGGTTTCTGATTATGTGTTTCAGATAGTTTATCGTTGGGATGACCTGATCTTGGATAGGTAGTAGGAAGCCTTCGGTTTCAGGAAATATTTACCTTGATATCAACCAATAGTTCAACGCTAGTCTGTTGATATTTTTCTGATTTACCTCTTTTGATGTTTTCCATGAAGGGGCTTCTGTAACCAGGTTGAAAGCTTCTCTGCTATCCTAGCTGCTTTGTTAGTTTGTTACTGAACCTCTGTTTTGACATCTCCATAGCCGGATATTTCAATTCTCAGATACTCAAATTTCATCTCATGTTGAATGATTTTTATGTCGACCACAACCTTAAATTTTATCGGTGACTTTGAAGTGGTGATGCATTTTGTCTTAGAAACAGGTATGATCATATTAACATATTTTGCTTTTCGGTTAAATACTTGTAGTAGTCTTTATAGGTCGTCTTCATTTTCTGCCACCAGTACAGCGTCATCGGTGTAACAATGGATTTTAATCTCGCGGTCATCTATTCTGTATCCTCTCAATTGGCGTACTGTCATTATTATCTGATCTATGGTAACATTAAAAAGAAGCGGGTTTAAAAAGTCCTCTTGTCTAATTCCTCTATCAACTGGAATCGGATCTGTAAATTCTCCGTTGATCCTGGCTTGAACCTGGTTGTCAGAATATATATTTTCGATAGTTTTAATTACGTTGTGTCTTCGTTTTTTTTAATTTTCGAAAATTCAATAGATTGCTTATGGTTTTGGTTCTTTATATTTTATATTCTTCTTTACTTCTCTAAAAATTTATGGGTGACAGGTACATTATAGTAGACCCAAAAAAAAATCTCAGGGAGTGACATAAAATTTCACAATGCAGAACAGTGTAATATGAGGTCATATTATTACTAAATGAAACAAATAACTACTAAACACGAGATACATACACGCTATAGTAAGAAAACAATTAGAACTAAATAATTTCTCAATCTTTTTATGTGAATTACATTTTGTCAGATATTAATTTGACGCCGACTTTAAAAAATTCAGTTTTACATAAAAATCTATATCGTTATTTTTCGCTCTTCAGCGATTTTTTAGAAGTAGGTTACATTTTTTTTAAAAACCTCTTTGCTTCGTAGAAATATTTTTACGTGACCCCTTTGCGCTACACTATAAGATAATTATGACTGTTAATGAATTAATGTTGAATAATTTAACTTTACCATACATTTTAATTTCGATTTGTCTTAATTTAAATAATTTTTATTTAATATACAAATTGAAAACCGACGCTATGTAATGTTTACCTAACTGTTTAATGCAATTAATGTTATGCTAAAATATGCATCAGCGGAGAAAAGAATCCTAATAAAATACAGAGAATATTCGATTACAACTACTGGTCGCTTATAGTGCATCTGCATTACGAAAAGAATCACACTTCATAAAATATCATTTTTTTAAATTAGGTGTTTCAGGTGCTCTATTTCAAAAATAGAAAATAAGCTAATAAAGGGTGTTTTTTATAGAGGTATAAAACTTTCAGTTGGCAACACTTTTTTAACTGGCGGCGATTTTGTCAGCTGTCAAGTGATTTATGTTTAGTTTAGTTTGGCATTTCAACATGAATAGACTGACACCGGAACAACGCTTCCAAATTGTGCAAATTTATTTTGAAAATCATGGTTCTGTTCGAAATACGTATCGCGCACTACGTCCATTTTACGGTCAACATAATCGTCCATCAGAGCAACTAATTCGATTAACTATGGAACGTTTTCGCACCACGTTTACTCTAAATGATAATATGCATTCACAGAGACGTCGTACAGTGCGTACAGAAAAAGTCATTGCTGCTGAAGGGCGTAGCGTAGAGGAAGACCCGAATCAGTCTATCCGCCATCGTGCACAGAAATTGGATATGTGTCCATTCACTTTATGGAAGATTTTGCGGAAAGATCTTGGTTTGCGTGCTTACAAAATCCAACTCGTGCAAGAATTGAAGCCACACGATCACCTAGCAAGGCGTAAATTCGGTGAATGGGCCCAAAACAAGATTGCCATTAATCCCGATTTTCATCAGCGAATTTTGTTTAGCGATGAATTTCACTTTTGTTTGAATGGATACGTCAATAAACAAAACTGCCGTATTTGGAGTGATGATAATCCTCAAGTGTATGTTGAGACACCGTTACATCCAGAAAAACTGACTGTTTGGTGTGCTTTATGGGCTGGTGGAATCATTGGTCCGTACTTCTTTAAAAACGATGCTGGTCAGAACGTTACAGTCAATGGTGACCGCTATAGAGTCATGATTACTGACTTTTTCGTTCATCAATTGAAAAACCAGGATGTGCAGGAGCTGTGGTTTCAACAAGACGACGCAACATGTCACACAGCTCGTGCCACAATTGATTTATTGAAGGAAACGTTTGGTAACCGCATAGTTTCACGTTTCGGACCCGTGAATTGGCCTCCAAGATCGTGCGACTTAACGCCGCTAAACTATTTTCTGTAGGGATATGTGAAGTCGCTAGTCTACGCCGAAACGATTGATCACTTGGAGGACAACATTCGCCGCGTTATTGCCGATATACGGCCACAAATGTTGGAAAAAGTCATCGAAAATTGGACCTCCAGATTAGACTACGTCCGAGCCAGCCGTGGCGGTCATATGCCAGAAGTCATATTTAAATTATAATGCCAGAAGGTTATCTTTCGAATAAAGTAAATTTCATGTCAATTTAAAAATTCATCTTTGTTTTATTCCATTTAAAAGTTCTATACCTCTATAAAAAACACCCTTTATAATATAGTAATTATTAAATATTGACAGGTAGCCTGTTTCTACAAAGCTAGCAGGTACAAAGTTGCTACAACTTAGATGAATAGTATCTCCTATAAAAAAAATCGAGAATGTTATAATTTTTTCTAATTTAAATCCTCTTAAAACGATTCTGAAGGGACTCAGCAAAAAAAAAGCAAGGAAGTTGGAAGGGATATGGAAAGCTACAAAAATAGGCTAAATGCCTAAAAAAGTGTTCCACCATGCAGAAAATAAATGTCATAAATTGACATCGACTGGCTATGTGGAGCAAGCGCAAAAAGAAATTTCGTAGTAAATTTGTGGCATGAAGTTAACAATGTGAGAACGGTAAACCAGAGCAGGGTTTGCGACACGATCGGCATCCCGGCGTATTCTTTATGTTTAATGCGATTGTTTGCCATCGTCCTCGACGCATATTTTCTTTGTTGTGCGGTGCAGTATCATTAGTTAAATTTCGGAATTTATATTTGTGTATGTTGTCAAGACATTTTTATAGACGGTAATAATTCGAAAAAGAGTAAATCTAAAAGTGGGTGCCGTTTTGGTTTTGTTTAGTATGATTTTTTTTTGATATTTTTCTGATACAAAAAAATTGCACACTAATAGAAGCATCTGTATTATATAAAATTTCATAAATTTTTATCGGAAAAATGAAGAAAATTATCAAAAAAAAAAAATCTAAACAAACAAAACCAAAATGGCACCCACCTCTAGATTTACCCTTTTTCGAATTATTAGCGATCTTTTAATAGATTGACGATTTAAAAGTTTTGTTTGCGCTAGTGTGTAGTTTTTATCATTTTTTTCATTTACTTTTTTTTGATCAGAAGTTAATTATTTTAAAGTTTAGAAGGTACATGAAAACTACTTTACTTAATCATAACATAAAGGAAGAGTAACATGTAGTTAATCCCTATGGTCAGATTCTTTTTAACATTGTAGATAAGATAAGATTTTATTTCGAATTATGTTTAAATTTCTTTTAACGCAGTGCTTATTTCATTAGTCGTTTTATAACCTGAACTTTAAATTGTAATTTTTCAATATAACAACATAAATAAGAGATTTCTCAAATCCAGTCCTGTCCCTTGACCTACTGCGCAAGTGCAGCATAGCCACATTGAGGGGAGTACAGAGTTACATGCGGAACCAAATTTAGTTTAGGGTATTCTCCTTCCATTTACCCCTTCCAACTTCCTTGGTATCAAGTGGCAAAGGAAATAATTAAGTACATACATGGGTACATAAATAAGTCACTATTTTCTGTATTTATAAAGTTACGTTATAAAAATCATATTTTTAAAGTAAGTACTTATTTTTATTTAACAAAGAGATTTTGATGCATCAGTAATTACAAGACTTTTGATATAATTTAATAATTTTTGAAGAAAATACATAACGCCTTACATCGTCAACTGCTGGCAAAGCCTGAGCATTTAACAAAATTAGAGCTGATTCCTCTTCATCAAAATCATCACTTAGGGTCGCTTTTTGGGTGGTATTCGCATCTTTAATAAGATCTTCGATTGAACAAACTTCCTAGTTTGCAACATCGTCACCGATGGAAGAAAACGTGCTTTCTAAAAACAATTTTGTATAGTTTCAGATTTAATTGCTTCCCATGTCGCTGCATTGTTTAGAATCGTATCCTGCACATTCAGGGTTTTTTTGCAAACTGAGTCGTTCATTCCAGTAGACCGCGATTGTATCAGTTGCGTCCTATAACTTTGTGCAGGACTTTTATAATGCCCTGATCCATCAGTTGCAACTTGCTCGTCGCATGTGGAGGTAAGAAAATAAGCTTAATATTCCTTAGCTTAACATCTTTGAGATAAGCAGGGCAGTTATCAATGAATAGTATAACGCCTATATTTCATCTGGAAGTGATCATATAAAACCCTTAATTAATCGCTAGCTGCTGATGCGTAAGATGACACGTAGGCGGTGGTCAGTGTAGCAAGTGGAGTATGAAGAGTGACAAAATATATGAAAATATACCTCACGTTGCAGGGACTGACGTAAAATGGCGTATTTGCTGAAAATCCTATTAAAAGTGATCGTATTTAAGGACAGATCCGGTTTTTTTCTGAGGAGGGGGCACAAGGGGCAGACACGCAAAAAGTGTTTTCAATTTTGCGGTCAACAAACTACATAGAACAATAACTGTAAGAAATAAACTTGCAATATTAATATAAAGGTTTATTAGTATGAAAACAATAGAAAAATTACATGTTTAATACAAACAGTTTTCTTTTTAACGGTCGCTGGGAGGGGGGACCATGCCCCCGTGCCCCCAAATCCGCCCTTGATCGCATTAAGCGGATTTTACTGTATTATATTTCTCCTAAACTTACTTTTTATATACCCGTAAAAGTCGACGTATCTATATCTTAATTATTCAGTTATTTATACAAATTGGCGCCATTCTGTTCTATTTTTTGCCAAGCTTCTAGCATGTTGCCATGCTTTTCTCTTACTTATCACTTCAGCAATGTTTTCCAAGTTTTTCTTGGTTTTACTCTCGCATTTTTCCGCCCCTTTATTGTTTCCCTCCTTATTCTAAATTGTCGGTTATCTTCCATTCTGATCAAGTGTTCTGCCCATTTCAACTTTTTTCTGTCTATTATTTCCTTAAAGGATTCAACTTTAAATTCTTTTCTGAAATAATAATTTCATCTTTTATTGCATTCTCACTACTCTTTAAACTTTTCTAAAGTTTTTTGTTTTAACTGCCTGAAGCCTTTAGTCCAGTCTTTCATTTAGAGCACAGTCATTTTTGTTTGTAGAATTAGTTTAATAAGCTATCGATTTTCTCCTTCAGGTCATTCAAGAAAAAAAGAAATATAGTTTATTTCTTGCGAATCCAGTATTGATTCTCTTTTCATACGCGTTTTTCCACCTAATGATCTCGTCAGTGGGGCTGTAAATATTGACAGGAAATAAATTGTGTATCTATTTTTTTTTCTTCAACGACTTGAAGTAGCTTATTTTTGTTCTTGTTGTGGTTTCTTTTTTACTATTTAGAAAACTTTTAGTTGCTGTTTTGATTCCTTCTTATTTAGTAATAGCCCTAGGTATTTAAAAAGCTCAACTTGTTCTAACCTTTTTCGTTCAACTTTATATTCATATTACTATTTGTATTTGTTATTGCGATTCCCTGTATTTTCTTCATATTTATCGAAAGGCTATATTTCTTGATAGCTTCAGTCCTCATGTTTTAACTAGCTTTTAATTTTTTTCTGATTTGGCAACTAATACCATCTTCTTTGTTACTTCGTCGATTACACAGCAGACTTAAAACCCTCTATAGATACTAAATTTATTAAAGTGTTATTTAATAATCTTTATCTTATTATTTGCATCCGTAAGTAGACATTTAATGGTTTCGACTAAATCTATATCTACTCTTTATTGATTAAGCTTTTCGATATTTCTTTCCTACTAAGGCTTTTCCATGTCGATAAATCTTAGGAATATGTTATATTATTTATTATAGTGTAAGAAAAGGTCTTGTGATACTGAGCTGGTCGAAATCCACTTTGTATATAAGAAATATTTTCGTCTACCACACTTTTTTTTTTTCAAAATTATCTTACTTTCAATGTTGAACAAAGAAGTGATATTCTTCTATAACTGTCACACTCATTTGTGTTTACTTTTTTATATATTGTATGTACCTGTTTTTCAGCCCCTCAATTCCTAGACCTTTTAATAACTGCTTCTATTTCATTACAGCCTGCTGCTCTTCCGTTCGTTAGTTTTTATATCATCTCAATTTTTATTGCTAGTTATATATAATATATATTATGACAAGTCAATTAAAAGCACAGTTATTTTTTTTTTAAATAAATAATACTATATACTGATTCTACATCACAACAAAGTAATATATCATATCATACATTTTTATATTTATAGTAATAAGTGTTACGCCTAATATAAAATAAAAACAAACCTTAAAAGGATATAAGAAAGCAAAGGAAATATCACTCAAATGGGTTTAAAAATTGATAACTTTTTTGGAGCATTTACATATTCATCAATATGATAAATTACTATGTCGGAAAAAAAATATTTTAGTTTATTTGCTGCCTTAAATTTGTACAATTTTTTATGGCAGGTGGTAAAATAATTACATCCTGCATAATAAGAAGTTTTCTTATATGTTTTGCAGATAAACTTTGTCAAATAGAGATCTTTTGAGTGCTTTGTTGTATACCCGTGTGAACTATTAATTTTGGACAAATTATCCTGTTTCTGCAAAATAAATGTCAGTAGTTTATACATAGAAACTTCTGGTAGGGTTGGAATAGTATTTTCTTTAAAAACAACCTTACAACTTTAGTTATATTGCAAACGGCGTATTAGGCGTAAAGACCTTTTCTGAAAAACAAAAATTCTTTGAGCGTGGGTACTCTGTCAGATGGCTATATGAACACTAAGAAATAGGTATACTAATCCAGAGTATGCATAATCCAAAACATCCTTTCAATGTACGAAAGGAAAAATATGTTCGTGCAAGTTTATCACCCAGTATATTTATGTTCCATAAAAACCTGTATTTCGTCCACCACATAGCCAAGAAATTTTATTGACTTCCTAAATAGAATATTATTTTGATAAGAAACTGATAGATAATCTGGTGTTTTGTACGATTTAGGAACTGTACACCTGCTGTGTTAATTTGATTTATAATCAGATGATTACTGTCACACCAGGGCTTAAAATCTTTTGTCACCTAATAGGGTTACGATAATGATTTATCATCTGCGTACATCAATGATCTACCGTTCTTAATATAGTCTGGCAGGTCGTTTATATATAATAGAAACAATAGTTGATCAAGGACACCTCCTTCAGGGGTTCCCACTTCCCAGTTATAAACAACAGATAAACATACTTTGACAAGCAAATATCGATTAGTAATATAGGAAATAGCTAACCTAGAACTGAACTGCGTAGACCACGTTTTTCTGATATTTTAATACTATGGTTAAGTACAGATATATTTGAAAAGTAATGCGTTATACCAAATTAGTGTTAGAGATGTTGATATTAAAAATGATCAAATTGTTGAATGCGGGAAAAAATGGTTTTAAATCTTTCTATATTACTTTATAAATTTATGCCCAGAATTGTTAGATTTAGATGCAGTTGAAAATGGTTACTTCGTAAGTAATCGTAAGTCCGAGACTGGCAACTTTTGGTTAAATCGGAAGCAGATCTACTTAGAGAATGAAGACACTAAAATAGGAATGTACAAAGTTGTGCAGTTTGGTGGTCAGCATATCAAACAGTAGAACATGCTAATAACTAAAAAATTATATAATTTAGGCATAGGGTATATATAGTACTTACAAGAAATATGCGTAAAATTAGCGGTAAAACAAATATAAAAATAAATATTCGGAACATTCAATATTTCTGTGTATAGAAAATTTTTATATTAGTAGATTGTAATAATTAAAGCAATTTTATATCATGAATCAAATATTAATGAAACTGCGTGTCGGGATAAAAGGGAATATCCTGTACAAGGTACACAGCTAGCGTGTATGGCTAGTTGAAGTAAATTTACTTTTGAAAAGGAACGTTTACTAACACTAAAATCTTTAGTGGAGTTAAGAACAAAAAATAAAATATTTATCTGTAAATAAAAATGGATCACAAGTCTCAGAGCAAAAATTAAAAAAAAACATATCTTTTCTGTATATATAAATACAAATTAGCAAGTACTGCCACTCTAAAATTGTTAAATATTATTACCAAATTAGTACTAAAAATATGATAGAAAAGTAAGTAATAAGGCTTAGCTTCGACATTTGTGGACTATGAAAAGGCCTTCGATACAATAAATCAACCAAAAATGTTGGAAGAGTTAACAGAATGTCAAATTGATAATCGCTACAAAAATATAATTAAACACACATAAAACCCTACAGCTAGTGTTAGAGCTTAGCATCTGACGCATGCAGACGATATTCTGCTAATAGCTGACGATATAGATGAGGCTAAGGAACTATTAAATAAGCTCTATCTTTCCTTTCTAGACGTGAGACTGAAAATAAATTTGACGAAATAACAAATAATGACTATTCTTATAATTAGTAAAAATACATGTGTAACAGTAATTGACCAGGCCATGACTTATAAATATCTAGGCCACGAGATTTACACAGAAAGGGGTAATCAAATTATCGAACTTCTTCGTCTTATAAGACTGAACTAAGTAGTTTTTGGCAAGCTGAGATAGTCTTCAAATCTGACCTTCCAATAAGCCTTAAAAGAAAGAAGAACAGTGCAGAAGATCTCGGTGGTCATTTCTCTGCGAGACAAAATCTTAAAATGTGAGATACGATAAAGAACAGGAGTGGTTGATGCAGGACATGTCGTTAGAATCACGGATAATAGATGGACAAAGCTGATATTGGAATGGAAGCAGAGAGAAAAGCGTACCTTTCGGCCGTTCTCCAACAAGATGGACTGACGATCTGAAAAGTTGTCAAGCGGACTGTATGCAGGTGGCGCACGATCAAAACGAATGGAGAATGATGAAGGAGATTTACGTTCAACAAGGGCCATGGGGAAATTGACTGTTGATGATGACGATTACCAAAATGGGAATATGTTTTAAAGCAGGAAAAACTACATTATTCTATTTTCATGATAGGATTATTGGGGAGTGATGATTTCACATAGCTGCATTTCTGCGAAAAAAAAAATTGGAACTCGCATAGAAACATGACAAAGCGAGAGGAATACTATAAAAGTTTTCTCTCTTTTCTCTTTATGTTACTTGCGCCTTCTGTCCTCCCAAGACTTTATTCCATCAGGAAAAAATTGTTCATGTTGAACTCTATCACTCGCTTGATGTGCACAAAATGGCGGAGGTTTAAGTCGAACTTTGGAATAAGAACTTTTCATCAATTTTATATTCCTCCTATATATATATATATATATATATATATATATATATATATATATATATATATATATATATATATATAGTTAAATTAATATTATCATCATTTACTTAACAAATTTTAATTAATAATATCAAATGTTCATGTCGTGGGAAATCAAATATAATGTTACAAACTTTATAGCATTGTACATTTCCTAGTATTAGTTTGTGTTCGTAGTTTGTAGGGTTTTAGGTATATTTTCTAATGTAATGAACCTTGTAGCGTTTTATATTTCATAGTATTAGTTTGTATTCGTAGTTTGTAGGGTTTTAGGTATATTTTCTAATGTACGAACTTTGTAGCATTTTATCTTTCATAGTATTAGTTTGAGTTTGCAGTTCATAGGGTTTTAGGTATATTTTCTACAAGTTTATAATTAATTTAAGTAATTTTACCTTTGTTAATTTCCTCAGGAGACGACTATGAAAGAAGGTCTGGAACTTTTTAGAGAATTCGATTTCCTTATTTTTAACATGGAACGCCTATGATAGAAGGTCTAGAAATCGCCGGATTATTCCTTTTTCTTATTTTGATGACCCCATGTAGTATGGAAATTCTTCTAGAGAATTAGGGAATCTTCCGGCATCGACCGAAAGGGTATATAAAGGGTCCAGATCTGCTTTCTCGGTCAGTATATTTCGAGAGTTCGTTGACGCAAGTTGAAAGTGTCAAAAGTAAGGTTGACAATAAAAAGTTGTTAAAATAATACAGTGTGTATAATTTGTTCGAAGACCGGCCGTCCGGAACAAATTGGTGTCAGAAGTGGGATCAAATCCAGAGGAGGTTAGTTTAGGTTAGAAAATCAAAATAAGAAAAAGAAATAATCCGGCGATTTCTAGACCTTCTATCATAGGCGTTCCATGTTAAAAATAAGGAAATCGAATTCTCTAAAAAGTTCCAGACCTTCTTTCATAGTCGTCTCCTGAGGAAATTAACAAAGGTAAAATTACTTAAATTAATTATAAACTTGTAGAAAATATACCTAAAACCCTATGAACTGCAAACTCAAACTAATACTATGAAAGATAAAATGCTACAAAGTTCGTACATTAGAAAATATACCTAAAACCCTACAAACTACGAATACAAACTAATACTATGAAATATAAAAGGCTACAAGGTTCATTACATTCGAAAATATACCTAAAACCCTACAAACTACGAACACAAACTAATACTAGGAAATGTACAATGCTATAAAGTTTGTAACAATAATATAATAATAATTCCAGAATTTAGAGTTATAATTATTTAAATCATTTCTTTCAAGTACTCTCAGATAATAAAAACTTTTTTGGGCTCACATCAATAAATCTTACGCAAATTGTTTGTTTATATATTATAACTAAAAGAGAAACCTTTCGAAAATATTCCACTTTTACCACATAAACTATTAAAATTTATTACTTCTTTAGAGTTTATCAACTTTTATACCGACAAAAATTGTGCTTTAATATATATATATATATATATATATATATATATATATATATATATATATATATATATATATATATATATATATATATATATATATATGGAAAATAAAAACACTCAGTTACTTAAATGCTCAATATTTCGTTAATATTTGTTAACTTTACCAGGAGAACAAGAATTTAGAGTATATCACTTCTACAATTACACATTTTTAAGCTCAAAACAGTGCCATACTGTATTTTTTAGTTCTGGTTTTTCTACTACATTTTCTCCTCCATATAACTCGAGAATTATGGTGTCCTCGCCCGGTGCTCCGTTTAACTTCATTTCCTCTATTGCTTTTTTTATTTCACATTTCTCTTCTTCTGATCCGATATTAATTATATCTGTTTCTTTCTTATTGTGACTATTTTTCCCTGTGTGGACTTGTACAGTTCTTTATATTACTCCTTCGTTATTAAAGTATTTCTCGTTTGTTGTTCTTACATTGTTTCTTTTTAGTTGGTTTATCACATGCATGTTAGTGTTTAATTTCTTTTTTAGTGCGTTTACACTTTTGTTTTCCTCGACTGTTCTCTCTATTAGTTCGTCTGTGTTTTTCTTTATTTTCTCTTATTTTTTCCTCTTTTATATTCACTGTCTAGTTTTTGTCACTTCATGATAGGTTCTTGGGTTCCATAGTTGATTTGTTAGTCACTTTCTTGTCTATATATTAATTTGTTTTCTTCGTTCTTTCTGTATGTTTATCATTAGATTCGCTCTCACCGATCTGCGACCTCTTCCTATAAACACAAGTCTGTTACTATTTGTCTGTGCGATATTACTATGAAGTCTATTTCCTCCTCTACATTACCATTTGGAGCTTTCTATATGCACTTTCTGCTTACCTTTTTGAAGTTTGTATACATGGTGTATAGGTTTCTGCTTTCCGCAAATCCGACTAACATTTCTACTATACTTTAATAAACTTATTTGTATTCTAAATTATTTTTCTGTTTGATTTTAATTAACTTCGCTCATTTTTTCATATTTAAGTTTTTGGTGGGATATTGATATTTTTTCGTGAGTTTCAATATTTTGCTCACACGTTTTCGTATTTCCTTTCTATAAAATCATACCTTCTAAATCGAAATAGAAAGCACAAATTTAGAATTTTTCCTTTATTCGTATCTTAAGCTATGTCTTGGTATTAAATTGTTCATCACCTTCTATTCATTCATTAACCAAATTTTTATTTGTCAGTTTTTAATCTTTCTTAGAAATAGTTTTCCGGGGCCATTTAGGAAAATCCCTTAGACCAAGATGAAAATCTCAATTTACCTTTTTTGAAATTGGTTAAAAATATGTATTTTAAAAGTAATTTCAAATACTTTTAGGAAAATACCTGGCATCTAGATAACTTTAATAAGTACCCTTCCAACTCTGTCCCTGAAATTACATATCGAATGGACCATAAAAATTCAGCACTGAAACATTAATTTTCAGATACAAGTTAAAATGAAAGCTAACTTAAGTAAAATATACAATTTTCATGTAATCTAAATTATAGATATCTGTGGTCTTATATTTACCGTTGTGTGATTATTATACCCATAACAAGGACCAGATTCAATTCACTCGTTGAGATAATACTGACGCATAGTTTTAAGGTGTACTATAAAATTAGATAAGTATACATTTTAATGATAAAATAACACAATCACTAAATTGTTTTGAAAAATACACACCAGGCTGCAGTTCTTACAATAGCAGTTCCTGCTACTGTTATCTGTTGTGAAGGTATCAGTATAATCATGAGATCTCTGTCAGCCATTAAATTACCACTCTCCTCTTAATAAATGCATTAGTCAGTATCCGTTAATTAATGGCCAACAATTTTTTCACCAAATTAAAAGAAAGCATGTTATCTTGTCTGGTAGAATTAAATAACACGATACGAAAGAAATGAAGCAACTTTTAAATTATAAAATACGATACGGTATTTTAATAATAAGAGACATAAAATAACAAAATTGAAAATAATTACAAAAATAAAATGTATCGCAAAATATTAATGTGCCAATAATACGACTCTATAAGTTCATACATTTTAAATTTGTAAAATTGAAATTGTATGTCTTCTTTATTAATTAAACAATTATATTAATTCCAGAGCTAATTCAGTTTTAGAGATACCGTAAAATTGAGAAATATGAGTGACACACGTAACGTACTGAAATAATCGTAACCGTAAATAATATATATTTTTAATTGGTTAAAGTGAAAACTCGCTGTACCACGTGTTTGCCATTATTAAAGCTTTAAAAACAGTTGTTCTGTAACATTCGGTGGTCTCGGGCTTTGAAGCTTTAAAATATAAATTATGCCTTCCGGAATTAAATTATATCTGAGCTTAAAAAGCATATCAATATACAATTTATTTGTATCTGATAACAAGGAATTAATACTTGGTCAAAATAGTTAAAAAAATGAATTGTTACTCCTGTATTGTACAAAATAAAACTATCTAAGGATGTATGTAATGAAATATTAATTGAATTAAATAATAAAACTTTTTAATAAAATAAATTAGACACTGTAACACCTACTGCATATCAGATAAGAAAAGGTTCCTAAAAAAAATAGCACACTAACCACACTTTTAAGAAATCATACATCCAACTTATGGCACAAAACACTTATCCTACGAGTTTTACTCACATTTAACTTTTTATTTATTAAACACGTATTTTATTATTGACGAAGTCACAAAAACCGAAAAAATAAACGTTATGAGAGGTGTGCGTCAAGGAGACGTCATCTCTCCGAAACTATTTACGCTAGCTTTGGAAGATGTCTTTAAAAAATTAAATTGGGATGAGAAAGGTTTGAGAGTCGACGGTTCTTATCTTAGTCATCTTCGTTTCGCCGATGATGTTATTGTCATGACTAGCAACCCAGAAGAGCTAAAACAAATGCTTCAAGATTTCAATGAAGAGGCGAGAAAAGTGGGACTTAAGATGAACTTGGGGAAAACTAAGTTAATGAGCCCTGGCGCAAATGTACAAATAGAGATTCAAAATGAAATCATAGAGAATGTCCAAAAGTACATCTATTTGTGCCACGTCATGAAACTGGGTAAAGAAAATCAAACGGCGGAAATAACAAGGAGAATAGGGCTGGCATGGGCTGCCTTTGGAAAGTTGCAGCACGTATTAAGAGATAGAAACACACCAATCAACCTTAAACGGAAAGTGTATAACACATGTGTCTTGCCTGCTGCTACTTACAGCATGGAAACGATAACACTAACCAAACAAAACTCAAATAGGCTCCGAGTCACTCAACGCTCCATGGAGAGACAAATGTTAGGAATCTCGTTACGGGATAAAATAAGAAATCAAGTAATAAGATCAAGAACCAAAGTAGTTGATGTCATTGAACGCATATCACGACTAAAGTGGCAATGGGCGGGGCGCATAGCTAGACAACAGCCCGATAGGTGGACGAGTAAATTACTGCAATGGCGACCGCGAGAAACGAACCGAAATCGTGGCAGGCCACAACGCAGATGGGTAGATGATATAAGACAGTTTGCTGGAAAAGACTGGCTCCAGAAGTCGAGAGACAGATCCCAGTGGAGGACTATCGGAGAGGCTTATGTCCAGGAGTGGACGTCAATGGTCTGAGAAAGAAGAAGAAGATTTTATTATTAAACTTAAACTTAGTCTCGCAGATTCATTTTTTTTTGTTTACATTTGGCAAATGATGTGGAACGTGAACTTAAAAAAAAAACAAAATTGAATTATTTCCCAATTCAGCTTGACGAGTCGACCGATGCAGCAAATGCTGCACTACTGTTTATTTATGTTAGATACATTTTTAAAAATTCCATTCAAGAAGTTATATTATTGCAAAATCACTGAAAACCTACACCACAGGTGCAGCACTGATGGTGCAAAATCAATGACCGGAACATTTTCTGGATTGGGAACCGCTGAGCTCGAGTATACCATAATACAACTTAATTTTAATATATGGAGGAGTTCGTATTTTAGGTTGTCCGAGCATTATCCGTTTTATTATGATTCCGGTTGCCGAATTGATTTTTGAATATACTCAAAACCGGTAAATTTAAAAATTTTATGTCTTCTTACGAAATTCTTTAATTTATTGTAAGAAACAATAAAAATATTAAACATATTGAAAAAAACATAGTATATTTAAAAACCGTAAAAACTTGTCGCCTTAAAAAATATACAGAATAATGCATTTATAGAATTCTCGTTTGTCTTTTCTAGTCAACGATTAATTTTTAAAAATACTAAAATTTTCGCAATCCCATGTCTTGATAGATATTAAGGATATTTATATCTTACGAAAAATTTTGAAAAGTGCGCTAAAAAGTGAAAAATAACTATAAATTTTTATACGAAATTGAAATTTTTGAAGTTGGTGCCAAACTAATACCTGATAAAATGTGATTCGCATAAACAGATTAAAAACACTTTGTTTGTAATTGCTTTCTTATCATAATTTGTATATATCAGTAGTTATTTATTTCATTTAGAAATAATTTGATGCCGACTTCAAAAACTTCAATTTCATATAAAAATTTATAGTTATTTTTCATTTTTTAGCGCACTTTTAGAAGTCGGTTCAATTTTTAGTTTTTAATTCATTAGGACATTCATAAATTATTTAAACCAGGTATTAATCGAGATTAGTGTACCTCGCAATGACTCCAAGGTGGCAAAAAAGAACTCATTTTATGCAAAGTTGTAAATCACCCCAAAATGAACCACTAAAAATTCTTTAATTCTTAGAGTTCTACAAATATCAGTGAAACTGTGTCAAGCAAATATTTAGTCTATCACAGTAAATCCACTATCTTAAATTTCAAATTAATTTTAGATTAGTAATATTGTCCTGAAAACCTTCCAATATTGATATGTAAAGAACTTGAGAAGTAAATTTCTTAGCCCGATATATTTTATACTGCATATTGAGTTTGTATACGCCCCAAGAACCCCGCAATATCAATTTTAGACAAAATGGGAAAATGTATAATTTTCAATCCCTCATATTGTATCTTATCAACCTAAACAGTTGTAAAAAATTAACTTCATATTCGTAATACACGACCTTGAAAACACCCTAATACCAAATCTGAAAAAATACGAATAAGGTGAAATTTTCAACCCACCATATTGGATTCGCCATATTGTATTTCAAAAAAAAAAGTTTTTTAACGTCTTAATCTAATCTAAATCTAAACCCTTCAAATCCCCCTAATACCAATTTTGGATGAAATCCAAAAATTTAAAATTTACAGACCGTCATATTGCATCTGACATATTAGATCTTCTTAAAATAATTTTATATTCGCTATTTACATCCTCAAAAACGATTCAGTCCCACCTTTGAACAAAATCAAAAAATGTTAAATTTTTAGTCCGCTATATTGGATTCGCTATATTGAATCCTGAAAAAATACTTTTATTAATTAATAGCTTACACCCTCAAGAACCCAATATATCAGTTTTGAAGAAAATCGAAATATGTAAAATTTTAGGACGCCATATTGAATCTGCCAGATTGCGTTTTCAAAAAATATTTTAAATTCGTAATTAACACTAACAAAAATGCCTCAATACTGATTTTAGACAAAATCGAGAGATGTAGAATCTTTAATCCGCCATCTCGGATCCGCCATATTTAATTTTTTTTAAATAATTTCAGATTCATAATGTACGATCCCAAAATCTCCCCCATACCGATTTTTAAAAAAAATCGGACTAAATAAATTTTTTTCCGCCATATTGGATACGGCATACTGAAGTTTTAAAAATAATTTTCGATTCGTTACGTGCGACCCCTAAAACTCTTCTATACCAATTTGGGAGAAAATTGGACAAAATTGATTTTTTTATCCGCCATATTGGATCGGTCAAATTGAATTTTTTAAAAATACTTTGGATTCGTTGTGTATGACCCCGAAAATTCCCATATACCAATTTTGGAGAAAATCGGACAAAATTAATTTTTTTGGCCGACATATTGTCAGCGTCATCTTGGATTTTACTGCACCAATTTCGCCCAAAAAAATATGGGACCAACGCAGCAACTTCCTAAACATTACGTAAAAAATTTATTTCAAATCGGTGCCACCGTTCCGTAGTAATCGGTGTACATACATAAAAAAATACAAAGTTGACGAATTGAGAAACTCCTTCATTTAGAAGTCGGTTAAAAAATCCTAAAACCTTCGCAATTCTATTTCTTGATATATGTTAAGGATATTTGTATCTTACGAAGAATTTGGAAAATTAAAAAATAGAGTTTAGTTTTCTGGTTTGCAGAATTTTTGTTCTTACAAATCCTATGTTAGTAAAGTATAAATAGAAAATACACTGATTTAAAGCAAACCTGGGTAACAACAGGAAATTTAAATGAGTACAACAACAACTTTGCCAACTCTAAATAAAGTTTTTACTCAATTTTTCCAGTTCAGTTTCTTTAGAATACTTTTTAATAACCTAAAAATGAAATCTTACATATTTTTAACATATCTGGTTATAGGTGATGGACTTATTCAAAAATTAAATTTGGTACGTAAAACTGAAGAGCCAAATAAGTCTTTAATGCAAATTGAAGTATAAATGGATGAGAAAACCCTGTCGAAACTGAACACATTAAGAAACGTCTTAGTGATTTACGCATTAAAATTTCTTGACTGAAACAATACTTCTATTAAAGTTACGATATGAAAGTACATAAAACAAATAATTACAATAAACATGCAATATGTCATTGTTTCGTTTTTTTAGTTCGTAATATTGAGATATTACACAAACGACCACATCCTAAAACCAGAATAATTATTAAAAGCCAAGTAAAAGTGTCCACCATCATGATTTTGAAAACTTTCACCATAAAATCGTTAAAACAAAACTTCATCTGGGTTAAACAAGGTAATAACAGATGCTTTAAGATAATTCATAAATAAACCGATTGATGGATACAATTTTTATGCCTTTAAAATATGAAATGAAGTAAAAGTTTAACATTTAAACATTTCTCTTTGTGACCAGATTTTGAATAACTGTGTTCTTATATAGATGTAATAAACTAATCGGCAGAAATCTAATTAGAATCATGACTATTAAATCTTTAAGAGCTGATTTTAATTAGATGAACCAAAAATACGAAGCAAAATATATATATATATATATATATATATATATATATATATATATATATATATGTATATATATATATATATATATATATATATATATATATATATATACAGGGTGTCGACAAACTGTCGCGATCGAAAAACAGAAAATTTTTAAAATTTGGCAGTTTACTAAAGTCGGCGGGGAAATTCAGCTAATCTCTTTTCAAGATGAGTTGATGCCTTCTTGATTATTTTAAATGAAACACCCAAAATATAACTATCAATTTCTCCTATATGAAAGCCTTTATTATTGAATTGGGGTTGGTTTCCTTCTAGAAGGAAGTGGGCTGCGTTGTTGTTCAAAAACTAACATTAAATGTTAATTTGAAAAAAATCGTTAAATCAATTTTTCTAAAAGTAAATCCCCTATTTTTATACTGTTATCTTATTTAGCATTCAAAACAAGGGCAACTTTGTAAAAGGTTGTCTATTCCAAAAATTTGCAGTTTTTAAATATTGGCCATTTAACATTCTTGTATTGAAAAAATGCTAAGCGGTTTACCTACAGGTTGGTTGAAAAGTTTTGAAAGCGACACCTATTAACTAGTACAGGAATCAAAATTTATAAGCCATTTTAATATTTCATCTTCTATATGAACACACACAAAAGTTTATTTCTATTTGTCAATTCATTCTTTGTTTACAAGCCATTTGAAATTGACATGTCAGAGAATTTTTATACAATGGATAAAACCGAATATCGTGCAGTGATAAAATTCTTTGTTTTGGAAGATTTATCAGCAACAGAAATTCATATAAAAATGGTGAAAGTGTTAAAGGAATCTGCTCCTTCATTTCCAACTGTGCATCGATGGGTTTTAGAGTTTAAACGTGGTCGTACAAGCATAGAAGATGACGGTTTGGCTCCCTCCGACTACTACCTCTTCAGGAATTTGAAACAATTTCTTCGCGGAAAGTGTCTTTCGTCGAATGAAGAAGCTATTGCAGCCGTGAAACATTATTTTGCAGAGCTTCCGGAAAATCATTACAAAGATGGTATAAAATTATTGGAGGATCGTTGGAATAAGTGTGTTGAAGTTGGGGGAGATTTTATTGAATAAAAAAACTAATTTTATTAGAAAATACACATTCCTTCATTTTCGCTTTCAAAACTTTTCAACCAACCTGTACATTGTTAAAAATAAACTTAAATTCAATGCAAATTTAATGTCCATTCTACATTAGATTAAATGATTTTGTACCAAAAATCGCGAATAATTTACATTTACTTTAAATTTAAAGCAATTCATTCAAATATAATTTCGTCGTACGTTAAATTTGATTCAATGGTATCTCAAATTTCAACAAAGAAACTGAAAAGATATTTCAACTTCTGTTCATTAAGATTAATTCACCTATGCCCTAATACTAAAGGATTTTATATTATTATTCAATACACATTGCATGAGATTCCGGGAGATGGCGCAACTTGTATTGAACTTTTTATTTAGTATGATATAAGTTGCTTAAAGGACTCAATTTTCTTATAGTCAGGTGTACATCATGTACATGTCTGCCCCGTACTGATGGGGACCAATGAGTTCGAAACAGGTCTAGATGGCAGACATTACCTATGGGAAAAATGTCCACCTTTTCCATTTAGTCTCGGAATTTTTTGAACTCGTATTAATGTTGGTGCATTGAATATGTGATAACATATTCAATGAACACTGGTTGTATATTTAATATACATAGTCACCTTAAAAAGTAATGATCAAACTTTAAATTTAATGTATCATTACATTAAATTTAATGGAATAATTAATTTAGATTAATGTAAATTATTGAATTTAATGCATTACATTAAATGCATTTAATAAACGTTTGTGAAATTTGCTTCCAGCATATTTACATTAAATTTAATGAATTTCCTTTTTACAGTGTACAAAGGGAAACAAGTTATTTTAATCAATGTTCAAAATTTCCACCCTGAACTTCCAAACATTTTTCACAAATCCACTTGTCATAAAAGGCTTAGAAGTTGGTAACTGGAATGGTTCTGGGTGGTGGGGTGTCATAGGCTATATTCTTTTGAGTAATTATCAACTGATCAAAGTGAAAAAAGTGAAACTGATAACTTCATGTTCTTTTGAATATGCATTTACTTGTCATTGGGTCGAAGTGATCATGATTACTTCAAGTGATAGAAGTGAAAGTGATAATGACTCAAAAGAATAGCCCTATAGTGTTGGGAAAAAATTTGCTGGTTGTTTAACGCTTCTAGAATCTTTAAATATTTTTTTCTTACAAAAGTTAATACATAATTTAAAATGGGGATATAATTTGCTTTGTATTATTATTAATTATTAATTTAAGTTTCCTTCATAAAAATGTAGTTTTACTATTCATCATTTCTTACAGCACAAAATTCGTTAAATGGCCGGGTTTTTTGAAAATTCCGCAATCTTACTGCATAAGGATTTGAATCACTCGAAAAATGGGAATTATGTCCGTTAAAAAGGCCATTTTCCGTAAATTTTGCTTCAGCAGTCCAAATTATGTTGTCGTTAAATCGAGGGTCGTCTTGTATCATCGTTAATATAAAATCGTAAAATTGCACTCTTTTCGGCAAATCAGTGTCTCTTAGATGTTGAACCAAAAATATTATATAAGAGTGGAAATTATGTTTTAAAAGAATTCTATCTCTTTGAGATTCCTGTTTGTAGAATCACTTGTCTTAACGAGGACATAGGATATGCCGCAAAATGTCCAGATTTGCAATTTCGACATTTTCATCATTGATAATAGGTTTGCTTTTATGCATTTATGCCTTAACAGTGCCAAAATTTTTGAAACGAACACGACTTCACCTTGAGGGTCCCATTTTTTTTTGCAGAAATGGAAAGTATGGAAAATGCCATTTTTTCTATTTATTATTTACACATATATAAAAGTTTTCCATCACATAATTTCGTATTCACGATTCTACAAGAGTATGATTGACATTTCTTATAATTGTATTACAAGGGCGGCAATTAATGAGAAGTATAGTAGCGAATTTTACTTGTATGTTCTATTAAAAACATGATTAATTTGTAGTTTATTTTCGCCGGTTGTCGAGTCATTTTATAGCTGCAATTATGAAAAATTTTTCCGTATGTTATTTTATTTTATCATAAATGGTAGTAAAGTCTAATAAAGTATTAGCTGAGACGTTTGAAATATTTTATCCTTCACTAACCCCTTCTTAATACATGACTTTACCAGGAAGATTTTCTGATTTCCTAACAGTATATCCAAAAAAATCCTAGACATAATTTTATTACGTATAAAACTGTTATTCTTGATAAAAACTTTTACAGCCTAATAAACTTATTTTAGCTGTGACGAATTGTATAAGAATTATAAAGTATGTTTTAAAAGTAAAGAAACTTAACTTAAAAATGCAGAAAATTTAATAAGTTTTAGCGAAATTTTAAAAACCCTGTATATTATAAAATAAAATAATTTTAACATGGTGCAGCCTTTATTAGGAGCACGCTGTATATAATTAAATTATGGTGCAAATGCTAAGTATGTAAACGTAAGGTTCACATGTAAAACAAGTTTGATTAGAAGTCTATAGTTCAAACCTAATAATTAAATAGTACAAAAAAGATAATTACCTTTATGTTTTCCCCTTGAACTCCCTTTGTATTCAATAAGAACAATAAAAAGCGTGATCATTATACAGAAATTTAAACCTTACTAAAAGTTAAATTATAAGTAGACTACGAAATATTATCAAATGACTTAGAAAAAATACTTCAATTGAATTTCCGTAATGTCTTTTTGACTATTTTGAGTGAACACGTCATTCGGTATAAATATTTATTATGTTTTTCCACTTTTTTGGAGTTGGCTGCCAGCGCCGTAGTTGCCTTAGGGACCATAATGTGTTATTTCATAAACATAACAACTCGAGAATATACGAATTTTGAAGGAGGAGGTGATTAGTAAACAGCACAACACAAGAAAAGACTCCTGGGTAACAGAGAAGCATTTCATAAAGAAATGTTGCCTCAGAATTAAGAGGGATATGCAAAAATAAGAAGGATGTCTTTAAAAATTTAGCTTTTTCCTCTTTTTTCATATTTTTTATAAATTTATTTCGCTGTAATTAAGAAATTTTAAAATGACTTTAATTGTTTTGGTATATTTAGCTGACCTATTTTCATTTTTTCCTTTAAAATAACATATATATTGAAATTAGGAAAAAAATTGATCGGACATTCCAAGAAAATATGATTAAGAGTTTCGATTTCTTCACATTCACAAAGAGAGTCCTCTTTTAAACCTAGTCTGGGCCTGTGTTCTCCTGTGAGGCAATGCCCAGTTCGCATTTTTATTATAGTAGATATCTGTTTTCTATCTATATAGAACATTTTATGACGCTAAGGTTTATATTGGAAGTCACCTTGAATTAGTTTATACCAATTGACTTTCTGGTTAAAACTCTCTTTTCATTTTATTTGGAATTTATTATTTATAAATTCTTTAACTATTGGAAAAAATTCGGTTTTGTCTAATTTTAAATTTATAAGTATATTTAAAATGGTTCCAATTTTAGCCATTCAATTAAATTTGATGTACAAATCTTTAATTTCAAAGTACATGTAACTTATTCACGATTGAAGGTACAAAATCATTAAGTTTTATTAAGGAACGTACATTAAATTTAAGGTTTTTTTAATAGTGAGGGATAAGGCTTGACACTGCCACTCTCATTTCTTGTTACACGTTGATCTTTGAGCGATATTTACGCTTTATTACAGCTACAGCTGAAAATCTGGTCTTGCATAAATAGAATGTTGCAAAAGGAATGAGAACCCTTATAGCGTTTAAACTTACAGTTGGATATTCATTTTTGACAGTTATCCAAAACTCCACCCAATCGGAAGAAACGAATTTAGTTTTAAGGCTGTTGTCGTAAGAGAGTTCAATGAGACTCTCTTTTTCTTGCTACTATATATATATATATATATATATATATATATATATATATATATATATATATATATATATATAAAGGGTGTTTTTTATAGAGGTATAAAACTTTAAGTTGGCAACACTTTTTTAACTGGCGGCCATTTTGTCAGCTGTCAAGTGATTTATGTTTAGTTTGGTTTGGCATTTCAACATGAATAGACTGACGCCTGAACAACGCTTCCAAATTGTGCAAATTTATTTTGAAAATCACGGTTCTGTTCGAAATACGTATCGCGCACTACGTCCATTTTACGGTCAACATAATCGTCCATCAGAGCAATTAATTCGCTTAACTATGGAACGTTTTCGCACCACGTTTACTCTAAAAGATAATACGCATCCACAGAGACGTTGTACAGTGCGTACAGAAGAAGTCATTTCTGCTGTAGAGCGTAGCGTAGAGGAAGACCCGAATCAGTCTATCCGCCATCGTGCACAGGAATTTGATATGTGTCCATTCACTTTATGGAAGATTTTGCGGAAAGATCTTGGTTTGCGTGCTTACAAAATCCAACTCGTGCAAGAATTGAAGCCACACGATCATCTAGCAAGGCGTAGATTCGGTGAATGGGCCCAAAACAAGATTGCCGTTGATCCCGATTTTCTTAAGCGAATTTTGTTTAGCGATGAAGCTCACTATTGTTTGAATGGATACGTCAATAAACAAAACTGCCGTATTTGGAGTGATGATAATCCTCAAGTGTATGTTGAGACACCGTTACATCCAGAAAAACTGACTGTTTGGTGTGCTTTATGGACTGGTCAGTCAATGGTGACCGCTATAGAGCCATGATTACTGACTTTTTCGTTCATCAATTGAACAACTATGATGTGCAGGAGCTGTGGTTTCAACAAGACGGCGCAACATGTCACACAGCTCGTGCCACAATTGATTTATTGAACGAAACGTTTGATAACCGCATAGTTTCACGTTTCGGACCCGTGAATTGGCCTCCAAGATCGTGCGACTTAACGCCGCTAAACTATTTTCTGTGGGGATATGTGAAGTCGCTAGTCTACGCCGATAAGCCCGAAACGATTGATCACTTGGAGGACAACATTCGCCGCGTTATTGCCGATGTACGGCCACAAATATATGCCAGAAGTCATATTTAAATTATAATGCCAGAAGGTTATCTTTCGAATAAAGTAAATTTCATGTCAATTTAAAAAATTCATCTTTGTTTTATTCCATTTAAAAGTTCTATACCTCTATAAAAAAACACCCTTTATATATATATATATATATATATATATATATATATATATATATATATATATATATATATATATAGGTCAAATAACAAAACTAAATAAAGACAATCAAACTGAAGAAATAAAAAAATAATCAGACTATCCTGGATATCATTTGGTAAACTCTCATACATCCTAAAAAACAAGAAATATTCGCAGTATTTAAGAAGTGGAGTGATCAATCAATGCATACTACCTGTCTTAACATATGGATCCCAAACATGGACACTTACCAAAGAGAATATAGATAGAATTGCCAAAATATAAAGAGCAATGGAGAGAAAAATGCTAGGTATCAGACTTATAGATAAAAAGAAGAACACGTGGATAAGAGACAAAACAAAAGTAAGCGATGTCTCCAGACAAGTAGTCAAGCTTAAATGGAAATTTGCCGGTCATACTTTAAGACAGAAAGACAATAAATGGAACAAAATAATCCTAGAACGCAAGACAATCGAAGAAGGGGAAGACCGCAAATGAGATGGACAGACGAGTTAAAAAAGCAAGCAGGACAAAGATGGGTACAAACCGCTGAAGATAGAGAACACTGGAGAAGATAAGGGCAGGACTATGTCCAAAGATGGATGATTGAGACTCATTAGATAGATAGATGGATAGATAGATAGATAGATATCGAATCTAAAGTAAAAATTCTAACATTTTTAAAATTAAAAAAATTTGATAAACCATATCAATAATGACCTTGTTTCTAACGCAGCTTCGATTCGATGGTTATATCCACTTGAAATCTAGGTAATCCAGCGGTTCTGACTGAGATTTCTATCGGATGCAACATTTCTTACTACTAGCTAAGAGGTTGCATCCCATAGAAAACTTCAGTTACAAAACGGTTTATTACATGAATTTCAAGTGGATAAAACCACATCGGATCGGTCTGGTCGGATCGGAACGCTGCGTTAGAAACGAAGTCAATAATAACTGCTTGATTGAAACAAAAACTTATTCTTATATGTCTTAGAAGCTGTTTAAAATGAATTTAAATTAAACATTCCATAATATTTAACATTGCAAATTTTTATTCCAAAATTATTTTTGTTTGAAGAGTTGATATATAATAAATAATAATATTTGTGATTGGATCGAAAAAAAGGAAACAAATATTGTCGAAATTCATAATAGCACGCGCGCATACAAATTTTTTTTGCAAAATTTAGAGAAGTGCATCGGATAGAAAACTGAATATATATTAGAACAACTTATAATCTCTACTTTACATTAGTATTCAGGATTACTATAGCTAGCGCTCTTAGCTATAATAATCTTTCATTGGTCTGTTAAAATAGAAAATTCGTTATGATGCTCGACAATTATTTTCCCCCTGTTTTAGGATCCTGATTCAGGACGGTATAATTAGCACGTTCTAAATTTCTCCTACTTCTACATCACAATTAGGATTCTTGTATATGGTATAGTCTAATAGCCTTTTTAGCTTAAATATGTTATAACTCTGCAATCTTACCTAATAAATGTCTAAGGATGTAATTTTATGCCAATCTCATCTCAGAGTTTATATTATGTCTCATTTTTCCTATTGGATAATTGAACATGACCCTATTGGTCGTTTAGTGATTGCTTAAAATGGTAGAAAAGGGCTTCGCCAGTTATTGTATTTTGTAATATCTTTTTAAAATAAAGACAAGTACCACACTTAACTTTAATTGTATTAGTTAGAAAGTTAATTAAATTATAATACACACTTTGCATTTAAATTTGTTGTAATTTTTTGTGTTATTAAAGTCGTGGGCAAAGCAAAATTATTTATTAAAATAAAAAAGCAAAATATCTTTTTAATGTGAAGACTACTACATTGGTTTTTCTTTGAATTTTTGGTGTAAAAATAATAATTTTTTTATCTATAAAATTTACGATATTAGGTAAAGTTTTACATCACTATTGCAATATTTTCACGATGTTCTGTTAAAATTATTTTCCTAGAATACCTTTTTTTTTTAATAAATTAGCTAAGCATATTATCAACTAAGTTAAGAAATAAACCACAGGTTATTTCTTATTTATTAACATTATTAATCTACAAGAGCATAAAATTGATAAATAGAAAGGAAAAATTATAAAACCAACTAAAAGAGAAAAAATAAATATTTAATACTAAGCAGATACCGGAAACTCAACCACGACCACGTAGCTAATTTCTTGTTTATTTTTACCCACTTATAGTTTATGATTTATAAATAAATAAAATGCAATAAAATAGAATAGTCTGAAGTGAGATAAAGATACGACTCATCTATTTAATTACAATTACACTATCTTTTAATTTGGCAAATTTGTTTACTTTATTTAACCTGGTGTAAGATAAGCAATATTGACTGTGAAAATATACCTAGTACTATCTTAAAAGGGTTTAGTTTACGTAAAATGTAAATAAAAAAGGACATGCAGGTAAACTTATTTACCGTTAACTAAAATTAGGACAAGGAAAAAAAGGCAATACTGCTCACAACAGGTGGCTAAATATTTTGATAACGATTCCGCTATTAAGCAAGTTGGTTATTATTTTGAAACTTACTAGGTACCTGAATTTTTTAGCTATTCGTTTTATGAGATTAGATAAAGGTAAGTCTAAAAGTGATTTGTTTTCTTTGCACTTGACCACTGTTGACCAGCTATCGGGTACCGGTATCGGATCTGAAGAATTTCTTTACAAGGACATAACTTAGCCGACTTGACCTGTTTCGCTAATTTTTTCTTATTTCTCTACTCTTTTAATACAGAAGATAAATGGATAAATGATAGAATTTACAGTTAGAAACAGCAAATATTATTTATAATTATTATTGTCATTTTTTCAGGTTATAAAGAAAGGTAAAATGTGCTAAACCAACTAGCTACGTGTACTAGGCGGATTCTTTCGAGTTTGTATTTCCCGGATTCAAAAAAAGGTTTTATAAATGACTTACCTGAGAAAATAATAAATTTGTCTTTCAGTAAATCCTGTACATTATTAAAAGTTTACTTTTCCGCACTATAGTTCTCGTATCTTGTGACACTTAACACTTTTTATTGGAGGTCAGTCACGTCTCTTTACCGCACAGTCACAAAAATCAAGTGCTGTTACCTTTAATTACCTGCGTGTAGCGCGCGACTGTGGCGACGTTCGTGGACAGGTAAAATATTGTAACAGTAATTATCGGAGAATATTTACATGCAACCATGGTTGCATACAGGTGTCTTATTGTGGGGTTCCAAAAACGTTTATCAAGAACGATCATTTTCACAAAAATTTTTATTATCTAATGCGAGTATTACATAGGTGTTAGAATAAAACATAATAATTTGGCCAAAGAACGATTTGATTGGAATTGTACCAGTAATTAAGCTTAATTTAACACATTGCAATAACTACACCATTTTAGCCATATTGCTTAATTATGTACACATAAAATTTACAACTCTCCCACTACTAAAGTTAAATTTTAAAAAATCTAGAACCAAAAATCATATGTACCAAATTACTTCGTAAAAATAGCCCCATTTTTACTCAAAGTTACTAAACGGTTTGAAAAATTCAAGCTGATAGTTTTGACAGTAACACATTCTTTTTAGAATTAAATTTCGAAAGTAATTACTGTAATTATTGGAATTAGAGTAAATCTAGGAAAACGACATTATTATGAAAAAATTTCGATACTTACCCCCTATTTAGAGGTTGTATAACACGATTTTCTATAATTTTTCTTCCATTTTGCGGAAAATAGGGAAAATCACTTTTCATTTGAGTTCAATTTTTTTAAACTAAATTGTTGAAATTTTGTTTTTATCATAAATTCCACAATATTAGAAGCCTCTGTATTATTTAAAAATTCATAAATTTGAATTTTTTTATCGGAAAAATAAAAAAAAAATCAAAAATAAGTCAAAACAAATAAAAATGACTTCCGCCAATCAATAGTGATGTGACTCATTTAAATTGGAAAGAAAATGACCAAAAATTATTTTCGCTTTCCTTTGATGTATGATTTTTGACTCTATACATATTAAAAGTTTTAAGGATCATATTTGTTTTGTCTGTTTGCTTCCAAATATTAGTGGTTTCATATTCGTGTTGGCATAACAGGTTAGGGGAAACAAAATGCAAGAAGAAAGGTAGGAATTGTGTCCAGGTTGCTCCCCAACTTTGAGAGAACTTTTTAGACTCTTGGACAATGAAGATCCTCTAAATAATGGTACATAGAGTTTTTATATTAACCCCACCTGTTTGTCAAAATGGTTTCTGCCGGACAATAACATTTTTTAATTAATAAATCTGGGTCAGTTTAGGTTAGTTTCAGTTTTTCAAACTAACCAAAACCAAGTTAAACTGAACTAATGAAAACTACCCAAAAATTTGGTAACATCTGGCAACGTTGCGCGAATATCGACCATTTTCGCGAGTCTGTTGGTCGATGGCATTTCCGAGACATATTTTTGATTTTTCATTGAAAATACAAGTTTTTTTTTTATTAATGTGCTAAAATTTGTACAAAAATAGTTGAAAAATGTTACATACAATGTATTTTAACTAAAACCATTGAAAATAAATAAGTTTCAGTGTTTTCTTCAGAAATAAAAGTGCTTTAAGAAGTGATGCTTGGCATTTTTTGAGTTTTCCGGGAAAATGAGAGAAAATAGTGAAAAATCAAGGCCGAAATCGTGTTCTACGACCTCGAAGTAGGGGGTGAATTTCGAAATTGTTTAAAAAAACGTCTAAGTATATCCAAAAACATTTAGCTTGCACTGTTAAAAATAATCTTAAATTTAATGCAAATTTAATGTCCATTCTACATAAAGTTTAATAATTTTTTTACCAAAAATCGTAAATAATTTACATTTACTTTGAATTTAAAGCAATTCATTCCAATATCAGTTTGTTGTACATTAAATTTGATTAAATGGTATCTTAAATTTCAATTAAGTAACTGAAAAGATATTTTAACTTCTGTACATTAAAATTAATTCACATTCACCCTAATAGTAAAGGAATTTGCATTATTATTCAATATACATTGTATGAAATTCCGGGAGATGGCGCAACTTGTATTAAACTTTTTGATTAGTATGATATAAGTTGCTTAAAGAACTCAATTTTCTTATTAATTTTGTTTCAGATATTAGCAGATTAGGTGTTCGGATTAATACTATCTACGAAAGTAGACTACGATTCCCTTTCGGCAAATCGGACAATCCATCTCGCAATAGCTCTTTTTATTATAATTTATTAAAGCGTTATTAGAGGATGAATTTTTAAACTTGCTATTTGCCTTTTTTCCTTTCCCTAATAGCCTTTTTGTATTATTCATTCCACAAAGGCACGGGGGGGGGGGGTGTCTCGTCTGAACTCGATTGTGGGATTACTATTCTTGGTAGGGTCGCAGATGGCGGCACACTCAGAATCTGGTTTATAGGTTCCGACGCAAAAAGGTTTAAATATGAATATTATCGCACTAAGGAAAGCCTCCTTTTTTATTTTGGGTGTGGTTTGGTTGCTGAACGCGTGTCGATGCGAGCTTTCCGGATTTCAGTCAGTCGTCGAAAGCGCCAGACTTGTCTGATGTTGTTCCTAAAATTGCTATAGTATACGATATCTTCATAAAGCAGGGACCATAACAATCGTAGGCGAAGCGTTTCCAAGTATAAATTTATATCGCTAGACCGTAACGTGATGCGTGTTTGGTCCTGTAACGAGCGCTATCGTGGTTCATTTCCACCAGGTCGCTATTTGTCATTGTTATAAGGTAGATTTAGAAAGTGAAAAGTCGTTTCTAAGTTTTTTCTACCTTATTGAACCGCAACGCAGGGGGGTGCGGTGAGAGTCCCTCCTAAACCACCCGACCAGATAGGAAATCTGGCCGCCTCACCTTTCTTCTCGCTCACCGGGGCAAAGGGGAGTGAATGATAAAAGGGGCTTTTGTTTCTTCTGTTTACTTCCGGAAATTGAAGTAAAGTTTGCTTCCAAGAATAGGCATTTGTCGGCTATGCATAAAGCATGATGTATGTTTGAGCGTGGAATGCTCCAAGGTTGAGATTCTGAGAGAAAATCAAGAATTGGGTAAACTAAGCATTACGGTGTATAACACTTAGTCAGGGGATCTTGCAAGTGTTTGAGTTTATAGGCCTTTTGTTTTGTTTGTATTTTCCGCAAAGAAAATTTAGAAAAATTTTGTAATAAAAATTTCCGCAAAAGAAATTTGTTGTACAACGTTCCGCATGAAAATTATGCATAAATCTGTATATAAAATCCGCTACAGGGATGTAAGGTAATGCGCATTTTGAAAATTGAGAATAAAAATTATTCCGCAATTGAAATATTTTAGCGTTGTTTATACCCATGTGTTTAATTAACGTATGATGTGTGTAACTATAACTATCTGTACATATCTTTTCTTGTAATCTATTCCTAAACGTCGTAAATGTAACAGTCCATTTAACTCTCGCAATGGATACATCTTATAATTCTTCGTAACTCATAAGTTGCCTTTAATTCCCGCAGTTAAATTCGCTGAAGGGGGATAAAATAAAATCCAAATTAATATTTCAGAAACCGACCTTTTTCCCGGGTATTCCCACAACAATCCCGAAAACAAGGCGTTTTCATGTTCTGAAATATATCGGAAAATAGCTAAAAAATACAGGGGTAGCAAGGAACAGATTAAAAGAAATTTTGTGTTCAATTCCGCAAAATAAATATGGGTAATAGAACGCTGTGAAAAATGTATGGTTAACCAATGTGCTAAAACAGTACTAATAACTGTGGAAAATTTTATCTAAGCGAAAATTGAATATAATATTATAAAATAATATTATAGGAGTGTTAAAATGAATGAAAGTGAATTTGTTTTAGAAAAATTTGAATGAATTTTTTCTAGAAAAATATGATACAGGAAATTATACCATATTTCTGAATTTGAGGTTATGTTGTTTGAGTATTGGGAAACTCATGTTTAATTCGAATTAAATCGCGAAGTTTGTGTCGGTGATCCGTAATTGCAACACCAGTTCGTGTATACAATTACGAATAACACCCGACTTTCGAACTATAGTGTCTGAGAGCCCTGTAGTTGTGAAAACTTACCTAGGCGTTCGTATGCAGATACTACCTAAAGTCCAACACTATGTTTTATACAAGGGAAATTCCCAGACACCGTATTTAATCCGAGTTGTTTGCATTTCGCTTTAAAATCTTCTTGAATCTTTGGTTTTTCACTATCTTTGTGCAAGTGATAGCTACTAAACGCCCAAAGACTCCGAGAATATGATTTTATGTTTACTGAAGCGAAGACTGGACGTTCTTTGAAGACTTCGATGCCTTCAGAAAGATCGTCGTGGTTGGTGTATCAAGGTACTGGAACTGGTAAGCGCGACGGCCGTTGCTTGTTGTGCTTCTGATGGATGTTGAATCGAGAAGAGCGATGCTTGTGATCGACGGGTTTTATAGTAACTTTTAGGCCACGCCTTTAAAGTTAAAATAAACGAATGAAAATGCTGGATTTCGTTCCATAAGCACTAATGCTTTTTGAACTGTGAATTTAAAAAGGAAATCGTATTTGAAAATCGGTGAAATGGTGTTTTTCACGTGTAATGTGATCCATGGTGATCTGATAAATATCCGTTTTTGAAGTATTGCAAACAGATATATACAACAATATGCAGCTGTAGAAAGTGTACCAAAGGTGTCTGGGGAAAGCTCCGACGGACCCACTGGTGAGTCCACCGTCGGTAGCTAAGACGAAACACCTCTTTTAGGGTTTAAAATTAGATTGTGACGAACCGATCGCTTCGACACGGAGGCGGTCTCGTTTACAACAGTATTCTCAATAATTGTCTTGGCGAAAAGTTCTACGAAGAGATCGTTGTCAGAGGTCAAAGGGGGAGGAGAAAAGGAATCCCGGAATAATTCCCAAGTGGCCTTTTTAAGAATGAAACTAAGGGATATTTGGTGTGAGTGAGCCAGTTTAGTTGTTCAAGAAGATTGGGAAAATGTCGGATCACTTCAGTATGTGTCATAGACGATTGGCAATCTGCAGATATATGAGAGGAGCAAATGCCAGGACTAAACAGGATGGATCTCCATACGATGGGGATAAATAGGTGTAAGCCAGTTCCATTCTTGATGGTAAGGTTAAACTGACTGAAAGAATCTAGGAATTTGCTTCGACGATCGTATCTTAATGAACCCCATACCAAGTGGTGAGCGTTTAAGTTTCCAATGAGAATAATAGGAGCAGGAAGCTGGGAGAGAAGAAAGTCGATATCATGTTTAAGAACTGGATAAGAATGGGGGAAGAGATACACTAAAAATGGAGGCTGTAGAATTTCCCAGTAAACAAGAAATGGCTCAAGCTTCAAAATCAGAGTTGAGGTTGATCTCGGTAAAGCTGATGTTTTCTTTGGTGTAAATGGCACCCCCGCCAGAGAAGTGAGCTGGGTTATTTCGATTTTTGTAAACCATGTTGTAGTGAGGAAAAGAGATGAGATTATGGTATAAGAAAATTAGTTTCTTGAAGGAGCAACACCGTTGGTTTAAGGGAGTTTACGAGGATTTGGAGTTCTGAGTAATGAGATCTAACACCGTTCACATTCCACTGTAATATGGATGCAACCATTTATACGGATTTTTTTGGCGGATTTGGAGGACTAATTGGGATCAACATCCATTTTGTTGTTGAAAAGGGAGTTTTCCGACGAACTTCGTGAATAGAAAGGTTTACTTTCGGAACTGGGAGCTTTTGTGGGGATTTTACCTCCTTGTTAGGTCTTTTAACGGGAGGAGGTAGGAAGTGGCGCCAGAGGGAGACAAGGGATTTAAGAGGGGGATTAGTGGAGGAGCGATTAAGAGAGGGTTGATGGTGGTTAGGAGAGGGCGAGTGGTTGGATTGAGGAATTGGTTCTCTGGATGAACAAATGGGAGGATTGGAGGAGGGAGAAGTTTTCCTAGGTGTGTATAACGGTAGAGGTTTTGAACTAGATTGGATGGAGTTTGAAGGGGAAATTGCGAGTTTGTTAACTTTTTCTGCGAAAGATTATGAAAATGTAGGGTTTTGGCTTCCACGTAGGATAATCGCTCTGGGACGCTGATCTTTTGGATGCCGCGATCTACCTTGTAAACCTTACAACCCTTATATCTCCGAGAGTGAGACTTCGAGTAGTTCATACACTTAGGTGGAGAATCACAAGGGAAGTTTTCGTGTCAGAGTTTGCCACAACTGGGACAGGTGAGATTTTCATTGCATCTCTCATCATAATGGGTTAGAAATAAGATTTTACAAGAATTCTAAGATAAAGTCAGATAACTTGTGGAATTTGAAATTAAGTATAATCATTGCGGTGGCTACTAATTCATCATTAACTCTTGTGTTAATTATTTTGACCTCAATGACACCCTCACTGCTAAGCCCTTCGACTAGTTTGTCCGTAGTACAATGGAATAAATCCCTCCATGTGATTACTTCTCTTTTCATATTAAGGGTAGTAGGTCTCCATTCCTAATTTTTCTAACATTTTCCGGCTCATCTGACGTGTTGCTCAATACCTTATGAATTAAGAAGGGGGAAACCCTTTCAAAGGTGTCGCCTAACCTGAAGATAATAAAAAGATCTTCAAAGTAGGCCGCCTCTGGAGAATAAACTTGAAGACTTTTACTAGACCCGCGTAGCGGGTAATAATTTAATATAACCATTTCGATGAATAGCGGAGGAAAAGCGGCCGTTGGCAGCAATATCTCGCATTCCCCAGGGAGGTACCCAGTTCCCGGAGTTTGCATTTATCTACTCCTAGACCATGCAAGTTCTCCGCTTATGTTGTTTCACCTAATCTTTAGGGGGAGGGAATTTTATAGTAGTTCTAATTACGTTGCCGGCCGGTTTAAGCAAGCCCCACAAACAAACCCACATCCTTAACAACCACCGGTTGTTCGTGGGAAAATACAAGACAACACGATAAATAAGGTATGACAGACAACACGAATATAACTCGGGTACCTCGGGATCGTCAATTCCCGTAACCTAGGTCCAAAAACCACGGTCCCCTGAGGGAAGGTGAGAAAGATTGATACGGAAAATAGAAATAATCAAATCAACATGTAACAAAGATGAAAGAATGGAAAGAAATATACATAAAAGCAGAGCTGAGCTAAACTGTACGTAGTACAGTAATCGGAGTCGGATCCAAGGAGGACGGTGCGATGCCCATGACCCCTCCCCCCAAAAGAAAAGTTTCGAATTCAGGAAAAATAAACTCACTTGCCTGCTGCATTACAAACGTGGATCCCGTTGACTCCCCTTCCTCCCACTGATTGATTTTGGAAGTGCCATACTGTACTGTCTTATATATAAATGGGGTGAGAATACCTTGGAACTTTTCTTTGGAATTCTCAAAGAAGCAGCAATTAGATGCTTTCTAAAAACAGGCAAACTCATTACAAGAATGAGCAAACCATACGGTAAAGAGGGCCGTTATAGCCATAGTTAGTCCGATGTAGTGGCGCTTTAAACATGACACTATTACTGGTTCCATGAATCGTATTAAAATTAATATATTGTAATAAACAGGAATCGTTAAGAATTCCATGTCAAAGTTTAAACATTAATAGCGCGTCCGTGCAATATCTTTGCTCTCTCAACGATCTCAGGCCGAACGAGTTCATTACAATATTATAATTAATCCAATCAAAGTTGTTATGAATATATATATTTCCCAATGTATGCAAGAACTTATGTTTAACACTGTCGATTAAATTATCGTGACATTAATAAACCGGAGAACAAATCACAGAGAAATGTTCAAGACCCGAGCGAACCAAAGAACTGTATAGCAATAAGATCTTTGTCATATCTGCTAATAAATCCCAATTTTTTTATAAAGCCCCTCTGAACCATTTTACTAATATGGTTTTTAAAAGAAAGTTGAACATCAATTTTTGCATTTATTATTTTGCTTTAGCATCCTTAAATTTCAAATTATTGTTCATTTCACTACTTTTTGCTGCCCTATTCTTGGCTCCATAACATCCCTCTTCGCCCCTTAAAATGGTATATTCTGACCTTATATTCATCAGAATATCAAAAGCTGTTGAAAAAAATTGGTTCCGGTCAATTACATAGGTAAATAATGTCAATTCGACGTGGTTCCAAAATCTCATTTATCGTTCGTGTATAGCAAAAGAGAGAAACAATTCAATATAACATAATATCTTCTCTGATTAACTAATGGCTGTATTCTTTAGAGTAATTATCAATTGATCAAAGTGTAACTGATAAGTTCATGTTTTTCTGAATATACATTTACTTGTCATTAGGTCGAAGTTATCATGATTATTTCAAGTGATAGAAGGGAAAGTAATAATGATTCAAAAGAATAGTCTTAATAATATTATGTTTAATCAATCAGAATTATTTCGCATTTTCCCAATTTGCGACTTTGTGAATCAACCTATAAATGTTTTATTTCCTTGGGCTTATGCGATCTGAAGACGGCCTTAGTATTATCGGAGTTAAAAGCATTTTCATTAAAAATACATTTGTCGCAATAGTAAATAATAAACTTAACCTCACATGTAGCTGTCGACGTCAAAACAATTTTTCGTGTTTTGTGGTCAAAGCTACAAAAGTAAAAAATTTAGAAAATGTCTTTAAAAGATATAAGTGATCTAGCTTATGCTGATATACAAGCACAATGTCAACAGGAATTAGAAAAATTGAAAGTAGATGAGGTAACACAGTAGTTTAATAGTTATCCAACATTATTTTTAAAATCTTGATTTTTTTTTAGGAAGATCTCATTGGAGAGTTAAACAGTATGCTCAACCAACGAACATTTATAGAAGATAAAATTAAAGGATTATCACGATTAATTCCAACACTTAAAGTAATGAAACATGAAGCCGAGGACCTTGTTTCGACTGTGAATGATATATCTGACAGTTCTGAAAAAATAAGTAGTAAAATTCGTCAGTTGGATTCAGCTAGAGTAATAATTTTGTTAATTTTTCTTAAATTTTTTATCGCTAAATGTTTGATTAGCATTTTTCTTTGTAGGGTCATGTAGATGAGTGCCTATTACGAGTGAATGATTTGATAGATTTAGAAATATGTTCTCAAGGAGTCCAACAGGCAATTTTAGATTTAGATTATGAAAAAGGTGCCGCACATGTTCATAGGTTTTTGTCAATGGATCAGTCCTTATTAAAAAGAACTGCAAATGATATGAATAATGTCTCCAACATGCTAAAATCTGTTAGGACTCTGCAAGAAGCTGCCGCTCAATTAAGAGCTATTGTTGAACATAAGTTTGCTGATGCAGTTACTAATGAAGATTTAGGATCTGTTGAAAGATTCTTTAAAATATTTCCATTGTTAGGAATGCATGAAGAAGGTGATGGCCTAAATTTAAATTTTTGCAAAAAAAAAAGATTTTTTTTGTTTTTTATTATAGAATATGTTGAATTCAAATATAACAATTATCATGAAACAAAAAAAAATTAATCAGGGATAATATCAATTCAATATATGTTTAAATTCCCATGTTAGATTTTTTCTTCTTTTTGCTCCGAAGCTTTAACAGGAACATGACTAATTCCTAATTTGTAAATTAATGAAATGTTTAAAATTTGAAGCAAATTGTACCAAAATATGTAACATTGCTTTTTATATAAACTAATATTACTTATTTACTTTTAGGTATTAGAGAATTTTGCACTTACCTTCGAACTAAAATTGCTCTTACAAGCGAGAAAAACCTAAAGTCAGCAATTAGCACTCCATTAGCTGATAAACGACACAGTATTATTTATGCTGACACTTTAATCTTATTATTTGAGGGATTAGCCAGGGTTATTGATACCCATCAACCATTACTGGAAACCTATTATGGTCCAGGCAGATTACTGTCGGCAGTAATAATTCTGCAGAAAGAATGTGATCAACAAGTTAAACGGATAGTGCTAGAATGGAGTAAAACTAGACAAATACAAAAGAAAATTCAGGTGAATTTAATACAATATAGTATTTTCACTTGTGAAATAATGAGAATTGAGTATATTTGTATTACCTTTTTTTATGTGACTAACTTAACTCATTTTAATCAGTTTAGTCTTTTTTAAAAATAAAATTCATTTTATGAACTACTTTACTCAATTATTTTGTAAACTGATAGTAGTAGATTTAAAAAAAAAACTTGTAAAACTTTTCAATATTAAGCCTAAAGTATAATTTGCAATTAGCTCTTTTTATATACACTATGCCATTGTATAATTATGTTAACATTCTGAGGTACAAGAAACATCTACAGCTTAAAACATAGTCATGAAAAATTTTTCTCTTTGACATAAAATTGCATTAAGATTCAAATCATTTACTTTTTCCAGCAAATAACTGAGTTATCGAGGATGAGTTCCAGTGCTAGCTTTAGTAAACTAGAAAAAATTGATCCTAAAGATTTAGACATACTAATTGGTGAAATAACTTTAATCCATTTCCGCTGTGAAATATACATTAAATTTATTCAAAGGAAGGTTACAGTAAGTACATATTTAAAAGTTAATTTTGTTCTCTTTATTAAAGAGGAAAATTTGTATTAAAACTAAAACTTTAGTATACTTTATTGTTAAAAGAATATGCATTTTGATCAACAAAGTGTACTGTTCAGATATATGTACCAGCTTGTATGGTAAAATCAGTTTTGATATGTAACATATTAAAATATACCGTTCAATTTCATAAACATGTTCACAGACATAGCAATAATTAGTTATAAACATAAAAAAGTCATCAGAATAAAATATTTTGTAGATATAAATTCATATACAAACCCACAATTATAGAAACAAACAATTATTAAAAATACATTGTTTAAAATGTATCATTGTAGTAGAACTGCATGGTGTAGTATGGCTTACAAATAAAGAGAGTTTTAATGTTTTTGTTAAGATACTAAAGTTAAAATAGCTCTCAGTCTGAGGAAAGTTATTAAGCAAGAGAACCTATTGTAATGTACAAAAATTTAGCAAAAATAATTAAAATATTGTACATCTCAATAGAAAGATCATTCTACATGAGTTACAACTAAGTGTGGTGTAATAGATTCAGGGCAGTTATAAGGCTAATTAGGATGATTGGGCTATGTTAATTTCCTTTATATTCAGTTAGGATTTTAATTAGGAAAGGATCTGATTTAATTGCCATCAGAAATCAACTTTTGTAAAAATTGTGTAACTTTTAGTAAGGTTATCCTACCTCAGAAAATAATTTAGGATATGATCTGCGAAAGTATTATAATTTCTATTTTTAATAGAAATTTCTGGCTAGTTCTATAATACCGGTATAGATTTTGAAATCATCCATATATTTTAAGTGCATAGTTGCCTATATGTTTTTATTTCAAGCAGAGAAAAAGAATATTTAGAAACAGTCTATTCGCGGTTGTTTCCTGCGAATATTGCTTTCGGTTTAACACAGCTGCACTGACGAGACCATGAGGTGGTCGAAACGCGTATGGAGAGAGGACCAGTTGCTTCGAACATACCGCTTAGAATTAGCATAACGTCAGAACTAGGGCCCGGTTGTTTGAACGCTGAATAACGTAATAATATTTCTATATATATTTGAAAAAATGTTGATAAACAGTAGATATTTAATTTCTTGGTACAGACATACCGATTTTATGCTATCCTTTTCTAAATGCATTATTTAAACGAGTATCATCGGTACGTCAATTCTGCAAAGTATGAATATATGGTTGCCTAAATTATTATTATTGTTATTTTCAATATATAAACAATATCTAATAATATTTACCGATAAAAATACGTTTTTAAATCCTCTTTTTGTTAATATTAATTGTAAACTTCGCACTTATAGTAATTTCTAACACTAAAAAAACCGAAAAAAGTCACGACAAGCAATTAAACTGAGTGACAAGATAAGTAAATATGTTTATGTCTGTCAAACATCAAAAAAGCGTCTCCCCCACCGACCATAAACAGCCTTTAAACAAATCTATTGTTATCTAAATCTAGGGAATGATCAAGGACCAGTTGCCTATGCAACTATTTAAAACATGGCAGATAGATTTGTTTCTTATTGAAATTTTAATTTTTAAAAATTATACACTACTCTGGTGAATATATAGATATCATTTTAACTGGCGATATTTTTCCGTCTGACATCGAAGTCTGCAGGTTTCTAATATCCTGTGGACATATCTATATATTCTTTCCTTTTTCTCTGTAATGAGAATAACATATAGGAAACTATTTAATTCTTACTGAAATTTTTAGGCTGATATTGACGTCGGCGTTGCCGAAACAGAACAAAAAGAAAAATTAACAAAAAGTTTAGATCAATTAATCCTGAACAGTGAGTTATGTCAGTCTAAACACGATCTGCTATCACATTATTTAAGATTTGAGCAATATTTTATGGAAGAATCGGTGGGAAAGGCTGTAAATATGGATACATTAGAACCAGGTCAACAAACATCAAGTATGGTTGACGACACTTTCTTTATAATAAGAAAATGTATAAGGTTAGTCATAAAGAGAATATTTCCATGATATAGAAATAAATATACTATTCATACAAACAAACATGATTTTTATATAAAAGGTATAAAAGTGTTTGAAATTAATGACTTCCAAATATCTAAATATATGAAGGAAACTAGGAGTGCGCTAAAATAAATTTGAAAAAATGGTAATCTATTTTATACTTGTCATAAGATGGAGGAAATTATATTGCGGAAGTCCAAACGCTGCCAATGTTAAATAAAAAATATTAGATCATAATGAAAATCAATTTTTTTCTAATAGTTTAAATCTTAATATCTCTTAATTTAACCTTGTAAATTTTTGAGAATTCATTCTTGAAAACTTAAAATTTTTTAAAGAGTCTTATGCGAAATCAGGATCTTGTCATTTTTCTTTGAATTATACTTCCATTTGTCGATTAGACGAGGTTGAAAAAATTAAAAATTAGTTTTTTGAAACCTACAGATTTCTTCTTTTGCAATAAAATATTATGTTCTTTATAACTATTTGTATGAACTAAATCTATACTATTACATTTTATGCATTTTATATGAAAAATACTAATCCAAAAATTCTCTCTTCAACATATTGATAAATCAGAATTTTTACACCATAAATCATCAGTAATACATTTTATTTCTATTACTCGGTAATTGATATGAACATACACATTTTGTGGAGTGAAATTTTCTTCTAGTTTACATTTTTTTTGCATTTGCTCGCTATATTCTGAAGCCACTGTTTACGTTTGATACTTGTAAATTTATCAGTATATTTGCCATTAAATAGTAAAATATTATAAGTAAACACTTTTCTGTTTTATAAACTTATTAATTATGAAATAGTAAGATTAAACTGTTACAGATGTAAACAAAAACAGTAAAAACACAATGTTGCCAAATCGCACACTAGTTGCGACCAGCTGAATTAAATGAGTCTACTTAATTATTTTTTTTATAATATTTTCTATTTCAATGATAAATGCCTTGCAAACTATTTATTTTTAAATTATATTATTTTTTATTAGTATTTTAATTTAATTTGTCAAATATTGGGAACTACGCTTTATTTGACTCACGTGGTAGCGAATGGACATCCTTAAAAGTAAAGGGTTTTATTTTAGGCGTTCAATTTCGACAGGCAGTTTAGATGGTATCTGCGTGACTATCAACAATGCTTGTAGGGTATTAGAAAATGATTATTGTGATATTCTAAAAGCGAGATTAAAACAGGGATATCCTTCTGGTTATTTAGATTTAACGCAAGCCTATAATGTTCTTCAAAATTCTATACAACAGGGTCGATTGCAGCCTGGAGATACAGAACAGTCTAGAACAGCATTTATTGTAAGTAAAGTTATTTCTGCCCCAAGTTCCAAAAGTTAAAATACTATTTTGTAACAAATGAGTTTTTTTCAGTGCCTATCAATATTCTATTTAAATAATTACTCAGTGAAATGTAAAAAAATGCTATTGAGATTTCTGAATTAATAAATATTATTCTTTAAAAAATGAATTGGGATTTACAAGTGAAAATTGCCGTTTCTGTCGATTTCATTTAGCATATCTTCAAATAATAATCACTTTTCGAAATTAGTTTAACTCCTATCAGAAAACATTTTGATTTATTATCATTTTGTTTAGATTGCTTTAAATAATGCAGATAGCAGTACAGAATATGTTACAGCACTCGTAGATAATATAATGAAAGAAATAGAAGGCGCTTGGCCTAATATGAACACGAACGAAAGAGGAAAATTGGAAAGTTGTTTATCTGGTATATCATCAGTCAGTGCTAGATTAACTGAAATTATTGAATATGGAATTCAACAATTGAAGTCCACGGCTATTAAGCCTAGAATTAACCCATGGGTTGACAACTTTTTCAACTTCAGTCATCAACTTACAGAGGTAAATATATTATATAAGGGATTGGCATAAAATGGCTATATTATTATTTTTGAAATAAAAAGTCTTTCCTTAACGTTATTCTCTGCATACACAAATACAAAAATTTTCAATTTCATTACATAACACCAATAAGCCTAATTCTCAATTATATATAATTTTTTTTTTTCAAATTTTTTCCTAAAATGAATAAAGAAACACAAATTAAATTTTATTTAACGATGCTGTTAATATCTTTCTTGTCTTAATTATTTTTATAGGATGAACTTTCAGCCTACGAGGCCGGTGAATCTTTTGTACAAACTTTAATTATGAATTTAGAAACGCTACTGTCGTCATTTAAAGGAATTTTAAGTTCCAATAATTACGATCATTTTATTCAAGTATTGACTTCAGAAGTAACACAAAGGTTTGAAAAAGTTGTTATGAAAAGTCAGTTTAATAGGGTAAGTACATTTTATTGTTTCCGTTTTTTGAATGTCACTAAGCTATAGAAATTGTATTTGAGGAGTTATTGGACAAAAAGGAAATATTGAGATTTTTATTTAGGTGTATGGAAGCAATTTCAATACGATCACCACAAGTTTCAAATAAATTTTCAATTTAAAATTTTAGATAGAAAAACATACTTTTACTGCAGAATAATCAATTTTTTTCAAAATTTATTTAGCTTCTTTCTCCATTTAACATTTAAATTTTACCTGAAAGTAAAAGTACCTAATAAACTTGTCAGTCAGATCTCATAAAGTGCAAAAATTTGTAAAAACATGTATTTGAGTCAAGGGATGCTAGTTGCCATACTTCCGACATTTATAGCGTTTTCTCGCATAATAAAGATAAGGGATGTATGGAAGCATGAGATATTTTTGGGTATTATTTCTGTTTCTTTTTATGAAGTGTTATCGCACAAATATTGATTGAAGACTCGAAGAAACAATTATAAATCAATTAAACTTTTCCATTCCATTTTTTTATAGATATTTCGACGACTGCACAACTGCACTGCCTAAAACCAAATACAAAAACATACTTAATCTATTTGATAGCTTCAATAAAAAACTACAATTCACCATCGATATCAAACAACAGAACAAAATTAATTTTTTTAATCTCACTCTGCACAATACGAAAAACAAAATTAGAATGGAATGATACACAAAGGAAAGTTGGTCTTCAAGAAATCTACATTATGACTTGATACATCCATTACCCCAAAAAAAAAAGGTGTGATACTTAGTCCTGCCGATCATGTTATTGAATTAACCGATCCTGAATTTAAATCAAATGCCACTAAAAAAGCAAAGGAAGTACTTCTAAAAAACAATTACCCAACCTAATTGACTCAATTTTTAAAAAGAGAATAAATAGGTCTTATAATAAAGGTAGTAATTTCATAAAAAGAAACAAAAATAAGGTTTTCATTACCATTGTCATATAATTGTATTTTCTGGTCACCTTATACATTTGAAGCAAAAACACTCTATGCCAATCTTATTTTACAAGTGATTTTTTTTATGAATACATTTTTTTAAAATCAAAAATAAAATGTTTTTCCTCTCGATAAATCGGTCTCTGAACATTCTGTATGTATTTTTATACTTATACATTGGTTATATTGTTATACTTAAATATTTATTTCAGCTTGGAGGATTAGTGTTAGACAAGGAAGTAAGGTCATTAGCAGGATACATTACTTCAGGTACATACTGGTCAGTCAGAGACCAATTTGCAAGATTGACTCAGATAGCAACTATACTCAACTTTGATCAAATTGATGAAATTAATGATTACTGGGGAAGTGCTGACGGTGCAATCACTTGGAGATTAACGCCGACTGAAATTAAAAGTATTCTAAATTTAAGGTCAGTTTAAGAGACATTTGTCCGATTTTATTTCGACCATTCTTTATGTTATGTGTGAGCACAATATCAGTGCATAACATTAACCCACACTATTCTATATTATTGTCATAGGAGACTATTCTAGAATATGTCAATTTATAACTACATGTCAACCCTAGAATTTGTGAATAGTGCTTCAATTTTCCAAGTCGGGATTGAGTGCCAGTAATGTTTATAGCAAATTTGAGATTTTTAGAAAATTGAGATTATCAAAAAAGTTCTGGTAATTTTGCGTAAGGGAAGGAATAACAAAAAAACGGATTAAAACATTTCTATCTGTTTTTTCCTTTTTAAAAAAGGTGTGCAACAAAAAACTTCGTAAAACTGTTAATCACTTATTAATTCTAGTATAATTCACATTATTTCTATTTTTTTTCTTTAAATCGTTGAAGAGGAAAGAGTTGTTTATTATTTAATTTCCGATTAATTTATTGATTTAAGTTTTTTGTTGCATTTTTGAAAAAGTTAATTCGTAATTTAGCTAGGACGTTGCTTACTTGGACTTTTGAAAATATTTGCAGTCACTAGATTATCAAAAAAGTCACGAGCATTTGACTCCAAATTCCAGTAGTTCAAATTTCTTTCTCAGCCTGGTTATTTTATCTTCCTGAATTTCGACTATATTCTTACACTATAAAGTACCGATTTTATGTTACATTTAATTATCACTGTTTGACCCCTGTTTATATTGTTTTGCATGATATTCACTAGACCTGTGGGTGATTGTATTTATTTCTATTGTTATTGAACTTACTGTTACCTTTTTCCAGATTAATCTCGGTTTTCTTGCTTACTAGTCGAGGGTAAGGACTTTGCTTTTACCCGACATTATAGATCGTGAATAAAGCAGAAGAGACACGTGCTATTCACTCAAAATTACTGCGCGAAAGACAAGTTGCGACAATAAAATAAAAAATTTGATACCGATTGCAGGAAGCCGGGTTTTGTTAAAATATGTGACTCGGCGGTGGTTGTTTTCGTTAAATAACTTTCAACGAAACGGTAATAAAGCAAAGGGTATACTTGCGTGTTTTGAAAAGTAACTCGTAAATAAAAATACATTGTTCTAAGAACACAATAAGTATGTATGTATTTTTAGAAAATAAAGAAATTTTCATTCGCGAATCACAATTTTTCAATCCGCGAATATTGAAAACGGAATAACGGAACCGTGCATAAGGAACTTGTGTGCTGTATTGCATACAGCCCCGACCTGGCACCATCTGATTATAATTTACTAGCGACCCGCCCCGGCTTCGCACGGGTGCAATGCTGATACTAAATACACTACAGAAAAACTGACTATTTATTTTATTTTTACAACAATTATTACATCGGCCTCCGACGCGCTATTTATAGGCACGCTGCCGCCGCCCCGGTCGGCCAGTACCGCCGCAAGCGCTACTTCCCGCAATTTTAAATCTGTAATATCTTCGAAAATATTCATTTAAATCTTGTGCTGTAAAGGACCATATAGATCTATATTAAATCAACAATGTATTTAAGCTATTTAATTGGATAAGGATTAATGCTGTATTGGTTAAAATCGCTTCAAAATTTGCCATTATTTGTCGTAAAAAGTAAATGACAAAAAAATGTTATTGTGGGATATCTATGAGAGATAGACATATACCATCGCGGAGTTTTCTGTAGACCTTTTCAATGTGTACAAATAATTAGTACATTATTTTGATAAATCTCGTAGGGTTCAGCCTGCGTTTGCAATGTAAGCGGAAAAAAAAATATGATAATTAACGACATCACATTAGAAACCTCAAAAATAACAGTATTTCTCCACTATTTAATGGATGTTATTATACATATAAACCTTCCTCTTGAATCACTCTATCTATTGAAAAAAACCGCATCAAAATCCGGTGCGTAGTTTTAAAGATTTAAGCATACAAAGGGACATAGAGACAGAGAAAGCGACTTTGTTTTATACTACGTAGTGATTTCGAAGTTTGCAAAACTCTTTGAATGGAAAACTTTCATAAATGATGATGACTTTAAATCGCACTTGGTTCAGTTTTTTGCTTATAAGGACAAAAATTTCTCTGAGCACGGAATCATGAAGCTGCAAGAAAGATGATAAAAGGTCATTGAAAAAAATGGAAAATATATAATTGATTAAAGTTCTTTGTATAAAAAAAGAGTTTTATTTCACACTACTTTCTTGCCGACCTGATGGCATATTTTTAATCGATTTGCGATCACCCTAGGATGATCCTATTTTCATGATTCAAGATGCATTATTTTCGTCGGTTAATGCCGTTTGAAATATTTACACTGTAATATATTACTTTGATTTTATTACATTATCGATAAGTTACGTGGGGTAATTAACAATATCTTATCTATTTGCGCTGAATCTATTAAAGTATGGGTATTTATCGTTGGAATGTATGCACGAAAAAGCACGTAAGAATGGGGTTAAATGAAATTTCACTGACTTTCTTTCTTAAAATCTTTTGTAGTCTTAAGTGTTATGGGTAACTGCTAGTATACTTAGTTAATAAATAAATAATGATGAAAATTTCTCTTGTATGTTTTAGGAGTGATTTCAAATCAGAAGAGATTAAGCGGTTGCGGCTGTAAGTCAAAATTTAACATAAGCTATAATAATAAGGAAAAAGGTCCACATTTATCTGTTTTATGTAAATATAATTATATTGTTTATGTTAATGATTTTCAAAAATAAATTTTATACTTACACATTTTCTTTTATTTTTATAATGTATTCCAAGTTAGTACCGTTGATGGTGGACCAAAGAAAACACTAATTGAGAAAAAATATAATTTAAAATTAAGCAGGATGGTACATTTTTGAGATATTTGAAAAATCTTTTAAGAAATAAATATTTATTTTGTATGGGATGGAGGAAATAGTTAATTTTTGCAACAAATATTTGAAATTACGTTGAAACAAAAATCCAGGAATAAACAATACAATTAATTTTTATTTTCAATACTTGAGAACTATATAAATAATACCATTTAACGACAGTTTGTTTATTAGGGTATGTTTTCATTGCTTAACCATCACTTAATAAAAAGCACTTTTTTTAATGGCTGACGTAATTAAGCAATAAAAATCTCAGCCGAGAAACAAATTACAATATATCAAATTAATATTGACAAAATAGATAAAAGACAAAAACATAATATAACAAAAGTCTAATAAAAATAAAAATCTAAACTATTTATTTGATCATCTAAAATCATATTCAATACTTTTTAATTCAAGCCAAGGTACTGTTACATATTTTATGAAACCTTCTACAATCTCTTATTAAAATAGTTTAGCAAATTTTGACGTATTAATAATAAAAATCAAAATATAGCAACAATATTACAGGAATCAAAATTTATAAAAAATATATTAATCAGTTATTTAGTGTCCTGGTAAGGGTTTAAGCTCTTTAATTTGCCTAATTAGGTAAGCTTTTTCGTCATTAAACTGTTCGTCTTCGGCTCTATCTGTATGAAACTTCATTAGGAATTCTACCAATTTTTCTTGGTTACGAAGTAAAATATCCAAAATTGGTTTGGGTTTATTTGGATTGGCTACAAATACCTGAAAAAATTATTTAAAATAATGATATTTAAAAAAAGCAAATAAAGCAAATCTACAGGTTGCAATAATGTAACTAATTAAATTGAAATGTTTTCCCATCCTAGTGATTAAAGAATTAAAATGGTTACTTTTTCTAATTATTAAATAAAAATTATGATTATTTAACGAATCAGTTTTTAAACAATTAAATTGCAGTAACTTGACCATAGGCGAAAATAGGCGTTCTAAAGGATCTTTTAATTTCACAGATACATTTACATAAGTCACTGTAAATCGCTTATTTAGTGAATCCAATCATGGCCGTCGTTCGCCCATGGACGAGTTGTGTGAAGGTCATCCAAAATCGATCATAGTGCAAGAAAGCATTGATGCAGTGCGTCAACAGCTAACGCAAAATCGTCATATGACATACCGTGAGAATGAGACATCTCCGGGCATCAGTAACACCATCGTATATATTTATTTATTTTATTGGAAAATCTATTTTACAATAGTTTATAATAAACAACTAAAATAACACAACCAAAGGTAAGAAAGATCGACGCAGTGATATAAATAATATAACTAACATGTCAAAGAAGAAATGAGAGAAAAAATATATAAAAGCAGCTACATTAACCAAAGTTGAGCAACCTGCATGAAGTGCAGTTGTTATAAGTGTTTATGTCTCCATTAAAGGCAAATGTACGTCCTACGCTGAACACTCACCCACTTCAAAGTGAATGAAACTTTTTAAGATTGAAGAAATCTTGTGAGGGCTATTAAATATTAAATAATAATTTCTGTGAACGTAAGGCTAAATTAGACGAACTCTTGGAACAAAATGTGAATCTCAATAGACAACTGGAAGTAATTATCAAGCAGAATCGAGAGTTAATGGCTCATATAAACAGATATGAGAGTAACAAAATTTTTCAATCTGTTAATGCTAATTTAAATACAAATTCTAATGCTTTTCTAAATTTAAATGCTTGTATTAATATTGCTAATGATTCTAATAATGCCGAAATTAGTAACATCAAAATGATTTCTGGCGTCAGTGAAGGAAATTCTGACAATGCCAATAGGCCCAATGCTAGCGACCTTGTCCCGCTGCAGTTTGTCTGTCAAATCAACAAGAAAACTGGAGGTTCCTAGTACCTTTTCCATATGTACTCAGATGCAGTAAATTCTATGCAAGTTTCAATGGAGGCATTTAATGCCATCAGGTAATCACAGATGCAGCAGTTCATGCGCAAGTTGACGACACATGTTGCCTTGAGTCAAAAATGAATATGGTGTAAACGTCAATAGTATTAAAGATATAAAAAAACTTGAAATCATAGACTTGGGAGGTACAGGATTGAGGTTCTCTTGATCTAGGAAAGCTGGTTAAAGGTAGATCGATTTACGAGTTGAAACTACAATGTCTTCAGAACTGCTAGACAAAATAGGTCACTTGGAGGTACGATGATACTGTTAAACAAGCATATCATTGCGCCACGTACCGAACCCTGATGCTTTCCAAAAATAGGATCGTAGTATTTCAAAAAAACATTTATAAGATTGTGACTGGTGATACAATCTTGGATTTATGTGTACGAGTCCGAAAGTAAATAGTGGTCGATCGCACAGATTTTACTTGATGAGACAAAATCAACACAAGTTGCTCGCGTACGAAGCAAATGGTCGTCCGTTTTTCAGGAAAAACGAGTTACGTCGCAACCGTGCTTTTAGAAAGTCGTGGAACGGTCAATTCTGAATATTACACAACCAATTTTTTGTAGGAACTATTCAGTGAATTGAGAAAAACAAACCGGGGCCGACGGGGTATTCTCCATCGTGACAATGACAATCGGCTCATATACGTTACTTTTTGAGCACTCAAAACGTGAAATTAATGGGTCATTTCCCTTACAGCTGTGATTGGGCACCTAATGATTTCTTTTTGTTCCCATATATGAAGAACCAATTGCAAGTCGAGGGTTTTCTATGCCAGAAAAGGCGGTTGATGAGGTCAAAAATCATGTTTTGGGAATACCATCTTCACAGTGGAAAAAATACATGCAAAAGTGTGATGATCATGATAGAGAATATTTTAGAAAACAATAAAACCATTTTTAATGATAAATATTTGTTTTTGTTATTTCTAAAATGTAAATGGTTATCCTCATAAATGTTCTCATTGTGGGAAGTTTTGTGCTATGTGCTATCTATAATATTGCTCCTCTTATTTTGGTGATAATATCTTAATTTGTTGAATACACTACTTCTATCTATTCACTGTAAATTGAGAAGTATTCTATATATAAAACTATTTTACTTGTTCACTTTTCTACGTGGGCTAATTCAAGTTTCCTCCTATTCTACCAGTTCAAAAAATTATGGAAAATTTCAATGTTAAATGCACCTTAAAATCCTACTTATTATTTTTTTTTTTTATTATGCGATATGTTCTATTCTTTAAAATTTTTACATTAAATTTTACACTATCCAATATTCTTTTATAAAATAAAATTTCACCTATTTTCAATTACGAGTCAAGAGTAAAAATAACAATTAAAAACAATACCATATTAATAGTGCATTGAATAGTGACAATGAAACAGATATTTTGAAGTAGTTGTTGAGAGAAGTGGACACTGGAATGTCCTTAGAAAAGCTTTGAACTGTTCTTTTCAAAAGGGAAAATACACTCCAAACAATTATTTTATCAAAGAAAAACAGGATACATATTTATCAGAATTAAAAAAAATCTTTACCTTAAAAACATGGAAGGCCTCAAACTGGATATTCCTAGACCGCTCTTTTAACATATTCATCATAAGTTTTAAGTTGTCTGGATTTGAAATATACCTTGTCATCACCTACAAATATTAATTTAAATAATTATGAAAATCTAGGCTAAAGCCGATTAGTAATGACACCACAAAGTACACACACACACACACATTTTTTTACTTAACTTATTTAAATACCTATAGATATAACAAAATCGTTTATTTTAAATAATGTAGAAAAAACTGTATATAAGAATAATTTAATAAGTTGATGAAGGCGTGGTCTGTGAGTTTCAGGCCAAAGAAGAAAGTAATCTGCAAAATATATACATACTCTTTTTACGAGTAACCCATACAGTTACAACAATTATTTATTATAATTAAGTAATTATCCTTCTGTCATTCTAAAATGATCTGTTTATATTACTTACTGTAAAATTATGTCTATCAAGTAGTAATTCTCCAAGTAATTTCAAACTCTGACGTCTTGTAACGTAGTTTTCGGAATTTAACAGTCTCTGATAGTGGCTAAAAACTTTGTCATAATTCACTTCTAGAAAATCGGCACACAAAATTTTATGCCTCGTCAGAAGTTCCTGAAACAATTATTTTTTTGGAAATTTTGTATGGTTCAATTAAAGTAGCAAGTTTAATGATATCTGTCTCGTTCTTAGGATTAAAATGTACCAAGTTAGAATTACTTTCTGATGTTTAACTTATGATTACACAAGGTGTGTTAACAATATCTTCATTTCACATCATTAGAACACTAAAGAAGCAAGTATATAAATCTACCTATTGGACAGTTTATTGTTTAAATTAAGTTTCTGTTTCATCTACTGCGCTGATTAATAAAAAAGAATGTTTTATTTAATTTTGATTTTTTACTGTAGGTCAAAAGTTTTAAACTTTTTATTATATTATGTGGTTTTATATTTTCATATAAAATATTTTAATATGCACACATATAAAACAGTTCAAAAATGCAGGAACTATATGTAACATTCTCTGATTTTATACTATATTCTGTAATAATATGGCAAGTATAAAGTCACTTCTCTCTAGGATGGTAAAGAATTTCTAATTTGTTGCAGTACAATCTAAAAGTTCTGTATAAGAAGTAATAAGTAAAAGACAACATGGTTTAAATTAATTATTTTGCAAAATCCTGGCGCCTTAACTACATATATCTTCAACGTTGTGTACCTTATATTTCTGATAATGATGTTGATAATTCCAATTTCTCTGATTATTTAATCGCCATGTATGTAAAAAGCAAAATAAATAATAGGTAATCTTCACATGAGTCAATAACTTTAATAATAATCCATGACTAATATGGATTTAATCAATGAACAACAACAATAAAAACAAAATGCATTACAAGTAGTTAGGCAAACTATAACTTGATATAAAGATTGTAATTTTATTATTATAAGGAAAGTCTTAAATGAAACAAGAGGCTTAAAAACCTAAAATTGTATATTATTCTATAATAAATATGATAACAGCAATAATAATAAAAAATATTATTGTTTCCTTTGTCACAGAGGACAAGAAAAAAGCTTTTAAATCATCTATTATTCACAAATTTTTAGTCATTAATTTCAAAACGTTTACTTGATTCTGAAATTGATCTTTAGAACACTTTATGTGTCATATCTACTAATCTGTTATACTTGAGGAAGTTCTTGGTTGGCCGAGCTTATTATTCAATGCTTAAGTACTATAATGATAAATTTTAGTTAAATGGTTTGGTTCATTTATTAAGTTTTCTGTATTCTATATTTTATATGTATGAATAGTTTATATTTTATGTAAGATTTTTCTTACATTTTATTGAATATTTATTTAAAACAATAAAGTATCTTTGACTTTGAATAATTCTAGACGTAGTAGGCGAAAGCCTAGTTCTCACATAACACTTGTGTACTCAAGCGATTATTGTAACAAACTTTGGCATATTTACCACGCCTAACTTTATTTCCCACTTCTGCTCCAAATTGTATAAAAATTATTGGCCACAGAAAATAAATTATAAAAACTCCAGGGCGTTTAAGAATTTTGTATGCACAAATCTGATATAAAGATAAAGAAAGGGTGAGGTACAAAGACGGGTAAAAACTTGTCTTTAAAAATATGAAGTTGTGCAAATATATAGGACTTTGAATTCCAATAGGAAAAAATCTTGCTTTAACTCTAACCTAGTAATTCACTAAAATAGATTTAATTTTAAAACTGGCCTAAACTAACAGTAGAAGATTTTAAATGATAAGTGCAATAATAACTCAAGCAAGTTTTGAATCTTAAAAACACAAAGATAAAAAAAAAATAATCCTTTTGTATCATTAAACCTGTAAAAATGGAAAGTTTTGTTTATTTTTGTGAGAGAACTATTCCTATTAATGATTTCAAGTCTTGATCTCTAGGTTTTCATCCTTAAGATTAATACATCACAAATATGTTTAGGATTCATAAGAAAAACAAAACTTACCAATTAGAAAATAATTTAACTTCCTTGCTAACTGGAACTGGTTTAAAACTCAAATCGTTTTTAGTGAACGTGGCTGTAAGTATCTACTTTTTTACCTTCTCTCAAAAAATTCAATTAAAAATAAAAATTTCTGTATAATAATGTATTGAGGTTTTGTCAAACCTACCTTAAAAGTAGAAAATGCATCTGAAGCAATATCAAATGTAGAAACTTCAACATATCTGAAGAAGTTATAAAAATCTTCAGAATATAACATGATTTTAGCTAAAGCTTCATATCGTGCACATTCTCTCAACATGGTTCCACAATTTAAGGCTATTTCTTGATGTTCATAGCTAAAAAAGATGATTAAGGAAAATGTATACATAATATTGAAATAATTCTGTAAATGTATAGATATACTAATTTGTTTTGAGCAGACATAAAAAAGATTTTAAAGCCAAACGTTAGGTAGGAAAGGTAGAGCAAATATTTTTCATAACCTGCCAAGATGTTCACAATAACATAAAATTATATTAGGTATGCAGGTCTAGCTACTAGCTTAAAAGTTTGTTAATTATTAAATAGTGAATTGTGTGTCATAGAAATAACTGAAATGTATATTCAGGTATATTTGTTACTGTACCAAAAAACTCAACTAAACATGTGTGCTAAAACTAGCTGATATAAGTTAGTACTGTCGCTTGTAGAAATTACTAAAAATAGTAAATAACTAACCCACTCATAAGGGTAAATAAAATTTCAGGTTTAGTACAAATATATTCAACGGTAGGAGATCTAGTCCCAATTTGCCTTCTTAAAATGTTATTAAATACTTGTGCGACATCCTTTTTCCCTTCAAAGTCAATTCTATTTAAATTTTGGATTAGAAGTAATAGGAGGTTGCTGTTGTAAAGTTCTTGGGCCAATTGGGCAACTATTATATCAGTTTGTGGCTCTGATTCAGAGGTACCATACAACATATTTTTTATCAGTACCAAATTCTTCGATACATCTTCTTGGGCTTTTTCAGCTTTCTTATCACCTTTTTCTAGCGAGTTTACTGCTTCTTTTAATGCCTTTACAACTTCAGCGGGGCCCTTTTGAGATTTTCCAAATAAAGGCATTTTAGTTTTGGTTTTAAGGTTCAGAAGAAAATGGTTGGTTCCCTTTCAAAATAAATCTTCATAAATATATAGATAGGTCAAGGATCAGAGCACAGTTTCGTTCATTTCCTTGGTATAATATTAGTGTTAATTACAAGAAAAAAAAAACAATTATTAACTTCAGCACAATTTTTCTTTTTAGATTAAATTTTTGACAAGCAAAATGCCAACACAGATGTAATTCACGCCTGAATAAACATATAGGACTATTTCTTGTTGTGAAAATGGCCAAATTGTAAACTACTAGCAAAGATAACGTTGGTTCTCTTGTCATTGAAACATTTCATGGTTGCCAATAGTAAAAATACAGAAAGAGTGTGGTCAGGGTTGTGAAATATGCTTTGTAGGGGGGGGACACATTTATGGGGGCATGTCTAGATTGCGAAATAACAGCTTAACAAGGATAAGATTTTGATTGCACACATTCGTATAAATAAATTTACATTAAATCCTTTTTTAGGATGAAGGAACCCACATGAGTACAATTTTAGATGAATTTATTTTTCTGTGCACTCCTACTTCTGTAACCGAGGTTTTATCCTATGACAAATTTATGTGACAAAACACAATTGTGGGCCAATTTGATTGGCTAGTTCTCAGTATGACGTAATGAATGAGGACATCAGACCAATCGAATAGCTCCTTGAATCTGAATTAAAACTATAAAAAGAATTTTATTGGAAAATGCGTTTAGGTGTTACTGTGTTGATTAGGAAAAAAATGTAAATTTCTCCATGAACTATTTGATAGAAAAACGTTAAAAAAGGTTCTGGAAAAACAAATTGTAAAGGTCTATAATTAAAAAATCGGACAACGTATTTTAAAAAGCATATTTTCTTGAGTACCTAAAAACTTTTTAGGTGTTCAAAACTTGTTTTTCTGTCTTTTTTTTTTACGTACAAGTTTACCTTTTTAAAATATGCACCGATTTTGATAATTATTATTTTTTAAATTTTATAGATTAGGTATTCCTGATAATATCCCATACTAGTAATAAATGATTCAACTTTAGTTGAAAAACGGATCCGGCATAGTCGAATAAATATTAGATTTCAATTGATACCGACCAAAAATTGCAATTTTAGAGTTTTCGGAACCACAGATAGCAAAATTTTTACTGTTTTATATATCCTAAAATACACATTTTTAATTGTATTTTAGGAATTCAACATTCGACTTGGCAGTCTAAATTTACGGAGCCCGCTCTTGTGGGCATACCACTTCTACTACTACTACTTGTTCTCAAAAATGTACGTGGTTTAAGCCGTTATAGTCATTCTGACTAATTATGTCTCCGAATGTTTCTTTGTAGGTTTACTCTCCAGTTCTTATTTAAAGTTGAAGCCATGCTTTTGAGTAAATTATACTTACCCTAGTGTAAGGTGATAAGAAGAACTTAATTTTTCCCAAAAAAATCCTTATTGAACCTACGCAAAAAAAACATTTTCCTTTCCGAATATCACGTGGGTAGCTAATCCGCCATTTTACCTTATATATACGACAATGGCCAGCCCGATGGCGTCAATTGAGGTTTTGTTTCTAACTCAATAGTTGCACCTCCTGTCAAGCCTATTTTTGTAAATCTATTTTTTTGACATTCACATGATTTTTTTAGAATAGTGACATAGTTATGTGTTCCTAAAAATATATCAAAGATAAGGGAACTTTATTCTGACATTTTCCTTCCCTTTAATTTTATCTAAATCAAGTTCTGCAATTGACATTAATATATTTTCAGTGTCCTAACTTTCTATAATACAAATCCATACATTGTTGCTATCAGACGTGGATCCAAGGGGAGGAGGTGGGGGCGATCGCCCCCAAGAGCTTCCAATTCAGAAAAAAGACTTGTCCCTGTCTGCTGCACTATTTTTAACGTGAATGTCTCTAGCACTCATCTCCCTACGTCGACAACTGGCTTTCGCTTGTTTCATTTGCCATACTGTGTGATCGCTCCCCAAAGCTTCGAATTCCAAAAAATAGATTTGCGCCTACCTGCTAACGTAATGTTGCTAACAACTCCTCCCCGTCGACAACTCGCTCTCGCTTGCCATACTGTACTATTGTGATATCGTCCCCCCTCCCATCGTAAAGAGTGAGGTTGGATCCGCCCCTGGTTGCAATTGTTATTGGAAATAATATATTTATTTTTTCCCTAACAGTGTTACACCCTCAATATGTACATAACATAACTATTGGGTATTGTTGGGTGTCATCTAGTTGCTGAGAAAAGTATATGTTATAAAAGTTCTTGTTACTGCTGACCCGAGAAGTATATCGTAATATTAGAGGTGAGCGCAAAAATCAATTTCAAATTATTTTAATTTTTATTCGGGTTTTGACATGAACAGTTCATTCCAGGATATCCCGGTCAGCTATCCATCATTCCGATGTCATGGGGATAGCTTTTGTGAAATTATTTCCTTTGAGGTGATTGTTTTGCCTTGAATTAGGTAAAGTTGTGTGGTTAAATGAGATTAATATAAAAATAAGTTCACAACATTGTATGTAATCTCCTAACCGCTGATTTTGTTATTGTTGATAATTCGGGGTTATTGAACTAATATTCATACGGAATCTTATTGTAATGTTCTTAATAAAAACAATAAATATTTAAAGATAAGTATCATATAAAACCTAAAAAAATTTTCAAGACATTATCTAGGGACAAAATACCGTTTATATCTGCGTTACATATTTACTTGAAACTTACTATAACCACGAAGAGTAAACAAAAATAATCCTAAACTAAAACAAAAAAATAACAGATCTGAAAAAAAAATTCTGGATGATTTTGACGTATATGGTTATTAGTAGTAAAATTTATGGAATAATACTAAACTTATTAGAAGTATTTTGTATGAAGACATTGAAAAAAATATACGCAAAGATTATATAACTGACTCTTTAAAAGACACAGTTTAAACTGACAGAATTATTTGTGAATTATATATAACTTTTTTTTTGTAAAATTACACATTTTCCCTCAATGATATCTGTTCAATCAATAGAGCCATTTTAGCTTCTTGCCACTATACAATTTGTTTCAATTTAAAGAAAATAAATTTTATTCAAGATTTTCGTTTGCAGTGCTATTGGTAATGAATTAGAAAGGGATAAATATAAATAGCCTATATTAAAGTTCCCTAATATGTTTAGCGCTGACAGGACATATGTACAGGATGTTCGATTTTGCTAGGTAACTATTATTATTAAAGATAGAGACTTGCAATTTTCGCGAAGCTGTGCACACTTTTTTATTAAACAAAAGATGCAACAAACAAAATTTTTCTAGCTCTCTATTTTTTTAAGACATAGGAGAAATTGGAAATTTTCCATTTACATTTAAAGGCATCAGATTTTGATTTATAGACCAACATTATGCTTTTTTGAATAGAACACCCTGCATATTATTTGTTAGCTCAATTCCAATTTTTTCAACGTTTCCAAAAATGTATAAAAGTAAGAAATTTTTATGGGATCTTGCGGTTAGAAATTTAAAAAATTCGCTTATAATTTTGCTGAAAAGAATAATATGCCTTGTGCTTTTAATATAGATACAAAAACTGCCGGTGATGATTGGCTATGGAGTTTCATGAGGCAAAACCGATCCATGGATTTGCGTGAGCCTGAAATGACGCCTAGAGACAGAATAATAGCTTTTAATAGAGAGGAAATCACTATATTTTTAATACCTTGGAGCAAGTCTAAGCAAAGTATAATTTTAGGACGTATAGGATTTTTAATAATGACGGGACAGGGATCCCAACGTACAGACGTTTACCGAGAGATGTTTGACGCAAAAGGGATTTTCCACGAGTTGGGAAAGGGGAATAAATATAACTTGTATGCGCTTCTAGCGAATCAAGAATTTTTGTTTCTGCAGTGTTTATCTATACAGCTTCAAAAAAAGAGACCTACTGGGAGCTCTTTATACTTCTTCTGATAGGATAGAATCACAGAATCGTTAAAAGCACAACATTCACACATGGAAGGGCCATTTCAGGAAATTTTTCCTTCACCAGGTCCGTCAACTTCCAAAGTTACTAGAAGGTTAATTATAAAACAGCATTCTCAAATATTAATTTCCGTGTCATAAGATTTCATTCAAGATGACCAAAAAAAATGAAGGTCTACTTTGCAAGATACCGAAATTACGTACGGGAAAAACATATATATGCAAGGAAGTGAGATCAGATGAAGAAGATAATAACGACGAAGTCAAAAATAGAGATACAACTGGGACTGATATATGCCTAGTGTGTGAAGAGCAAGGAAGTTATTTAACTTGCTTGGTGGGAGTTAAGAAGAAATGGAGCAATATGGTTAAGATATATTTTGTGTGGCAACTGAGTACATAAAGCATCTGCTGATACTGAAAAAAGTATCTACTTGCGACTACTGTTTCATCTTTTGGGGACATATTGATCATATATCACTATTACCCCAAGTACCTGTGGAAATGATAGCAATAATACACTGTCAAAATGAAAAGAGTTCAGTCAATGTCAAAAATTTAGGGAATTTATTGTTGCGAAACCAATATTTGCACGTAATGGCGCCGAGCACGATGAGGACATTTTTGGTATAAGTGAAATATTATACACGAGCAGTTCAGTTTTATATACCAAGTTCATACTCTAGCCACAAACATGGCATCATAAGCGTAGCTAGGGGGATACAGAGAGAATAAAATTTGCGTTTTAATCTCCCCAATTAATATTATTATTATGAATTTATTTTAAATTGTAAAATTTTAATGTCAAAACACTGAAAGTAATGTAATACAATTTGTTCTTAATTTAAAACTTATAAAAAATACTTGCAAACTACACAAAGATGTAATCAACTCAGGCAAAAGAACGGGAACACAGATAGAGTACTTTGTAAACAATATAATAATGATATGAAAAAACGAATAAACTTAAAATTAATTTAAAAATAAGTTGGTTTAATAAAAATAAAATTATAAATTCAAAAATCATATCTACCTTATTTAACATTTAGATGTAAGTATATTTTGAAAATATTCTTGTTTACTAAATCCTCATGATTTACCACAACACCCGCAATAACAGGGCCAAAACACCTCTGCATGGTGAGAAATTAAGCAACGAGATGTGATTGTGGTCAAAACTATCTAACCTTTTGTATAAAAGCGTTTAGGAACCAGTACTATATCACATTCCCAAAATTTTGGTGAAACAATACATCAGTGTACTGCGGCGTTTCTCACTAGTGTTTGTGCCATTAAAAAAAATCAAGATGACCGACAAAAGGAACCTACTTTTGCTTTTTGACCGCCCGAAAGAACCCATTTTTATTCCCAAGGGTAATGAAAGGAAGGCTTTTGACATTCCTCCCGAATATTTGGTAAGACCTACTTAGTTTTTTAATTTGTATAAATTTTCTCATCTTTTTACAACTATATTTAATTTTTAATATTATTATTAAATATGCCTCTACCAAATTTGGGAAATTTTCGTATAAATTTTGTCCTATTATTTTTTGAAATACAAACTTTCCTCTCAATATATAACATTAACACAGTAAAATGAAAATAGTAAGTAAATTTAATTTTTACAAATTAAAAATAGAATAATTTTTGTGATTTTAGAAATAATGGTTAAAAGAAGGAAAGTAGCAAACAAAACATCGACAACCTAACCTCCGAAGGTATATTTCAGGAAAGAATATCTCAAAAATCAAACGTTTCACCGAATTTTGGTTCTCATTCTCGTAATTTACATTTTAAAATGTATGTATTTGAAAAAATAGCTAATTTTGATGTGATGTAAAACAACTAAATAAGTACATATGTAAACAAGTTTCCTACAAAATATTTTTAAACTACAAATTTTAAGGGATTTGCAAGAATTGTGACTACTTTCTTTCTTAATTTGAGATGCAAAAAATCAAAAGTTTAAAATATATAATATCACAAAGCTCGAACCTGTCGCGGCCATTTTCCCAAAAACATTGAATTCTTTTAGTACTAGAATTAGGTTTTAACCTTTTCGAGGGTTACCGAAATATTCGGTTGGCGCAAAACCGAGTTAACCTATAGGGTATTTTAATTCTACTCCTGTACTAGTATGAAACAAAAAAAATGTATTGTTCTTTCTCAGAGGTATCAGTGTCCCGTCTATGGTAACTTTATGCAGTTTTCAAGGAGCAATTGGTATGACTTTTTTTAAGCCTGTTTTTCATTTTTATTATACAGAATTTTTTAAGTGGTTTTTCCATTTTCTACAATTTTCATACGTGAAACTTGCAGACTGATATGAAAATAGTAATTTTAAAAAACTGATTTGTGTGTTAGGAAAAAAATTATTTTCATTCTTACGGTTTTCACTTACTTTTTTTGTCCTGTCTTTTAGATAATAAGAAAATATATTGGCTGTCAGTTCTATGGATAACAAGAGCTTAGTGTACATAATAATTTTTATTTAAAATTTGTGTAGGTTTTTTCCCGGTCTTCTATTTTAAAGAGGATCTTCTATTTTAAAGAAAATTTTTATAAAAAAATTGAGCCGACTTCTAAAGAAGCGGAAAAACAGTATAGATTTATACATGAAATTGAAATTTGTGAAGTCAGCGCCAAATTATTACTAATGTTAATACCTGATAAAATGTGATCCACATAAAAAAATTTAGGAATATTTTATTTGTAATTGTTTTTTTACCATAGCTTGTATGTATTTCGTGTTAGTAGTTATTTGTTTCATTTAGTAATAATTTGGCGATGATTTCAAAAATTTCCATTTCATATAAAAATTTATATTGTTATTTTCGGCATTTTAGGGTTTTTTTTAGAAGTCGATTCAATTTCTTTATAAAAATTTTACTTTTTGATTTTTTGTTTTGAACAGAGTTGAGTTTCTAAAATCCCAAAGTGTTCTTATTTTATCCAAAGTTTTACACCACAATAAAAAATCCCCTGCTATAGTAAATCTGCTATGTTGGATTTTCATAAATTAATTTTAGATTCGTAACTTAGGCTTACAAAACCCGCCTGCACCGTTATTGAAAGAAATTGAGACATATACATTTTTTAATCCGACATATTAATCCGGCATATAGAGTTTGAAGAAGTAATTTAAGATCCCAAGAACCTTCCAATATCAATTTGGGCAAAATCGGAAAAATGTAAAATTTTTGGTTCCCCATATTGTATCTGTCATATTAAATTTTAATAAATTAACTTTAGACTCACAATTTGCGATTTCGACAACCAATTTTGAAAAAAATGTGATTAACATAAAATTTTCAACCTACCCTATTGGATCCGCAATATTGAAGTTCAAAAACATAATTTTAAACTCCTTAATGCCTCCTCCTTCATCTTGATCTAAACCTCTAAAAACCCCAGTACCAATTTTGGACATATCCGGAAATACTGTATCTGCCATATTGAATTTTAAATTCATTATTTACACTCTCAGAAGCCCCCAGTAGCAATTTTGAACAAAATCTATTGATGTTAACTTTTTAGTTCGCCATATTGCATCCGCCATATTAATTTTTTTAAAATAATTTTAAAGTCATAATTTACACTTTAAAAAACCCTCTATACTAATTTTGGACAAAATAGCTGAATTGAATTTTTTAAAAAATAATTCTAGATTCGTTATGTACGACCCACACAAATTTTTAAGAAAATTGAATAAAATCATTTTTATCCGCCATATTATCAGCGCCATCTTCGATTTTATTGAACCAATTCGACCAAAATAATATGGAACCACCGCAGCAACTTACTGAAAATAATGAAAAAAATTTCATTCAAATCTAGAGAATATCTTCAAAATACGATACTTAGTTCTTTTTTTTTGATTATAGATTCGCATTTAGAGTAGCTTTAAACGCAAATAAATTAGCAATCATCCTCACTATTATCACCTAACTCTTTGTATCTATCACTGAACATAGATCTTCCTCCTTGATCTCCAGTTTGTTCGATATTGTGCGACGTGAATACAATTACTAGCTACTCTCTTGATATCATCTCGGACCATCGAGCAGGTGATCTCCTTCAGCTCCGTTTGTCTGCTCTTAGACACCATTTAAGCAGTCTTTTTGCCCATCTAATCTTCACCATTCGGACCTATCTCGTTCCATTTGAAATAACATATCTTCTTCACAACATCAAATACTCCTGTTTTTGGTTTAGGTCTTTATTTCTAACATGGTGGCTGGGAAACAAACTCAATATTGATCTTTCCATTCTGTGCTGTACACTTCTTAATTTACATGTAGTTACAGTTATTAAGATTAACGGTTTCTACTCTGCACATTACAACAGATAAATAAAATACATTGATTTTATATCTTTCTTTTGAGATACATTGAAAGATTACTCTCAAACACATTAGTCGGTCATAAATTTTGTTTTGCTAATATTGATGGTCAAAACCACACTAGAGCAGACGGTTTGGAGTTCCTGTTCTTATTTTCCCAAGATCATCCGATATAAGTACTATATCATCCGCAAATCTAAGATGGGTAAGTTGTTGTTCATCTATGTTCATGCCTCTTTTTTCCCAGTCAAACTTTTTGAATGCATACTCAACTGTGATAAAGAGCTTGGGTGAAATGATGCAGTATACTTAATCTAACAGAGATGTAGTTGATGTTTTTGCGAATTTTTATTATCATTGCAGCATTATTATATATGTTATATATTAATTCGACTGTATCAAACGCTTTGTGGAAGTCAACAAAAGCAAGAGTTAGTGGTATCCTATATTGTAAAGACTTCCCAGTAGCATTTTGATAATAATATCGTTCGTACCGTAACCAGAGTGAAAACCAGATGGTTTCTCCGGTTGGTCTAACTCTCGCTTCCTCTATAATCTCGTAATAACTATTCTGGTGAATAATTGTGAAGATGACTTAATAGACTAATAGAAATAACAATATAGTGAATGAGTTGTTTTACTTGGTATGTTGCTGTTTATAGATAAAGATTAAAAAGGGCTTTTATCTTCTCTAGTAGAAGTGGGCATCCCACTTTTATTGCATCAGAAACAATATTGTTTTTGCCTGGTGCTTTGATGTTTTCATAATTTTTCGGGGATAATGCTACCTCTTTAGATATTTGATTAATAATGCCCTTCTTGACGATAAAGACCTCTTCTGTGTGACTCCTGTATAATGTTGAATAGAATTCCGCAACTAAATATTTTCTCTCGTGTGATGTTAGTACTCCCTTTTTATTGTGAGTTATACTACTTCCTGTCTTCCATTTTCAATCTTACTGTGTATACTTTCATATTTCCGTTCTCTTCGATTGCTTGTTTTATGTGATTAGTATTATAGTTCCTAAGGTCACCTTTAATTGCCATATATATTTCTATATTCATTTCTTTTAGCTTTTATTTGTGTTGGTGTTTCTGGTAGTTCTTGTTGAGTTTGCGTGTTGATACCTGCTAATTGAAGTTGAATAAGAGAGGTTATGAATAAGTTTGTACCAGAAATATGGATCAGTGAATTTCATTTTGTACTGGCTCTGACCTGACGTTCCATCGAAACTCTATTTGCAAATAAAACTCATATCTACAAATCTATTTATCGATTTGTTCAAAGGCGTCTAATTGAAGCAATATAATTCGATTCACTGTATGATCCAGTAAGCCTTGGAATTTAACCTCGGCTTTTGATTTAGTAAAAGTTAGATACTCGTCATGTAGATAACATGCTTTTTTGTATTTTACACACCAGAGTACGGCGAAAATATATTACTGTCATTCTGTTTAGCCCAAGTTTGTAATCGTTGATATTTGTTTCTCGACAATCCAATGTCAAATAGAAGAGCGGCGCATAAATGTAACTGGGCGCGACGCAACCACAACACTGTTGCCTTTGACCTGAGACGAAACTTTAGAAAGAAAAGACTGGCCGTTCATATTACCGAGGTTTAATAGAAATGTTACTATAGGCAACCTTCTATTTTAAATTTCTTAACTATAAATTATTTTTGGCCGTTTCTCAAATTCTAACCCACTAAGCCCGTCTAATTTCTTTTAGGTTAGTTCGGGACAAAAGATCGTAGGGAACGCCTACGCGCAATATTACCTCAGCTAACTTCCGTGCGACACGAAGACGAGCAGTACCTTGAAACGTCTCATTCGGGGTGTATTTACTTTTCGTCTAAACTTATGACGTAATCGACAGAATTGGGAATATTTAAAGACTATTTGATACATTGACTGTTTTAAATACATCAAATAGTCGAAATATAAAAAATTAGTTTTTGTTGGGCGTTGAGCGTAAAAAAAATTGATATTTCTGTTACAAAATAAACATTTATTCTAATACAAATACTAGTGAAACGCAACGGTAATTTCTAAGTAAATAAGCTAATAGACCACTTTAAAATTAAAAACCATTCTCAAAAATAAACTTTTTTTCTGGTAAAAAATAACAGTAACACGTTCTGTAATTGTAAATAAATAAACAAATAATTAAATTTAATTTAAATCAACAAAAACACCTAAAAGTCTACAAGAGGTGTTCAAACAGGCCTCCACTTTGAGTGAGACAATAACCCAGTCTATTTTAAAATACGTTTCGCATATTTGCCAAAACTTCAGGGGTTATATTCTTATTAGCCCTTTCTATCATGTCCTCTCAAAACACCTTACGTGTTTCCTGGTCTTTCGGAAAAATTTCTTGAGTTATTCGCAATTTGTAACAGCGATATTTGTTCCTCTTTAAAATATTCCAAACTGTTCAAGCGTTCATATCAAGTTTTTCGGCAATTACGGTACTATTGCAAGGAAAATTAATTTCTGCTAAACTACAAACGTCATTCTCCCGATTTGCTCGTTCTTCAGTAATTTGAGGAACCGGTTGCTCCTCATTATTATCAGTGCATTTTTTATAAATTTTTAGAAAACAGGTTGTCTCAAATTTTTTAATAATTTCCTAAATTCTAAATTTTCAAGGAACAGTATGATTTTCGCACGCAAATGCAAATCTGCCGAGTATTTACTAGAATAATACCACTTAATAATCTGCTCTTTTTGTTCCGTGGAACAAAACTACCATTGTAACAAAAAAATTTGGCGCGAAACACGGAAATACCAACACTCGATACTTACGCTTCGACGGCCTAAATGAAAGCAAATAACTTGGAATTTTCTTATTGTGCTAGGGCGTGGCGTATGCTGCCGCCCGCTCTCACGGCGCCAGCATTGTATTACCCCTCACCCTAGGGCCAAACTGGTAATTTACACATATGTCGATGCTTACGACTGTCTCATTCTGATTTGATGAATAATATAGTATTTTCTTTATCTCACTTATGAAACGTCCAGGTTCCGGTTTGGATTTTCCAGACCTGTATATAAAACTTACATGAGATCGTGAAAAGTCGGCACAATTTAAAAAATATAATTTCTGCGTTACAAATTATTAAGAAATAATTAAAACGATCTGCTGTGCTCATTTAAAATGACCATCAAAAATTTGAAATGACCTGAAGTGCCGTTCTTTATCAAAAAATGGGAAAACTTTCATTAAAACCGAAGAAAAATATTTAGTTCTCTGTTTATTCCAGTATATAAATCGTCTACGTATCTATGCTAATAGAGAAATTGTTTAAAGAAACCATATTACTCTGAATTCAATAAGATTACATCAGTTCAAAAGCTATAATAATGGGAAACCTTGTGAGGCCTTTACTGGCAGACATTCTGTATTGGCACTGATTAAAATGTCACTACTACATTTTTAAGCTTCATTGTAAATAAAATATTTATCTTTTGATTAGAGCGACAAATATAGGCCCGTTGGAACTCAAGTTACAACTCGTTTTGGAGAAGATGCTAATGAAAAGATTCCTGTTGCTCGCATTTCCATTCCTCCACTTGGAGAAATTCTGGAACTTCCCAGAGATGACAATTTTTCTCTCTTTATTCCAAAGCACCGTAGAATGGCTGGACTACTCATTGATATATTTTTAGGTAAGATTCAGTCAGTCTGAAAATTTGTTTCAATGAATCTCGACGCTGATATATTGAGTAAATTCCTTGAAAAAAAGTATGACGATAAATTCGTTCTCCCTCTTATTAAAAACCAAATTAATGGAACTTGATGGACATTAAGAATTATAGAAATAGATAAAATTAAAAAGAAATTAACCGCCTTCTAAAATAGCGCGATAAAGATTGAAAAATAATATTATACATTTTAATATGGAATCGCTATTTTTGTCGAAATCAAATTAAAAATACATATAAAAATGCGATTTACAAAAAGGAAAACCTATAACTTACTAACTCTACAACATTCAAATATTCATACATAAACTGACTTTATATATGATTACCTTCTTACTGTAGTTGATGTTTCTATCTTTGCCTGTTCTTTGCTATGTAGCGAATGACATGTTGGCTTCTCTTTGTACACTTTTCGACTATGTTTCTTTCAGGCGCCCTCAATTCCTTTTCCTGTGATTTCCAGTTTAATGCCTTTCTCGCGATTTCTTCTTGTTTTCTTCTTGATTTTTTGAAAATTTTATTCTTCGATATTTAGTATTGAATTCGTTACGATATTCATAAATTATTTGACCTAAGAGAGATGTGCTTTATACTTTATAATATTTTCGAGGTCGCAAAAAGTACTCATGTTAGCCAAAGTTTTTGTAAACTACACTAAATTGAGCAAGAACAAATATTTGAAACTGGGAATTCTCTGAATGACAATTTTGAATGAAACTCGACTAAAAATAATTTTAGATCCGTAAGCTAGGTCCCCAACAAATCTGTCAATTTCAAGTTTCGACGAAGTCAGGAACATATAAAATATTAGGTTTGCCATTATGTATCAAGCATATTTAATTTTTATAACTTTACTTTAAATTCGATAACCCCCTGACCGTGTCAAATTGGAATTATTATCCGATGTTTCGCCTACGATTGTATGAGGAGTCTGTAGGGATCTTTACTCCATGAGATTAGAACACTGAATGACTATCTAGGAGCAACAGGCTGGTATTTATACCCGGCTGGTGCTCAGTGAACCGTGGTCCAGCGTTATAATCGATTTCCACGTGTGATGTATACTGTAACCTGCATCTCAATTAATATTATTTGGATATTTACAAATTTCGATTGATTCTCTAATTTTACGTTTAAAGAAACCAGACACTGATGCTACCACCTTAGTTTCTTTTACATTAAAACTATTGCAGATTGTACAATTTGTTTATGTTTTATACATCTTACATGTTCTTTAAGCCTAGTGAATATAGACCGTCTTGCTTCACCAACTTTAGCCCGGAAAAAAACCGAATCCTTTGTTAAAAACTCTGGACACTTTGTCAAAAGAATAAAATCCATCCAATTAGAGCCCGGAGACATATTGGTCCGTTTTGATGTAGAATCCCTGTACACAAATGTTCCTATAGATGATTCAGTTTCCATAATATCGGACATTTTACGAAACAATATGGACTTCACCCTACTAGAATTAATTAAAGCATGTGTCACTTATTTTACTTTTCAAGGAACTTTCTACGAGCAGACTTCGGGAGCGACCGCTATCATCTGTGGTAGCTAACGTCTTCATGGAAGCTTTCGAAGAAAGCGCATTGTCTTCTATACCTCCGAAACCTAAATTTTGGTGCAGATATGTAGATGATACGTTAGTAGTTTGGCCGCATGGCGTAGATAACCTCCATAATTTCCTGGGTCATCTAAATCAACAACACTCTAGCATAAAATTCACTGTGGAAACTGAATCAAATGGTGCCCCTCTCCTTTCTTGATGTACTAGTACGAAGGAGAGAGAGTGGCAAATTAGGACATTCTGTGTACAGAAAACCCACACATATAAATCGATATCCTAATGCAACGTCACACCATCATCCTTCTCAAAAACAATCCGTCATAAACTCTTAGGTACATAGAGCATTTTCAATATGTGACGAACAATTACTTAAATCAGGAACAGACAAAAATGACTAATGCTCTGAGAGGCAACGGATATTGCGCTGAAGATATAAGATGTTCTATTAATAAATATAAAAACTCAAATCCTCAACAAATTGTCATAAATTTACTTCCTATGGGCAGTGTTGTTTTTTTCTTACATACACGGAACCACCGACAATATTGCCAAACAGAAGGCGTTTACAAGATTGCTCTTGCGGTAAAGTGTATGTAGGCGAAACAGGACTGTTTATATCAACTAAGCTTAAGGAATATGAAAGATGTATAAAAAAAACAAATTGTACAATCTACAGTAGCTAAACACCGGCATTTCTCATGTCAGAGTTTTAATGTAAAAGAAACTAAGGTGCCAGCATCAGTGAATTAATCGAAATTTGTAAATATCCAAATAATATGAATAGAGATGCAGGTTATAGTCTACATCACATGTGGAAATCGATTCTAACGCTGGACCACGGTTCGCTGAGCACCAGTCGGGTATAAATACCGGGCTGTTGCTCCTCGACAGTCATTCTGTGTTCTAATTTCGTAGAGTAAAGATCCCTGAAGATGCCTTGTACAACCGTAGGCGAAACATCGGATAACAATTCCAATTTGACACGGTCTAAACAGAAGAATCATGATTTTCAACACCCCTTTCTATCAATTCTGAAAAAATTTGAAAATGTAAAATTTTTATCTCGCCAACTTAATCTTCACATTCCAGTTCTAAAATAAATTTTATTTATCTATTTATTATTTGTCAATTTGCTTTATAAAGAAAAATTTTAGTTATTTTTTTTTTGCTTTCTGTGCAGGTGTACGCAACGTTGATGACTTATTGGCTGTAGCAGTGTATGCAAGAGACCGGGTTAATCCTTATCTGTTTAATTACGCTCTTTCTGTGGCCCTTCTACATAGACAAGATACCCAGGACTTAGATCTACCTTCCGTTATCCATTCATTCCCCGATAAGTATCTGGACAGTAAGGTGTTTGAAAGAGCTCGTGAAGATGCCAATGTGCTTCCTGAAGGAGCTAGAGTAAGTCTAAATACTTAACAAAATTATGCGGTTTTACTATGATTTTTGAAACGTTTTGTATACTTGAAATTATTTTTAAATTTTAAAAGTTCTCACATTTGTAGAATTTCTGTCTAGAAATGTATTATGTTTTACATAGCTTATGATATAAGTACCATTTTTGGGACTTTTTATTGCCCCTGTATATAACTTACAGTAAAATTTTTATGTTTAAAAATACTAGTGAGGTACCTTAAAAAGCATTTTAAAAATTTTTGTAATCGGATGTTCCATAGATGTCTTTGAAAAGACATTGGTAAGATTAGATATAATATGGATCAAAAAAATTGTTGGTAGAATAAACATCGGAAACCTAAATATTCCTTTTCAAATACTGCTAACAACGAAATAAGGTATAAAATATATTTTAAGCTATATTTATGGCTATTTTTCAATTTTATAATAGACACCAATCGAAATTCCAAAAGACTACACAGCATCAGACTTGGAGGAAGAACATCGTCTAGCTTATTTTAGAGAAGACATTGGTCTAAATCTTCATCATTGGCACTGGCATTTGGTGTATCCATTCGAAGCTGCCATAAGTGTTGTAGATAAGAACAGAAGAGGAGAACTGTTTTATTACATGCATCAACAAATTATGTCTAGGTATTTTTTTTCATTACAAGAATAGACGATTTAGAAAAATAAAATTAATTGGAAATTTTCACTTACAGCACATTGAAAGTTTGTACTGTTTAAACGGTGGCTTAAAGAAGGTTTCCTTATCATCTACTTCATATAATTTGCATTTATTTACAGATACAACTTTGAACGTTTGTCTAATAACATGAAACGTACAGAACGCCTTATTGATTGGGATGCTCCTATTAAAGAAGCTTACTTTCCTAAACTGGACAGCTTGGTTGCTAGTAGGTCTTGGCCGGCTAGAGTCACGGGACAGAGGCTTCAGAACTTAAAAAGAGAAATTGACGGGATTAATTTAGATGTAGATGATATTAAGAGATGGAGAGATAGGATTTATGAGGCTATTCATTCCGGACTTGTAAGAAATGTACGTGACCATGTCTAAAAGGAATATTAATTTAAGATTAAAAATACATTTGGTATGAGTCTCTTCAGAACTAATTAAATAAATCGTATTCTTCCAGTCAATTTTGCTTCCAAATATTAGTTGCAAATTTTATTTGATGAAAACTTTCGTAACAGTCAACATATATATAATAATAAATTATTTATTATAGAGAGATGGCACATTTTCTCAACTCACTGAATTCGGAGGTATTGACGTATTAGGAAATATGGTGGAATCCAGTATATTATCTCCAAATCGTGAATACTACGGAGATCTCCATAACACCGGACACATTATGCTTTCATACATCCATGACCCGGATCACAGACATTTAGTAAGTAAAAATATTTTTTTGGCAATTCTTGGAGAATGTAGAAACACACAATTTTCCGAATTTTTCGATGATTTTTTACAAACCTCCTATTTTTGAGTCGTAGAACATGAATATGTTGTCAATTTCCGGCGATCTCCGAAAAAAAAACATTGGTTTTCACTCAAATAACTTGTATTTTTGATTACTACCTTTAAATTTTGGGCATTTATAGTAAAATACACAAACACTACACAACATTTAATCTTTTTTTTTTTAACAAAATTTACATAAATAACAGCGGAATAATACGAATTTTCCATAAAACGTAAAAAAACCGTTGTTTTGCTGTTTTATGCTGTTTCTAGGCATGCATGGTTGGTTGCATACGATTTAAATCCAAACAAGTAATGCGATGTTGCCACGTTGACGTGGATTTTAAATTCCATTATGATGCAAAACTTGATAGTTCAAATGCAATTAATTGTGGTCATTCCAGTATTGTTGCGTAAAATGTAGGTAAACGTGAACAATCGGGATGCTAAACATAAACAGATCGTTCTGCAAGCTATGTTGATCAAAAAACGAAAATCATAACTAAACTAACCTGAACTGACCTGAACTAACCTTAAGAATTTTCCGAATTTATCGATGATTTTTTACATATCTCCGTTTTTCGGGTCATAGAACACTAATATATTGTTTTTCTTCGCCAATCTCTCGTGGTTTTTCCGTGGAATCTAGATAAGTCTAGTTCAGGTTAGTTTAGTTATGATTTTCGTTTTTAGATCTACGTAGCTTGCCGAACGATCTGTTTATGTTTGGCATCCACATTTTGCAATACTGGAATGACCACAATTAATTGTATTTGAACTATCAAGTTTTCCATTCTAATGGAATTTAAAATCCACGTCAACGTGGCAACATCGCATCATCTGTTTGGATTTAAATCGTATGCAACCAACCATGCATGCTTAAAAACAGTATAAAACGACAATACAACGGTTTTCTTACGTTTTATGGAAAATTCGTATTCTTCCGCGATTGTTTATGTAAATCTTGTTAAAAAATGATTAAAAACCATTGTGTGGTTTTTGTGTATTTTACTATAAATGTCCAAAAGGTAGTGATCGGAAAATACAAGTCATATAAGTGAAAATGAATTTTTTTTTCGGAAAAATTACGCAAGATTGGCGAAAATTGCAACATATTCCTGTTCTACGACCCAAAAATAGGAGGAATGTAAAAAATCATCGAAAAATTCAGAAAATTGTGTGTTTCCAACTTCTTCAAGAATTAAAATTTTTTTTACATAGACAGGAATGCAGCAAAGCATTTTACCTATGGTACCGTTATTGAAGCTACTGAACCTTACCTTAGAATTCTTCAGATCGTTCTTTATGCAAATTTGTAATTAAGCTTGTCTTATCTTCTAGAACAAAATTTATATATTCCTGATGGGAGCTTTTTGTTTTCAGGGGTGAAAACCACCCACTGTGATAAAAAATTCTAAAACTATAAATTTAGGCATTTCATAGCTTAAAATCATATTTAAAAATGTAGCTTGACATGTTCTAATGGTTTATTCATAATTAATTAAAATATATTCAAGGTTTAAAATATAATTTATGATTTATTGCAATATTTCAACCCTAAGAAATCACCCCTAATGATGAAAATTAACCAGCATGTTTATTTGAAATTATTAAAAAAATGAAGGGGAAATAAAAAAAAATATGTACATTATAATGCAATATTTTACGTACATTATAGTCCAATATTTTATTAATAAAATAAAATACAATATACAATGTATAAAGTCCACGGTGTCCTTCAAGCAGATGATCCCTCACCTACTCGGTATGCTCCATTTCTTTTTTTCTTCTGTTACCTGCGTATATACGACGATCGTTTGAAAATTCCGTGAAAAAATTAAAACTACTTAATTTTTGTTGGATAAACTTTTTTTTATTTTTCAACATAGTCTCCTTTTAGGCTTATATACTTCGTCCAACGCTGCTCTAATTTGTTGATCCCTTCCGAATAATTCGATTTGTCCAAGTCTGTAATGAATGAAATCTTTTTCCCGCTAGCCATTTCTTCATATTGGGAAACAAATAATAGTTCGAGGGAACCAAGTCTGGAGAATAGAGGGGATATGAAACGAGTTGGAACCCTATTTCCATTCATTTTGCGGCCACATCTGCTGAGGTGTGAGCTGGTGCTTTGTCGTGAAAGAAAAGAACTTTTTTGTAGGCCAATCGTGAACGTTTGTCTTGCAGTTCGGTTTTAGAACGGTCCAGTAATGATGAATAATATTCATCTGTACTAGTTTTATCCTTTTCCAGGTAATCGATGAAAATTATTTCTTGCGAATCCCAAAAGATAGTCGCCATAACTTTTCCGGCCAAAGGAATGGTTTTCACCTTTTTTAGTGCAGATTCTCCCTTGGCAACCCATTATTTAGACTGTTTTTTGGTCTCATGAGTGTAGTGATGTATCTATGTTTCATCCACAGTGACGAAACGAGGCTTAAAGTCCTGAGGATTTCGCTGGAGCAGCTGCAAACAGTTCTTGCAACACTTCACAATATTTCGTTTTTGGTCAATCGTGAGCAATCTCGGCACCCACCTTGCTGATAGCTTTTTCATATCCAAATGTTGGTGTAAAAAATTATGTACCCGTTCATCTGAGATGTCCATAGCACTAGCAATCTCACGCACCTTCACTCTTCTGTCATCCATCATCTTATCATGGATTTTGTCAATGATTTCTGTAGTAGTAACCACAACAGGGCGTCCAGAAAGTTCAGCGTCTGTTGTGCTCATATGGCAACTCCGAAAATTTTGAAACCACTTATAAACTGTTCTAGTAGAAGGTACACAGTCACCATAATGCTTATCAAGCTTTTGTTCAGACACCTGAGGCGTTTTGCCTTTCATAAAGTAATATTTAATCAAAACATGAACTTTTTTTTCGTCCATTTTTGGAGAATCACTTGACTTGCTCGATTGAAACAAATGCCAAACACAAAGAAATAGACCGAGCTGGCTGAAACTTCTTGGTGTGTGTTCTTCCAAAAGATGCTACTAACTGAAAATAACCTCGATACGCACCAGTAGTGCCATCTCGCTGACTTTGCACGGACTTTTCAAACTACCCTCGTATTGTACATTGTTAAAAATAACCTTCTACATTAAATTTAAAGATTTTGTATCAAAAATCGTGGACAATTTACATTTACTTGGAATTTAAAGAAATTCATTCACATATTAGTTCGTTGTACATTAAATTTGATTAAATGGTATCTTAAATTTCAGTAAAGTAACTGAAAATATATTTCAACTTCTGTACATTAGATTTAATTCACATACACCCTAATACTAAAAGAATTTACATTATTATTCAATATTCACTGCATAAGATTCCGGGAGATGGCGCAACTTGTCTTGAACTTTTTGTTTAGTATGATATAAATTTCTTAAAGAATTCAATTTTCATAAGGGAAGGTGTGCATGTCTGCCCCGTACTGACGGGAACCAATGAGTTCGAAACCGATCTAGATGGCGGACACTACCTATGGGAAAAATGTCCGCCCTTTCCTGGTAGTTTCAGAATTTTTTGAACTCATATTAATGTTGGTGCGTTAAATATGTGGTAAAATATCTCAAATTCAATGAACACTGGTTGTATATTTAATGTACATAATCACCTTAAAACGTAATGATCAAATTTCAAATTTAATGTCTGATCACATTAAATTTAATAAAATAAGTTAGTTTAAATTAATGTAAATTGTTAAATTTAATGCATTGCATTAAATGCATTTAATAAACGTTTGTGAAATTTGCTTCCAGCATATATACATTAAATTTAATGCATTTCCTTTTTACAACGTATGTACTATATATGCAAGTATATAGTGCATAGTATATGAGGATATATACCTATACATATTTAGATATAGAGTTCATATATATCTCTAAATGCTCCAAAATTGTGGAAGATAATCCTATTGACATGCTCTGAAAATTTTACAGAAAAATACTATTGGATTTTCAATGATAACTTATTTAATTTTCAAGCTACCTAATCATTTGAAAAACCATTTTACAGCCAATTTAAGGAACTACAAGTTTTGTAAAGTAAAAATTTCTTGAACCTTTTGTCTTTAAGGTTTTTGAGTTCTAATGGCTCGAGGAACGTAGTCTTCTCAATTAAATGGAAACTTCTGGCAACGATACCTCAATTAATTTCTATTCTAGAGAAATAAAGAAACAAAATATTCAGTAAAAAAACTTAGTTTTTGTACCGTGGCATTTTTACGTGTCAGTTCAGTTTTTGAATTATAAAAAATTTAGAAATATCAATATTTTTTTTAAAAATTTGTATCAAAATATTTTCTAAAATAAACATTCTAAACTGCTTAAACTTGTAGATCATGTTATTAGTACTTAACGTAAATTGTAAAAGGATTACTCTCAATTTCGAACCGTGTGGTAAAGCCATTGGTTTTACTACCGATTTTTTTCCGAAAAAGCGAGTTAACACTTTTATTTTCACTATAATTCCATTAGTTTTTAAGCTAATGACTTCAAATAAAGCTCATTTTAAAGATTTTTTAGAGTAATTTGAAAAATATTCTATACATTTTCCCCGAAAAATTTACCATTTTTCCGTTATGTAACGTTGAATGCTTTGACTTCAGTTTTCGGCGGACGAGAAGTCATTTTCAACCATCCATAACTCGGTACGTATTGCATCTAAACGAAAATAGGAATTGTCTTGCTTTTTTCTATAAGCTTCAATTTTGTTTATTATGATTTCTTTGACAAAACTTAAGGTTTTCGAGTTATTCGTAAAAAACCGTTCAAAAACATGCTTTTTGAATAGATCATTAACACTTTCAAAACGAATAACTGAAAAAGTATCGATTTATCGAAATAATAAAAAAATTTTGCTTAGAATTTATCCTCTAACGATTTCTGTGGTTATTTTGAATGTTGAGAAGGGGTGGCATCCACCCCCAGGACAAAAGTGCACATCGGCACTATAGAACTTTTGTTCCCTGATCAATTTTCTAATTACTTTCCAAATTTAATGTCAATCTGTCTTTTCTGAAAGAATTCAAAGCGGAAAATCTTCAACTACTGGTTTAATAAATGAAATTTTAAGAACACTGTTCTTACATTTAACAAATTGTTTATATTTTAGGAATCTTTTGGGGTAATTGGTGACTCCGCCACCGCTATGAGAGATCCAGTTTTCTACCGTTGGCACGGCTTTGTCGATGATCTTTTCCAAGAATTCAAATCTTCACTTCCAAGATACACGGAAAGTCAGGTATAATTAAGTATATAAATTTTTAAAAAATATTTTCATATTCTAATAAGCATTATTAATATACAGGGTGGTTCAAAAGCTACTAGATGATTTATAAAACTAATAAGGTTTTTAGCAACATTGTATTTTGACAAAGGTAGTAGGCTGAATGGATTTTATTTTACATTATCGACGATGACAATAATAGGGATAGGTTTTGAGATACAGTAACGGCAACATGGCATGTCATTGGAGTGTGAAGAGCGGGCTGAAAAAGTTAATAAATCTGTTTTGATCGATATGAAAATTTACAAAAAAATATCTGAATACATAGAGGTTAGTGAACAACTCAAACTTTTGGTTGAGGTCGGTTTTAAAGCGATAGATGATGATCAATCAGAAAGTAAGGTTAAAGTTCTTAACGTCTGAGTTAAAATGTGCTGAACATGTAAGATGTAAGAGAATTTGTTATTATTAATATAGACTGCGGATCCTATAAAAGAAAATTGGTTCACGCTTAAAAAGAGATAGAGCATTTTCGAGTTGCACGATTTTTCTTTCTATTGGTGGAGCTAAGCACGATACTCTAAATGTTATTGAATACTCCTGTCACCTGACCAAAATTCAAAAGGGAGATCCTGCTCCTCAAAAAAGCTCTATCTCTTTTTAAGCGTGAGCCAACTTTTTTCTGTAGGGTCCACTGTCTATATTAAGAAATATTAATTTCTCTTACGTCTATGGTGCCGAAGTTAAGCTGGGGTGCCTAAACAAGGCAAATATTATAGAGTTGTTAAAAGGGAGCGAAAATAACCAAAGTTTTGATCAAATTCACATCACAGATGACAATGTTGCTAAACATCCAGCACCGTTTGACGATTTCAGAAGAGATTGTTCCGACAAACTAACAAAAAATAACGAATAGGATAATAAACAAGACATGAGCTCTCAGTCGTGCCGGCAATACGAACGGTCCAATCAAAAAATTGCTAATGATTCCTGCCCAGACATTAATTGATTGAAACTGATGCGAAACAATACTTGCATGAGAATTTTCATCAACCCTGCTTCATCCGTGAAGAGAATAGTGCTAATGAAGTTTACATTATTTCGTTGCTGATTCAATAGCCAGTTTGCATACTGCTGTATGGGGAAAATCTTCAGGAATCAGTTCATGTATTTTTTTCGAATGGTACTATTATTTTCGACGTATTAAATTGCGCTGATAATTTTCGAGTGCTCGTTGAAGGAATGTCATCTACAACATTTCAAATATTTTCCTCTAATTGCGGTGTGCGTACTGTTCTTCCGCGATTAGCATCAATATTTCTTTTCCTAAAATTTTCTAAAATTATGAAGAAATTTAAGTATATTACCTTGAATGAATGAACGAATAAAAAGGGGGTGGTGATACTAGATCATCGACGCCTAGACCTCCATTGGGCCCTTTACATCCCACCATATCTGCAGGTTACTCGAGGCCGATCGCCTTTGCGAGTCCAAGCAGCCTCGTTAATTGAACTTGCCCAACAGCTTCCGGTAACAAAATTGTATCTCCGAAATATCTCTGTCTCAGTTCGTTGAGTGCTGGGTACTCTCTGAAGACATAGTCAACAGTTTCATCCTCCTCCAAATACCATCTGCACGTCGAGTCGTCTTCGACACCGATTCTATGAAGATGGCCCCTGAGGTGACAATGCCTGTCAACAATCCCACTATAACTCTTTGCTTTTCAAGAAGAGAAGCTCTTTAGTACGCCTTAGCGCACCTCATTCCAAGAGCTTCCCTCCACGATTCAGTAAATTTGCTTTCCAGCGATGATTTTAATTCCCTTTTTCCAATAGCAACTAGGACAGGTAGTATTGGTTGGGGTCTGACTGTGCAGCCTTTCCTTGTCATACCATTTAGTACATCCTTGCACTCACACCAGTCGCGAAGTTACGACACTGGACTTCAGTGCCAATATCGCAGCCTTACCGTCTGAGCATATATTTATTATTCTATTCCTGTCTATCTCCCTCTCACAGAGATGGGCACATTGCAGAATAGCATAAATTTCCGCTGTGAAAATTGTCGCACATTGTCCGAGAGGGTAATACTCTCTGACTCCTGGGCTTCCGCCGAATACTCCAGCTCCAGCTCTTTCGTCTTATCGAGATCCATCAGTAAATCACCAGGATCCATTTTTCGGAAGATTTTGCCCTCCCTCCCAATCCTCTCTACTTGGCAGAAATATGTCCAGGGAGAGGTTGGGTTTTAAAAGCGGCGTCATGTAATCTGTCCGCGTGGGGAGTGAGGGACACCTCTCCACGGCGCTTTCTCAGACACCTGAGTAGCCGCCTGTTCCAATTCCAAGATGTCCCAGTCCCAACTGAGACAATAAATAGTCTTCAGGGCCTCATTCTCTATGTATAAGTGAAAAGGAGGTAGGTTCACCAGGACTTCCAGAGCCCTGGAGCAGGAATATTACCTTATTAAATGGAATCACCGACCATTCTCCCTTAGATATTGGTCAACTCGTTGAAATGTGTTCTGATCTGGAAAAGTACGATTGGGATATCTGTCGTGATATGACCTCCTGGCTTCCAAAGCATTCCAAGATGCAAGACCATACATCAGATGCATATTTGATTAATTAATGTCCATGTAAAGAATCAATGTATCAGCGATGTGTAAGCTGACAAGTTCTAAAATGCAGGATATTTATTTCTTTCGTACCTAGCAACGTTTGCAATAACAGTACTTCGTTTTCGGTGCCGATAAAATAAAACGCTCATTTTTTGCCAACCTTGGTTGAATTGCAATTCACTGAATGAGACGTTTTTAACTAAAGAGGTAAATTTTAATTTTGAATCGAATTTTTTTAACAGAAGGTTGAACATTTGATAGAAACAAAGTGTATCTTTTATCGAAATACGCCAAATACATGATGTAAATAAAATGAGATTTTTTCAAAAATGGTTAGGATTAGTACGCAATTTTTAGTCAATAGTTAAAGGTATGTAAAAAACGTTGTGCAAAGTTCTTATCATACTGGGCGTAAAAACAAAATGGGACCATGAGTGTCACAGCTAGTCCGTCCCTACAGCTGTGAGTAATTCACAACACTTTCTTGGATAGTAATTTCAAGAGTCTTACCTGGTATAAATCATAATAAAAAAAAATTGAAATATACCTGGTTTTAATGAACCATTAATTATGTGTAAAAAACTTGATTCCATCGCAGCTTTTTGGGAGCCGATATCTCCGAAGAGGAAGCCTATACGAAAAAAATTTCTATGAAATTGTAATATTCCTTTCCTGTGATTTTTTCATACCCGGGAGATTTTCTACATTTTCCTGGACACCCTGTATAAAACACAAGTAATTTGATAATATTGTTTTAAAATTTTGCATAACGTTTTTAGTTAGATAACCCTGGAGTGACAGTTGATTCTATTCAAGTTGAAGTACAAGGTGGACAGCCAAATATTTTGCAAACTTTCTGGCAACAATCTGACGCAGATTTATCTAGAGGTATGGATTTCCAACCTCGTGGAGCTGTTTTTGTACGGTGAGTTAATACTGTATAGAAAAAATATTTAATAATTAGGAATTGCATGTAACATCATATTAACGCTTAAACTTTTTATTTGCAGTTTCTTATCTTTAAATAAACACGAACACTTTTTCTTCTACTACAGTTTCGTCGTCCTTGTGGCATTATTATGTGTCACCGAGTTAACGTGTAGGAAAAAGTAGTGCACCTGGTGCATCTCTGATACAACTTAACCCAATCTCATATGATAATTCTTTGCTGGATTTAATGCTTGATTTCTTTGCTGGATTCTGAGCAGGCTATAATGTTGGTCGTTGCGATTGTACCTCTGCGACGTTATACATTTATAAGAATCAATGTCAATTCATTGTAAGACGTCATCCTTTGTTTGAAGTCTTTGTAATTAATCGACTATCTGCAGTCGTGATAGCCTCATGACAAGAAGCGATTTTCTCATTGTTTTGTGTACGCAGCGCAGCTCGTAGTGACGTAATTTTTTATCACTACAGGCAGCCCGATTGCCATCATAGCTCTCAGCAAAATTTACTTACAGGGAGATTCTGGATGAGATGAAAATATGAAAAAAAATTTATATGAACATAGGTCTGCAAAAGCATCATAAGAGAGCTATGGTAGTTTAAACCTGGCCCTCGAATACAGGTTTTTACTTAATATCTTTGGAGCTGCTTGAGGCATTGATGTGTTTTGTAGTATTTGAACTAACGTCAATAAATACTATTTTTTGACGTCAAAACGGCAAATCTAATCAGGGGTGTTCCGACAGAGGAGGACTGGTTTATTTACACAACACTTTTTAAAAATTCTCCCTAAAATTATGATGCCGCAAAACTATTTACATAAAAAAGATATTCTTGTAAAAAGTCACTACGCTAATAGTTTAGGAAAAAACTCGCTTTAATTAAATCAATGAATATATTTTTTTGTGTTTAAACTAAACATCAAAGCATGCTGATGACGACTATAAATTTGAAAAAATATCAAATACCTTATGGCAAAGATTATAATAGCTAACCCTCCTTATATAGTCCAAACAGTATATATATCTTTACGACAAAATTTGACAAATGTATTAAACTAGTGACTTTTTGTTTTTGGCAACTGTAACAGGATCAGAGTAGTTAATTCTACTATTTTCTTTTTCCGTTATTTAACAAGAAATTTGTCGAATGATTTATAAGCAAGTTTCACAAACTAAATATCCTTAAGAAGAAAAATGCTATACACAAAAATTTAAAAATCGAAGTTCTTCCTTCTGTACAGACATATCGATAATTTTATATCCCGTTTGTATAGAGTTATTTAATGAGGAGTTTAAATGTTTATTATGCGTTCGTTATTTTAAGTGAAATTTTAAATATGAAGTGAGAGATTTTAAAACCGGATTAGAATAATCAACAAAAACCAAACTGAACATGAAATAAAACCGATATGACCAAAAATAATGATTTATTTCTAATTCATTGTATATATAAGAAAAAGGAACATCGAGTAATTACTATTTTTGTCGAATCTGTTGAAAAATATTTAATTAATATATTCCTACATTTTATAAGGTTCGAAAACCACTGTAGCAGCTTGATTTTAAAATTTTATTTGTAAATTGACAACATTATAATCGGAATAAAATTCAAAAAAAAATTTTAAAATAGTTTAATTTAAAAATCAAAAAATAAATAAATAAATCGAATAATAAAAAAAAATTTCTAAAATATCAAAATAAATAAAATGTTAACTTACTCCAGTATATTGAACCGGATTAAATAAAAGTCAAACACTTTTAGAATCAGCATCTGAAATAAAATTGAAAGTTTTTCTAAGTTCAATTTTTAATAACAGAAATCGACCGACCGCTGGTTCTCGCATTTGTAAAATAAAAGCATTTAAAAACCTTCCGGTGTGGAGTCTCCGAATCCCGTGCCTTTGACGTCAATAGAAGTCGCGTGATCCGCAGGTGTTCTTTTGCTTATGTTGCAATCGTGAGATCTAGTACGCAAATTTAGGATGGAAGGCGATCGAATTGTTTACACATTCCTTCACGAAATTCTCTAGCTAGCAATTACCTCCTGTCAGTAATTAATTAAGAAATATTATTTATTGTTGTTTTTCACCGAGATTTCCAGCCAAAAGTCACGTTTTAACTATAAAGCAAATTCTTAAGCTGCTAGATTTTAATTAAAAATATTGATTTATGTATGTTTTTCGTAAAATTAGCTAGCCAAAGTACGTACACAGAAAAAAGTCCCATAGATTGCGACGTCACTAGGTAATATAAATACATCCCGAATTTATTGCAAGAGGCAGTGTATTTCAAACTTAGTCGAGTTAGTTCGATAGTATAGATTCAAAGTTAGACGAGTTAGATAGTACAGAGTTAAGCTGCGTTAGTTAGTTCCGAGTTAAATGTAACAGTAATCTCACGGTACGGTGGGCCAGTCCGGTTGTGTGTAATTTAAAAATAACGTGAAACAGAATTAAGTTTTGGTCGTGGCGCGAAATTTCTGAAGAGTTAGAAAACGGCCTTAAGCAGTTGTGAAGAGTAAGCAAAAAAATTAAAATAAGTGAGTCCGTAGCATAAATTATGTAAAATCTTATAATTTTGAGAAAAAGTACATTTTGTAGAAAAGGTGAAGTAATGAAAATAAATTATGCTACGTGAATTTTCAAAGAAAATCCATTTATTACAAAATCTTATCAGCTTCAAAGTTGAGAATAATGCTCCTTTAGAGATAAATTAGCTTTTATAATCTGACAAAATTTTAACAAGTAAAAAAAATCAGTGATTAGTGCAGTCTGCAGTCATCCGAGAGTGAAGAACTTGTAGCAGCCCCGGAAGATGAAAGGCCTAAAATAGTAAGTAAAAGGGGGTGAAGTGGTGGGCGCTACACCACTAATTCGGTGTACCTGCGTTTCTTTTTCATTTATTACTTTAATGTTTTTTTTCTGCTCTGAAACTTTATTTTATTTGTACTGCTGATGATGAAAATTTGTGCTTTCGAAACATATACAGTACTTTGTCAGAACTGAATTAGAGCCTTTTAATACACTAGCGGAGTAGAAAAACAAGCACTATAAAGTGTTTTTATTACAATATAATAATAATAGTCTAAAACCTTTAGGGTATCCAGAGTTTAAAGTCACAAATACTAAACACTACAATATTAAATAGCGGCACAAAATGGCTAAACTATTTTATATCTTAATATAATAAGAATATCACAACGTTGTTGACAAAGTACATAAAATATGTTTAATAATATTTTATAGCCGTTACTATAGAACGACAAAGTAAAGACGCCGTTAGTCTGAGGTAAGGTTATGTATTAAAATTCTTCTCAAAGAAAATTGCTGTTTTTTAACCGAAAAGAAGGAGGTTTTCAATTTGTCGAGTATGTATGTTTTTTTTATGTATGTACACCGATTACTCCTGAACGGCGGCACCGATTTAAATGAAATTTTTTACGTTATGTTCAGGAAGTGTTGGTGGTTCCATATTTTTTTGGACGAAATTGGTGCAGTAATATCCAAAAAAAAATTCGAACACGTAACAAAGAATAAACTTAAAAGTAAAGAAGACCAGGAAGAAATGGACATCAATGAATTAACACAATACATTTATAATATTATACGAGCAGGAACAAAAGAGATATGCTTTAAAAATAAAGAAAGAAGTAGTAAAATCAGCCCGTATACCAAGAACCTCATAGAAAAACGAAGAAATGTGGACCGAAACTGCGAAGAATGTAGGGACATAAATAAAGAAATTAACAAAAACATAAGGAGGGACATAAGAAAGCATAATACAAAAGTGATTAAAGACACGATAGAAGCTAACAAATCAACGAAGGTTCTCAGATCTCAATTGGGTAGGGGCCGGACAAAAATTTCCGGACTTAAAACTAAACAAGGCCAATTAGTTAGTACCCGGGAGGAAATCACGATGGCTGTCCTTACTACGAAAGAAAGGAAGTAAGAAATGTCGGTTCAGAAAAGATGCCCGAAATAAATACCGCAGAGTTAATGAAAGCGCTTAGTCAAATGAAAAATAATAAAAGTCCTGGCGAGGATCGTATAACCGCCGAAATGTTAAAAATAGGGGGAGAACAACTAAGAGAAAGCGTGAGAATTTTGTTGAACAAGTGCTTAATGTATGGAAAAATACCCGAGGCATGGAAAAACGCAGAACTCATCATATTATACAAAAAAGACGATAGAAATAACATAGAAAATTATCGGCCAATTAGCTTACTGTCCCACTTGTACAAACTTCTTACAAAAATAATAACTAACAGACTGACGCAAAAGTTGGACGCATACCAACCTTCAGAACAAGCCGGATTTCGCAGGAACTTCAGTACATCAGACCATCTACAGACAGTACACACGCTTATCGAAAAAACCACGGAATATAATATACCTCTGCATTTGGCTTTCGTTGATTACCAAAAGGCGTTCGATTCTATCGAATCATGGGCAGTTCTCAAAGCACTGGACAATGCTCGGATTGATTCAAGATACTCTGCTCTGATTCAGCATATATATGAAAACGCTTACATGCAAGTTACAATAGACGAGGATATAAAAACCTCGAGGATACCTATAAAAAAAGGCGTACGTCAGGGAGATACAATCTCTCCAAAATTGTTCACGTTGGCACTTGAAGATGTATTTAGAGGCTTGGACTGGCATGACAAGGGAATTAACATAGACGGAACACGACTAAACCACTTAAGGTTTTATAATCAGTGATTCACTAGAACAACTCCAATGTATGATACAAGAACTTCATTAAGCATCAGCTAGGATAGGACTCAAAATGAACTTGTCAAAAACAAAAATAATGAGTCTAGAACAAATACAAATTAAAGTTGAAGATAAAATAATGGAAAACGGAAGAGAATACATATATCTAGGTCATAAAATACCAATAGGGAAGGAAAACCAATCGGCTGAAATTCCTAGAAGAATAAGTCTCAGCTGGGCAGCTTTTGGCAAACTTGGATTCATTTTTAAATCCAGTAACACCCCCATAAGTCTGAAAAGAAAAGTCTACGAGTCGTGCATCCTGCCAGTTCTTACTTATGGCATTGAAACAACCTCCCTAACATCTAAAGCCATTAATAAGCTTCGGGTTACATAACGAGCAATAAAAAGGGCTATGCTGGGAATTAGTTTACGAGATTGAGTTCCAAATGAAGAAATCAGAAGAAGAACGAAAATAACAGATGTGAGCAAACGAGTAGCGCAGCTAAAATGGAGATGGGCTGGACATATCGCAAGACATGACATAGACAGATGGACATACAAGATAACAGCATGGCGACCAAGAGAGAACAAGAGAAGTGTTGGCAGGCCATAAAAGAGATGGCGTGACGACATTCAGAAAATTGCCGGAAAAAACTGGATGGGGATAGCTACGGACCGACAGAAATGGAAAAATATGGAAAAGGCCTACATTCAGGAGTGGATGAAAACGGGCTGATATAAATGAATGAATGAATGAATATCCAAGTGGCGCTGATAATATGGCGGCCAAAAAAATTAACTTGGTTTCATTTTCTCCAAAATTGGTATTGGGGAATTTTTGGGGTCGTACACAACGAATCTGAAATTATTTTTAAAAAATTGAATATGGCGGACAAAAAAATTTAATTTTGTCTGATTTTCTCCAAAATTTTTGTGGGGGAGTTTTCGGGGTCGCACATAATGGATCCAAAATATTTTTAAAAAATTCAGTATGGCGGATCTAAGAAGTCGGTTCAATTTTTTTTATAAAAATTTTATTGTGTTTCTTCTTTGTTACGACCCTGTGAGGTAATTTTTTTTTCATTATTATGGATAAATATAATAAAAGAAAACCAATAAATGTTTTAGTATTTTACTATTTCTACTGCATCTGAAGCAGATAAGCATGTAAACCTTCATATTTTTATAAAAATATAAAAGGGATATTTTGTAGAATTATTAAATTTTAGATCACAAAAAAAGGTGTTAAAAATTATAAAACAAATATACATGCTGGTTTAGTTTTAGAAATACTTTATATTTCTGTACTCCGAGAGGAAGACCGAAATTCGAAATGAACAACCCTAGTTATATTTACAAGGAACATTTTTTGGATGTATGGCAACTAAAAGCCGCTATAATTACTAAATTTTTAAAGATATACACCGTTTGGACTATAGTTAATGTTAAAACAATAATGCGTCAATGCGTACTGAGTGTGTATTCAAATTTCCTTTTTGCAATTTACAGGGTGTCATAGAGAAGTAAATATATTTTTGTATAGCCTATAATTTCTACTTTCCGATAATGTGATTGAAGATGCAGCATTATTAAATAAAGGTTGGGTTAATCTAATGATGCGGGCGAAAATTTTTAAATATTTTGTATATTTTCGGTAAAAATTCTGTTTCTTTTGCATAATGTCCATTGTTTCATCATACCACTATAAGGAAGAAATTATAAATTGTTCAAAAACATGTTTAGTTTTTTATATGATGCACCTCTCTGAATTGTATAAAGGACAACTGTGTACACGCGAGTTTGTATAGAGCGCGTACTACTATTATAAACTTAACCATAAGAATACTCTGCTGTCATATTTTTCAATTATATTATATTATTATAGTTTTAATTGGATAATAATTATCCCAATAATTTTACATTTAAAAATTTGCGATGATGAAAATGATGGACTGATGAAGTTTTTGTTTTAGTTATTCAATTTCCACGTAATTTTGCAAAATTTATATATCTCAAAATTCGTAATCTTGAATATTTTACAATTTTAACTTCAGATTCGGCTTTGGCAAATTCAAAAACATGTATAAACAAGCTTCTCGTGACCAACCTTAATGTAGCGTTTCACAATTACAATGTCAGAAATAAACTTGTTTCCGTTAATTTTTTAAACATAACAAAGTCTCTAATTGTCTTTCTTTTTTAGGTTTACTCACCTACAACACAGAGTCTTTACCTACAACATCCAGGTAACAAGCAATCAGCCTCGTGGGGGAACTTGCCGTATATTCCTCGCACCCAAATTTGATGAGAGGGGCAACCCCTGGCTGTTCAGAGATCAGAGACATATGTTCATAGAGCTGGATAAATTTAAAGTAAACCGTAAGTATTGTAGATTCTTATGAACAGAGTCTCAATGAGACCAGTATTCAGTCTCTCATTATTTTAGATAAAAATAATTGTGAAAAGTTTTATTGTTTATTTATTATTTCGTATTTGGTTTTTCTTTCAGTTAAACAGGGACCTAATATCATAACCCGAGCTTCATCTCAATCATCTGTTACAATTCCGTTTGAAAGGACCTATCGTGATTTGGATACTTCGAGGCCTCAAGGAGGAGAAGTATTGGCTCAATTCAACTTCTGCGGTTGCGGTTGGCCCGATAATCTTTTGATTCCTAAGGGAACTCCCGAAGGTTTACCTTGCCAACTGTTTGTTATGATTTCAAAGATTGAGGATGACATGGTAAGTCCCATATTACTCAGTTTAAATTATGTCACGCAAACTTTGCGTAATTACATTTGGTATATTGCTGTAAAAAAAAAGTATGTTTAATTAATTTTTTTTAAATTTTTCTCTGATACAAGGTAACAAGGAAGGTATCCAAAGTTTTCGATTCTGATTTTGATGAAACTTGAATATCTTGTAGCGGCCACAAAAATATGAGACATTTTTTTTATCGGCGAAAATTCATTTAAAGCGGTGAATAAAAATATGCGAATTACTGTAAATGTGTCCTTATAAAAAATAAGCGATGATATGCGTGGGGGTGAAACCATCATAGTTCTATTTCGTTTTAAATAGCAAGTAATTTCCACCTTATTTGTAAAGATTTCTTAATTAGAACCTAAGATATTTAAAAAAATATATCTATTTTTGGGGGTGAAGTTGGGTGGTCGTTTCCACCCCTTTAGCTAGTTCCTAACAACATCGTGGAAAGTTTCTACATTCAGCCTAGCTTTTGATCCAGTGGCGCTCTGAATAACCCACTCCTACGCTCTAGCATAGGGGTTAGCTTGGCATTTTTGCTCGCTGATGCTGCTAGTAGCTTTACACTGTACTCCGTTGATTCGATAAAATTGATTAAGTTCTGTTTCGCCTTAGTGTGTGGTGTCGAGTCTTTAAAAACCACTGTAGCAACCCCAATAAAAAAAAAGTGTCTTGAGATTTTCTTCTCCATCTCAAAGATTTCTTAAGTCAGAACAGGGAAGAAAATTATCTTTTCTAGATATCCTACTGAAAAAAAAAGAGGATGACTTGCTTTCACATACTGTCTATAGAAAATCCACTCACACCAACAGATACCTTGCGTTTCGATCGCAGTATCTTACAGATCAAAAAAATTACCACAAAGAAATGAACATACTGCAAGACGCCCTAACAAAAAACGGTTATAAAAAATAGCATATAGACAAGGCTCCGATTGGCCCCGAAAAATCGCAAAAATCAAGAGAATAGCTCCAAAGTTTTTGTTCCTTGAAACCATTTTCACCACAGATCGTAAAGTAAAAGATCTCTTGCCAACACCTAAAGAAAAAATCCCTCTAGAAAACCAAGTAGTGTACGAAAATCCGCGTGGAGAATGCAGCTCATCTTACGTAAGCCAAACCAACCATAAAATAAGCGCTAGAAGAGACGAACATATAAACGCTGTCAAGCAAAAAACAACTTTTTCTGCACTGGCTCAACACTTGTTAAACAAAGGATATAAGATGAGATAAATTTCTCAGGAACGAAAATGCTATCGAGATGTAAAAACCTGTCCACAAGAGTTATAAGAGAAGCCATCGAAATGACAAAGAGGCCCAACAACTTAAATAGCAGAGATGATAGCCAGCGATTGCCTAATACTTGGAAAAACATGCTCACGACACATCAACCAGTAGTGGCTAGTAAAGTAATAGATCACAATTCAGCAAAAGTGACCTCAAACATTGATAACAGGGCCGATGACACGCAGCAAGTCTAGCAACCTGATTGGCCAGAACCATACAGCCAACGACCGCTCGCCACGTACACAAGGGACCGACGGCACCCGAGTCGCCAGTGCAGACGCTCTACAGTGAGCTTTGAAAATGTCCTGAGAGGGACTCAGCACAGACACGAGATACCCGAAAACCATGTATATATATATATATATATATATATATATATATATATATATATATATATATATATATATATAAGCTAATAAAAAATAGAGAATCATGTGGACCTGTGGGTATCTATAGAGAAACTAAAAAGTGGAACAACAAAGCTTTTCAGCATGCTAACCTGCATATTTAATAAATGCCTAAATGGCCAAAAACCCCCTACATAATGGAAAGAAGGCCACATTCTCTCAATCTACAAAAAGGAACAAGGAAAATTGCCAGAATTACAGACCTCACTGAAAAAGAATACAGTGAGCACGAATTTCGTGGTAACATTTTTTGTATGAAACAAATAATTGAAAAAAGAACCGCTACAAATCAACATACTAATATTTATAGATTTAACCAAGGCCTACGATAATATCCCTATAGCTAAACTGTGGGAAACGATGACGAACACAAACATAAACTATAGGCTTATTAGAGCTATACAAAATCGATATAAAAATTCGATTTCAAAAATCCAAGTTGGAAACAATCCATCGAGATCCTTCAAAATTACCAAAGTATTGACAGGGATGCTACATTTCACCCTCATTATTCAAGATATATGTGAACAAAGATTTATTGAAATGGAAGCAGAAAGTCACAGAATGAGAATATAGTTAACCGACAAAACTATATATATTCATTAAAATTTGCCGATGATCAAGACGCACTAGCAGGCGACAAAAAGATCTTGAATACATGGTAAGAAAACTACAAGAAATGTATGAGAAATGGGGTCTGTAAACATTGAGAAAACCAAATACTTATGCATACGAGATGATAAGAATGACCTTCTGCTAATACAGAAGTAGAAGGATGCGACTATTTAGGAGTCATCTTTGATAGAATGGGAAGGGACGATAAAGAAATAGGGAGTGATAGGATGACTAAATGGGATACTGTGGAGCAAAAATATTAACAAAAAAAGGAAATATAACATATACAATACAGTGACAAAAGGCTGTTTAATTTACGAGATTCAGACTTAGAGACTTACAGAGAGAGATATTTTTTTAAAGATATTAAATAAATTTGTATAAAATCTGTTCTGGTTGAGGTAATATTGTTCATAAGTTGTATCAGTTACAATATCTTTTAAATGGGATTTAATCTGAGTTAGTTCACTCTGTTTCCAATATTCAAAGTATTCTTTTGAAAATCTACCAACGCTCTGTGACAAGTATTTACAAAAGAACTGTTACTCAACATTATATTTTGAATATATTTGGAGGTAATTATAAAATGGACGTTGGATTTATTTTCTTTTGTCTACATTGTAGATGAAATCTACTGTAGTCTCGCTGATTTGTAAGTTAATTATTACTGTTAGTCACAAACTTTTAAAAACCATATTAACTTTTATAAGAATTTTTCAACTAAAACTAAAATAGGTGTAGCCCGAAAAGTAATTTTCATCAAGAATTTTTCATTTTCATAATGCAAAAAATGCTTAGTATGTTGCATATTTTATTTAGACTTACTGTACATTAGATGATGAAAACTGTATTGAACTGTTTCAGATTAATCAAACTTTAACGGGTCAATGCAACGATGCTTATTCGTATTGTGGTGTGAAAGATAGGCTGTATCCAGATCGCCGTTCTATGGGATATCCATTTGACAGGATGCCAAGAAATAGAGTCGATACTTTGCAACAATTCTTGACTCCCAATATGAGAGTTCAAGACGTCTCGATCAGATTTGAAAATAGAACGTTTAAACCGAGGGCAGTGTGAAGAAGTTGGAAGACCGAATTTGATACGACTGAAAGCAATGATTTAATGATTTTCAAATTAGTTATAATTTAGTTATGGTTTTGCATTTTGTGCTTCATAACGTAATTTTTCAATAAAAAACTTGCAAGCAGTGGCAGCTTTTCCTTAGGTTTGCAGGTTTGCGCAACCCAAATAAGTTGTAAATTAAAATAAAACATACTAATAAATATAAGTACAAACATTTTTTTTAATTTCTACTGATAATTTAATGATTAAATTTAAATCACTTTTTTTACTTAGATTATACACGAACAGCAGTCAATTTCCGAAATAATTTAATTTACGTCGCCTAAATATCATTAATAATTTGTCTATATTACAGTATTATGCCTGGAAACGTTATCACTTTGCTGGTTTGCATTTTTAATGCATTCCAAGCTAATCCATTGGATCGTATATGGAGTTGCCTATCTAAGACGTAGATATTAATTCCGTCTCATAAGCTTCATGTAGGTTGTAAGTCGACTGCAAACCTGTGTTTATTTTTGCCCATTGATTTCGTAGTCGTATGTGTTTTAGTTTGTTGTGCGGTACGCTACTGTATTTTTTGATGTTTTGCGTTTTGGTTTTGGTAAAAACAAAAATTAATTCCATTTAAAGTTTAATTGCAGAGCCATTCTGTGGTTAGTCATTAAGTGATAAGGCGGAAATAAAAAGACTTGGAAGGCCTATTTTGAATTTAAAAATAGAATAATTCATGTCTACCAAAAAAATAATTTTACAAGGACGTTTAACCCGGACCTTTATAATAAATATACGTTGCCTTGTGGTTGTGAAATTAAAAGTGCTCTAGTTTGTTTTCTTTGTTTATTATTTAACAGAAAAACTTCTTGGACAAAAGTAGGTTTCACCGACTTAAATCATTCGGGAGACCGCATTAAAAAGCATACGTTGTCGGTAAAACAGATGAAAAATGTTTTGCAATATTCACTTTTTGGGACTGTTAACGTTTCTACTCAATTAAGCAGCGCTTATCGAAGAGATATTGAAATGCACAATGAAAAAGTAAGACATAATCGATACATTTTAAGCATTATGATCAATTGTGTACGTTTCTGTGGAGCCTTCGACTCGTGTTACGAGGACATTTTCCTCTAATCCCGGGGTGTTTGCGAGGTTTAATTGATTTTAGTGCATTAGTTAGATGATGCTTTGAAACAACATTTGGAAAAGGCATCGGTATTTAAAGGTACGTCAAAAACCATTCAAAATTAAATTTACAAGCAATGTTTATTGTAGGTCAAGAGAAAATTCCTAAATATATAAAAAAAGCTATAATAGCTGAGGAAACTAGTGACGTATCAAATATCTTTCAAATGGTAATTGTCTTTAGATACTTTGTACTGGGCAAGCCGATTAAGCGATTTTGGGATTTTTTAGTATCTTTAGAACATGACGCAAAAACTTTATTTTCTAATTGTATTGAGTTTGCCGATACTTGGTGGAACCCCATATCATAAAAAATAACGTAGTAAAACTAGATTTTCACTTAAAATTCCACTTTAATTGAAACTTGAATAACATTCAACATTCTTGATAAAGCCACTGTGTAGCGAAACATGTTGAATGTTATTCAAGTTTCAATTAAAGTGGAATTTTACGGGAAAATCTAGTTTTACTACGTTAACTTTATTTTCTGTTATACTTAAATAACTTGAAAAGCGCGTCAAAGGTTATAAAAACAAACTCATTTCGCAAACATACACTGGTGCATCAGTCATGAGCGGCTCGTCGAATGGGATACAAGCAATTATAAAAAATATCTATGAACATGTTGCTTACGTGAATTGTTATGTACATCAAGTAAAATTGGTAATGTTAAACGCCAAATCCGCCAATAAAAATGTCTGCGTATTTTTTTCCAATTTACAAAGGATTTGTTCTTGTTTTTCAAATAGTTCTCAAAGAACCGCAATACTAGATCAAATTGTTAACAAACGCTTACTTCGTTCGGCCCCAACAAAATGGAATTTTAATTCTAGAGTTGTTTTATACCGTATTTGAATACAAAGACAACATTCTAGAGACAATGGAAAAAATCTTCGATGACAATAGAAACGTTAGTACTACGAACCAGTCATCAGGGTATGTCAAAATTCTCAAAAGCAAGAGTTTCGTTTCATGGTTAAACTTATTTTATAAAATAATGTCGCAAGCTGATTTGTTATTTAGTAAGTTCCAAACAAGATAAATTGACGCTGTTATCGTAAATAAAAATATAGTTTCATTTGAATCAAAATTAACAGGAATTAGAAATAATATTACCTCAGACGACATTGAGCCATCTCCATCTACTTCAAAACGAGGTGAGCTCGATGATTCCGCGGAGTTTTCTCGGTAAGCAAAAGAAGTTAATATAATTATATTTGTCAAGAACGATTTAGCTTTACAGGTTACTTGGTAGCAGCCAGTTTTTTTTTCTGAACAGTATGTCGAATGTAGTACATGTTTTCCGGAACAAAAACTTATGGATACAGTTAAAATTTACCCTTTTTTTATCGAAAAAAAACTCCCTACAAAACTGATCGTCATATATGAAATTGAAGAATTTAGATCAATTTCAGAGCTTCTTGTACTTTATGACTATTTTTCGCAAAACATCGAGCTAAGTGAGACATTTAGTGAAGTTCTAAAACTTTTAAAAACTTTAATTATTATTCCGGTGGCATCGGTTAAAGCAGAACGGTGCTTTTCTACCCTCAAACGGATAAAAACGTTTTTGTGGAATGCCAAGAAAGACTGCTTTGACAATGCTTCCTAAAGAAAGGGATCTTATCGAAAGCATATCTGATTTCAATCAGCGGGTTTTTGATAAGTTTGCTAATACCAAAGATCGGCGTATGGATCTTCTTTGTAAGTAATTCACATAGCAAGTAATACGTGTATTTTCTTTTGATACAAAATGAAATTTACAAATTTCTTTATATTTAGTTATTTAAAATACACTACTTTGTTTCATACCAACTCAATTTTTAAAGACTTTTATTTTTTCATCCACCAGTGCCAAGGCAGGTTTTATAGATATCTATGTTTTTAATGTACCATTGGAATTGCAACCCCTACTTTTTTAATGCACCAGCCGCCACTGCTTGTAAGAGAGTTTTTTTGTTGTTGTTACGTTTAATGTAAAAAAAAGTATTTTGTGGCCCATATATCAAAACGATATTGTTCACAATATGTGAAGTTATATGGCGACAGGCCTCACAACATATTCCTAAAAAAAACAACAGCCAGACTTATTAATAGCTTGCGAAGCAACCGAATTTTTCGATTATATATGGATGAACAGATTAGTAGAAAACGAACCATGAAAAACGGTCTCTCTTAGGGTCAGTAATCCCACTTCTGCTTTTTCACTTGTATGAGTACGAGAGTCCGACCTGTCTGCAACGTGTTTGAGAACATTTAATTATGCTGATTTAGTCACGGAGGATGCTCTGAGTAAAAGTAAGTATAAGATAATAATATTAAATTTATTTCTTAACAATATTGTTAATATTGACCGGAAAATTTACAAATGAAAATTTCGTAAAGCAGGAAAGTACCTACTGGGTTTGTAATTCATATAAAAAATCATAATTGGTTAGCATCCTCGTAAAAGTTTTGAGAAAACTAACCTCATGAACGTTCTATAACAAATTTTTCATTAATTTAACGATATAGCCGCAATCCAACACCGAAGTATTAAATTTGAATTACACAACCCCATATATATATATATATATATATATATATATATATATATATATATATATATACATATATATATATATATATATATATATATATATATATATATATATATATATATATATGTGGGACAACCGGATCAGAGCTAGGACCAAAATTTGAACCAGCAAAAAAAATCGACCAAGCGCTTATTTTAAGACTTAGAATGTCTGCTTTCAAACGCTGAGTGCGCTTTTAAAAAATCCAATATGGCGGCTCCAATATGGCGACCGGAATCCACAGAAAAGTCGAGTGTCTGGCAAAAAATGCTTGTCAAAAAATAAAAATTTGCAAACCAATCGTCATTTTTGGTTCAAAATTTAGCTGATGGATGCCCCTAAAAGGCTGGCTTGATAGGTTGAGAAAATCCAACATGGCGGATTCAATATGGCGGTTAAAAATCCAATATAATGGTCGAATTTTTGAAAATCAACCGATATACACCAAATTTGGTAAACAAAAGTTTTTGGGGTCTTTGATCACGAATCCGAGGTCGGATTTGAAAAATTCAAGATGGCGGATCTAGTTTGGCGGACATATTTTTTGAAAATTAACCAATATAGGGAAGTTTTTGGGGCTGTCGATTACGAATCTGAGGTCAAATTTCCGAAATCCTCAATTCAATATGGCGGGTGTATTTTTTGAAAGTCAACCGATTTGCACCAAATTTGGTACACCAGCTTTTAGAAACATCTTTCAGATACAATATGAGCCAAAAACGACCCGATTGGTTGCAAATTCTTATTTTTACAAGCTTTTTTTGCCAGATACTCGATTTTTCTCCAGTTTCCGGTCGCCGTATTTGGTTGCTTCTAATTTTGGTCGTAGCTCTGATTTGGTTGACGCGGTTTGTCCCATATATACATATATATATATATATATATATATATATATATATATATATATATATATATATATATATATATATATATATATATTAGGACAACCATTATAAGTTCCACAACTGCAGGCAAATTACTGAAAATGCCGATATTCATGTTTTCCGAATTCGACTGTACAGTTGATCACCCACCTTTGTGTCCGAAGTTTAAAGGTCGTTTACTAGAAAGTTCCGTAACTGTTAGTCCTTGTGCAGTTACAGGAAAAAAACCCTTATAGCAATATGTCGCTAAGATGTTTTCTACCTTTACCCGTAGTTCCATAATTGAACAAGACTTCAAGCACACTTACTGCTGTGATAAACACTGGAAGCGATGTGCCTCTCAAAAGGATGTGAAAAATATTCGCATTTCGGTTCACCACAGTGACGAAGCCAACGCTGGCGCGTTACCCTGCAAGGGATCTTAGGGTGTGAGGGTGAAGCAGTAGTGAGTCTGACGATCAGTTAATATTGTCTTCATTATATTAAAGTCATATTGCGATTGGATCAGGAACCCCAACTTACGGGTTTTAAAAAATAAACATTGATTACAAAAACAACAAAAAAGTTAATATTACAAAACTCGCATTTCTCGAATGAGTAACTCTGGTATCATAAAACATGCCTGAGATAAGAAATAGGATTTATTTTGCTATGTAAATATGAAGTACATGGCATATGATGAATGATTAAATCAAGGATGTATATGAACGTTGCTTAAACCTCAAAATTACGAACCAACTTGGGTTCCACCCACTAAATATATTGTGCTTGTTATGACATGTTTTTGCGGTGATCATAAAGCAAGGACCGGAAATATCCTAAATATGACAAACCTACCTTATGGCAACAATCGAGAAGCAGAGCTGACTGTTCTTTTTGCCACACAGATGATTGTTCTAGCTTCGATCCGACATGGCCCAAAGTTCAGTATGCTAAGTTGCATCTGTTTAGAAAGCTATAATTATATTATTAGCGACGAAATAAAATATTTAAAGTATTAATCTTTTATACTGCGATTATCCCTACAAAGAATACAAAAGATTTAATAATTAATTAAAAATAATTACCAGATATTTTATCAGATTCCACCTTTGGGATTAAAAGAAATTCTTTCCATATAATATGTACGTGTGCATAAATTAAGTTAAAAAAATACTGAGAATAACAAATGGCTAAAAAATTAATATTTTTTTTTGAAGAAATAATGAGAAATTACCTTTATCCTAAAATAATTTGTCGAAACAAATTTTTTTGTGCCTCAAGGAAGTCAAACTTTAGAGTAGTTAATCTTCTGTTATAGCCTGATAGTTTTTCGATGCCTTTAGGGAAATTTCTGACCGTTCTGCTTGCTAGCTTTTGTTGTAATCTCACTTTCCAGAAGTGATATTAAACTTTCTGTAATTTCGAAGTTTACTAGAGAATGGCTAAAAATTTGTTATATTTACATAATATTAGGATATTTTATAATAAGTGTTCGTATTAAATTAGATCAAAAACTCTATCAAGAATATAATAATGGAGAAAATACCAATCCATATAGAATGAATATAAAAATAAAATACACAATAAGCTGAATGGACTAATATGAATGCATATACATTTGCGGAATGGAATTTTATTCTAAATTTTAATGAATTTCCTAAATTTTCTGAAATTGTGATGTAAAAGAAATTAAAAATTGACTGGTGCAAAATATTTTTATGTTATGATGCTTAATATTCTATACAATTTTAATATAATTCTACAAAGAAGGAGTTTTTCAATTTAAACGGCCACAGTTGTCCAGATGTTAATAATATTTAAATTTTGCATACCGTACCCGAAAGTAAAAAACTTAATATCTTAGAGGCTTTAGAAATTTATATTGGTAATAAAACCAGTACAATTAAGC